>OY754948.1:12516781-13251937 GCA_963576515.1 Cryptocephalus primarius | reverse complement strand
GTACCATATTGTTGTAAAAGTGAGCTTTATTGCGGAGACGGTTATATATACGACCGGGTTTAAGGGGGGCATCCCACGGGCTCTTCCTTTTTATTAAGATCATATATTCGGGTTTGGTTCTTGAGCGATATCCGCTTTATCGCGTTTCGTTTATTCCCTTTTTATCAGATTTATATCTGTTTATGATTTATTCCGGAATGGGAGCTTCCCCCTTCGTCCTCTTCCCACATCTGAGCATTTATCAATTAGTCTCTAGGTACCTACACATTAATTTCAACTATGGGATAAGAAATTTTACCATTTTCAAACACGATATTCCATCATACCCTAGTCAACGAGCATCAAAAGTTCCTTAAAACGTTTGCAAAAGTTTCCAAAAGGATGAAAATTTGGATTTAGACACTTACAAGTACAAGTTTAGGATAAAAACTTAAAATTTAGAAATAATTTTTGCTATTTCATTTCAAAATTTATCAGCGTAGTATTTAGAAAATATTTTAAAAAAATCTAAGGGAGAATACGATCTCCATAGAGCGCTACCTCCCTTAGAAACTATTTTTGTATGAGACGGTTTTGATTAAATCGGTATAAAATCTGTTCTAGTACTTATCACTGATCGTTCTGGACGTACCATGTACAAAACTTGCTTCCATGATTTTCTATAGAATAAATTTTAGGTGCCACAGGTTGTAGAAGACGACCTGTCTTCAGGTGCTGGTACGCACCTGAAAATAAGAAATTTTTTTGTAAAAGAGGATAGTAATAATGTAGCGGAAAAAGTTATTGTAATTCGGAGACCAATATTTTTTGAGAAAAAATAAAATGTGGTAAATTTCATCAAACTCGTCCTTTTGCATAAAATTTTGGATTTGTCAATGATAAAATTTTAAATTTATATACTCGGTAGTCAATGGGTTCTCTAAAACGCCTTCGCAAAACGTACAGATAACTTCAAAAGTTCCAAAAAACTGTAGAATTTGATAGAGACTTACCTAATGACGCTAAAAAATAATGTATGGATTTAACGCTTATAAAATTATAGTCTCAATAGTTCAAAACAACTTTATAAAGCAAAAAGGGTTTTAAAAGTTTCTAAATGCTTTGCATTAAGAAGACTGCCAGAAGTCTTTAAGACTTTTAGAATATTCACCACGTTCCAAGTCATACTCTCAAAGCAGATAACTTTGAAAGTTGCCAAAAGTTTTGTAATTTAATAGAGCCATCCCCGATGGCGTTAAGAACATAAAAATATGTCAGAATATTTCCAAAAACTTTTGCAAAATTTACCGCATTCCGAGAGTAAGTTTCGATAGATAAAGCCCGCTTATCCCCTTCGATACTCCCTGCAAACACCCGCCCGTCCTCGTCGCTTATTACTTGTCGAACCGCAGGACAAATTCCGCGATATTAAAAGGACGATTTGCCTGCCTGTCTTCTCGCAACAGGTCCTCCTCTCGTAAAATAAATAGCGAAATAATGGGGCATTAAAACCGGGAGAGAGCGTCCCGTTATCCGTCCCCCGGGTGCCACTATAAATAATCGTTGTCATTTCGACGAGATTAGCTAATAAGTCAACATACATACATTCTGTCATTTCGTTCTGCTTTAATAATAATCGGGGCATTCATTGTTCGGTTGACGGGGGTGGCGTGGGGGTCGCAGGCTCGACGGATGTACATTAGCGCGTTCGAAACCCGCCACCGGATCCGGAATGACAATTCTATTTAATTGGGGGGGGGGGGGGGGGTGGAGAGCGGGATTTAATGAACCGGGAGGATTTACAGTGTTAAATTGTCATTTTCAACGTGAGCCTTTCTGGAAATTTTGGAATGATCGGTTTAATTTCGCGAGGAAACACACTTTCGTTTTTACTCCTACTGTTGATAACAGAGGACGACTACTGGGATTTCAGAAGACGTCCTTACGGGACACTCATTCATTCAAAAATCTTTTCAAGGGGCATTCCAATGAATTTTCCTTCTCGACGTTTAATATCAAGACGGTTTTCAAGTCACTCGAGACCATTTCTAAAGAAAAATATTTAAGAGATTCGAAAATTCCCAAAAACTCTTCAAGGAGTCATGTTAAGAATTCCAGCGCTACTAGCGGTAAAGAAATTTCCAGAATTTTCTTCAAAATCCAGAAAACATTCTGAAAACTGCACATGGGAACATTTCATTATTTCTGTGAGAAAGGGGAGTGTTTGGATTGAAGATTCTTCCAGATATTTTTTAAAAGCTTCTGGGAGAACGAGATCATTTTTTAGGATACTTGAAGGTCTCGATTAAGGGTGTGGATAATAGGTTAAACCCATCAGAAAGTAATGATGAAAACCCATTGTAGTTACTAGAAAATATTTCTATACTTTATAACTCCTTTAGAAGGCACAATACCTGAAAGCTCCAGTTGTTATTTCTATGAACATAAGGAAATTATCTCTGTCTCTGTGGACGCCCAAAAAATGTTTCAAAAAATACCTCAATTTACTCTCGTTTCGTATAATCTGGATTCACTTTGGATGGTTCCCCAGGCTTTTTCTAAAAGCTTCTGAAAATTCAACCAAAGCTACTAGAAACTAGAAAATAATTTCAAGTTTTCCCAGTTAATTTTGAATTCACTCTCTTTCCTTGCAATCCATTTATAGTTTTGAAGGTTTCTCCAGGTCTTTTCTAGAAGCTGTTGGAATTCTGATTACCCGAAAAAAATTTTTGCTAACCCCGAGTCAAAAGTTTTCAAAAAGATATTTTAAAATGGTGAAAACTCACATGGTAGAGTCAGAAATTGCTTTAAATACTCTAAAATAAAGAAAAACTCTACTCATAGGCTCTGTGGGCATTCAAAAATTATCCCGAGACCTTTCAATTGAATTTACGATTGATCGATTTACTCTCTTCCCATAAAACGGATGTTTGGCTATGAATTCTTCCTCAAGGTGTTTAAAAAAGTTCTGAAGGTGCAACTTTGAGGTTTATGAGGCCTATTGAGGCCACATTCCTTAGACGTCCGTCGGAATTTCATAGGAAACTTTTTAAGGACTACTGGAGTTTCCAGGACGTCTTCCCAAAAAGCCTAACGTCTTTTTCCAGAATTTAAGCTTGAATTGAATAGAAACTCCAGACACTCTCGAAGTGCATTTCCGCATTGTGTTTTCATCAATAGAATAACCCTTGATTCTGCAATAAATATCGCAGCGTCGATATCACAATATTCTTAGTGATCGATATGTAACGGCCGTGTGTCGATCGAGGTGAAATGCACTCGCGTTTTTGGGAAGCAGGGAGAGAGAACCGACAAATAAACACTAGTTGCACCGAAATGCAAAGTCAGGCCTTTTGCTTTATTTCCCGTTCGGTTGTTCCGTGGAAGTTTATTGCAGAGTCAGGAAAAACTGCAGTCCGCAGTGGCGTGCGGGGATCGATTTTCCGCTCGCGTTTCAGTCACAAAAATGCCATTGACCTCCATTTTTTCGCGATAGGCGAGACCTCTTATTTTTCCGGGATAAGCGACGCGACCCACTGCTGCTTCACTTGAACCTGGAGGAAGTTACAGGCAATTTACACACTTTTTGGAAGGAACGTTTTCAAAGGGCTTATATAGGAACAATGAAGTTTCCATGAAACTTTCCCTTGGGAAATTCATGCCACAAAGATTTTCCAGGAAGATCCCGTTTGGTTTTGGTAACATCTTTTTGGGCGCAGGTGTATGCTATATGCATTATTTTTCAAAAAATTGACAAATTCTGCCTTCACTAATTGTAGCAGGGAAATTCTCGATGTGCTCGGAAAATTTTGTTAATAGCTTTAAACTCTCAGCGGCGGGGGAGTTTCTAGGAAGTTTCCAAAATCTTCTTAAGAGGTAAGGACGTTTTGATTCCATTTTAAGTGCAGGTGTGTTCTGTCATGGCACCATGTTAGTAAATATGGAGTCTCCTTCTTTTCAAAAACTTCAAACTGAATTATTTTCCCAAAAATTGGCATATGCTGTCTTCCCCAATTGCATATAAGTATTATACAGTTTTAACTTCCACGGTTATTTGAAAATAACGTTACTTCAATGCTGCTTCAACCACAATAATGCTTCAATTACGCCACACGGTGGTTTACATGCACTTCCAGGCAACATCAAACACTTCATCCTTTCCAGGCAAGTTCCCTATATCCGGAGTTTACTAATTGTTATTGACCCTCTCAATTATTTGTTCACAATTAAAATTTCAGGCATATTAACCCTTTAACCGCGGGCGCTTCTCTTCTATTTGCACAAATCCGCAACCGCCGAGAGAGATGTATACGCACGCTAATTACGACAGTAGTTTCGGCATGAAGGGGGGCAAATTGCACCGCCCGCTGCATTGATTGTTAACGTTTATCAACAATTAACAAGAGGCGCGTCTATGTTGTAAGGCAACCGGGGTTGTTTATGTATTGAAAAAAGGGATCAGCGATGGGTAGAAAATAACATAGGGGTATTGTCTGTCCAAAGTCAATTTAAGATATTCTAAAAAACAAGTACAGTTGATTAATTTAGTGTATATCACAGTACAAAAAGGTAACCAAATTAGTCGTTCGATAATCGGACCTCGTAAACGATTTAAAATAGCTGTCTCGTTATTATCTGAATGGGTGTTTGATATCGGACCCAACGACCGACACATTCTCAGCAATGATGTATCTGTCATTCGATACAGGTACGTCTGCATGTTGATATCAACAGCCTAATTAGTATAATACCCTTCCATTCATTTCCATCAAATTTTACGACCGGAGATTACCCGCGTGTTACGTAATGTACGATTGCTCTACTGCAAACTTTGCGGCTTTCATTCATCGAACGCGTTTCATATCGTTATTGATAATGTCTACATTACATGTACGTAACCAATCGATTAAAGTTTTATCACGGCCACATGCCTGGGATCGCGAAGAAAAATTCGCGAATGGTCATTGGGTCAGGAATCAGTGTACTTTTCATGAGATAAGTGAGCGTGTCGCAACTCGAATCCGCGATAGCGAAGATTCGATCTGGAGGTTTATTTTTCCGGAAGATCCGTTCACTGAATCGGAATTCACATATTTTGTCAAAAATCTTTGCAGACCCCCTTCTAAAAAAATAAACTATCCTTATAGAAGAACGATTGTTTTTCAGACTAGCTGGAATAGACTTGTTTCTCACTACAAGATGGTATAAGGCAAGGCAGTGTAGAGTATTACAACAAGAATTAAGAACACGACACAATGCAGCACAATAGTAAAATTGCCTATCTAAAATAATTCACATTTTCCTCCATTTTCTGCTTCCCTTTGTGTCCTTATTCAACTAACAAATTTGGGCCATTTAAGAGTCACTCTTGACAAGTCTTGGCTAACAAAGAACTCTTTTCCGCCTAGAAAATTAGTTTCAGGGCATATTTTGTAAAACTCCACAATACTCGAAACAATTTTCATTTATAATTTCGAAAAACATTCAATAAACGCTCCCGGTTGTATTTCAAATTTTTGGCTTCTTGGGCTTCTTTGGCTCAAGACTTCATGAGCTTTGTGGACGTCCAGAAGTCTTTCCAGAAAGTACTTGAAAAATTTCAGTAGTTTCCCCATAGATTTTCCAGAAAATCTAGTCTGGGCTTCAGTGTAAAACTTTTTAGGAACTTCGATATCTATAGAAAACTTTTCCAGGCAGTTTCTTATACTGAAAGCTCTTATTAGAAAGATAATGGCGTGGAATGGAAAAAGAATCCTTCATTTTTCAATATTAGATACTTTCTCATATGAGGTACTTATGGCCCTTAAGGGACCTGAATTAACTTATATTAATAACTACAATTATAATTATTTAATTCCTAATACATTCGTCTTGTCTCTTTCGCACTTATAAACAAGCCCTCTTCTTACAGGGCAAGGGATTATTATTAAATATACTCCAAATTTGAAATATTTATTTATCAAACTCTCACTGCACTCCTAAGTATAAAAATCCTGACAATCAGGACTAGTAACATAATTATTAGTGATTAACTTAATTAGTTTCGCCCTCTTCGTCCTCATCTTCAGCGCCCCGGATGAACAAAACATTGTTGCATCGCACTAGTACTTCGCCTAGGTTACCTGAAAATTGAAAACCAACATTATTCAATTCTGCAAATCATTGTACAAACCGCACGTTAGCTCAGTTCAAAACTATTTGTTTGTGCTTTGAGTAATTGCTTGTGCTTACCAGTGGAACTTCCCCCGATGTATTCCTCCGTGTTGGCAAGCTGTAGGTTCATGTAGCCGTCCACCGAGACCAGGTAGCCTTTGTACTCATGGCCCCACTTCAGTTTCACCATCACGGCCTTACCTGTAAGGCTGTTCAGGAAGGGCTTGGGGTTAATGGGCATAGCAGCCGACATCTTGGGTTGATTTTTGTTGAAAACGTCGGCGAGGTAACTAAAATGTGTAAATACGCTTCGAAGACGAAAAGGCGGCTAGTTTGAGGTTATTAAGGTTATGTTTACTGTCAAAAGTGAAAGATACAACAGTGGTACCAACCATGTAACGATAGTGTTTCGTAGTAAGTGTTTGTGTGTTGGTGTGTTCCGGTAAGTTTATCTGATGTATTGTTTGAAATATTTGTTTAAATTTGATGGTAAATAAAATGTCTGTTGAGTTCCGTAAAGTTTCTCAACGGTCCTTGAAACGGTTGACCTCGTCGCCTTCATGCGTTCCACGCTGTCCCCATGTGACACATTAATGTCAACAAAATGAAAAACTCGTCAAAATCAAAAGTGAGTGTGACCAAAATGACTTGATTTATAATTTATTTTTCTTCTCTAAATTGTAGGTTTCAAACATGCATGAGCACCCGATCCAACTGCTCTAATCATGCGATTAACCGCGAACACGCCGAGGTTTCCGACTTCCTCCAGGTTCCCTGTCTCTTCTGATTGAATAATGGAGTTTTACACATTAGTGGAGAAGCAGAAGAGCGCGGTGGAGATGCCCGACCAACCCTTCATCAGGACGATCGAGTGGGAAATGATGGACAAAGCCAAGTTCTTCCCTTTGTCTATGCTGAGCTCTTTCACTGTACGATGTGCGTTGTACCCCCTAACATTGATCAAGACCAGATTACAGATACAGAAGCGTAATGACTTGTATACGGGTAAGGCGTCTTACATAACACGCAATAACTTTGGCAATATTTCTTAATTATTAATGCCAAAATAAAGGTGTGTGCAGATTGATCTGAAGAAAATTGCTTGAATCTTGAATGATTCAGTTATCATGCAACGTTTTAAGTTATTACATTTGCGAATTGTATGTGGCCAAGTTTTGATAAGGCTAAAGATAATTAATTTGTTTATTGACCATTATCTGTAAACATTTTTATGGTTTCTTAACTTTACTGTGTTATTTCATGTTTGATAACATCCTAAACAGAAGACAAAGAATAGAACTTTTATTTTTATTTCAACAGTATAAAAATTCAGTGGAAGCAACACATTCCCTGTCAAACAAACTCAAAGCCTTATAGAAGTTATACAATAACATTAATGTCAGGCATATTCTCCAGGCTGTCTTGAAGTTAGTAGTGTTCATAAAGTTACTGAAAAGTTCAATCCAGAATTTTAGTATTTTAACAAATTTAAGACAAGAAATACCCACAGTTATGGTAAATTCACATAAAACATCTCTAAAAAGATGTTGGAGATGCTAAGCCTAGGTTTTCCAATTCCTCCATTGGGCTACACCCATCCAGTAATAAATAAATCGATTTTATTGTAACAAAATTCCTCTATAATAAAATTTACAATGGGTGAATTAATCAAACCACTAATCTTTACTGATTTCTTCCCTGCCCAGGTATGTTCGATGCTTATGGTAAAATCTATCGCTATGAAGGTTTCACGGGCCTCTACCGAGGTTTCTGGGTATCATCAGTACAAATAATTAGCGGTAACATGCCTTACCACTGGGGTAATTGCGAGTTGAACGAGAGACTTGTTTCCAGGTGTATTTTACATATCCACTTACGAAGGCGTTAGGCACCTTTTAAATAAGAGAAAGATCCATTCGAATGTAAGGGCGTTGATAGCGGGCGCCGCCGCTTCCCTAGTCGGACAGACGATTATCGTACCGTTCGACGTCCTCAGCCAGCACCTAATGATGATGGGAGTGCACGGGAAGGGCCAAGAAAAGGTCTGTTCCGAGATTAGGGAGGTTCGTTGCTGCTCAACGGCGTTTTTCTTGTAGGCATTTAATACGTTAGGAATAAATTTGAAACCTGGTAGAAGTAAGCTGGCTATAACGTTAGAGGTAACAAAGCATATCTTCAAAGTGGATGGGATATCTGGTTTTTACCGTGGTTATTGGGCCAGCCTTTGCGCTTACGTTCCTAATTCTGCTTTATGGTGGGGATTTTACCATTTTTACCAAGGTAGGTCAGGTGGATTTTATTGGGAGAAAATGCAAGGTTGTCACTTATCTTGAAGTGCCTTCCATGTTACCTTTCAGTAAAATTTAAATTGATTTCAACTTTTATAGATGAGCTAGTGGCGATAGTTCCCTCGTGGGTCTCCCACCTGTTAATCCAGAGCATAGCGGGCACCCTGGGCGGATTCACGACCACGATCCTGACCAATCCGCTGGACATAGTGAGGGCCAGGCTGCAGGTGCAGAGGCTGGGCTCTATGCGTTGCGCGTTCAGGGACTTGTGGGTGGAGGAGGGCCTCAAGATGTTCTCGAAAGGGCTGAGCGCCCGTCTCATACAATCGGCCACCTTCAGTTTTAGCATAATCCTCGGTTACGAGACCATCAAGAGGTTGTCAGTTAATGATGAGTACAAGAAGTACGTGCACTGGTGATACTTTTTATTGTACAATTAGTGATATTGTTGATTTGTTAAATTTTGTTACCATTATTTTTGAGATTAATATTTATTGAACAGAGTTTATGTGAAATGTTATATCTGCGAGTTGAGAGGTAATATAATAAATGGACGCGTTAGAAGGGCCAGTTGTGTGTTAGGTAAATTGTTTCATGTTTTGATGACTGGTGTTATGTTACGTATGTAAGTAGGCAAAGGGTATCGGCTAGAACCCCATCAAATCACTTATTTTCGCCACTGCCGTCGGATATCTACTGTTGGTACAGCTTGCAGTAACCAACTAAACTAAGTACTGCTCGCTGTCTGGGAACTGTAATTTATAATGAACCAGCGAAATCTTACGGTTAGTGCAATGGTTCATTTGTTCTGTTAAGATGTTAAGGTGACTGGGGACAATAATACAACTATTTCAATTTTCCAGGAAAGTTGTACTTAAAGTACACATATGGAAATAGTGGAAATGAATTGCAAGTTTTCACAAACGTTGATTAACCAATTTAACAAAAAGTGACTACAGGGTATTTTTAAGTCACTTTTGATTTTCAATGAAATATCATCTTCAGTCAACTTTTACAGCCTTAAGCTACAATTTTTTTTTTGTAATTGTTAAATGTATTAATAACCTTTTGATTCACTACACCATGTTCCACTATCGTGATAGATTGTAAAATGGTTAGATTCAATGTTTTTAATAGCTCTATTTGTATATAAGGGATGATGAAACGTTGATGTTAATAAAAACGACTCGTAATTAGTTTCATTTTAATTTAACCATAAACGAATACATCGTACATTTCCTTCTGAATAAAGCCCGTATTACTTGTAAGTTTACTTTTCATGAACGTTTGATTACTCTATGATCTAGTAGCAAGAAATATGTGCGCAACAGTTATGCAGGTAAAACTCACGTAGGAAACACTTATTTTAAAAAACGATGTTTGTGCGCGCGCGTGTAAACACGTCAGGTACCTATATTGCTTACAACATAAAAATATCTTATCAATACTAATCACATCGACTAATATTTCTGATAATTATAATTACCATGTGTTAAATGCTTAAAAATATCTCCAAGTATGTAACATACTTTAATAATAGTGATTAATTTTTTATTGCAAGTAACTCTCAATATTGTGGTAACATTTTCATTAACTTTTGCTTCCATCGATAAAATCTTGTAAAATGTCTCTAAAAACTATCGTAAGACTATTCTAAAACATGTTCAAAAACGTATCACATCTACAGGTCGAATAAAGAAGAGGCACATACTAGAGGCAGGAGGGAATAAATTTGATCTCCTATGAACAGTGTAACACGACAAGGGAGCAAAGTGTGTGATTATTGTCATAAAACAAAATTTGAAGACTCCCTTGGGATTAAATTATTTCGATGTGCTAGTTACATGCAATGTGTTCGGAGAACAGTCTTTACTAAAATCTACAAGAGGTTGAGAGTAGTTGAAGTACACCGAATTGATTTGTCGTTAGCTAATATGTTTCGATGACCATTGTAGTCTTCGCAAAAGTGTAAATATGTCGAAACAAACCACAACAAAAATCAACAAGAAAGCTGATCACTTTCATTAGCTCCATGTTTTTAAAAAGCACCATAACAGTATAAAACACTAACTCAAACAACATTCATATATCTTCAGCTCTTGTTATATAAGTAAAGGTAGTGCAACATGTAGTGCACATGTGCTCTTTCGGAAATATTTTAAAACAAATATTTAAAACTTAAAAAACAAACACTGGAAATTAGGGAACGATAAATGTTCGTCGAGCTCATTGCAGTTACGATTTCAATTCAATAACTTACACACTAGTCACAAACATAAAACAACAAGATTAGTAGATTCATCCGAACATTTACCCTACCCGCTAAAGCTTCATCAAATTCAATAAAAAAATATGGCCACAAAACTTCTTAAAACTTACCGAGACAAAAGAGGTTCAAATTTTTAAATGAAATTGAACTTAGTGTTATTAAAATATACAAATCAGTCCAAAGTTGTCTCCAGTAATTTAGCGGAGTTTAAAAACAATTAAACTGCCTAAACTTGTATTGCCCTTATTTTAGTACCTGAAAGGAGATCACTCCCATTACTAGGAAAATACAAAGTGATGTTTACAGGACACAACCCGGACCGTTCCATTCAAATAAAAGTCACCTAACGTGATAATATTGCTTATCTAAATAAACATAACCATGCTACTTACAGGGGACGCGCCCGACTGCTCACTGCTTATACCCAATCAGCTCCTGCAGGTTGACGAGGCCCATGTCGATGTTATAATCGTCCAATTGGTCCAGGTAGTCTATGCTGGGCGTCGAGTTGCCCATCATGGAGTTCGTAGTCGCCATCGAGCTGACGCAACTGCACAGACATAACCAGACATCACATACTGCAACACAGACAACCAATAACAAGCGAAATGACTGGGTGTGCGGTTAAGGAACGAAAATCACATGTAGTAAATAAAGTGAGAAGGTCCAAAGTACGGTACCGAGAAGTAAATGTTGCAATGTGTCTGGTTAGGTCTGTTTGCAGCATGCAAGTCTCATGGAAGGGGGTTTCTTTTTGTAGGTAATTGGTGGTTAAGGGTGATTGATGAATGCGGACCCGGATTATCGAAGAAGCAGGATCACAGCGAGACTAACATGTTTCTAACTAACTAACAAGTTGAAGTTGCTCTACCAAATATCTGCCATATGCAGATGTCATGTAACAGTAATACAAATGCGCCATAACCATTTTGTGATCAAACGAAAAATTGTGCAAGCCCTTTTTATTCACAACTTCTTTCAAAACCCTAGCTTGTGTTTCAATAAAGCCGAGCCTTTAAGACATAACCTTGTCGTGATCACTCCGCCTGTTCGATAATCCGAATACAGTCTTGATTTATCTCAAGTATATTAGTCACATGTAAATCCCCAAATTACTCATTATGATGGAAAACATGAACCCGTACTTGTAGACGAAACTTCGTCCATACTCGACCTATACCTGTGATTCACTCTTCATGACAGCAATGTAGCAAGTCGAGTGGTTCATGGGTACAAGTAGTATTATTTTCATGTATATGACGAGTCTTGAGCTTTTTAAATTGAAATCAAGTTACAACTACGATTTCACTAACACTACTAATAGGATTTTAATAGGAGTTTATCAATTTATCCCAACTTCTATTGAAATATCTACACTTTATAATTTTAACACGAGACATGCCCAGTATAACAAACCCTATGTTCTAAAGAAAGTTTATTGCATATCTGTATAATACAACTCAACGCACGAATATAAAAAACATTTAAAAAAAGAATGTATACATCAAGCTATTAAAATCGTAAGCAAATCAACTCTTTACATTTTTGGTGATGAAACAATGAATGTAGCTCGAAACAAATAACTTTTTAGTATTAGCTACGGACATTGACAAAAAAAATAATACTTGATCCTAAAGTAGATTATCACATTTATTCTGAACTTCTTTCTTTTTTGAAATTTCGAAAACGTTTTATAAAAATACTCTTCGAGTTTCATAAACACTGTGTAAACTTGCTATAAAAATATTTCAGTTTAAACCTACCCCAGATTGAAGTAACAAGGTAATTCCTTCTAACTGTGAATACTAAACAAAACATTAGATAGCGTTATGGCATACACAATTTAAAAAATTACGTTATTTCTATATCACTAAATATAAAGCACATAAGTTCACAGATAGAAATTTTCATTAATATGTAAATTGGTCCATTAGCATACGTTTTTGTATGTCTTATAAATCGAGCATACTCTGAAAGCTAAAGATGTATTAAGTTAAAATGCTATCACAAAACGCCATATCGTTTTCATTGTATAAGCTATTTACCTGTTAACCGATGGCGTGTCCCTGGATGCGTCCGGGGACTGCATGAAGGTGTGCGGCGTGTTCGGGAATGACATGTGTTCAGATATACCCGGTACACACGTCACAAGTTCGGTCTTCACATAACCATTACTTGTAGTCGGGGTATTCTCTATAACATGGTTCAAAAGAATTAACATATGTTTAAGCAAGCATTTCTATAACATAATTTAAAAGAGGTAACATGTGGTAAGGCACCATCATTTCTATAATTAATTTTATAAACCATCAAGTTGATTGTATGAATAAGTGGCTTACCACGCGGATATGGAGTGTAGTATTTGCCGAAAGGTATATCTTTGGATATGTCAGGATATAAGAATACAAGATGACTTAAATCAGCAATTCGATCTGCCAGCGCTCGTATTGCGAAATCTTTAGATGTGAAAGGTTGCAAGCTAAAAACTTCCCCGGACTCTGCAACAAAACGATTTACAACATTAAATGTATCACTGAGTGACCCACAGTTGGACTCACCAGAAACACAAGCGATCGTAATCCCTCCTAACTCACTATCAGAGAACCTTAATAAAAATGTACCATGGGGGCAAGTCATCAGCATCTCCTCCGCCTGCCTCTTCCTTACAAAACCCATTATAGCCCTGAAAGACAAAAGTATAGTAATCCATTTCAATCCAAAATGGAAATCTCTCACCCGTCCATCCAAGGAGCCCTTAGGTGCTCCCTTGTAAGCTTCATGATGGCATAAAACCATTCCCAGAAAGTGAAATTTCTGTCGTTCAACGGTTCCTTACAGAATTGAGCCCAGCTCAACATCTGAGTGGCCGTCTCGTTGTAATTCCCTCTGAACGCTTTATCAGCCAGGAATTTCAGATTGTCGTCCGTTAACTGTCTACCGGTCGCCGCCCTGAACTTCATCGATAACGTCTCGGCTACCTTATTCCAGTGAACCTGTTAGGGCACAACGTTTCCAAAATACAGAAGTTAATTTTGAAGAAATCTAATATTTATAAAAATTTTTGGTAAGTTTTCGGGGCGACTAAACATGTGTTTTATCCTGTTTCTGAATCTTTGTGTCCTGCCCATCAAAATATATGACAAATTAGTTACAAATACGTAAGATAGAATTTCGAAAACTTGATAATGTAAATAGGAAGAACGGTTTCACTCCACTCATTTCCCATATTTAAAATACCTTATCAGGTACGTGAAATGGCATCCTTCCGGGCTCTGCGAAGGCGTTGTCCCAAGTTACGGTCGCCCAGGCGTGTGGTTCCTGGTTCCCATGTACGATCACCACTACTGGTAAACTCAAAGTCCAAACCTAGAACATAACACCTTTCTAAAACCAAAAGTGAACATTTGTTGAGTACATTATGCCCCTTCTACACACGTTAGATGAGTTTCAAAATAAAATTCTGGAAGAGCCTTTTAAAATTGTGGTCAATGAATTCGATTGACTGAGACCATCGAAAGTATTGGAGAACCTGATCTCAACAATTGAATTTTCAACATTTTTAATTAAAAATTTATAAAACATCCAAATGTCGGACATTACCCATAAATCCACAACTAGAAAATTATAAACAGAACCTTTTACCTGGAACATAAGTTCGCCACCTCCCACATTAAATTGAGACTGGAAGAACAGCGAGAACTTCTCGTCCATAACGCTCTCCGTCCCTTTCTTTTCAGCCCTCTTGATCTTCTTCAACTGCATGTTCCTGAAGCTCACCGACAACTGCCTCGTCGCCTGCTGGTATTCCATCGTGCCGGTGTTGTTGAGGATCTCTCCCGAACTCTCTCCGCTCTTCCCTAGCTTGTCGTTTTTCAGAAGCATGTTTGCCTGCGCCTCAGAGATGATCGTCACCTTCACCTGTGGCGGCGTCATGTACACATTGAGTTTGCCGCCAACGAGCAGTCGGACTGTCGCAGTAAACCTATGACAACAAATCGGTTAAAAGAGTAATTGGTGTTTTGAAGTTTCTGGCACTACATTGATGAAATATTTGTATGTTTAGCATTAACATCTTCCTTTGTTATGATCCTTACTTGATCATTGTTGCTTGTTTGTTACTACTACCACATATCTGGTTCTGTTGCTCTAAATAGTAATCTGTAATTTCATTTAGATTACCTCGTGTTTGTTTTCATGACCTGCGGTGGTTGTTTTTCAATTATGAACGTCGATGTGACCAAAGTGGACAAAAGCTGGGTTATCTCTTGCAGCAATTGCGGCAAAATATCAGTCATCCCAGGTGGGTCCAATGCCAGCTTCTGCTTGAGACGATCCACCTCTTTTATTTGTTGCCTGTTCAGCCAAATCAGCTCAGCCAGACTCTCGCACCTATCGGGAACGTTATTAGCACTTTTAAAATCAATCTTGATAGATCTCACCATTCCTGTATCGTGTCTAGGTTATTATTAAATATGGCACCATTTCCTGCTAACGCTTGTTCTCTTTTCCACTTGATAAGTTCCTCGTCGAGAACGTGCGTCTGTAACTGCATCAGAAGTTGGCAGGTCTCTTTAAGTTTCTCGCTCAGGGCCAGCCTCAGCTGCATCACGCTGGCCACCTTCTGATTCAAGCCCTGCTCCAGTATCTCTTTTTGTCTTTGAAGTTTCTGGATGTGCTCATTTTGCTGAGTACCCGGTTGACTAGTGATCTGCTGAAGGAGAGCTAAAAAGTGGAATTTTATTAGATAATTGAATTAAATGGAGAGAGTTACCATGGACGTACCATTTACTTTCGTACACTCGTGATACTGCAAAGCAAAGGATTCCTGCTCCTGCTCCATCCTCCTCAAATCCTCGGCAGTAGTCTAAATGTAACATAACATATAAATTACTTCATACAATTTTCTAGAAGCTCGTAGTACCTGAGTCCTCCCTCTCAGGACTTCGATTTTGTGCATCACTTCCGCACTAGTGTTAGGAACCATCAGGTTTGGTAGCCCAGTCAAATTCTCCCCGGCGGCTCGGATAAGCCTCATTTCCGTGGACAAACACTGCCGGATGTAGTTAAATAGTTGCATTGGATTAGCACTGAAATATATTTGTTTTCAATTCATTATCAAAGTCAAAATTAATTCGAGAATGTGCATTTATAGCAAATTCATAGGTGCAAATATGATTCATTTCTTGACTCAGTAAGATGTCCTCTGATTGTTTATCAGATAAGTGTTGAGTAAACAAGAAATATGAATAAGGCAGCTACAATAATGAATTAATTAAATTGTTTGTCTTGTTATAAATAGAATTTAATGCTGAGTTTTTAAAAAATTATGCACCACTATGTTAGGAAACAATTAATCACCTGAATACATTTTTCACAAGAATCGCTCTTTGTGAAATATTTTGATAACATCAACACAATTACCTGTTGTTATTTATTTCGAGAATGGATTTTTTACACCGAGTTCAGTGATCTCTTAAATCCCAGAATCGGATTGCTTGAGAACCCAGTAATTGAAAATTTTAAAAAAGTTCCTATCATTCTCACCTATATCTCTGACGTATTGTTTTTGCAGCTTCTGCAAGTCTTAGCTTCGTGAAAATAAACTCGGCATCCGTTACAACAGCAGCTTTGTTCTCAATCTCGTTAATTAAAGAATTGACCAGTCCAGCCACATACTGCTCATGCTGTGGATTGTCCGGAACAGGTTCGATCTCTGACCTGTAAAGAAACATGTATAGTCAATGTCATTTCGACCAGACGTTACAAAAAGTTCGTTAGAACTAAATTAGTTTCTTATAAGCAGTTGGGGTTATAAAATTGAACGGTACTAACTCGGTCAGGTATAATTCCTTAATTTTTACAACTCAAAATCATTGAATGTCAAAATATAGTTAATGTAAAAAAAATCGAGAATTAAAAAGGCTAACAAACTTTCCCCTTCGTCTGTGAACTGACCAATATGTAATACAATTCTCAAAATATGACATTAAAGAACGAACTGATCTAAAGCAAATAATTCGATTCATAAATACGAATGCTGATTAGGGCGCCATGAAACGAGATAAAACGGCTGTTCAAAAAATCCTCACCATATCAATCCACATGGTGATATAAGTTCAAACATTTGCACTTTTTATCAGACTGCTAATCTTACCAAAATTTCTCCTCGATGAACTGGGCGAGATAATGTCGGACTTCAATAGGGAAGTACTGTCCGTAGATCGCCCGGATCTGCTCGAGGCTCTCCTGCGGGAGCTGCTGAGCCTTCGCCCAAAGCGCCATCCTCCTGAAAACGTATCGCAGTCGCTCTTTTAACAAATGCGAGACATACAAAATAGTTAAAAGTCTCAAGGTCACCCGATTGCGGGAACTCCCTCCAAGAGACCGTTCACACCACAAGCTGCACTACCTCCAAGTCTGCGAACTAAACGGGGGCTCCTCTAGTCTTCTTCCTTGGACATTTAAAATACAATCGACTGCTTTTATTTGGAGAAGCAAGGCTGGCGGTGCTCTGGCAGGGGATTTTACGCGACAACCATCACCGTCATAACATCCGCGACAACCATCTCGGATGATTCGAGGAAAACTGGTCACGTGATTGGCCGCGAGACGATTTTTGACGACACTCCCGTTTGACCGAACTCTACCGAACCCGGAGTAAATTTATACGCTTGGAATTTAGACCGGTGAAAATTGAATTATCGGTAGTCCCTCAGAGAGTCCTTAAAAGCGCGAATGAAATTTGGGGTTTAAAGAAGAAACCCTCCTGGTCACGTGACTGAATCCAAGCACTCGATTGGTTCGAGGACAGTTTCACTCGGATACCAACATAACAGCATTAAATAATGATTAGTAACAAAAATCCCCAGGAGCGGGACGAAGTGAAATGTGTTTTTACAGTGCATTTACATAATTTTATTTTCGCTCATAATTTATTCACTTAAATAATGTCAGTTACGTTTGAGGACGAGCATCTCTCCAGGCCCCTATGAAGCACCTGGCCCCACTGCATAAGGTAAGGATAAATAGTTTAAACAATATATGTGACAATTGCAAAAATCAAACAACAATTAACAACAATCGTTACACAACCGCGAACCGATTCAGTAATAATCCGGGATGGGGGCGCAGGCGATCTTCGCGAAGTCCTCGTACTTGACATTGCTATTCGGGCCGACATTAGCCTCCCGGAAAATCCTGTCCACTTCTTTGGCGGAGAGACGTTCGCCCCAGTTCTGGAGGAGGTGCCGAAGCTGCTTGGCCGGGATCTGGCCGCTGCCCTCCGTGTCGGCCGCCTTGAACGCGTCCACGACTTCCTTCGGTAGGTTCTCGATCCTCGAGTGGATGTGCATTATCTCCAAGAAGTCTGGGAAGGACATTTTACCCCCCTGGAAAAAAGTTCATCGTATCCTCAGTTAATGGAATGACATGTGACTGGTAAAGGTCCATGGCAGGGATTGTCCTGTGATGTTTACCTGAAGTCATGCTGGCAAATTTATGTTGATGTTTTATTTATTATGTTGTGGTGATGCGACATGGTTATTTTCAAACGCTAATGAGATTTGAACAGAAATATCTTATTGAGTGAAGGAAATGAGGTCTTATCAATGGTTGAATTGAATTATTGGTTTCCACATCATAGCAATGTCCATGATATTCATTATGATCCAGATTTCCCGATAAGTGTCAATACTTTGCTGCAAAATTTAAATACGAACTACTTCAAACTACCTGAAAAGTTTCAGGGGCTTACAAAATTTTATATGAGTCGTTTTTAAACTTCCAGAAAATAGGAACGTTTTGTAGAAGCTGTTGTAGCATCAAGTAACTTTAAAACTAATATTTATTCATTATCTAAATATTTTTAAATTCATAAAAGCATCAACTTCTTTAATTGAATTCGTTCTTAACAAACAGTCTGCACACTATTTAGCAGTTTTCTCATCTTCTATTAATCTTCTATTAAAACCCATTGGTCTGGATTGATATTTAAAAAGTTTCCCCTACTGTTACATTCTTAAACTGATCACTACTATTAGTATCTACACCTACTATAAACTTCCAATTTGTTTCCTACTGTCAGTCTATTTTAAACTGCAAGTCCATTTCCCTTCCTTCTATTAATACATATCTACAACCTTGACTCTCCATTAGGTCTGAATTACCTTCTGTTTCAAATACCCTTTGAGTTCGGATGTCGTGGGGGACAACCCCAAGCTTCTCATAATAACTGTGAGCTCCTCCAGGCTTTTGATCTGATCAGATCTAGCGAATAGATAGAAACATTCCCTGAATTCTGAAATAGAAATTGGAGCATTAATTAAGATAACCATTGGGTTTATAGTTGGTTTGTCATTGTCTAAAAATAGGTGATTGATATCATTGATTGTAACTTGGTTTTTATAGCTTTGTATGTTAGAAAGCAGAGTTTGAATTATTTAATTGCCAATTGATGACATGGGGAATTATTACAATGTTCAAGAGGCACTGTGGATTGAAGTATGAAATTAAGTTATTTGAAATAAATGGCATTTAAGCAATGACAGTTTAATGCTCGGAATCTGGTAATGAACCAGATTCCTCCTTATCAGTTCTACAACTAATTACAAACAAGATAGGTTATGCTTTGTTTATTTAAATATCGCCCCAACTTACCATCTATGTCCTTTTCTTTAAAATATCGCGCCTAAAACGAAAGTTATTAAGTAAGATTAAAGGCTGTATAACTTAATTTTCTCACCATAACAAGCTGAAAATTGTTTTTTTAACTTTTATTGCTGCTGGGGGTCGGGTGACACGTCAATATAACTTGATAAAGGAAGTGGAATACCTGTACAGGTGGGAATACACTCCGCGGCGATAATGAAGTACACTCGAAGCGGAAAGTATCGTGTTTACCCGTCGGCTCGAGTGGAGGAGGTATCTTTTATTAATTATTTACTCGGCTCGTATGAAATTCCGACGGCGATTATTAATATTCACATTATCTTTGGTAGAATTCATGTGTTGTACTAGAACCAAGTTTATGCATGAACTTTGCTCTGATCCAACACACGCAAACAGCGCTGCAGCAACACGTTGTTGCTGTTTCAGGATTAGATAAGATGTCTTGACGTGCTCGGCCCATCATCATGGCTAGAGGTGCCGCTTATGATAGCGACAGCAAAGGTCTCAAGACTCTCACGAACTCGGAGGTTGTGGTGACGAGTTTGGCCGCGGGGGCTGTCGCGGGGGCCCTCGCCAAGACCTCCATCGCGCCCTTCGACCGAACGAAAATAAATTTCCAGGTTGGGTAAGTTTGGCTGAAATCGCGCAAAGTGTGCAAGTGCTTGTCGGGGTAATCTTTTGAAGATTGTAATAAGCCTGTTATTTATATTTTTGTTTACGTTTGTAGCTGCTTTGATTGAATTAACATGCAGGAAAAAAATAATGGTTTAACTTTAAAAAGCACGATTGATAACGAAATTAAAAACAAGGTATGGAATCTAAGGACTAATATTGAATATCTAGAACACTTGAACACACACCAAACGTGTTATTTCTAGGCAATCAGGTCCCTTTGCCGTTATAATTAATGTTGTCAACGTACTTACTGTAACAAATCTAAAATTTTCCTTTTTGATTTTTCAGACAGAAACCATATTCTACGAGGAAAGCATTGAAGTTCATCATAGAGACTTTCAAGAAGGATGGATTCTTAGCGTTATGGAGGGGGAACAGCGCCACAATGGCTCGCATCGTACCGCACGCTGCGATCCAGTTCACGGCTCACGAGCAGTGGAAAAGGGTGCTGAGAGTAGATCAGAAAGGCGGGTGAGTTAATTACAATAGGTTGTAATGACGACCTCTTTTCTGAAATTTCACTTTTCCTTTAGTTCGACGCCTGGGAAGTTATTTATGGCCGGATCGTTGGCAGGGGCGACATCACAATCACTTACCTACCCCCTCGACTTAGCCAGGGCAAGGATGGCTGTCACACCAAAACACGAATATGCTACGTTACGACAAGTATGTTGATATCACCCAGAAAGCAAATTCTAGCATGCCTACCGAAAATGCTGCTACCTAATGTATGCGAGTGTATATTATGTGAGCATCCTGGAAGGTTGGTTGCATATCTATTTAAATCAAAATAAGTACCTGCTTTCCAGCAATAATACCGAAATAATCCCATATTGACAGAAGTATTGATAACAATATGTCGGCTTGAAATTACGATCAGTCAATCAGATCAGCTACACAGCTTTACCATACTCTAGGTGGCGACACAGAGAACTATGACTCGTCCATGTGCATATTGGCGATTTGGTCAGTTTTGTTAGCTCTTACTGAAACTCCCATAATTACGGTTTTCAGGTATTTGTAAAAATCTACACTAAAGAGGGCCTCGCGAGGTTCTACAGGGGCTACATACCGACTGTGGCCGGTGTGCTGCCGTACGCGGGCGTCTCCTTTTTCACGTATGACACCCTGAAGAGGTTGTACCGTCGTAAGTGAACGATGTCAATGATTCTTTTTCTATGATCGTTACCACATCAACAATTTCAGTACACTTCAATGGGGGTAATACGCCTCCACCAGCGGCGTCACTGGCGTTCGGCGCCGTCGCCGGCCTGTTAGGCCAAACCAGTAGTTACCCTCTTGATATTGTTCGAAGGAGAATGCAGACTGACACTATGGGGAAGTATACAGGGGTTTTCAGTACACTAACCTACGTCTACAGGTAATTGGAATTTAGAAATGGAGGTTCACTTATATCCAAAGCATGGAGTTATAAGAGGCTCACTTTTTTCGTTTACAAATGAACTGCTTCCCACGTGAATGACATAATTATAGTTATACATATAATATAAAGAGTCTTGGGAATATGATTTGCCATTAGCCTTTACGCCCCTCTATGGTAGCAATGGTAATGAATTCTCTATGACTTGAGAAGTCTTCATTTTGCTCTAAAAAAGATGTATTATCTTTTTCTACCGAGGATGAAAGAAAATACAATTGCTGTACCTAAACCATTGTTACACTGATATTAATTGCACTTTATTCTTTTTTTTTAGGACTGAAGGTATAAAGAGGGGCCTCTACAAGGGTCTGTCCATGAATTGGATAAAGGGTCCAATAGCAGTTGGCATAAGCTACGCGACATACGACAACTGTAAGGACTTCCTGCGTAACCTCATTGTGAAGTACAGAGGTAGAATGTTCAGTATGAACTTTAAGGATATTTAGGTACTTATGAGGGACCGTCGTGAATTAGGTTCTGTATAGAAATATTTTTATATCCGCGAGTGTGAATTGAATCTTTATTTGGGCTTCGTCGCTGAGAAACGTGCCGCACGATAT
The DNA here is from genome assembly GCA_963576515.1 of Cryptocephalus primarius. Taxonomy (NCBI): domain Eukaryota; kingdom Metazoa; phylum Arthropoda; class Insecta; order Coleoptera; family Chrysomelidae; genus Cryptocephalus; species Cryptocephalus primarius. The sequence continues at coordinate 13,229,905 of OY754948.1, read as the reverse complement.
TTATTATATAAAATATGTACGTGTTATGTTGTTGTCGGATTGTTGAAAATATATATATTCAGTTATTTGTTAATATGGTGGAGCGTTTATTTTCTAGACAAGTCTGATGTAGTGGAGAATAAACGGAAGAAGTTGTTTGGTTCATTTTTTTTAAATTTGGAATAGGTAGCAATCAATGATTTATTTCTCGTGTGGCGCAGGTCAAGAGTAAAAAATTTACACACCAACAGGTATTACAAGCTAATCTCCAGATGTCTTTCTTATCCACTTCAGGGTTGATGGCGCAGCGTCCAGGAAATCATTTCGACAATCCTTCGCTAGAATTTCATTTGGACCACCACAATCATATGCAGAAGATGGACTGATGGAGAAGACTAATTTGACACCAGGATGTGTTTGGAACCATTGCTGCAGGTTAGCATCCAGTGTCTTGTTACATGGTATGAAGTTTTCTTGACTAAGGTAGTTATCAAGAAGGGACTCATTGAGTAAGATTAACTAGGATGCATGCTAGGACGCGGGCAGTCAAGTGTACATCTAGGGGTGGTTTATAGTTCAGACGGGTATTTACTTGAGGGCCTTTGAGATAAGCAGGTGATCAAGGGTAAAGGCAGAAGCACGTGGGATTGCAGCTGAGGCACCTTGGGAAATTGGGCAGATTCGGTGGCAGATTCTTTTATTGGCTTACGAAAGAAAGGCATGCCTAGATTTCTAGTCGTACGGTGATGGAAGGTTGCATAAGCTGATTTATCGTAAACAGCAATTCCATCATTTTGTTGAGTGACAAGGATTTTGCAATAAAATCAAAACAGCGCCATTTTTCAATCAGATATTCCTGATGTCTGACATCCAAACGGAAAAGTCCGCCAACTGGTTTCAGAAAGTTAAATTTAAAAATAATAAAATAACAGAGAAGTAATGAAGAAAACCACTAAACATTTTGCACATATATTCTGAAGCACGAATTAAAATTTAAATACTTTTTTGTAGGCACCATGTAGTTGTAAAAAACGTTTTTTAGCATATGGGGGCTTTCCAGGGACGTCCCGTCCGGGCGGTGCTTCCCCCCGGATAGTACGCACGAATGCAGGATTCTCAGGATATCTTAAAATAGGAGAGCATTATCGGCCGAGAACCGACTAAAACGCATTAATTCATTATTAATGAGCTACCTATAAGCAAGTAATTTATTCAGAATTCTCCGATTTTAATATGAAACAAGTTTTCTGGAAAACACAAGCCTTTACTGCAAACATAACATGCCATTGTAGAACGAAAAGAACGCTCGCTCGGTGTCGTAGGTAAAATTTCGTTTCCACATCTTGGATGATGGTATACCGTACGAAATTGCATCATTTTTCGTGTGAACTTACGGTCCGGTACCTAAAGTACAAATTCTTTAGTATTATTAGTTAGGTCCATGAACTTACAGCTTTCAAGAAGTAACTTCTGTGGTGATAACGTCTACGGCACGATTGTTCGATTTATTCTACGATAGATAAGGTATGGCTTCCTTTTTTTCTGTTTACTTGTTCATTTCCCGATCGTTCGGTTATTTTTACACAGATGCACACCTCATTTAATCAGTCACCGGAATGTAGGACACGTTAAAATGTTAATCATGCAGATTATATACTCATTATACTAGTTCGGTATTATTTACATATACTCAACTTGTATAAATTTATGGCTTTTCAACACCGCGTCGGTATGCTACAGTTTATTAATATATTTATGGCTTACTTCGCGAATTTAGATTTGTGCCTGAAATACATCGCAAATTAGAAAAATTTGATAACTTTTGAATCGAAATTTAGGATGTAATCACGCCTGGCACCCTTCTCTGCGTATCTCCTGGGGGTTGAAGCGGTGCAATTTTTAAGAAATCACCTCCAGGTGATGAAAGTAACGTGATTTCGATTTATTAAACTTTTTACCTGCAATCTTGCAATTTTTGTACGAGTATTGTACACTATAAATTTTTTAATAGAAGAAAGAGAGGAACAGAGGAAAATTATTGAAAGGAGTGATTTCAACATTATTAACGTCCGATCGAAAGTTGGAAGAAATTTAATTCAATGGGTAATAAGACATCCTCTAAACATTCTTTGGGAAGAAGCGTCCTGAGAATAATTTGCCCAGAAAACTTAATTTAGCAAACTTATAGCGATTACAGGGCATTCAGCGATATTACTCAGATGGGTTTTTTGGTGTAAGTTAAGCAGTGAAACAATTTAAGTGTGTTTAACATTCCTGAACACACTCAGTCTAGAATCTCCTCCAAGAAAATGTTCAGGAAGACCTTCGGTCCTCAGAAAACTTACTTCGATACGTTTTTTCAGTGGATATAGTGATCATATGTATAAAACTTTGTTTAGTACATGTTTGCAAGTTGACAGCAATCATACCTGCTTTAGAATTTCCAGTGAAAATATTCCCACTGTCTTGAACTTTAACGCTGTTTTTAAGACAAAACAACTTTAATTTAGTAAATTCTTAAACCTTCTTTAACAACTCTTTGAAGAAGCCATTAACACTATATTTTTACATTTTTTGCACATTAAACTTTATTGCACACCGCTTCCAATTACCGGCTTATTTCACTTAAATTTTTCAGCGTAACAGCATAACATAGAGATTTGCGCTCCAAACAGTGTTCCTCATGTCCCAAAAACAGGTCAGTGCAGGCAGTGGAAGACGTTTAACATCTATTTGGAGCGTTTTCTTCTCATTTTGACGTTCAAGTCACCCTTCAATTTAGTCCTTTTCGAAATAACACGTTCTTATGGTAAATTACAAGTCAGTGGAGCGATAATTACGAACAGGCAAGTGCAAATTCTCACGCTGACGCCTCGAAAACCTATTTTGGAAACGTCAAGACGTTAGGATCGAATTTCTTGGCTTTGGGTTGATTAACAGCGATCAATGTCATTACTGCTTCTAATTACGGAAATGTTAATTCATGGTTGTTATGAATGTGAATGTAAAATGTATGTATTGGTAAAAATTGGAATAGCTCAAGTACATCTTTTCGTAACAAGCATGCATATATCGAACTTTTTGAAACTGGTCGTTCCCGAGTCCGGGACGTGTTTCCTTTGTGATTTGCAATTCAAATTTTTCAATAATTTCTCGCCTTTATCGTCTCTTTCACCGGCGTTTCTGTCTACAGCGATTAAATAATTCGCATTACGGTTTTTAACACCTGCCCCCCAACTTTTCAATGTCCTTGCACGTTCCCAAGGCGCAACAATACATTAGCACATCCGATACAAGTGTAACATTTAAATTATCGCGGGAATATTGTGCTTTTATTACGCATTATAATAGTTTTTTTTTATTTCTGAATGCTTCACTTTTATCAAGGTTAAGTTGTCAAACAAGCGTTCGAGTGTATGACGCAAAGGGCTGATGTAACAAACCTTTCGTATTGACTGTTTGACAATAATTATATCTTTATTGGGCTGCTTAGGGTATGAGTAGCGTACGTTTTTCTTTCATAATTGCGCTCTCAATTGCTTCCGGAAGCGTAGACCGGCGGTCTTAATAGTAATTACCATTATTAATGCGGCGGTCTTGGGAGATAATTAGGTCTTATTAGGAGAGGTTGAAATATTTCCTACATTCGTTTTGTTGAGAAACTGCATTGAACGGAAACCTAATACAGGGTGGTTGCGTCGAAGAAGAAATTTTGTCGTTTCCCATTTTTTTTTAACTTCTTATAGAGTAGATTTTTTTTAGATTTCTGCCCCGTTTACCCCTATGCATTCCGATGGTTTCCCATCGGCGTATATTCGGTGCGGCATCCGCTTTCAATAAATTTTTTTGGCCTGAAAGGCCCTTGTGACTTTTGTCTGTTTTGGGGGCTTGCAGGACCTTTGAAGGGTTTTACACGTTTAATTGCCTGTGTCACATTGTATTGTAAAGTTTGCGAAGTTTTTGAAATCCTTCCCGTTTAATCAAATATTGATTTTTGACTTTTTTCAAAATCGGTGTTCCCCAACGGCTAACCTACCGCAATGTATAGAAGTCTCGCAGAACTACAGGTAAAATCTTGGTCAGAACGCTTTAGATAATCTTCCTTTCAAAATATTTACGATTTCAATCCGTTTATCCTCCTCGTTTTTAAAAATCTAGTGAAAACGGGGTTAAAAAAATTTTTGAGGATATTTTATAACCTTCTTAAATGATCTTATTTCAATGAAAGAAAGGTTTTACACTGGTTTAATATGTCAATGAGATATTTAAACGCACCTTACACTAAACGTCCAACGGATATCCATGTCAATTATTTTTCGATTGAACCTACAATGGATCATCTCCAGTTAATATCCATTATAATACCAAGATGTCATATATGAGTCCACGTCCTTATTATTTCCCTCCAAATTATTAAATTTTTTAAATTTCTTTGACGCTTTTTTAGCTTTCGCCTCGTCTGTAATTACCGTGTAGAGTGATTAGTTTAACTCTAATATTAAGCGAATTACCGACACTTCCTGCAATTTGGTACCAAATGCGTCATCGTAAACTTGATAATTACTAAGGTTACCTGTCACTTGATGTGTGTATCACCCGATCACTTCTCGTGGGTTATACCATGCGATCCTGTGAATTTCAAGTTCGATGTTAGACGTGAAATGTAAAAATTGCAGAATTTACAGACTGGGAATTCCCTATTTAGGAGGATTTCCAACTTTATCCTTGATAAATTTGTAACACGTGCTTTGTTTATTGTCTGCCCATGTTTGCTACATACATACTTGGATAATGCGCGTATTTTTCTAATTGAGAACCTGATCGAGAGATTGTTGGCATTGCTGAGTAATTTCCATCCCGTTTGTTTATGTTTATTATCATCAGAAGAGCATTGTGATGAAATGTAGAACGGCGGTGATGGCGGCGAAGCGTCGGTGATTTGTTTATTGGAATTTAATTCGATTTCGTTGAACAAATAATTGTGTTAAGTATCCAAACAATTCCATTACAAATCTGATGCAACATACTTTTAAGATTCCCTCAATGATTAGTTATTAATGTGTTAATTAGGATAACAAAAGGGTGCACACGACCGTTAAATTTATTTTTTTCAAATTAAAATCCTTGGTTGCTTTAAATTATCCATACATTTTTGTAGATGATGTAATCACGCTTGAACAATTAATTTTATTGATAATATTTTATGCGGAAATTAATTTAAGGAAATGTGTCAAGGTTTAAAATTGTAGCAAGTGTTGCAGAACTTTGTTTAATTATCAAATAAGGTCGTTTCTTATTGTAACTTTTTATATTTTGGAGTACAACTGCCGAAACTGTTGTGCAATCGATGTATTTAATTGTTTCTATGACAAAAACTCCGGTTTATGCTTAAATATTGATAAAAAAGTCAGTTGTGAAAACTTTTTTAAGGAATTCTTTAGGAATATCTCAGATGTATTATTTTTCATGGATCTACTGTGGAAATATCCAAATATGGAGGGAACATGCGGAAGGAGTTAAAATACACCAAATCTATTTATATAAAATATCCATAAAACTCCAAGCTTTATTCGCAAGACATCCTAAGGACATCTGCAAGATTTCTTTTCGGTTCAAGTACTTGGCAGTACTTTGTACCTTTGTACAAAATTCAAGCACCATCATCCCAGCATTCCAAACAAGTCTTTAGTCGTTGCACTTTAACCAAACGAGTTTATTATTATCATATATGTATTATTATTATGTATGGTATTATTGACATCAACGATAATATTGGCATCCAGAAATCGTAAATATTAAATAAGGAGTGCATCTTCATTACTGTTAACAACTTTATCTAGTCGCAGACTAAATTCATAATACCGAAAACAGAAGCGCCTTGTAGCATCCCTGCCTCTTTCACATGATTACCTTGGGACGCCTAATTTCAACATTCTGATTTTTCCTGTCCCCTTCATTTTGGAAACGATTTCCTCGGTTCATAAACATTTGGTATGATACTACCAATTGTCCAATGTCATAGCGATTGTTTCGTAATTTCAATTTTTTCTGTCGGGTACGATAACCCTGGACTGCGCCGATGATAAACCGACAATATTACATTTCGATATAATACGAGTATGTATTTGTTACGTACAAACAAGAGATAACTAGATATAGGGAAGAGCGAAGGCGACCGATATTTGTTATTTGTTCCAGGCGGTGCCGCGTACGTTGGTGATGGCTTCGACGCTCCAAGAGGACGAGAGCTGCCCCGGGCACCCCGACGGCTCCCTCCGGGGACCCGCCGACGCCGAGAAGGAACGGCTCGTCACGGAGGCGGCCGCGGAGGCCGTCGTCGTGCCCCCGGACGGCGGCTGGGGCTGGGTCGTCGTCGCTGCCTCGTTCATGTGCAACCTAGTCGTCGACGGGATAATCTTCTCGTTCGGGACGTTCCTGGATCCCATCGCCACGGAGTTCGACGTCTCGAGGCCGGAGGTGACGCTCGTCGGCTCGCTCATGTCGGGCTTCTACCTGATCGCGGGGCCCTTCGCGAGCGCCGTCGCCAACGGCTACGGCTTCAGGCCGGTCGCCGTCCTCGGCAGCGTCCTCGGCGCCGTCGCCTTCGCACTCGCCAACTTCTCCGACAGCGTCACCTTCCTCTGCGTCACCTACGGGGTCCTCGGAGGTAAGGCCTACAACTCCCTCTTGCCCTTCTCCACCTTTTTAGCATTAAGCATAGTAAGGCGCTTTAGCCATTAGAGCTATTGCTCCACCATGACTTACAACCCTGGGTGGGTCTTTGCTGACTTCACGATAATCATCCATTGCTGTGTCTGCCATAGCCTCTAACGATTTATCAATACTCATTGCCCTTAAGTTTTCCCACACGAGTTCCTCTGCTTATATCCTCTATATCAGGGTCTCCGTAAAGATGTCCTTACCATCTTTAATCGTTCTCTTTTCCTCCCCAGGTATAGGCTTCGGTTTCATCTACGTCCCCTCGATAATCTCCATCGGCTTCTACTTCGAGAGGTGGAGGGCGTTGGCGACCGGCATCGCGGTCTGTGGTTCCGGCATCGGCACCTTCGTCTTTGCCCCGCTGAGCGAGTTCCTGATCAGCAGCCTGGGCTGGAAGGGCGCGCTCCTCTTCCAGGGCGGCCTCGTCCTCAGCTGCGCCTTCTGCGGCTTCCTCTTCAGGCCTCTGGCGCCGACGAAGGTCGGGGAACTCCAGACGACACGTGAGGAGGACGAGAGCACGCAGTACAGCGAGATCCCGCTCACGACCAAGTCGAAGCTCGAGGAGGCGACGAGGGGGATGAAGAGGGACTCGCTACTGGACTTCAGCACACACCAGGCTTCGCTGCCTGCGCCCGGGATGAAGGACGGCCCTGCTGCCTTCCCAAAGATCTGGGAGATCTACCAGACGAAGAGCTTCTCACACTCGATACACAAGAACGCCCCGGAGACGCTCTCGCTCAGCGTGCCGTTCTTGGTGGACAACGAGGGAGACCGCGGCGAAAAGAAGCCGTTCGTGCACCTGCACGAGGGGAGGACCAGGACCGTGTCCGAGCGGTATGAGGCCGGGACGGTTCCGATGAGCATGAGCAGGAACGACATGTTCTACGGAGCCAGCCTCGCCAGGTTGCCACAGTACACCTCGAAGTCCTCTTTAGCCTACAACATATCGGTGACGAAGGTGGTCCCGGTTCTTGATCAGGAAGAACCCGAAGAGACGAAGCAATCGTGCGGAGTGTGTCCTCGTTCTTTCGCGAGGATGTTGAGCGGTGCGCTAGACCTGAGCCTGATGAGGTCGCCGTCATTCCTGATCCTCGCCATCGGCGGCTTCTTCACGATGATGGGCTTCTACGTGCCGTACATGTACCTGGTGGAAAGGGCTACAGCGCGCGGCATGGAGAAGGTCACCGCCGTCTGGTTGATCTCCAGCATCGGCATAGCGAACACCGTCGGAAGGGTGTTGTGCGGCATCGTCAGCTCTTTCCCGGGGGTGAACGCGCTCACCTTGACCAACGTCGCGCTCACCGTCGCCGGCGCCTCGACGATGCTCAGCGGGCTGTTCTCCTCGTCGGAGTACCAGTTTTTCTATTCTATCGTCTTCGGGATGGCCACGTGTGAGTACATAAGAGAATTCTTACAATCCTTTAAATACGTTGAACGACTATCATCATCCCCAGCTTGTTAAGGCATATCTTAAGATCACATTAACAATTTTACATTCGTTTATCTTCAATAAAAGATTTAGGAAAGAAAAACTTTCTTTACCTTCATCAACTGGTCTTAGGGATATAAATAAGTAGTTTTGCCCTCGGTGTACTTATTTTCGCCCACAATACACTTACACCGATATACTTTGGCACATAATTCCGAGATACCCTCTGCCGGCAAGACTTCCATATCATAGCATAAAGATAAAGATGAAGATACAATAAAAAGCCATTTTCCTGATATCTGCATCTTTCCTTCCTTCTAGCCTGTTTCGCGTCGCTGAGGTCGATCGTCGTGGTGGACCTGCTCGGTCTGGAGAAGCTGACAAATGCGTTCGGGCTGCTGCTACTCTTTCAGGGGATAGCGGCGATAATCGGAGCTCCGCTGGCGGGCGCCTTCATGAACCTCACGGGAAACTTCGACGCGTGTTTCTACCTCTCTGGGGGTGTCCTTCTCATATCGGCCTTCATGTGCTACCCCCTCAACTGTGTCAACAGATGGGAGAAGCGCAGAACGAGCTCCAAGCAGCAACACGTCAATGTTTGAGGTGTAGGTTTTCGTGTATGTATACAGACGCAAGTGCGTAGGCTTCGTTACTTAGGTTTTTATAAGGTTTCATTAATGTTACAAGTTTTTTTTAAATTTTTATTAAAAACCGAAAATAAAATATATAGACTGTCGACATTTGTGGGGGCCTTCAGCTTTATTGTGACTCATTTGGTCGAACTCGGCAATCTTCTATTTCCATGTTCTTATGCTTTGGCGGTGGAACATCCCTTAGTAAGAGGGTAACTCGTGCACACGTCGGAGGTAAGTGATGCATATCACTATAATGACACAACATTCTTCATTGAAACACTAGCTAATTTATGGCAAGTTTATACGGTCGCCATCGAATGTTCGTACTCGAGTGATATGTGTAAAGTATATAGTGTGCGCGCCTCGTAGTTTCACCAGAAACATTCCGTGCTTCCCAACTATTAATAAAAATGGGCCCCTTTAGTCTTTTTAGAGTTGGTTGCATTTTTTCTTACCATTGATTATAATTAACAGCAGGCAACCAGCAATACAGGCGATAGTAGCACCAGGAGTCCCTGATTTCTTGTTCCGTTGTTTACAATCTAGTGTTTTCTTGACATTCGCCTACTCCACTTCCAGTTACCTCGAGCGATATTCTAGTCGATTTGCCCATGGATGCTTCCGTCGAGACTTCCGAGGCACTACCGCAGGCGGCAGAGGCCCCTGCCCCTGCTGCCACCAGCGAGGAGAAAGTCCCGGACAGCTCGGAAAATTCCCAGAAGCCCAAGGTGCTGAAGGCGAAGAAACGCAAAAAGCCCAAAGACAGCACCGCTCCGAGAGTCCCCCTGACAGGTGAGAGGTTAACTCTGGCGGAGCGCTCGACATTACCATTCTCTGTTCGCAGGTTATGTGAGGTATCTGAATGACAGGCGGGAGGCCGTTCGAGCCGCGAACCCCAGCCTGTCCTTTGCGGAGATCACGAAAATCCTAGCGAGCGAATGGAGCAACCTACCGGCCGACAAGAAGCAGCAATACCTCGACGCTGCCGAGCAAGACAGGGAGCGGTACACCAAAGAGTACAATGCTTATAAGCAGACCGAGGCTTACAAGCAATTCACCAAGCAGCAGAACGAGAAGAAGTTGAAGGAGAGCAAGGAGAAGGAAGAAGCTGTTAAGGTTCCCACACCCGTAAGCGATCCTTAGCAAGTTCAAACTCCAGATATTTGCAAAAAGGTTCTTTTTGGATTCACATATGCAGGGAGTTCAAGAACTACTTAATTAGACTCAAGTCCAGTTATAACGACGGTAAACCTGTAACCATATACTTTTTCTATTGGTTATAATATCAATACATTGATAATGTAAAATAATATGCTCTAAAACGACATCTATAGAAATTCTGTAGATTCTCTCTATAGCATTTCTGGAATATGTGAATTCTACACTTCCCGGAATAGTTCCAACAACTTCCAGCATGATAAGCATTATTATTTTCTTACTTTCAGAATTTATATGGGGTATAAACTCTTTCCTTCTGATAGGTCATTTCCCATTCTCAGCCGGTGGTCCCGAAAGACTCCCATGACATGGACTTCGGAAACCTGGACATTCCGATATTTACTGAGGAATTTCTGGATCATAACAAAACCAGGGATTCTGAGCTCAGACAGTTAAGGAAGGTGAACACTGATTATGAACAGCAGAATGCTATCTTAACGAAACACATAGAGAATATGAAGAGTGCGATCACTAAACTCGAAGGGGAGATAATGCAGCAGGAGAAGAATAATGTGTCGCTGCAGCAGCATTTGACACATTTAAGGACTACATTGTCAAATGGCTTTTCTGACGTTAAATTACCAGGTGTGTTTGGCGTTCTTGGAACAACAAAAGTACTAAATAAATATGGTTTTAGGTGTCAAGGAGGTAGCGTCATTGCAGAATATTGATAACTACATGACGAGCTTACATTCCATCTTACTGGAAAATAGCAATCACGATTCAAATTTACTACAGACCGTGCGTGACATTGTCGCCAAATTGGAGTTCAATGGATGACTAGGGGGTAAGGCGTCTAAGAGAAGGCGAAAAATTAAGAGGTTTTCATAAGTTTTACAAGACTTTTCCAATAATAACACAGTTTAAAGAGTATACAGTTGAATTACTCCTTTGAAATCGACTGAACACCGACCATCTTCATGTTCAGCTCGTTGCAAGTAGAATTTGCCAATACAGAGAAGGATTAGTATCCAAAATTATCTTTACTTGTTCTAATTACATTAAGTAAGTGCATAATAGAATTTGAAGGGACCACCAATCCTCAAAAAAGACTCTAATCGGGAAATATTAACTAGTCCACTTCCAATTCGATTCGAGGCCTACTACAAATAAAGATTTTTCTCCAAAACCAGTAGACCAAAGCATTTTCTTCAACTAATTTTTGAGAATTGAACTGATTTGCTGTTTTACCATTTCTTTAAAGCTAATATTGTTATTTCAAAGAAAAACATGGAAATTTCATCAACTAAAAAGTATGTATCAGTTTGTGCCTTCTACATAACAATAGGTAGAGCAAAGGGGAGCATAAAACTAAGAAAGGGCTGAGTGGTCCAACCATATCCTTTTTAAACTGTGGCGATAATGTACAATATACTGAGATGTGTTTATGGATAAGGAGTTACAATTAAGATTTGCAAGATACACCCAATTTGATATCATGAACAATATTTGGTGAGCAATCAAGGACCACCAGCCGAAACCGTCACATATACTTTGATTCATCACGGTGGTGCTGTACTGATTGTTATAAACTAAGTCCCAACTTGTTGTAAATATTTGTGATGTCCCTGTAGCTACGTCTTCTGTATACCGTAGGAAGAATAAAACAAACCTAAATTATTCGAGAATTTAATGAGATATAAATTTGGTTTCTATAAATATGATTCTAAAATGTGTTAACCGTAAATTACTCGTCCGGTTCACACGAATCAAACAACCCCTTCCTTCTCATTCTTTCGAACTCCTTCTCCGGATCGTAGTCTCTAAAATAGAAAAATTATTAAAGTGCCACCGGGGCAAGGGGGTCAATTCCTCACTTATAGAATGCGGCATATTTGCTCTTTCGCACATCGCTGACGAAAATCTTCTGCGCGACAGCAGCCAGTGCGGCCGAGGTGATTGCGATGATGAGGTTCCTCTTAATCTGAGACTGGAGGAGCCCCCTCAGCTTGGGCTTAGTCGCCGTACCTACAGCTCCCGACATGTTCTCTGGAAAATATTACATAACACGTATTAAATCTGGGATTGATAACAAAGCAGACACCGAGGTCACCTCAAAGAAAACGTGCGAGTGATGGACGAGAAATATATATTAGATACGTACTTGTGTGAATTCGAGTGCCGATTTTATCGAATCAAATAATTTAATGCATTCACGAAGCGCTAAGCAAGCAAGTGAATTATGGCATGGAACGTGTACTTGCGGGGAACGAGAAATTACTAGCCGATGAGGTACTGGGATTTCAGCATGTGTTCGATTGCAGAATGGATCGTAAACTCGTTTCTTCGGTGTTTTATTCGCATTTAAATCTAATTCTTGGGTCTAATTTAAAATATATGGATAAAAGTGTATCGTGAGTTGCGTTTTTGTACTGTCATTCAACTGTTGGTTGAATACGTTCCGTGGTGTTTGTCAGCCGTAGCTGATTTCGTGGTGGAAAACGTCATGTCAGTGCGCAACCAGTTTACGCATTACGAATGGCGTCAAGTTGTTATTGTTGAAAGCGTTTAATTATTTGTAAAAAGATTATGAGTGTTTTCAGAGACAATTCAGGAGAAATAAGACGAGATAGTGAGCGCCGCGCTTGAGGAGTCCCGTGATCCGTAAGCATTTCCGGCCGGATTCAGCGTTTGAGTGTCAAAAGTATGTCACATAAAATGGGGTATATTATGTTTCTTTGCCGTAAGCAAATCAATTTCCGCGAGGAAAAAATACGACTTATGTATGAGAGAGCGGTCTCGGAGTGGACGGGGACGTCGTGAGTTGCTCGAAATGCCGATATATGTCGGTTCGGTGTGTGTTTCGGTGTTGTGCGAGTGAATTTCCACCGTTGAACACATGGAATAACACTCCCCCGTCCATCGAACAAGATGGCTGCGATCATATTCCATAATTTTATTTTAAGCGATATTTGTGCGTTCCAAACGCTGGAAAGGCGGAAAATCGCTGGGGGTCCGGCCGATTTCAGCGTTTCGCCGCGAAAATGACCAATTTTCACGACGACCCCGTCGAAATATTCGGATTTTCCTTATCTACCAGTGGCGTGTAAGTACAATTTGTCGGGCGCACTAACACGGGATGTAATTTCAGGTGCCTGAGGTGCTCTGGATGGCTCCGGAACAGAGCGTGTGCGGTCACGGGTCCCGTCTGACCTCACGATGCCGGACTTAAATGGCAGACGCGGGCCGTGAACGGTACGACATCCTAACTTCAATCACCTGTGAGGGGGACCTGTCTGATCCCGGGTTCCCTACACACCTGGAGCTAGTGCTGGACGGCTTGGATGGTCTTTTGGGTGACAAGGTGAAAGTACACAAACTGGAGCCGTGGAACTCGGTACGTGTAACGCTGTCCATCCCTCGTGAAGCAGCGTTACGCCTCAGGCAGTTGGCGAACGAGGGTTCACACCAACTCAGGGCCTTAGGAATACTCAGTGTGCAAGTCGAGGGGGATCAGGTGATATCATTGAGGTTAGCTTCTGGATCTGTCAGTTCCGAACCTCAGGAGATCATTTTGAGAACGTCTCAAGGTAAAGCACCCCATTTAGTTTTGTCTATTTTCATCCTTATATTCCATAGCGGAGATAAATCCCTACTCACCTCAAGCCGATCACTATCCAGATTCGGCTGTGTTCAAGTAGCGCTTATTTAAATTCAATTTAACGTCCGTAATTAATTTAGTTTTGTTCCATTAGTTTTCCACATACAAACAGTACTTGTGCAATTCCTTTAGTGAAACTTGGAAGATGACAGCTATATCTCCTATTAATTTATTAATTTTGTGAAAAAGCTTTATTAGTAGATAGTTAGTAGAATATTATCTACTTTAACCTATTAAAAAATTGTTAAACTAGAGGGCAATTCATAGCACTTCATTTCTTGGTTTTTGTTTGTACTTGAACCAATGTATGAGCGGGTATAGTACATAAAATATGGCAAACTCGAATACATGTTTCTTAGTAACTAGCATGTGATTGGACAACTGTGATTACCTTATTGTTTTAAAAGTTTTGGACATTCATTACGTTCTATTTTACATAACTTACATAGCTTGCTTTTATACTTCTAATGTCGTTAAGTCAATTATCTCTATCGGCCCCTTAATCTTATTTATTATATGCCCAGTAATTATGATTATGTACACCTCAAATTTGTTTAATGCGTGATGCTCAGCATTTGTAATAATCTGATTCATTAATTCACATGTATTTTTTTAAATGCATTAACGGCATATATAAAAGATTATTAACATCTTAACACAAAACATAGTATGACTTTATCATATCTATAACATAAGTTATAGTTGACTTTCTGGGTTTTCAATTTTTCATACATGGGTCCAATAAAATTTCTTTACATGAATATGCTTATGCCTAATCCTATTTTCCCCATTCAGATGAAAGTACAACTAGCGAACGTCGAGATCCCGACCTGGGGATACCGAGCTTCTTATCTCCAGCTACTGCAGTGCCGTCAGCTCCTTCGAACTCCACTACCACTCCCAACAACAATAATAATAACAACAACAACAATTCGCAAGTGCAATTCAAATCTCCGAACGTCGTTTGCCCTTCAGACTCCGTTGTCCCGAAGGTTGGCACAAACGTCGCCTCCTCCTCATCGGCGTCGTCGTCATCGTCGAATAGCAGCTCGGGCAAGACGTTCGGCCCATTTCCCTTCACCAGCATGAATCAGGCGATCCACAGTAGTAGCAGGGAGGCGACAACGCCGTTCAATGCGCTGCCCCCTCCCTACCCAGGGAAGCAGCATCCGCCTGTAACCATCTCCAGTCCGTTGCTGGTCAACTTGTTGCAGAATGACGGCACAAAGGAGGTGAAGGTGAGGCCTGTGAGGACGCCTCCCGTCGCCCCCGGTGGCGCCATCAAGCCGCCTCAGGTCGAGGCTGTAGCGAACAGTTTATCACCAAGCGCCTTATCCACGAATAACGTTTCCATTAGGCAGAGTAACAGCACCTTGATGTCGAGTACAAGCAACGGGATGGGGTTGAAGTCGCCGTCAGCGACGACGGCGGTTCTGCCCCCACCTCAATATCATCGGGCGGTCGCGGTGAGTACATGTGTCCTTAGCTTATGTTCAGTTCAGTTTATGTAAGGATGACTTTTTAATTCCTCTTGGTGTTAAGTCAAGAGTGTTGTGGTCAAATATTTGTATTTACCATGTTGTTAAAGTATATACACTACTTCAACACAACATGCTTAAAGAGTCAACTGACCTATTGCATCGCAATGAAAATTAATACTACCTGGTAGTAAGCTAGTTCTGCTCACTTCTGTTCGAAGTAGTTACCCCATTCCAATCCCACTTAACCTATGTAGTCTAATAAAAAATAAGCAGTAGGTAATAATGTATTATTGTTTTACAGGCAAACAAACTCTCTACTTCTTCTGTCGTGACAGCCACTAATCCCTTCACTAATTCACATTCACAAAGTCCGTTAAACTCCCTTCATCCACCTCCGCCACCTACTCTCGTTCCACCACCGCCGCCACCGCCTCCACAGCAGGCTGTCAGTTTTCCTTCGCAGACTGTATATCAACAGCAAAAGAATTTTACGGTGGCTCCGCTGTCGTCTAGCAATCTGCCGCTGTCTCAGGGAAATTCAATGTTGAAGCAGAAAGCCACCGCTGCCTTGTTGAATCAAACCAGGACACCTCTGCTACCACCCAACGTGGCGCTGGCTAAGACCGCTGCACTCCAGAAGAACTCATTGATGAACAACGTCTTGAATAACGTGAACAGAAACTTGACGGCGCCGAAGAACGTCTATTCGAATCAGAAGGGACTACTAGGGCAACCATCGAACCCAGACCCGAACCCAACTAGTCTGAACAACGTGATGCTGCGCAGCATGCCGTCGCCACCGCCGTACTCGGTGGCGATATCCCGTCCATGGGACACCCTGACCAACAGCAGCTCGCTGCTTCAGGACCTGACGCCCTCGCTGGCGGATCTGAAGCCGGACGACCTCGATGACCTGCTGCCGACGCTCGAGCGTGAGCTGACGCAGAGCCCGTTGCCGGATCTGACTGGAGATTTTTTGAACGTGGTGCCGCCGCCACAGCCGCCGGAGGAGGACGAATCGGGGGCGGACAAGCGGAAATTTCTCGTCAACCCGCTGACGGGCGAACTGGAGCCAAGGCCGCCGAGCGATGAGAGCGATGCTGAGGAACAACAGCAGGACGTATTCACGGGCCTGCCGAGCCCGGCGGCCATCTCGGACGAGGAGGCGGGCGCCGCCGCCGGCGGGCCGAAGCAGGACGGCGCCGGACCACCCGAACACAGCGACGGCGAGACGAGGTCTACCGCCACCGCCGCTGACGGACCGAAGCAACGGCTAAAAAACTCGATGAGGGAGCGTGGGAGAGATTCGCCGGCGCTCAAACCGGAGAAGATCAAGCTAAGGCTCAAACTGGAGAAGTCCGAACCCATCAACCCTGCTTATAAGGTATTCTTTTTACTCGTCATTCTAGAGTTTTTATATTATAAAACTTTTGTAACTTTAACTAATTGAAAAAACCTCCCTACAGGTGGACGTTAGTTTTATAAACTCCCAGCCGAAGAAAGCCTCTACGTCGATGATGACTCCAGCAGGCGAAGAATTAAGAGTCCCGCCCCTTCATATATCATTGAGAGGTCGTAATTCCGCTGTGATCAAAAACAAGACAAAGCTGAATCCCGATGGCATCCCAGTGAAACCCAAAATCAGAAAAAATCCTGACCACATCAAATTAAAAAAGGGCCTGGATGAGAGTGCCGAGGCGATGGTAAACGAGGCGATCCTCCTTGAACAGATGAAATCCAAAATGAACAGCCTGGAGCAGAAGAAAGTCAAGAAGCTGAAGGTGACTCACGAACATAAAGAACTACTCTCAAGTCTAACTCAGGAAGGCGAATTGAAATCAAAGTTCATCCTGCACAACCATTATAAGGAGAAACAGAAAGAGCGGAGGGGCAGTGACTCGGAGCTGGTAAGGAACAATAAGAAGTACCTGGAGTCGTCGATGGATGAGAAGAAACGTCGCTACAGTCAGACGGAGCAGCCAGACGACGGGCAGGATGGCCAACAGCCGATCGTGCCAGGTTCGACCAATGTCGGCACGATAGCAGGGCTGAAGCCGAGGAAAGACAAGCCGAAAATGAGGGACTTGACGGGGTTCAAGAAGGACTCTAGCAAGAGTAAAGCTTTTGGTAAGGTGAAGCCGATGGTTGCCCTACCAACGGCTGGCGACATGAACATGGAGGCGAAGTTCAAGCAGGGGTTGCTCGAGGCGGATAAAGGGGTGCACAGGCCGCCTCACAGGACTGAAATCATTAATTGCTTAGTGACTGAGAGCAGTCGGGTCGAGTCTAGAATGGAAAGTACGGAGAAGGTAAGGGTGAAATTGGCGTCTTTCACAGTTTCTCTTATGCTGTAACCCAGTAATTTTTCAAGAAATCACCTTGTTGCGGAGAAATGATTGAAAATTTTATGTTAATTTTTGTTTAGACCAAGTGTCTGATATCGTACAATCCAGATATAATTAAACATCTCGTATGTATGACATTGATTCATTACCTTGATGACTAATTTTCTGATTTCTTGTGACTTATGTTCGCTCTGTTGTCACAGGTGGTCAAAACCGTACCTGACACGACGACGTCCCTGAAGGATAAATCTCCAGAACCAGACAAGTGTAACACGCCGGATATAAAGTCTTCAGCGGAGATCAGCGAAAAACCCTCGACGGTGGTCGTCGGGGGAGGACGGTCTCCGAATAGCGCCGGCGGGCAGGGTGAAGACAGCGGGATTGAGAGTATGGATGCCTTAAGTGAAAAGTCTCCCAATCAGGCCAGTCAAAGCCCGCATGCCGATATATTACCTCCCAAGGTAACGTGATGTTGGTTATAAAATTTTTGTTGGCGTATTTTAATTTTTGAATAGGAAAATTTTATTTCTTTAGAAATAATTGCAATAACTAAAGTACACAGTGTATATTCTAAAGAATAGTAACTCATTTGATCCTAAAAACGTGTAATCTCACAGTAACTCGTGCTGTGAATAAAGTTATGACTGTCTAATTAATAGAACTTCGATTTAATCTGAACGTTACTCTTCTTTCAGACTCAAGTGCCTAACATGTTGGATATTGAAGCTCAGTTGGCCAAGATGGAAGGTCTGAATGGGGACACGGACGCGGGCGGGGGCGTCGGCGGCGGAGGGGGCAGCGACGGCTGCTCAGACGCCACCAACATTCCAACCGAGGACGTGAATGATAACAAGTGTCATATGGACACGACCTCGTCTGCAAAGATCAAGCAGTGCTGCGAGATCGCGTGTGCTCTACAGGATGGCCTCAAGCAGGGCACGCTCTCACCGAAGCAGCAGAACGAGATAGACTTTCTTCCCAGCAAGGTGAGATTAAGTATATGGCGTTTATTTCCAGAAGGTAGCGTACGAGTATGATGAACAGTTTTTAAAATCTTGAGGGAAAGCTAATGAGGCTTGGTAGAATGATACTACAAATAATGGACAGTAATGGAAAGAAGTAGCAGTGCTGTGGTCCAGACTATACACCTCAAAAGGGAGATTATTTTCGGCAATGAAACACATTTGCAACTTCTCTTATACCTACCCACACCTTACTTTATTCATATTTTTTTTCTTAAGGTTAAGAAGGAGGAAGAGGATTTAGAACCGTTACCAGTGAGAGTCACGCCTGCGTTGTACACGTATTCGAATCCAGATAAGAGTCGTAGCGGCTTCGACAGCCCCACAGCTCTGTCCGATGATGACAGCAATTCATGTTCGACGAGCAGCACTCTGCCTAGTAAACCAAGCAAATCATTGCTGGAGCAGTTGTTGATAGAAATCCCTAACGATCATCAGGTGAGGACACAATATTTTCTCTTCTATATGTATATTAAAAGAGTCGGTGTAAATGGATTTTATTTCCTCAGCGTAAAATGTATTTATCTTACCCTCTAGATTGTAAACTATTTTATCGTGTATTTAGGGTGTCCCGAGTTCTCCTAGTCCAGCGACGCGCTCCTCGATGCGGACGCGAGCCCTCTCGAAGTTGGGTAGTCCCGAGCTGAGCTCACCGGTACCGAAGAGTGGGAGGACTGTTGCGCCGCCGCCGGCCAAACGGAAACGTAACGAGTCGGACAGCTCGAATCACAGCTTCGAGGAAATGAAAAAAAAACCTAAGAAGACGTCGTCGTCGATGAGTACGATGAGTACAACGACGACGACGACCACAACATCGGACCAGCCTCCAGGCAAGGCGAACAACAACAACACGGCGAAGAAGGCCGGCGGCACGGGCGGCAAGTTGCAGCAGCACGATGAGAGTTCCGACAGCGACGAGCCGCTTATAGAGAAACTGCGGAAGCCGATCGGCGCACTGAACAGTAATAACAGTATGATGACGGCGAAGGCGAAAATGAAGGGCGTTCCAGCGGCGGTAGCGAATAACAATAAGTTGGCAGTGAACACAAGGAGATCCGTAAGGAGTAACATGCCCGCGCAGAACACCAGGAGCAAAGGGCCGGAGCGGCCGTTAACGGCGGACTCCGATGTCTTACGGCGGAAAACTCGAAGTGCTGGTAAGTCTGATTCACACAGACGCCTGCATGAAGCCAATAGTGTATTTGCTCTTGTCTGAGGTTGCGATATGTGAATTGTGATTTCGAGAGTTTCCACATTTTTTTAAGGTGGTTGTTTAATATTTGAAACTATTGGATTTGTACACATTTCAAATCTTGGATCTAGTTGGAATTGTTAGAATCTATCTGGTTCATAACTCCAGAAGTTTCGACATAGTTGTACATTTTCATCGTCGATTGTTCCAAATTCCTGACTCTGCCTTCCTGAAATTCATAAATTTCCGACTTTACTGTGGGGTTTTATTGTGCTTAGTAACCTGAAAGTGAACCGCATTCACAAAATCCTCTGTATGTGTGTCCATATACACCATAGACTGCCATTAATTAGCTCACATTCAATTGTAACAAATTATCCCTCTTTTAGTGATGGACGTAGAAAGTAAACGCAAAAAAGAGGTAAAGTGACAATATGAAAGTGGCTGCTGGGAAGGCAGCCATTATGACGGCGAAATCGACGATGATGAAGGTGATGTCGATGATGAGGAAGTGGAGGAGGGGGACGAGGAGGACGTCGACGACACGAACGGGTTTATAGCTATGGCGACGGCTGCTACATACGAGCCTTACCTGCTGTCACAGAGCGAGGGCGGCAGCGATAGCGACAGTTACTCCAGCGAAAGCTAAGCACCATTTTTTAATCAACACTGACACCACCAACAACCACTACCACCCACCCACCTTCACCCTCACCAACCAGCCACCATAACTGTACAGATTGTGATATGCTACCCACTAAATAGAATTGTATATATTTAAGACAAAAAAAAAGAGAAAATTAGAAAAATTTTGTATATACTGTGAGAGGACAGAGCGTATAGTTCTCTTGCACGATTCGACAGAGGTGTAAATTGTACATGTGGTATTTTCCATACAAGCTAAATATTGCATAAAAAATAATATATATTATATATATTGTACGAGTATACTTTTGTTTACTTGGATTTTACGTAGGGCGACATGAAAAATAAGGTGCGCATGCCTGAATGTGGGAATGAATGTGTAATTTTTTTTTTAATACTATTACTACTACTCCGCAGTTGTTGAAGAATAAAAGAATAAGACGTTGTTTATATTACGTTTAGCTTAGTTGTACTCTTTATGTAATTTGTTTATGTTCGATGATAATGATTATTATTTATATACCATGGAGCCTTGTAAAACGTTTCTTGTTTCTTTACGTAAAATGCATTGACTTGTAATGTTCTTAATTGTAGATTTGTGGAAAGGTTGATGATTATAAACTATACATTGTTAAATAGAAATACCGTAATATTTATATTATTTAGTTTTTGTTTGTTTCTCAGAATGGGAATGGGGAGTCGGTAACGTATGTTGGATGACATCCAAGGGTTTCATTAAATTTGTAGAACGGGCAGTTCGAGCACTGCTGAAATCAGTTTTATCATTTGAATTTTCCCTCGCTTTTACCATCGCCACTTGATTGGTCGTAAACGCTTGGTGTTTCGTAGTTTCAGTGTAAAAAGAAATCGATGAATACTTTTTGCCTCGTTCCTTATTGAAATACTACCATTCCCATTCGTGCACAGTTGAATAAACAAAATTTGCTACGATTTGTAATTTTACCAAAATTTTTCTCGTGTCCTGCGTCATTGTTATGTCACCAGCTGTCATCTGTCTCAAGCCTGCTATTTAAAGCCATTCAATTTCATAAATAGACAACAGCCCAGTGTATTAATACGCACGTAATGTTATGGATTTAATTAATTTCATCCGCTCTAATGGCACAATAAAAGCTATCAGATTAAGTAAACGGAACCATTCGGTAAATGATTACGTGACATCACCATGACACTATCACTAATAAAACATCATAAATTATCTCGGATTAATAAGTGAATTGATTATAACCGCTTATCCAAATTCCCTGTGATTGATCGACCAATTTATCTCCGCAATTAATTAAAATAGACCAAATAAAAAAAACAACGAGAGGATGTCTTCACAGCGAAAAACCGATCTGTTCGCGACACCGCCTTATTGTAAGAAGATCGACAGGGGGGAGGAGTCCTCCGAGGCCGACTGCGGGAACGGCGCTGCCGCCCTCAAGAAACTCGAGGTTTCGAACCCAGCCAAGCTCCTGGACCTCTGCGAGAGCCTCACCGAACGCTCCACCAAACAACTCGAGGTGAAGATCAACGGATATGTAAGTGCACACTTTTGCTTCGAGTTGTTGACCGCTCCTAACTTAAAAATTGCTTGCACGGTTTTGAGGGAGCCTCGGGATGTGTGGAAACGTTGCGGAACATAGGTTGTTTTGAATGATCGTAGGTGTTGAATTTGTAGGGATAATCGTTTTGGATATATGAGGCTTTTTGGGGGAGGGGTTGATAAGTTTCTGTACAAGTGAAGTTCATTAAATAATTTTTATGATAGTTTTCTCATGGGCAATCGGGGACACCTTTTGTTACACTTCAGTTAAAAAGTGATTAGTAATAGAAACTGTGTTGGGTGTCCCTAATTGCTTGCCTTGCATGCTTGCACCTTGAAGGCAGCCGTGTCATCTGGTAGTTTCAATTTTAAAAGTTGTATTATTGATCTCAACCAGGCACACCTTAAATGCAGTGAATCTAGAGTATTGACTATCGATGCCTCAAGAACAGACCTTAAAAGGCTGTTTTCAGAAGCTCTCACATTTCAAAACAAATATGTGTTTACTTCAATATGTCAAGCATCTAATGTAAAAAAATAAGTAGTTTACCCAGGAATTGTAGATAAGGTATTTAGGACTCCAAAAGTTTCACCATACGCTAATAAAGCACTTAAGATTAAGTAATTTAAATCAAGGCATGAAAATTGGTCCTGAATTATTTAATTGGTGTCATTAAATTATAAACCTCGATAAGTATCTAGTGATTATATTTGTATTATTCTTCCTTTATATGTAATACCTCTTTTCTTGTTATTTTCACTATTTCTCTTCGCCAACATATTATGCATTCTTTGCATCCATAGGTTAATATTGGGTTAACCATTGTCCTCCAAATTCAGTTTTAGTGTCATCATTATCTTAACCATCTTTATTGATCAATATTGTTTATTACATATTACTTGCCATAAACAGTAGCTACAATCCAAAGTGAACACCCATTGTTTACATTAAAAATATTACGTCACCTTACCAGTATCAATTATTCTATGCACGAATCATTAATTTCAGTTGAGACCAGAGACGGACTCGACAAAGGTCTTCCTCATCAATCTACTGAACGTGTCAGAGGAGGCGGTCATACAGGTGGTCCAGGACAAGATCCTGAGCTCCTCGATACGGACGTCCCTCTCTGATGATTCGATTAAGAACTTGGTGACATTCAAGGAGGGCGCAGTGAAATGCACTGAGGCATTAGACTCAAAGATCAATGAGCTGGTCAAGAAGGTTGTGCCGGAGAATTCCGGGGAACTCGTCCTGGTGCCCGTCATGGGGAGGGCTCAGAAAGGTGAATTACTGAAATTTGGGAATGATGTGAATGTGAAAGTTCAGCTTTTGATATGGGTCGGCAGAGTTCACTGCTGGCCACTACTTTTCTAAGATTGATTTGAATCATATTTGTTTGGGTGTTGAGGAATACTTATCGAATAAAAATTATGTCTGTGGTGGAGTGCCACAAAGTGTCTTCATAAATGATAATTGATTGCAGTAAATTCTTCTTTTGACTTCCAATGTGAACTTGGTGGACTTATACCAAGAAGACCTATCTTAATCTCATTATCTGTTGGAGCATCCAAACCAATACTCCAAATACAACAAAATATTAGGTTTTATATTTATGGTATTTGTATTTAGAAACTTCACATTTCAGAGAGAAGCGCATCGTCGACGTGGCCGGTGTACATGGCGTGCTTCCTTAACCCATCGAAGGAGACCTATTACATATCCAAGCTAGTCAACGAAACTTTCAGCTATTGCCTTACGCTTTTACTCAACACGAGGGACTACGAGTCGGAGAAAAGACTGAAACACCAGTGCCAGTCGCTGCTGTTGGTCGCCAGGAAGCTGTTTTCACACCTGAGCGACCTCAGTGACCTGCTCAAGGAGATCATGTCCGAGGCGAGGCGACTGACCAACGCGGAGAGGTGTTCGTTGTTCCTCCTCGACCCTGATCACATGCACCTGGTCGCTAAGGTGTTTGACGGCGTCAGCCCAGCAGAGAAAAACACCGAGGTTCGCATCGCGAAGGATCAGGGGATCGCAGGTGAGAAGGAGAACAGTCATATGAGCCAAATACCATCCCAACGATTTGGGTTCGGTAGTGGATGGGGAATTAGATTAGCCCTGGCTCACGTTACAGATTTTATGTATGGGTGTCTCGATAGAAGGTGGAAGGATTACTTTTGCTCTGTTAGACTTATTTGATGTTGTAAACCATATACCATTAATATACATGAATGATATCCTCTGCATTCTACCCAAAGACTTAATTGTGTATGTAATATGCAGATAATACATATTTCTGTACTGTGCTGACAGGTGGGATAAGTGTATAACAGTACAGTAGTGGATAACAGTATATATGAACTACATTGTTCTCTTCCAATCTTAGGAATACTGCTATTCCCCTATTCTTTCTGGACTGTATAGATATCAACCGATCACTGTTAACTTTTTGTATTTTAGGGCATGTCGCAGCAACTGGTCAATTGCTGAACATAAAAGACGCGTACAAACATCCTTTATTCTACAAGGGGGTCGACGAGGCGACCGGTTTCAAGACCAGGAACATCCTGTGCTTCCCGATCCGCGACGAGGACAGCATCGTCGGCGTCGCACAATTATGCAACAAAATTCAGGGGAACTTCGATTACTTTGACGAGCAAGTCGCGAACGCTTTCAGCATCTACTGCGGGATCTCGATCATGCACAGCCTCGTGTACAAGCAGATTCAGGATGCGCAGGCGAGGAGTCAGCTCTCCAACGAGCTGATGATGTACCACATGCAGGTCGGGGTTTATTTATATCTGAATATACACCTATTATATACCTACATACAGAGGAGCATACTTGCCTAAAACTCTAAGAAACATAAGGTGTTTCTGCCCCTGTAAAAAATATGAGTAGAAAAAGAAAAGGAATAATATTTAGAGGTAATACAATAAAATAAAAGTTATTTTCAGGTGAGCGATCAAGATGTCGCCGACGTCGTCATGTGCCAAAACTCCCACGACTGGCCCTACTTCAACGACTTCAGCTTCGTCCCCAGGAAGGTCTTGCTGAAGGAGACGCCATGCTTCGTTCTGAAAATGTTTAGAGATCTGGGCTTCATCGAGTACTTCCGCATCAAAGTAGATACCTTGACCAGGTTTATATTGTACGTCAGGAAGGGGTATCGTGACCTCCCTTATCACAACTGGTCGCATGCCTTCTCCGTGGCGCACTTCGCTTACCTATGCCTGACGAACTTCCAGCTGGTGGAGAACGGATATATGACGTAATTACCATAGTATTCTAGAAAAATTTAGAGTAATGTAACGATTGCTAGTTCACTTATCCCAACTTAGTGTACATATGCTATACTAAATTTTTCTTGCAGCAAGCTTGAAGCCTTATCATACCTCGTCTCCTGCCTCTGCCACGACATCGACCACAGGGGAACGACGAACTCCTTCCAGCAGCAGTCGAACAGTGTGCTGGCAAGCCTGTACTCCAGCGAGGGTTCCGTGATGGAGAGGCATCATCTCTCCCAGACGCTGTGTACGCTGAACACGCAAGTAAATTCGTTCAGCAGATACTTTGTCACTCATCTGTTCACCTTCTAATTATAGGGTTGTAACTTCTTGGAGACGCTCAGCCGAGAAGATTACACCAAGTGCTTGGATTACTTGAAGAACATGGTCCTCGCGACGGACCTAGCATTGCATTACAAGATACACGCCCGGCAGCTTCTTATGGCCGAAGTAAAGAAGCCCATCTGGTTAATTAACATAGGGGGAATGGGGTCTGTTCAAGCAAACGTGTTATTTCTGATCCTCATTCATGTGCTAACAATGAGAAGTTGGAAATAACGTGCTTTTCCATTTGCTTGAACAAACTTAAGATTTCAGTTACGTAAGTGTTCACCTTCTGCCTGATGCTGGGAGTTGTTTGTCGCCTCAATTTATGTCCTTTGAGTCCTAAAGAGACCTTAGTAATGTTCAAATGTGTTTCAAGCAGGATTAGTAAGATTCGATCGATATTTTTTTTTCAGACTGGTTACGAGAAATCCAATCCTGAACATAGGTATTACCTGTGCAGTTTATTGATGACCTGCGCCGATCTCTCTGACCAGACTAAGGTATAAATTTGGATTTATGAGTTCAGAATCTGTGCTCAAATTCGATACTCCTGATGTTAGATATCAATTATTTCAAAAAGATGTAATGTTTATAATATTTGTTATTTAATAATAATTCATTGTGACAATTTTCAACTGCAATTTGTTTCAGGACTGGGCAGAGACCAAAAAGGTCGCCCAGTTAATCTATGCGGAGTTCTTCACGCAAGGCGACATGGAGAAGAAGATGGGCAGAAAGCCGGCGAATATGATGGACAGAGAGAAAGCTTCCATACCCGACCATCAGGTGGAATTTTTGACCGAGGTGGTCATCTGCATATTTAGGTGAGCGCAAAGAAGGCTTTCAATAAGATTTCCAAGTGCCGAACTTTTATTTCTAGAATATTAGCTATTATGTTTCCTTCCGCAAAAGTATTGGTCGACGCCATCAAGACGAACATCAGGTGTTGGGAGGCGTCGAAGGCAGTGTTCGTGAAATTCGCGCTTGAAGGTAAAACCTCTTACGACATTTTGATCAGCGACGAATTGGAGACAGAAATCAGGAATGCATTGCATGCAGAGCACGAGTAAGAGCTGCAATATTGATGCCATAAAAAGTATTATTAGAATCAAAATTATATGCTAACTGTTATTATTGTTACCTTTGTTTTTTCTAATTTATTTCCGTACGTCAAGCTTTAAATTGTGTCGGATAGTACAAAATATATTTTAAGGTAAATCTCGAGAGTTTATTTGTATAACTTTTATATATATAAATCGATTTCATTGTAAACAGTTTGTTAACGATCAAAGATCTTCGCCCCTCGTGCAGGTTTAGCCGTTGAACGTTTCCCAAGTTGCCAGCCAGCTAAAACTACCATCTTCGTGGTGTCAACTGAACTCATGGGCAGCGGTGTGTGCCTTGATCGTCGAGTGTTTCTTCGCCTTGAATGGACACCATTTGCATTTGAACATGCACGCCTCCGCCAGCTGGTTCTCCGGGCAGCCCTTGTGTTTCCTCAGGAGGTGCGTCTGCAGGTTGCCCTTCTGCCTCGACTGGAACGAGCAGTGCAAGCATTTGAACATGTCGATCTGATCGGGCCTCTTGTGGACCAGCAGGTGGGTCTTCAGGTTACCCTTTTGGCGGGACTGGAACTTGCACTGAGTGCACTTGTACATCGGGATCTCCTTTGGACGCTTGTGGATCAGCATGTGGGTTTTCAGGTTGCCTGGAAAGGAAGGTGTGTTACGATTAGATAATCTAGGTGAGCTCGCAGTAAAGGGTAAGTACCAATATTCCACGTGCTATTGCAGCGTTTTGTTTACATGGTCACTGAAATGTTACTCTCATTTGTTTTAAGGTCACGTGAACTTACCCTTTTGTTTTGCTGAGAACGGGCAAAAGTCGCACTTGTACATCACCACGGGCCGGGTGTCTGCCTTGGCTGAGCACTGATGCCGTTTGACAAAGGTAGGTGATTCACAACGGAAACTACAAAAATTACAACCATACCCTATGCGAGTCATGATACTCAGATGCTGCTTCATGTGATCCTTTATGTCTTTAACTGTGTAATTACATTTGGGGCATATGAACACAAACACACCATTACGTTTCAATGGCTTTATCATTGTTTCAGTTGTTTCATAAAGGAATACTTTGAAGTTGCTAAAAAATATTTACATACAGTAATGTTATCTAATGAAACAAATTTCTCACCACTGATTTTCGTCCTCGATGATGGTGCTGGGAGAACTTACTGGACAATCCTCTGTTTTAATCTTTGTGTTAGCCACAAATTCCTGGTTCAAATTCATGGCAGCATTGTACAGCTCAAGATTATTAAAGAAGCCGAATTGTGGCTCGTCTATTTTCAAACCACGGTAGCAGATCATCCGATAGGCATTCATACACTTCACCTTGAAATCCTTCATGTCTTTGAATAGGTCCGCGCAATCCTGGCATATTTTTACGTCAGAGGCGATGAATTCCTGAAATTACACTGCATCCAAACAATCTCAAATTGAAAAGCAAATGCATGGAAGCTCATAACCGACGTTACCCTTCGAGCTCGAGGGGAGGTACTGGCACTTACCAGATCGGGGAAGAGATCGATGACCAGGCATTTGTTATATTCCAGGCCTGAGGGGGTCCAGCACAGGGCACACGTCGGCAACTCATATTTAGAGACCGCCTTAGTTATGTGCAGGAGGGTGTCAGTGGGGTTCTCGCATTTGTTGAACTCGTTCCTTCCCCGCGTGTACATCTTGTCTCTCACCTCCCAGAACATGTTCAACATTTTCAAACAACGGTAACATATCGCAGAGTCGCCTGATATCGTAATTGCCTATGAAAATCAGAATTTCAAGTACAGTACAGATGTATAAGTTTGTAGATAGAAAGTGTAGTGATATAAATCTGTGACCCCTACTAAATGAATTGTTTCTACAGAACGTTCCCATTGGTTTAGAGCGATGGCTTTGTGGTTATTTGATTTTTAAAGGATTCTAGTTTCAGTTGACCATGAGTGGAGTTCTTGATAGGTCGATTCGTCCATATAGACTTACCAAATCGTAACAGATAATGCTCAGTTTCTTGATTATAACATCATCAATGAGGGTGGCAAGCCCATTGTGTACAACATTCAGGCAGAAATTGCATTGCTTCTCCGCGGACTCCATTCTTCGAGTTTCATCCTACGCTGCACCATCTAGTTTATAACAGTTTTAAAAACAATTTGAACATCTTTTTGTTGATATTCACGGAAAAATACGGTTTAAAAAATTAAATGTCAAAAAAACATGGAACGGCTCGGTTCGGGTTTATCATGGCGGAAAATATGACACTTCTTTTTTAATCCAATGGGAACGTTTATACCTCTTGTGATGTGTTAATAATTAGTGTAATGTTTAATAAGGATCGGCTTTTAAGTGAAATTGTGCTTAGTTTTCGTATTTTTTAAATTTCCATTTAGATATTTACGTTCTGTGCGTATGTTGGCTGAACTAATTGTTGGTGTTTTCGAGAGATGGCGTAGTGGAATTGAGTTTCACCAATATTTACCAATAATAAATTAACTGGATCTAAAGTGAATACTTAGGAGTTGACCAGCAAAAACTATCTTGACATACTTACCATTTAAATAATTGGACCCATTTTCACCCGTCGGTCGTTCCAGTCGAGCTCTGATTGGCCCACGCTACGCGGCTAATTTAAAAACCTACCCTCAAACGATCCCCCTTCAAAATACCAATAAATTACTAGATCCATCGAGCTGATAACAGCAAGGAATCTAATTACTATCGCACCCTCTTCTCTTACCACCCTCGGTCTTGCCGGTCAACGAACTCGGCAAGAATTAAATCATATAACGCAATTCTATCATAGGGTATTATTCGAATAGGGGGTGGAATGATTTACAAGTGTTATACACCCCCTCGAGTACACGTCGCCTAGCTGGAAAAAGAGAAGTGAATGAGGTACCGCCATACTAACTAAAATAAGAAGGGTGGGGACTGCTGAAGATTATTTCAGTGCTCGGGATCCTAAAAACATTGAAAAACACAGAGATTTCTGGAAAAAGTTTGGAGCTTCCACCATCTCGTCAAAACTACACTATCCCTTCCGATATTTTCAGAATTATTTCGCGTTACCCTTCTTATCCACACCCTGGACCTCGGACCCTGCCCGTGATAACATCGTCGCGACGGCGCGTCGGGAACACGCCGCGCATCGCGACGTCTCCCCAATTGCGTCTCGGGAACGTCGAGGGCGAAGGATAAGTTCCAGGGTTTTTTCGGGGAGAGTTTCCGGACAATGACGAGCGTGCAGTCCACGAAAGCCGTTGAGAGGGAGTTCAGGATTTGGCAGTAAGTTGATTATGAAAGTAATGTAAGGTTTATTGTTTCGTTGTGTTTATGTGCGTATGTGTACATGTTATCAGTGATCGATAACACACGGCCATTGTTATCTGTTGGAAAGTCCCCTCCGCGTGTAGGTAAAAACATTGCTTGCAAGTCCGTTGATTTGTGTCTGATGTCTGGGAGTACGTTTGATGTAAATTTGGTGCCACGTTCCAAAAGTGTTTCAAGAATTTCAAGAAATTTGGGAAGGAAAACTTCCAGTTTCGAAGTATTGTCTTACGAGTAATACAGGAGTTTCCCAGCACCTCCAGAATACAGCTTGAACCGTTTGTCAATGTAAAGAGCATTCAGAGAAGATCCTTGTGACAAGTTTATTAGGAACGCAGCTATAAAAGAATTTTGTACCTTACGAAAGAATTTCTCTGCTGTTTTCTCTACATTTTTAAGAAAAATAGCAATAACTCAAAGACTATTGGGCCCAGCGAATTGAAATTTGGGTATATGGCTTGTAATCGTTTCCTCGACTTACTTGTTAAGGAATAATTAAACTAATCCGAAAATTAGAAGCCTTTATTAAGGTAAAATTTCATTTTTAAACTGAGGTTCGTGGTCCCGGAGAATTCGCCAAAAGCAAAGTGAATTCGCCAAATCATCGAAATTTTCATGAAGTACCCGAAACATCCTCAATATTTTGAGAACGGTCTGGCATAACGAGTTGAAATTTACGGCACTGAAATTACATCTCGAAGTCTATCATATTTACCTTTATGTACCGGAAAAAAAGGAATTCCCGATTTTTCCAAAAGAAACAAGAACGATTTGGGATTTTCAAAATTCCGCTTCCAGACGAAAAGCAACTATTTTCTGGTGCCTAACGTAGAAGAATTTCTCATGTACACCATCTACTTTTTGAGATATGAATTTTTGAAATATTTAATTTCTTTAATATAATTTCTTTTTCTCACAAATTTTATACAAGCATGGGGATAATCTCTAAGTAAACACAGCCGTGTACAGTAAACATAACGCATATATTCTTATCAGCATCACCTCGAATTCCTTTGATTATGCGCTCGTTGACCTAGATGGATGTAATGAGTTTTCTTTTAATTACTACGTCGAAAATTATGTATGGCATGCGCATTTAAATTTACTCATGATAACCATTCGGTTTTGTGAGTTCATAGCGCGTGGAAATGCTCAGAAGGTGCTGTTGTAACGAACATATTAAACCAAGGTAAAATGGATGTCCCATTTGTTTGTATTGCAAGGTGATTTTGCAATAGATTATGTTTTAGTACGTACCATCTATGGCGTTTTCAATTCAGATTCTGCTTTAAGTGGGTGAAATACCTTTCCGTTTCCTGCTTAGTTAGAGGTGTTCATTCAAAACTAAACTGATCTGCGATCCACTATTTTCGTTCGCCCCTCTGTAACGTAATTGTGACACGTCTTACATCAAATATATTTTGACAAAACAAAGGATCAAACTCTTTCAGTTTAGAAATTTCCAAGATTTTTTACGATACTCAAAGACAGACATTCCAGAAAAATCATTACCCTCGACGGAAATAGGTAGGTGGCAGAGTCTTTAAAAAACTACCAATAAGACTTTGGAAAATCTTCGGTTTCTGGAAAGGTTTACGTTGTTTAATGATGCTCCATCTCCTGGAACAAATACTCCAAGGACGTCAAGGAACTATGATTTTGGAAATAAATTCTATACAAATTAGGCAAAAAACCCTAAAAAATTCCAGAAGGAACCTCGTATTTCAAAAAGAAGTTCTTCGAGCAAGTGGATTTGGTCATAAAGCTTTTAAATTAAAAAATCCCAAAGGATTCCTAAAAGAACTGTAAAGTCCTTAATGTTTACATTCAAATATATCCTCGAGGATTTCCAGAAGGAACGTCGTGTTGTAATAATGCGTTGTTAGCACCCCGGGGTATGGATTTTTCCTAAAAAAAAAATTTTTCTGATTTCCAGCGTGGGCGATCCGCTGCCGGAGCGCGTCCGGCCCTCCTCGTCGGCATAGCAGGAGGCCCCCCCGTCGGAGGGGCCGGCGGCGGCGTCGGAGGCGACGGGGACTCCCCTCTCGGACGCGAACCCCCTGCGGCATGGCTGCGACGACATCTGGACGTGGGACAGGCGCGAGCGGAGCCCCGAGGTGCGCCTGCAGGGGCCTAACCACCGCATAGCGCACTTCCACCCGAACTGGAGCAGCGGCACCGCGGGCGTCAGGGGCACTAGGGTGCTCAACAACGGCAGATACTTCTGGGAGCTGCACCTTTCGAGGAGGATCTTCGGCACCAGCATGATGTTCGGGATAGGTGAGCGACGGTGTTCAGTTTTTCATTACATTTACACAGGCACGCAAGAAAAGTTGTCTCCCCTTTTACCAATGAGTTTTAACCTTCTGTTTGTATGACCCAAGTGTGACCATATTGCTAGGTTAGTTTCTATAGGAGTAACGTCAGTATACCATACGCCAAGTCCTCTATTTTACCTTTATTCCTTGTGAAGGTTTTTGGTGCAAGGGATTGATATCTGGAGGTGCTCTATCAATGGTTCTTATAAAGTTTCAATGGATTTTGTTGATAGTATTTTGACATTATTTGCAGGCCTTCATCTAGCTTAGTCAGTTCTTTCCTTCACGTCAATGCCATATACGAAATGGTCTGCTTGGGAAAAGCTGTAATAATGAGTCTGTCGCAGCAAATCTCTGTTCTGTTTCTGACCAAGGTAACATTCTTTCCCTCCCCCAGGTACGAAGAAGGCTCGCCTGCACGCGGACACCTTCACGAACCTCCTCGGCAAGGACGACCAGAGCTGGGGCCTCTCCCATAAGGGCCTCCTGTGGCACGGCGGCCGCTGGACGCACTTCACCAAGCCGTTCAGGGAGAACGTCGCCACGAAGATCGGCATCCTCTTCGACGGCGTCGCCGGCACGCTGACCTTCTACAAGGACGAGCGGTGCCTCGGCGTCGCCTTCAGGGGCCTCAACGAGGTCAGGCAGCCGCTCTATCCGATCATCTGCTCGACGGCGGCCAAGACCGAGATGCTCCTCGACTCGATGAAGAGGGACTTCGTGAACCTGCAGGACCGCTGCAGGGCCGTCATAGTGAAGAGGGTCAGGCGCAGGGAGGACCTCGACAAGCTGCTTCTGCCGACGAAGATCGAGGCGTACCTGAGCGAGGCGATCGAGGATACCGTCGAGCCCTTCAGGCCGGTCAATCAGAACGTTTCGAATAACGTCGGTCCCGTTTGAGGCTCGAAGAACTTTACCCTCAGCACTTACCGTGAATGTCGAATTCCTGTGCCATAAGGAAAAGAGGAGAGGTGTACGGAACACCTGACACCGTTAGGAGCTTTTCGGTTTGTATGATTTTAGGGCGCACGTCATGACAGCATCGCTCTAGTAAATTGATCACAACCTAATTCGGTCTTGCGGTGCGGTCTGTACCTGCCATCTCGAGTGTTTCTTTTATTATTACATCACACATAATGCATGTAAGACTATTTTATTAACATAAATGTAACATTCATCTCGATTGTACATATGATGCGGTGAGCTAGCCAGTGGTGACAAGTTACCAAATGTAGAATTTGCGTTGCAAACCTTGCAGATTCCGTTCTTTTCTCAAAATGTGACTGATAATTACTAATCTCTTAATTAGTTCTAGTTATTATTTATACTAACTATTAATTCATTAGGGTATTATTATTATGCACTGTGGTGATTAAGTATTTTTAGTACCAAATTTACTGGAGGCGTTACACCGTTTGTATAAATTTAATTTGTTTTCGTAGATGGGGAAGTTTCCACAGTGTCCTACACTTCTAGTCATTTTCCCTATGTTTGTGTTTCTATTTTATATTCTGCGAATGTGGATATATACTTTCTGGCCAAATTGTGCAATAGACTTGTAAATAACATAAAGAATTGCACGTCGCAGCCGTTGGTTTGTAGCCTTTTCGTCTGCAAAGCAGAGAATCGTTTGGAATGAAATAAAGTAAGAAACTGATGCGTTCTTGGTACTTAACACATTCCGTAGGTGTGTTTCTCTTTTTTATGCGAGGGTAACTGCTAAATAAATATGTTTTTCATTAAGGTGCTATCGTTTAATGCCATGATAAATACGACAAGGGTGTGAGAAGACATATAGAGTAACAAAAACTACGTTACTCCATTTGTACTTTAGTCGAAACAACTACAGAAAGTTACATTTAAAAATGTTTTGTTCCAAGGTTTCGTTCCGTCGCACGATACTTGTCACTTGTCAACCACTACTCTCGGTCTGTAATTCTGTGTTCTCCGCTCACCGCCATTCTTTGATGTTCGACCATCGTGAGAGGTCCCAAACGACATCGTTTTACTGCTGTTTTCTGGTTTATTTTACTAACTGCCTCGTAATTATGGCCGCATCGGCGATCCAGCCGCCACTTTTTAACAACTGGAAGGAGCTGAACGAATTCCTAAACTCTCCAAACGAGGACATCATCGTGAAACTACAGAGACGAGGATTACTACCCCCGACTAAGAGGTGCGCCAGTGTCCAGTGCCGGGAGCCCTGCTCCCTAGTTGCGGTTGAAAATCGGTTCTTGAGCCACTGTTTCGTCTGCCGTTCTTGCAACAGTAAGTATAGCCTCACAGAGGGAACGATTTTTGATGGCATTGGGATGCAATTTCCGCAGTGGTTACTCATTTTATGGCTGTGGGTGTGTGAAGCAGGTGTTCGCGTAATTGCAAACGTGCTGATAACCGATCTCAGAGTTGTCATGCGGCAGGTTCGGTGTTTCCGCAACGTTTGCACTTGGCAACTCTCACAGGGTGGTGAATCGTTTCTATTGGGGGGGCCCGAACATGTAGTTCAGGTCCATAAAACTGTACTCAATCGGGCCAAGTATATCAGACGCAAGCGAATACCACTGAGGTGGGTGATCTGTATATATGATGCTACTGCCAAGAGGGGACACGTTTCGGTTGTCTCTAATCGTACATCACATGTGCTGATTAAACACATTACACGCGTGGTACTCCCTGGTTCTGAAATTTGGACCCTCGGGTACCGTTCATACCGCGCTCTGTCTAGATTAGGAGGTGTCACCCCTTACATCCACAAAATGAAGTACCATTCCCGAGGCTTCGTCGATCCGGTGACTGGGGTTTCGACCAATGCTGTCAAAGCGTACTGGTCCAGGCTGAAACGCTTCATAAGACAAGTTGGAGCAATGGGGTCTCCCTATCTCCCAGAATATGTGGACCAGTTCCTGTATTGGGAGCGTTATCGATCTTCTTCGCAAGAACGGCTGACGCTGTTTCTGCAGCATGTGGCTCGACGGTACGCTCTTGAACCATATTAGGTATGCACAATGTCACGGGCGTTAGAAGCTGTAAGCTTTGGAATATGAGAAATTCAGAAAGGTGCGTATATATTTATGTAATTGATTGGTAAGTTTGATTATTCTGTTATATTTTGAATTTAGATATAGTTGGAAATGAAACAATGGAAGGATTGATGACCTCCAGTTGACTGATGGTATTGGACAATGTTGTACATACAGTGCCCTGGTGAGGAGCGGAGCCACCAGATGGAATGAAAGACTACTTCCTGGTGGGATGAAGCAAGGCTCCATAATGCTGAGATGATCATTACACAAGGCAATGAAGTTTGTTAATATGTCACATTTGGAGAAGTAGTTGATGATTGTTTAAGTATTTCTGACTATTTGGTACTCATATGAGGAGCAGAGCTGTCAGGTGTAGCAAAGTAGAGTTTGTAGCAAGACGAATTAGTCAGGCTTGGTTAGGTTTATGTAAAATCACATGTGAAAACCGTTCTTTAAATTGTCCATTCATAATATTCTTTGGACATCACTTGCTTACACTATAAATATTTTCATACAAAGTTTTTAATGTAATGACCTAAATTTTGATTATTTGTTTTGTAATTACAGGAGTTACAAAGCAGTCATGAAATTTGGGAAGCAGTGGTAGCAGCGGTGCATGCAGCGGCAAAGGAGATTGGAATTTCAACCCAAGTTTGGTATAGGATTACATAAAGAACCGTCTGCTAACTTTATACAAAGGTTTGCATCTTGTAAGATTTTTTATTAAGGTTTTATAAAGCCCTTTAGGTTGCTTAAGGTTCTAAGATTTCGAAAAGGCACCTAAAAAGATTTTTAGGCTATCAGCGTTTCATTACAGCTAAATTTATATTCAGAACTATATTTGGAATCAACAAGATTCTATTTAGGTTTTGTGAAGCCTTTCAAATTCCTTTAGATTCTGGCATTTAGACGAGTCATTTAGAGTCATTTTAACACTTTGCAGTGGCATCATCAGAGCTAGTTTTAGGTTTTATAAAACTCTTTAGGTTGATCCAGATTGTAGAATTGGAAAAATTTAACCATAGAAATTTTTATGCTTTCCAGTGGCTTCATTAGAACTGAATTGAGATTTAAAACAGTTTGGGATCGACATTTTATTTACGTTTTGTGAAGCGTGACAAGTTTATGGTCTAGAATTTCAAACAGTCCCCTCAGGAGATTTGTAGACTTTCCATGCACCTTTTTGGGGCTAAACTTGTAGTAAAAACCTTTGATTTGGATCTACCAACATGTCTCTCATCTCTTATAAAGTTGTTTGAAGTTTCTTGTGAGTTCTAGAATGTTGGAAAATCTTCGATTGGTATTTCTCATATTTTCCAATATCTTTTCTAATTCTAAATTTAGAGATAATAAGAGAATATGTAGTTTTAGTTTGACAAGACACTTTTTCCGTTTTTGTGGAAGTGATCAGAGATTCGTCTGATTTTTAAAATGTTGAAAGATCATATGAGGCTTTCCAAAACAGTTACGAAGTGAAATTTGTGTCAAAAATGTTTAATTCCAGTTCAACAATGTAAATTTCTTATTCTATAAAATAAGTCAGGTTTCTTTTGTCCACGTTATAGTTTTTAAAACCGCAATTATGTGCCATTTTGACAGGATTAAAGAAATACTTGTAAAACAGGTGATAATGCAATTTTATGATGTGAATACAATTTGTGGGAGATATTTGAAATATGCAAGTTGCAAAAGAAATCCGCCATTTTAGAAATAATCCTCAAACATAGCGAAACATAAGTACATAAAACTTTTGAGAGGCTTTACTTAACAAAAAAATACCTTCCTGTTTCAGATACTCTCCTGAAGTCTTTGAGAAGTACGTTTGATGTCCAAGGAAGAGTTCTGCAGGCTCCATTCATGGAAGAAGACTGCCCTGAAGAAGGAAGATGGTCAGTTTGACTGCTCTTAAGCATTTTATTTTGAGAAATTCAATTCCACACTCAGCGGATGCTTCAACCTGTCGTAGTCCATCATTCTGATGTAAGGCAAGGTTGTTCTAGCAATCGAATCGTTTATGTTCTTGGAAATTACATTACTGCATAACTTTACTTGGTAAAGTTAATTCTAAGGAAGCTGGATTTGCTTTTGATTTCCTATAAACTTTATTTCCAAAAATGGAGTGTAGAACTATTTGACTAAAGTCGTTTACATTGGAAATTTATTGAATTTCATATTCCAGGCTTCCTTAGGCCGTTTGTAACTTGTCTATCTGACTAGCTGTGTCATAA
Source organism: Cryptocephalus primarius (assembly GCA_963576515.1). Classification (NCBI taxonomy): domain Eukaryota; kingdom Metazoa; phylum Arthropoda; class Insecta; order Coleoptera; family Chrysomelidae; genus Cryptocephalus; species Cryptocephalus primarius. Next base: position 13,192,511 of record OY754948.1, on the reverse strand, counting down.
ATGAAATATTTAGTATATAAGCTGAGAAAATAGGTAATTGTAAATTCAAGAGCTTTTTTGTAACTTTTGGAATTAGGAGACCTTGTTTATGTAGTTACTGAACATTTCTTGACTTTGTGATGCTCTGAATGGCAATCATTGCTGTTTGTTCCTTTTTATTTGTTTAATTTGTTGTGTAAAACGTGTACTTGATATTTTTAACTTATTATTGCATTAATAATGCATAACTTTCGTGTTTATATATAATGTTGTTTAAAAATGTTGTATTTAAAGCTATATCAGTGTGTACTCTTAATGTGTTTTGTTTGTTACTTTTCAATTAATAAATATCTTCCAATTTAATGTTGTTTATTATTTGCTAGTGGGGTTGTATAACTCCTGGGGACAAGCCATAGAACCCTTAATTTTAAAATTCAGAAGTTTTGTGTTCCATGTCATATACATAACCAAGCAAAAATGGCGGGAAATCCTTCTACACCTCCCATTACCTGATCACCTCCTCGCTCTTCTGTTATCCTGGTACCAAATTTCGCGTCCAGAATCGAATTTTCGCCGATTCGAAAATTTGAATTTGCCAAAACACACGTATAAAATCCGAAAATCGGTACCAGGATAACATAAGAGCGAGGAGGTCATGCGGTAGCAGGAGGTGTTTCGCGGGAAATTCAAATTTGACACGGGACATGAAATGTGCAGAACGGTCAAACTCTCTCGGCGGCAAATTTAAATTTATACGGGGATAGAGAATATTACTCTAGACCTCCTATTACCTGATAACCTCCTCGCTCTTCTGTTATCCTGGTACCAAATTTCGCGTCCAGAATCGAATTTTCGCCGATTCGAAAATTTGAATTTGCCAAAACACACTTATAAAATCCGAAAATCGGTACCAGGATAACATAAGAGCGAGGAGGTCATGCGGTAGCAGGAGGTATTTCGCGGGAAATTCAAATTTGACACAGAACAGGAAAAACACAGAACAGCCAAAATATTATATCTGTCAAACCTGTGCCTTTTTGGCGGCAAAATTGAATTTAAATTTATATGGGCTAGGATCTTAAATGATACAAAAATATTGTCTTGGTTTTTATTTGATACATACTTGTGCATAAATAACGGTAATATAATTTATTAATACAAAGCAAGCACATTCTTTCTGAATTCTGATAGTTATCTAAATGACGCTGTTATTACAAGTAAAGCGACAAGTAAATTTAGACTTTGGAGTCTTAATTGAAATTGCAGTAGGAGCTAACAGTGGAATGTAGAAATAAAATCATAATAATGACAATACTCAAGGGATACTATGAGAAAATAAAAAAGTACATCAGTTATCAATCACATAAATATTGTGTGTGTGTAAATAAATATCACATAAACTTATTAATTATAGTTGAAATTGCCTCAACCAATAAATCATTTGTGTAAAAATCTGACATACTCTTTTAATTTCCTGGATCTCAATGAAAACCGAAGCCCCTTTCGTGTAGATCCAGGAGTGTACTCTGTACTGCATACACATCTGTTCCATACTGGACTTCCTTTCAGCTCATAGAAGAGACCATTTGCTGAAAATTAAAAAAGAATATAATATAATAATTGTATCAAGGTTCAATCGACATTTCAGAGATGAAAACAGAAAAAATCTCTGAAGGATGGTAACGGGGCACACAATATCTATGACTCTATCTATAAACTTACCGTGGAAGTCAGTAGGTTTCCCTAAGTAACCTACAGACAATAATTCTGGCCTATAGCTTTCTGTTCAATGTCACAGACAGAAATCCCAAACGTGTTGGATACAGTTCACATTCACAAGGGTTCTTAGAGTGGCAGCACTTCAAGAATTCTAAAAAAAAGAAAGAAATGATTCAATATTTTCATAAACAGCTTTAAAATGGTTTACACTGTGTTAAAGGGTACATCCCAATAAGCAGAGATTACTTATCTATTAACAATAGTTATCACAACCAAACTTACATAGTTCAAAACATTTAGCATAAAAGTGAAAGGTATAATCTGAATACTTTCAGATATTAGACTTTTCTGTATGATCATACAATCATAAAGTCAAAAATAAACCAAGTGGTAAACGCTTGTTGTTACACGTCTGATTTCTGAAAGATTCGGCAATAGTTTTCTTTACATTTTGTACAAGATCAAATGTTACCTACTCTCCTTAAGCACCCTGAATTACCTTTCTTTTTAAATTGCTTAACTGCTCTCTTGAAGTTATGTTCAGATGTGCTCCATACTTCCTGATATTAACATGCCTTCTCTGATTTAATTGGTCTCTTGTGGGCCTATCCTGCATTCCTTGGATTTGCACTGAAATTTTTATAATTTTAGATGTATAGCCTCTAAACTGGCTCAATATACGATCTACTGTACACAATTGGTATTTGAACACTTACTCATTAAATTCTGTACCCCTCAGGTTGCTGTGCATCTCCCCCCAGTAACAAGTAATTGGCTGTCGATGTGTTCCAGCTATATCATCAATACGTTGAGATGTGGGCTTACGGAGGTGTGTGGAGAAAGCCTGAAAATTTAGAATTATGAATTATAAGCCATGGTAACCTAACCCATAACATACAAGTGGGGAATAATTACTATACAATGTCATAATATAATGAAATACCTTCTGGTTTCTTTAGCTATTTCATCAAGGGCAGGAACATCGCATTTATAGCCTGAGTAGTGGTGTGCCATACAAATAAGTTCACCACAATGCAAGTACCCTTATTTCACTCTTTTCACTGTTTTTATTAAACATATATAACTAATAGACACATCTGAAATCACACATTAAATAACTGAACATAACCTAAAAATGCTCCCCACCGTCTTCGTGTGAACGGAGAAATTTCGTATGTGGCGCCACCTCTCTTAGAGGGTAAACATTTCTGACGAAATTCAACGTCAATTAGTTGACGGAAGTTCACGCATCATTTTGAACTAAAGTTGCCATTGGAGTGATCAGGCACACTCCGGTCATTTGATATCGACTTTTGTAACCATACAATCCCGTTTTTAACGCTACTGTGGAAGAAATAATAGCAGACCTGAGCATTAGAGGATACACGTTGCAGTTTCCTACGTATTCGTTGCACATCTCTAACCTGTCTGTTTAGCGCCATCTAGAGTGCAGCGTCTAGACTTCTCCATAGTCGAAAACCTTTACAGTTTTCTTGAATGAGCATGTTGAAAGCCTGACAGCTTCCGGTTAGCGGTTGATACTAGTTTGAAATAGATGTCGCACCATAATTTACAGGTTTTCTTAAATGAATACGACAAAAGTCAGTGACACATCGGAGTGCGTTTGTCGCTAGCTTCTGATAGATGTCGCCACATAATTTACAGGTTCCCTAAATGAGCACGTTAAAAGTTGATGACAAATTATAAAATCATTCATTCCGAATCGACCATAAACTATAAAACAGCTAAAATCAAATTAACTGTGGACATTCTGGAGTGATGGCTTTCCCGGCCGGAGTCTTGAAGTATGTTGTCTTCCACGCCACATGGTCTTCGGTCATTGTGTCATAACATTTCGTCCACATCTACGACTGCTTCGGTTGTTATGATCTCCCTTTTTGTAACTGAGCTACCATCAACAGCGCCGTAAATGTGGACGATACGACCTACACAGACCATGGCCTTTAAGCCCAGAAGAAAACATACTTCATAACTGTGGATAATCGGAAAAATCAATAACTGTCTGCACTAAGATATTTCTCATACATATCACCAAGTAATTTTATTAATAAAGAACATTAGTCTCAAGGATTCATGTTTACCTCCTTTGCATTCTGCAGCGCCTGTGTGATGTACAGCTTAGCCAGGGACTGCGAGCAGAACTGCGATATAGCCTGGCTGTAAGTGTTGACCTGCCCGGCTATGATCATGGGATTGAGCCTCGGCGGCACTGGGTGCGGCCTGAACATCTTGCTGATGTCCTCCTCGGGCAGCGGTGGCTCCTTCTTGGCGGCCCTTGCGGCATTCTCCTGCGCACGCTTCTGCAGGTAACGGTGCTTCTCCTGCTGCTGCCTGCTAACGAGCTGTTGGTATCTATTGAACTTGATCGCCTCTTGGTTCAGTTCGTCGACGCGGTCCATCAGGCACCGCAGCTGGCCCTCGAGCACAGACGCCGTGCCGAGGTCGAGGAACTTGGAACCCTCCTCCTCGGGGACAAGCTCGGCCAGCTCGGACATCATGATGTTCGTAAGCGGGGAATTGCGTATATGGAATGGCACCTCTATAAAGAGATTCTCAAAGCCAACTTTCAGCTTCAGCAAGGCTTCGGGTGTGAACTCCCCCTCCTTATACATCTCGATCGCTTGGGGTGTCAGGCGGTACGCCTTCAGTGTGAGGAAGCCCCTGGAGGACTTCTGCGTATCATAGATCACCACGACGGACTCCTCGATGGAGGTCTGGTAGTGGAATTGGGACTCGAGCAACGGGAGGCTCAGGAAGTTCCCGACGTCAGCGCTCTGGTACCAGCCGACGTGGAAGTGATCGACGTTCACCCTCCGCAGCCTACGCATCATAGCCAGCTGGTATTCGTCCTCGTCCATCGTCTCGTCGGTTTGCTTCGGGAAGGGGAAGCAGTTCGTTATCTCCAGGCGATTGTCGACCACCAAACCGAGCAGGGCGCCCTGCGCGATGTCCATGTTCGTGGTGGACTCTTCGTGGCAGTGCTTGACGATTTTCATCACGGCCTGAATGAGGGATCGTGAAGGTGATGAGTTTGAGGTTACGTCGAGCATATGTGGCGCTTACCAATCCATCGGCTTGCACGAAGGCGATCGTCGAGTCGGCCTCCGGTACTCTCCTCGGGGGTGCGGATCTTGTGGCCATCGCGATTAATATATGGTCAGTTTTAATCACAAATAACTCTGCCCTAAACAGTCGCGACCCACAGGACGCCGAAAGGAGTTATTAATTGACACTGTCAATGTCATTGTATCTACGTGTTCTGTGAGCATAGACACATTCGAAGTGGAATAGGCACGGTGGGTATACTAAGGAGCGACCCACAGGGCGCTAAAATAAAAGTTAACAATTGTCAGTCATTGTATTTAAGTGTTCTGTGAGCATAGACATATTCGGAGTAGAATAGGCACGTTGGGTATAATTTTGAAACACAAAGTCGGTGGATAGTAATATAATTACCTTTCTATAGTCGCGCTAGTGTCGTTGCCTCACCTACTTCAAAAACCTCCCATTTTTCGAAATATCTAGAAAATATTTTTTAGGGGGATATTAACGCCTTATGTTCAAAAACGTAAAAAAAATAAACTATTTTATCTATGAATAACAAAACAATGATGTTTTTGAATTAAATCAACGCCTCTAAAATCGACATTAATTATTCAATCAGTATTTTGGTCGTGTAAGAGGAACTCACGTATCAATTCACTGGGTATTGGCCGGTCGCTTCCGTCTTTCCTATCAACTCTTCAGTACTTCCTCGGCTCGCTGGCGAGAAATGTATCGCGATCTGAAAAAGAAAGGTACACATTTTCAAAACTTTTACAATGCAATTCGTCAGTGCAACACACAATCACGAGTTTTCATTATAACTCCCGTTTTAATGAACGATAATTAAATGCAATTCCATTATTGATCGAAGACAATAAATGGGAAATCGGCAAAACAATCACGATTGACGCTTTCCCAGTAATAATCTCGTATCGAAGTTAATGAAACCTCGTTGATATTATTATGAACGCGATCGCCCGATAAAAAAATTGTAGCTCAGACGTTTCCTGTGCGAACGTGAGTGTGTAACGTCCCTTTTTCCAGCACTGAAAAGCGGCGCATCCGCCAGGACCCCGAGAGGGAAAGGCATGCGGAAATTTTTCGTGTAAGTCTTGTCCGTTAATAAAATTCCACGTACTTTCGAATGCGATGAGGAAAGCGGTCGTTTTGGAAATATCTTAAATGTGAATGGATCTCATGAAATTTCACCAAGCATATAGCCTGCGGGTGTTATCGCAAAGAGAAAATTTTTGTTATAATGACCGGTATATCGATTTGAATTTTAAATTCAACATGAAATAACTTTTTAATAGATGTTAGACACTTGAATGGAAGTCAATCAAAGCCGTTAGTGACGTTCAAAGTCAGTAAACTCTTTCAAAAATTTGACACAAATTTTGAGAACTTTGGAACACTCAAGACAGCCTGAAGTAACTACTATTAAACCTGAATTTCGTAGCAATAGAGCCCGTTTGTATCAGACAGGAAGAAAATTGCAGGAACTTCAATGTGTAATGAGCCTCTGAGATAACCTTTCTGCTTCATACCAAGGGATTCAATCTTATTCGTCTGAGAAAAATCTGAGCACCTGATTTACTTGGAGATTTTAGTAACGTTGGAACGATAAGGACAACCTGAACTGACCACTAGCAAACCTTTTCAGATTTTCGAGCTTTTAGATAGCCTTGGAAAGTTTCCGACTCTGGAAAACCCGAGGAAATTGGAGTAACATTTGAGAAGTTAGGAAAATTCAAAACAATCTGAGATATTCTCGAAGAAACCTTGCAAGTTTTCCAGTGGTAACCTAAAGTATGTGTATTACAGAATAATTTTTAATTTTATTTGGTACGATTGGGCCCAATAAAGGCCCAACTGATCGAAGCTTGAAAGCATGAAGATCCCCTCAAAACCTGAAAAGATTTCTCCAGAAATCGAAACGAAAATCCCCACTTGTCCGTTCACCTTCGCAAGGCCGCGTTCCGATCGGAGGCGGCGGCCGTCGTCGGAAGCGGCACCTCGGGCACATCTCCGTAGAGGAGAAAGCCTCTCCTAATCAGTCACGCACTTGGCGGTCGCGAGATAACTTCCCGTCGACGTTTCCTTCGAACGGGCGCGCGAACGAAATGTGAATCGCTCCTTCCTCATGCCTTCGGACATCGTCTCCGTCGCCGTCTCCACCGGCCTGGGGGTGAGCGTCCTCGCGGGGATCGTCTCGGGGGTGTGCTACGTGCTGGCGAAGCGGGTGCGGGCCAAGAGGTAGGGGAGATCTACGATACTATGTTTTCCAGAATTTTTCTTGCGTTCCCTTCGGATAACGAGATGAGATGGGAATTTGCCTCTCACGACTACTCGTTTAGAGCACACGAGACGTATCAGTTTGTCATGTGATGTGTGAAAATGTAGGAGTTGTACGTGGAAATGTAGTTACATAGGAACAAACCCCATTAATTTTCCGGTAATCTTGTTTAAATTGAAGCCAAATTTGCATTTAACTTAAAAACTATTCTAGGTTTTCGTAATTTAAAAAAATAGCTCAGAACTAATGCAAAAACGTACCCCTTTAATTCAAGCTTTGCGATTCTAGAAAATGTCTTGCATTCCCAAAACATTTTCCTCACGTGAAAAACTGTGGGGTGGGACCAATATTTGTAATTTCGCATTATTGTTTACCTACAAGAACGTTCTATCCATTTTGAAAAAATAATTTTCACCATTTACCGAACTGGCAGCTTCTAGGGCCTTTTGGAACTCCAGTTTTGGGGTTCGCTTTGTTATGGACACCTGCTTTTTGATGTTCCGGGGTTATTTTGATCCTCAAGGAGATTTCTGTTAATTTTAGAGCAAACCTGCAGTGCCTCAACGTACTGGGCGATTCGGGCAATTCTTTACATCCAAGAATTAAGCTAAATTTTGAGTTACGACTTCTTTTGGGTTTCCAGGAATGTTTTCTAGTTCACACCTTATTCACAGTTTACGAACCGAAAGATTTTTGATCAATTTCTCTGGACCTTTCCCTTTTCTAGCTCAAACCATGACGCTTTTACATTTGTTGATTTTAGGGAAAGTTTTTTAATCTTAGCAATTAGTTTGTGCTCGGATTATCTAAGAATTTAGCCCCTATTATCCATCCTTAACCCATTTCTTGCCGTTCTCTAGCTTAATTTGTATCTCTCATCTTATCATATGTCGTACAACAATGTAAGCAAACTTTTCCTAATTAGCATAATTAACATCTGCACCGATTACACTTTTGGATTAGATTTCCATTAGATTTCAACGTAATGACCGTCATTTCCCTTTTAAGCAATCTTGGTTCGTAAATTACTTTTCAAAGGACATAAATCGTCTCGTTTTCCACGCTAATATCAATCACATGACCTAACGCAAGGACGCCAGTAAACACTTAATAGGTACGAGACGAGAGTAATTTCGCCTAAATAATCCTGTTTGAATTACGGATTTAACTCCCAGGGTTCCGTCACGAGGTAAGATATGTAAGCACGGACGAAGATTCAGTAAGATGGTTACGTTTAACACAATATTTAATGAAAGTAATGTAAAACTGTTTGATTTGAATGAAAGTATATTCAGTAAGTAGGTAAAAGATGTCGAGGGGACCCAGATCTGTAGGAGAAAGAATCTAGAGACGCTCCTTTCCAATGCTGAAGATACATTTGTTTCTAACAATGAAAGGTTACAAGAAAATAAACTCGAATAGGGTCACGTTGGTACCAGCGAAGTGGTACTGCATGAAAAATTGTTCGTGGGTTTGGTGATTCTTTAAATTTAATACTCAATACAAATTTGATTCGAAATTTTCGCGTGAGATTTGCATTTCTGCGTTTAAGTATTTTGGGCAGGTGTTTTCTTGAACGCCCTGTATCTTCCAACTAAGGTCGAAGCCAATTCTTCCCTCAACAACAATACAGAGGAAAAATAAGTAGATAAAATATAATATATAATAATAATAATAATAATAAAGTAAGTAAATTGTAATAGTAAATCATGAGATGTCGACAAACTATTATAGAAAGTCGAATTTTGAAAGGAATTCTAAATTTTGAATATAGTTTTAAATTACTTTTGACATCAAATTAAGAAGATAAATAACAAGGCTTCATTTAATCAATAACCACGAGACAATTTCCTCACCTTTCTACTTATCCAAAATAAGCAAAGACAAAACTTTTATAAAACAAATTTGTAGCTGTTTTAAATCAGAAATTTATCTAAATTTACAAAACGCAAAATTTCCCCTTTCAAAACGATCTTTCACAATCCAGTCTATTCAAATTTACTATACTGTTGCATTGCACCGCATGATTTTCAAAATTTCAGGTCCAATGTTACATTCTTGACAATACAAAACGTACGACGTGGATTGTTTACTTAACGACGAGCGAGAAAACTTGTATCCCCTCTGATTAACTTGTAGTTTCGCAGTAACAAGCTACGACCTACGTTTTGTAACTTCGAGTAATTTCAAAAATCACATATCACACACTCGACGATAGAAGCTAATGTTATGAGACAACCCTAATGATTACTCCTCTGTACATATTTGCACGTACTAAAATCTTGTTACTGTACATGCATAATGTAATTCATACGCGAGGTTAAACGTAAACAGTTAAACGAGCATTTTTCTGTTAGCGATCACGTTAGTTGCAATTAGTTTAATTACCCATGATGATTGTTACTTCCTTTTAGAATTTAGTAATACTATACGTTTGGTTATCCATCCGGTTAAGATCCACGTCTAGTTTTGCAAGCGTATTTATCTCCGAAAAACACCTTTTACGACCAGGCGTAATTAACGATTACGACACGGTAATTAATGGGAAATTTATAGTTTCTATGTTTGATCTCAAAATATTTGACAACAGACGTTGTTATTGTTGCATCGCTTCTAACCTACATATTCTCATTAACTTTCTAACGCTTATACGAATCAGACTGGACTAGTTAAATTCTTTATGGTTATTAACCGGGCTTGGATAAATATAATTAATTTTGGGACGTCATTAGTAATTACGCATTTCGGTTCGTATAGGTAATTAGTAGCACTTAATTACCGTAATTGAACAAGTCGTTTATTTCAGAAAAACGTTCCACAAGTAGATTGTCCGATGCTTTATTCTCCTTTCACGCTCATTCATACTTAATTTAATGTACATTATCCACGATGGTTAGACAACTAACCGGCCATTTCACCAACGATAACACCGACAGTTTGGTGCTAAAGTCGATTGAAAGTTAAGATCGGAGTTTCATCGAAACGAAATTTTCTTTTTCGGCATGGGAGATTTTTCGAAAACTTTCTTACAGCATTTCCTTTCGATGAACGTGTAACACTTCGAAAAACAAAAATGTACACGTTCTAAAAGTTCCGGATGGACGGTCGCCTCATTTTAATGATGGGCGCGATTCCGGTCACTTCCACAGGGACGTAATTAAAAAAATCTACGTGTAACAGATCTGTCTAATTGTAATATTATACCTTTCATTACTTCGGGTTAATTGCATTTTATTAAACCGAAAGGAACATGTGTAACGGTGGTAAAGAAGGATGGTTGCCCGTAAAATTATTGTACTACTTCCTACCCTCCTTCACAGTGAAGACCCTTGAAAAATTGCTCGACAAATATACCAAAAATACAACCATACCTCTGCACCCTCTGGCCAGCTCCTACTATGCGTACCAGGAGGGTAGGTTCACAAAATCAGCCCTTCAACACTTGGTGGAGAAAGTTGAAGGGCAAATGGCATAAAAGGGTTATGTCCTAAGCGTCGTTATGGCCATTGAAGCGGCTTTTGACAGCACCTCAAATAACTCCAATGACCACTCGAGACCGAAACATGCTGACAGGAAGAATACTGGCCAAAAGTGGGTAAGTGGCTATGAATCTATTGAAGATCCTACATGCAAAATCCCTAAGGGTGCAATGAGCACCACCCCCACTAAGAGACTTCAAACAGCCCTCGACATTTCGCCGTTGGAGCTGCTGACCAAAGAAATGATACCGTGGCGCATTCGCCAAAAGTACAAATCCATTATACATTTATTTTGGGTTAACTGACCTTTTTCTACGAGTCCTGCCCTGGCGATATCAACAGAATCGTCCTTTTCTGCATCGAATCCATTGCACAATAATAAATCGAAAGCAACTGTACATCACACGTGTATGTTAGTTAGTGATCGGATTTATTTACAAATTTGTACAAGTTAACATACAAGTGACGTCATATGTGGTATGTATTACAATTAACTGCACTTACTAACTTCTTTTTGCTACGAACGCAATACAACCAACTAGCAAACATTTTATTTCCTCACATCCTAACAGTTAAAGAACACGATATAGAGCTACAACTTCGACCAACCATCGCGTTAACTGATTTAAGGAAATTAAGTTAACTTACGTCACAAACTCGTTTAGGACTCACCACTTACCGCTTAGTGTAGAATAATGGCACTATAACTACACACGGTTAGGTTCTACGTAACAGCCTTGGATCTGAAACTTGGAATCAGTTATAACAACGCCACCATCAGAAATACAAATATACAATTAGCTAATGTCATTTAAGACACACCTGGTCAGTCAAGGGACAATCAGAACTTTCAGTTAAGAACCTTAAATTGGCATTACTACCAGTAATTAATGCAACCAGTAACTAGGTTGACTTACAAAATTTTTCAGTTAGCCACGAAGTAGTAAACTTGTATCAGTTAAGTATCTATAAGGTATAAACGACCATCTTGCGGTTACGAAACTACATACGACTATCAGTCAGTTAGATACAGATTTCCAGTTAGGAACCCAATGATTTCTCCACACGTCGGCTAGTCACAAAATCACAAACCAACAGACACCCTTCCACTGACTCTTCCCCGGGTCATCACAGACCAAAACTCTCCAACGGGCTGTTCGACTCCTCCTCCCTTTCCCTGTCCCGCTCCTGTCCCTCGTCGAAGACCATCAGCTTAAGCACGACGACCTCTAGCGTGCACACCATGAACAACGCCATGAACACGTCGAGGTGCGTGGCGTTGTTCCCGAGGGTGTGGTCCACCCTCCTCGACACCCCGCCCAGCTGGCATAGGAACGACGACACCGACAGGAACATTCCCACGGGAATTTATTCCGGAGGTACCACCAGGGACGATGATGATGATGGTTTGAGCTAGTGATCAAGTTAGCTATACATTCAAGCTGGATGAGCTTTGACTGGGTTCCAAACTGTCCTCTTGATCGGTTGCAGGACTTGTGGTGGAGTAGCTGATGGCCGCAGTTAAGACTGGCTTGACTGGATTGACCTGACCTCTTGCCTACGTTGGATGTGCATTTAAGTATGAGTTTTCTGATCAGTTAGACGATCTCTGAAGTAGCTGATACGTTGGATCGTGATCAGCTTGATTGGGTTTCGAACTACGTCCAATAATGGGTAAGATCTTGGTCTTGGATCCAGACCAACTTAACCAGATGGTGAACTGACCTCTTGATCGGTTGTAATGATTCGACTTGTGGAGTTGCCTATCACCTTGACTGGATTACGGCGCGGATGATGGCTCCTAACACCGATATCGACCTGTGGCGCGGTATGCGTCCCATCGATCCCGCTATCGATCCCTGGACCAGGATTTTCGGCCGGTTCGCGCTCGGGAGGATATCCCGCGAGACACTAAATAAAAGTAAGAGCGTTTACACAGCGCTCGTAACTTTCTCGTTTCTCGAGAAGTAGGACGCGCTGATATAATACGTTTACGGCACTAGGTCGATTGGATAACGCACTCCTATTACGTAACCTCAAGCGGTCTCGGTAAACGTACGTAGGCGCGCTCGGAAGAAACAATTTTAGCGTTGTTTACTAGAAAAACGCGATAAAATTCGTTAGACTGCCATGTAATTCGGCGACTTTTAGAACAATGTGACCATCTACGGTCGGTTTACCTTGAGGTGATAAATTTGAGTTCCCAAGCTCGAGGTGACAATATTTATCATATTAATTGGTTGTATCACATCGCAGTTACAGGGTGGTTACTTAACTTGGCAATGGGTGGAAGAAAAATGGAAATTAGTCCAAGTCTGTAGAGAAGCAAGACAGTGCATTTAGCGAAATGGTGGAAACTAATGGGCTCATGGTGGGTAGTGACGTGACGACATAGTGCCTACGTTAGTAATCATTGCGGTAAATGATTTCAAATTCAAAATCAAATAATATTTATATTATAGGAGGGGGCAAAAACTTTAAAACTATGAATGCATAGTGGATTTGTGCCTTTTGATTACAATAATTTGTAAGTTGTAAGTTTGACCATGCTGTATATACCATGTTTATTTTGAACTGTCCAACAATAACACCTTTGTTGATCAACCGTGTTACAAAACAACAACACGGCATAACAATTCAAGTTTTAAATCATTTTTCTCTATAACAATAATAACAATAATATCGCTCCAATTTCTTTTCCTCCTACTTAAAGAATACGCAGATCTTTCTCCGGTTTATGACCACTCGAACACTGATTATAATACCAACGGCCAATTAGAAGAGATGTACTTATGCATATTAACTCGGCGATTAATAATTAATGGGCATAGTAACGCGTGTTATGAACAGTTACATATGTCAGATCGAGACGTTAACTGGGACGAGGGATTTTATTTATTCTAGCCAACGTCTTATTTGAATATCGACGGGACATTGAAAACAAAAAGGTGTAAGTTAGGTGCAGATGGAAGGAGGTTAGGAGAAATGTGCGGTCTTGGCACTTTGGATTATTTTTCTAAGACGAATGGAAGTTGTGCCAGAATTTTATGAAATTGTTGCAAGATAATTTTTATACGTTTCTCATGACTTGCAGTAGGTGAAATTTGGAAGTATTTTGCACTGAACCTTGAAATCATCCAGACTTTCCAAAAAAAAAAGCTGCCTAAATTATTAAACACACTGTATTAACGTCCCCAAAAAAATTTTCAGCAAAATTTTAATCATTTTGATCCTTCCATTTTGAAAAATAACCAATCCCACCGGTTCTGATCCATCAAACATACGCTTTTCCGAAGCTTTCACATGACTTCGAACTTATTCTCTACTATTCCTATGCAATTTTTCCACATTGTTCCCATAATCTTTAATTTTCCTCATTCCAATTTTCTTTCTCCTCCAGAAGTCGGAAGCCGGGCCGCGAATGGTACTGCGACGTGTGCGGCACTTACCTCCGTTCCATCTATGGTATCCTGGAAGGGGACAAGGTGATAACCTGCTCGAAATGCCGCAGGAGGGTCTGCAGGGGGAGGTGCTCAGCACTGAGCGAGGAGTCCGGATGGACGTGCAGGAACTGCCTGGATGCGTCAGAGTCCTGGATACGAGGGATACTTAACGTATTGCCTTTCTCGACGCCAGGTAAGGAAATGCTTTCCGTCATAAGGATGTTAATGTAGAAAGGGAAGATGGAATCTTCTTTTTCGTTGTAGAAAATTGGGAGTAAATGTGGAAATTTGGTGATACCACTAGATCAAAATTGGAAAAAGGGGTGAAGTTTTAAATGTTCCAGGATATTTAGTTTCCATCATTTTCACTCACATGAGAAAACTGTAAAATCAGACCTTTGAAGATTTCCAAAAGTTATACCCAGACTTTCCAGCAATTTTTTCCCTACCTTCGCCATTTAACAGTCCCAAACTTCCAACACGAACCCACGGGAGTCCCAAAGAATCCAGAAGGAAAATAAATTCAATTTCGCTCTCCGATCCGTCCGATTCTTGTTTCCAGCGGACGAAGATTACAGGATGAATCTCGATCCGCCGGAGGAGCCGAAAACGGTCCCGAAGGAGCAAGTCCGGGACTTCATAGAGAAGCTCGTCGCCTCCATGCTGGGGGAGAACGTGGACGACGCGAGCGTGTCGAAGATGTACAACGGGGAGCGATGTAAGCATCAGTTAACCTCACGATTTCCGTACTAACCAGAGACACGATCAATCATGCCATTAACGTTTCCAGATGATAGTATTTTGAGAAGATATCACGGAGATCTCAGTAACGTTCTAACAGATTTGGGTTCCGCGTTACATATGAACATGTCGAGTAAGTGCGCTTTGTATGCACGCACATAGGCACCTTTTGTTTCCTTTCCTCTTTTCGAAAATGGGAAAAATCACGCACACGCACACGCAAACTAGCTTGTAGATATTTCATATTCAGCGCACGAGACGACCTGAATAACTCGAGTGTTTGAAACATGAGAAGGCGGCGTCGTGCCACCGAAGGCTGGAAAACTTCAACGGGATTAAGGAAATATATTAGATTTTATATACACACATACACACGTGTTTTCTTTGTATTAAGTTTAATTTCACGCGTTCTTCAAGGTTGTAATTATTAGTTATTAGCAATATTAACATTACAATCGAAAGTATGAAACATAATCGGTTGTTAAATTCGACATGCAATGGAATCCTTAAAAAAATATATTTTAAATTGGCTAAATTTAATGGAACTCTGTTAGTGCAACGTTTACTTATTTGGGACAGAATCAGTCGATATTCCTTGAGGTAGACACGTATCAAAATTTTTTATACGACATTCTAAATGATTACAATTTGAAATTTCAATTTTTTTAAAGAATTTTAACAAAATTTCGAAAACTGTTATTATGAAATGATGAAAAAGAAAAAATTGTCTTCCTTTTTTGCTGAGTGAACGAGTGAATTTTTGAATTTCGCTATGAAACTCAAAGGGTAGATGAATGAGTGCTTTTGTCTTTCGTTTGCCACTATAGAATCAAAAATTCAATTTTGGGGCGCGTTTTTTGGAAAAATCGCATGTGGATGACCTTTTTTCCCTTCTAAAAAAGTAAATTTTTGAATTACGTCATGAAACTTGAATGGTAGCCCAGTGAACTTATTACAAGACTTGTGGCCGAGTTTTAGCTTGTTTGGCACAACCGTTTTTGAGATCTGTTCAAAAAACAAGTCTTTTTATTAAAAAATTGTGCTTAAAACCCTTGAATCTCGACTGCCCCCCAGATATTCCTTAGGACTTCGTTGTTTACTCATTATTATTCAACAGTATATAGTTAACGAGTGCCTATTGTGACGTAAAGACTTCTTATAAATAAATCCATGCTCATTTCGCGGAACTTACAACGTACAATTAAAAGACTAATCGTTTTGGGATAATCCTAAGATTCCAAGGCTGAAAGTATAAATCACAAAAAAAATCGACGAGTTTTTTAATCGAACACGGTACGACTAACAATCGTTACGTAACAAGTGCTATACAACTCATACGACCCAAAGGTGAACCTGGGTCGAATCAAATTGGTATTTTCAAAACGACTTGATGGCGTAAATTGAAATTTTTAACGATTAGCGGTTTTGGAATTCTGGCAATTGTTATTGTAAGTAACTACCCGACCTGACCTCACCTCTGATCTTCCCTTCAATCCGCGAATGACACTGATTTGCATTTGTGAATACTAAAGTAGCTTCGAACTGTGACTAAGCGGAAAATCAGTTGATTGCTCACGGTGTTGAATATTAAACGTTGAGGGAATTATAAAAAAATCATCTGAATAACACTGAATAAACAGTTTCTGCGTTGAAAAGGACCGGAGATATCCTCAAAAAACAGTAAATTACTTATTTTTGAGATTAAGCAAGGGTCTAAGTAAGGGTAAGGATTAAGTAGGGTCTAAATATTTTTAGGGGCTAATGGTAGACTTTGTAATGCACTACGAGGGAATTTTTGGTTCTTTAAAAGAGCACTGTAAAATCTATTTAAAACTTAATTCAATCTAATAATACACAAATAATTAATTACGATATACTTAAGGCCGCTCTACCCCGTCCGTATTTCACGCGCGCCCCCGCGAGATGGCGCCTCGGCCTTGAGGGCCGCTCGTTCTGCGCTCGCCTTGAACATCTTATCTGCCAATGAAACGTTGAACGTGTTACACGTTTCGCGCGCGTCTTCGAAAATTGATCGCGCCGACACTTTTCCGTTGTTTTATTGTTCGTCGATCGTTCGCGCGAGAGGTTCCTCGGAAAATGCGGACGACTCGTAGGTAGCGGAAAACGCAAGGGAAAATTTAAATTTTCCTCGCTAGTTGTGACAGTCGAGTTTTCTCTTCGACAATCAGTGTTGTATATGAGCGAAGTGGTGTCTTCCAGTGATGGATCAACCTCTGGATCTGTTCCAACGGATATCACAAAACGAAACCTAACCTAAGTCTAACCAGTGGAACGTACAAACACACACACAGTGGTGCGATTCGGTAAGGCAAACGAAACTGACAAGGCTCATTCGCCAGAATTGGTTGAACGTGTGCTGGAATAGATGCATTAACCTTCTGGTCTGTTCCAATGGATGTTACGAACCAATTTTGAACTGATCCCGGCCAGTAGACCGCAAAAACACAACCTATGATGACAAACAACCCTGACATGTATGCTTGCCCAGAATTGGTTCCCAACTATGTTCCAATGGATGTTACAAACCAGCTGGTCTTGACTAGTGGAACCTAACAACATAGTCTGGCAAGACAAACGAAACTGACACGTTTCATTGGTCAGAACTGGATCTATTCATTAACGTTTTCAACAATTTTGAGCTAGTTTCGACCAATAGAAAGTTCGAAGACAGTCTAGTAAGATAACTTGGCCGTAGTTAGTTCAGAGTTGGCCCATAACATCTGTAGCAGCGGTACCTTAACCAAGGGGTCTGTTCGAACAGATACTACAAACTGATTCTAACCAATGGACCGCAATAACGCACAACCAATAAGGCAATCGAAGCATCCATTGGTTCAGTGCTGAATTTTTCCTGGCGATTGCTGTAGCACTATCTGTTACAAGTTAAAAGTTTCTACCAAAATTGGTTTGTTCGTTTGTTGCACCAGGTTCGACCAGTCGAATGACCGAAACTGATACGTTCCACTGGTTCTATTGAGGGAGGTGGTACTTTTGTGCAAAGTTGGACTAAACAGAGGTCTAAATTCCACCAAGGAGTAACTTTTTGATATAATTTTGAATCAATCGAAGCCGGTTTACTTGTCGACTTTGTTTTTATCTCTACGAAACCTTCCATTGTTTACTTTGATGGTTAATTAATATTTATAATCGCACCTTGTACTCGTGATCGAGTCATCGCACCTTGATCGACAGTTTCAAAGTTTAAAGTGTAATTTTTTACGAGTTTTATACGTTGCAACTAAAATTGCGAAATGGGATCTATTTACAAGTTTACAGCGCGAAGCGATTTTTACAGTGTAATTCTCGATTATAACGATGACAGGTACGTTGCGCGAAAGTAATTGTTTTTACAAATATTTGCTCGGTGAGGCGGAGAAGGGGCAATTATTTTATTAATAAAAAAATATATTCAAAGGTAAATTGTCATTACTTTAAATATTCAAGACCCGAGATAAGATCCCTCGAAACGCGTTTAATATTAAACTAGATGACAAATAGATAGCGACTTTATCTACATTTATCTGGGTTATATTGTTTCTCAGAAGAGGTTAGCAGTTAATATGTACGAGCACTTTTGAATCAATCGAACTTCATGCAAACGCAACGAAAAATAAATTGTAATTTGATCGAGTGTGCAAGAAATAACCCTACGCTGCCATAAATTCCAGTAACTATGACCTCTGAGCGCAGTGAATTTTGTCGAAATACCGGTTAATCGAACCGACTGATAACAGGAGGAATATTTTCTATTTCCACTCAGGTACACCTACCACGTAATTAACATGACTAACGATCGTCGAACGATAAGTTTTCCGTTGTTCCCACGATAAAAATTCGCATAAGTAGAAAATGTTTCTGACGGTGCTAACGAGCGTCCTCGCCACGTTTTGGGCCCTGCTTTGCATGGGGATGTTCTTCTACCGTTACCTGGTGGAGGTGTTCCTAGGTAAGGCACTAGTACACCGGTCATGTTGCGATTGAAGCTTCGTTCAACGTGAACTGTAGCGTTGCATCCTCGGACATTCGATAGTAAGACTGAGATCATACACAGATCACTTCGCTCAAGTAAACAGGAAAAGCAAGGGTAATTTGTGCCCATGTCGTGTACGAAAGTCAACGTGAGTGTCCACTTTATTCCACTTTATTTTGGCTCTTTCCGCAGCCATAGCAGTAGCAACTTTTCTAAAAGACCAACACGTGGTTTCTACCAAGGAAGCTTCAAGAGAAAAAACTGAGTTAAAGAAACTCAACAACACCATGGATGGCCCACATCCCGGCCTTTCCCTTTTTGTCTCAGTCTTGCTATCAAACGTCCGACAACACACTACATCAATCACTTGCACTTTATCGGTTTTAAGAATATCAGCCCATAAAAATTTAATTTCTCGTAGATCTGCCCTCTAGCGGCCAACCGTCGCCGAGCACTGCGCACGTCGTCCTAAAGAACCTCATCGAGAGGCTGTTGCAGGAATGCGCGAAACTCCCGGAGCTGCGCACGGTAGGAGACCACCCCGCGCATCCCGTCGATCCGACAGAGAGGACGTACGAGGACCTCTTGGCCACCGCCATAATAAATAAGGTAGGGAACAGGAAGATATCCTTTCAATGTTTGAATTTTAACCCCGAGATGTTTTTTTACACTTGAAACTAAACTTCATGAAGATATGAAGTGCTTCAAATTTCATCAAAACTTTAATGGAACTATAGTAAATAACCACATTCAGTTTTATCAAAGTTGGAGTGTCAATGAGGTTTTTATGATTCATTTTATGATTCATACCTTCAAATGTTTCTAACGTTTCAATCAGAAGTGAGTTAAACATTCAGATTGAGTGCACACCCTGTAACTACCCTTTCCCTTCACCCTACTAAGGCTTCACCTCGCCTGACCTTCGATTAAACCCCCATTTCCGGATCAATAGCGTCAATTCCGCCATGGCTATCGTGACCGTCACAACCAAGACCGCCAAACATAAAATAACAGTAAAAATCCTATCATTTGATCGAATCGCTCATTATTTATTTCACATCGCAGGTGATCAGCAGTACCCAGAACCGCCCCCCTTCATCCTCGGCGGCGAGCGTGTCCAGCAGGACATCCAGGAACCACGAGAAAGAGTACTTCTTCGGGGAAGAGACTTTGGACAGCAAATGGAAGACCACCGACGCAGACACCACGTCGGTGTCCAGCCTCGAAGACTGGCTGTACAGCGACTCCAGCTTCGGGTCGAAGAAGGTGGTGGACAAGGAGACGTTTACGGTACACAGAAAATACCTGATCTATTTGGTGCAAGTACTAGAATTGCTCAAGGACAAGACTTGACTGATATCTTAATGACTTTTTAACTTGTAATAACAGCGGAATCTTCTAATGCCAACGTATTCCAGATAAAGCAACTGATAGAGGAAGTGTCACAATCTGAAGACTCCGAAGAGGAAGAAGTAGGAGACCGGGAGTACCTGCGGTCCAAACTGTCGATCTACGATGAAGACGAGCCCAACTGGTTCCTACAGAAGAGGCAGTTCCGAGGCACGAACTCACCAGTTCCGGTGCCGATGCTGGTGCCGAAACCCACCACAGAAGCCAAAGTAAGCGTATAAATCGAGTGGGAGTAGTGATGTTCATCTTGGAACTTTCCTGGATCTCTCTTGTTCAGATAAGTTACCAGGATATTTGGTCTCTTCTTTGTAATGAAATCCATCATTTCATACTGATCTTCATTTATATTGTAGCGAATGCCCCGTATAGGCCGTTGTTAGGGAAAAACAAGTAGTTATTTATGTAATTGTGAAATGTAAATACTGACGTCAGTGTAGTACAAAATCTCTGTGTGTAAAGACGGCTGTAATTCCGGAAGAATTAAATCTGTTTGTACGTAGAAACGTTACAAATTTGGGGGCTCAACCGGGATTTGGTGAACCGAAGTAGCGGAAAAATTTTGGTGGACCTGAGATGGCGTACAGAAGTGATGGCGATGGCACGCGGCGGAGAGGCGAGGAGTGTAGTCTGTGCGGCGTTATGGAGTTGTTGAGCGGCTGGCGCGACTCGAGATTCCACAGGACTTACAGCTAAGTTACATTTAGGATAACACTCGAATGGATTGACTGCGTGCGGCTGGCGCGCGTGGCCCGTTTGAGTGCTACACTCACATTTGTAACTCATATTGGGAGACGGGCGCTGTTCATCTTTAGTACAAGAATTGGTGATGGTTGACCACTGGGTTGTGCGTCTGGAACCATGAAGCAGTTGCTGGGGATTTCAGTAACTGCAGGAGCAGCGAAGGATTTCAAGAGACAGGTCCCTCTTCTACCTGGAGCATTGGATGGGATTGGTCATCCCTGGTGTCTCTGATGGTCAGAAGTAGGATTGGCCTGCTTGGAGGATTTCAAGAGACAGGTCCCTCTTCTACCTGGAGCATTGGATGGGATTGGTCATCCCTGGTGTCTTTCATGGTCAGAAAGAGGATTGGCCTGCTTGATTTCGATTTGCTGCTGACGAATTTTTGTACAAGATTTGCAGTCCAACCCGCTCAATGGAGTTAATCAAATGGATTTGGCAAGGATCAGGCGGAATCTCTGAAGAAGGGGAGAAGCCGTAGCAGTAGCAGCAGTAGCAGTAACCGTAGCTGTAGCAGTAGCAGTAACCGTAACCGTAGCATTAGCAGTAGCAGTAGCCGTAGCAGTGGCAAAAGCCATAGCTGTAGCAGTAGCAGCAGTAGCAGTAGTAGTAGCCGTAACCATAGCAGTAGCAGCGGTAGCAGTAGCTGTAACAGTAGCAGTAGCCGTAGCCGTAGCAGGAGCAGTAGCAGTTGCAGTAGCAGTAGTAGTTGCAGTAGCTGTAGCTGTAGCAGTAGCCGTAGCAGTAGCAGTAGTAGCAGCAGTAGCAGTAGCCGTAACCGTAGCAGTAGCCGTAGCCGTAGCAGGAACAGTAGCAGTTGCAGTAGCAGTAGCTGTAGCAGTACCCGTAGCAGTAGCAGTTCGCTGATATGGACTGCTGTGGAAGTAGATCGTCCGAGGGTCGAGGGCGACCCTGAATACGGGGAGGGATAGTGTAGCGAATGCCCCGTATAGGCCGTTGTTAGGGAAAAACAAGTAGTTATTTATGTAATTGTGAAATGTAAATACTGACGTCAGTGTAGTACAAAATCTCTGTGTGTAAAGACGGCTGTAATTCCGGAAGAATTAAATCTGTTTGTACGTAGAAACGTTACAATATCTTCCATTATTTTGCCATCATATTCAACAACCTCCAGTTCTTCTTTTCGAACAAGCAAATCCTACCATCTTTCACGTCAAGCAGAAGGTTGCTTTCCTTTTATTTTTGGTATCCCTTCTTCTTCTACCTAACTTCCCGTTTCCTCCCCCAGGTCCTCATCGGCGACAAGGAGATCGACGAGACCTCCGACCTGTCGGACGTCGCCTCCGACTTCGGCGACGCCGACGACGACGTCCCTCCTACGACGAGGGAGGCGCTCCTCGTGGAGTCGAAGAGGCTGATCGGAGGCAAGAACCGACGCTTCCGACGAGGCTCGGACGACGAGTCGTCCGCGGACTCCGGAGTCAAGGAGATGAGGGACAAGTCCGGTTACGACGACCCGCTCGAGGAGGAGAAGGCCGAGGAGGAGCCGGAGGTGGTGGCGGAAAAAGAGGAGGAGTACGTCGTCAGGGCGGACATCACCGTGGACGATGATAGTAAGAGAGGAAGTTTGTTTTGGAGGAGGTGGCAAGTTTGCTCTTGTACCAATCGAGCTTTTGGAGGAAAACACCGTTCCAAAGGTGGAAGGTTGCAAGCTTCAATCTGCCCTCCGTTTGGGCTTAAGTTTGGTTGGTTAGATTGCATCCAGCCCAAAAAGTAAAGGCTTCAATACGTCTGATCCATGAAAATTGATCACTAAAGACTCATTTATTCACTAGGATCATAACATGCCCAAAGCTTTGGATTTTGGTAACTCTGAAAGATTAAAATTCTCCAAAACAAATTTTTGCTTCGATTCGAGCTTCCGACGCTATTCTCTTCCAGATGTGGAGGACGCTTCGATCTTGTCGGTGTACAGCAACACGGAAAAAGAGGCGGAATACACTGAGAAGTACGCCTCGTTGCCGAGGACGGTAATCAAGTCCCCCACGCCTCCGACAAGGTAAAAAATAATCCCAGACCTGTTCCAATAGAATGATCAAATCTCAGTAGATCTGCTCAATGGTAAAATGTCCTGTTGTTTCCAGGCAATCCATTCATAAAAGTGCCAAACCGCCGGAGAACCTTCCGATGATCAGAAACGAAACGACTGACGAGGAGGAGGACGCGCCCGATGGCATATTCAAATTCTCCGGTAAAAGACTTAGGGAACGAAGTTATCGAATTGTAAAGAATTAAATTTTTCGATAGGTAGCTACAGTAAGAGGGAGAAAGAGAAATGGAAGCACGCGATAGAGATGAAAAACAATCCGTACTCTAAAGAGAACATAGAGAAGAGAATCAAACGAAGCAGGAGTTCAGCGAGCTCGATGTAAGTACCATATAACGTTCTTCTCAAGGGAAACAAAAGAGAAAATGATCTTTTGGTAGATCATCTCCTGTTTCCTAAGTACTAAATAATGTATGGAAGGTGTAGCAAACTCGTCTAACTTCTTTACTTGCAGCTATTTTTCTCAATAGTTTCTCAAGTTTGTTGTATTGTAAATATTCCACTTATTGGTAACATGCCCATTTGTTCTTCATATATTAGTTCTGTTACATCTTTCCGTCTATTATTTATGAGCTTCCACCCCTGTTCAAAATATTCAATTTGAATCTCACAGAACGGAAAATCTTGTTAAAATTTGACAGTTCCATGGGAAATTTTATCCCTCCTCCGCCTACGATAAGTCGTTCATAATCGGCGATTATCGCGAATATTTCTCTGTATATCCGATAAGATAAAAGCGAGTTTAGAAGATTCGAACGTAGAGAATTCAGTCCTTCGATCGGACGCGGGTTTCGATAAGTTTCGTCCAAAAGAAGTTTTTCGAAAATAGAAGGAAATGGCGAAAACGCTCCTGGATGTCATCTACGACGACAAATTGAAGTCGAAAGAACACATGTGAGTAAACTGGGCTTTCGAAGGGGGGAAATTGGAAATTTTAAAATGGTCACAAGTGGGCGTAGTAAAAATTTCTGGAAAAATCCAGCATCACTTCCCCTATTTCGGTGTTCACTACCCAAAATATATGAACTATATACTATTCCTTTCGATAATTTTTTCCTTGAATCACTCACATGTCAGATCGTTATCGTCAGTTTCAATGAGTGATAATATTGATAATGATAAATCGACACCTGAACTTATCTAAAAATATGCTAAACGACGAGTGAAATAATTTTTTAAAATAGCAATATTTCTTATGAATGACGTCACACACCTGCAACACTACAACAATAAAACATTCATAAAATCAAATTTATTACAGCCGCTCGTAATCAGCAAAATACGGATTAAGTTTATTAGAGCAATTACGCAAAGGCGATGAATAATGCATAGCAATGCTACGAGATTAGTTTACCTAACAAATAATCTCATTTGCTTATTTGATCAAATTGTGTTCAATTTTCTGATCATATTTATTGTACCAGTATTGAGCATACTCACTGGTTTTTAATTCCCCTCACCACATTAGGGTTTTTGCTTTTAATGACATTCTAGAATTTACACAGCAATGATCGCTTGGTAGCATATGCTCATCCAATCAATCTCATTGAATATCTGATTTGAATTCATTTAACAGGCTATTTGTATTGCTTGCTGATCCTACTTTTGACAATCAACACCTATGATCGTTTCTGTTCTATTCTACGGCTGTGTTGATCCTGGTTATAGCACTGATTCCAGCAATATTAATAAAACCACTGATCCTTTAAGCTTCTTCATAACAATGATCATTTGAAAAATCAATTCCTTTGAGTCAATTACATTTACGCACTTTGCTGATACCATATATTGAACGTAATTGATCTTTGATTCCATTTAAAACTGATTTAATTAATCTTATTGCGTCTACTGATTCATTTAATACTATTACACCGGCTGATACATTGATCACAATTTATTCCATCCACTACTTCAACTAATCATATTGGGTACTGATACTACTGATCGATCTTTGATTCCCTTCAATACGCCTATCCAAATTTGATTTAATGGATAGTTTTGAATCAATTATAGTATCCAGAGAGTTTGCAGATCCTATTAATCCAGTTTCTTTTAGGTTCTTGATAGCAACGATCAGCATTCAATTTGCTCATGCCCAACTAATGTTAATTTGTCTGCTGCTTATTCGGTGGTGTTGATTAAATTTTATTCACACATTTTGCTGATCCCTCATATTGATCAAAGTATTGATCTTTGACTCCGTTCAAGCCATCGAATCGTATCGACTCTACTGATCCTTTGATATAACCCTACTGATTCTCCACCGATGTCGATAAAGACTTTAATCGCTCCTTATTCCGTGGGTCCTGCTAATTCAGCAGTCCTACTGATCCTATCGAGTCCATCACTGATTTTATCCTGTACTTTCGTTACGTGGACTCAAATTTTAATCTTATCGATTCTATTGATCTGTTCCAGTTTCGGTCCCGATTATTACGCGAGACTGGCGTCGACCCCGTCCGGCGGGAAATTGCGCTCCCAGGAGGTAAGTCTGGAAGATCAGATGGATATGTTAGAAGGAGCCTCGATATATTCTAGCCTACCCAGAAGTCTGTATAGCCCGAGAGATTCGAGCAGGAATTTCGTTAAAAACCCGTTGCTTAACTTTCCGGAGAACTACGGCTCGTTATGAACCGATCTTACATATTTTCTTTTTAATTATTGAACCCTGAGTATTGTTAATATAGACGATTGGTTTACAATAAAAGCAGTTTTAAGAGCACTTGAGTGAGATCGTTCCTAGATAATAATAACAATAATAAATTCACTCATCACTGGGTAAGTCCGAGGGGCGACGGAGTGTTTTTCGCAATTGTCGATACACGTAATTATTATTTTTATTTTATTATTATCTTTGGTGGTAGCGTTGATGCAATACTAACAATACTCGAAAGCTTTTATCATCCCGTGCTTCGGAATTTCACATAGATTAGAACACCGAGTAAATAACTGGGTACGGGTCAATTAGGCTCATTACACGAGTATGGAGGGAGTTCATTAAAACTGTAAAAGTACAGGAATGAAATTTTCTTTTAATCGACTCGCTCTATACCTTCCATCTACATCACTCGAAACCTTGTACAAATTTATCCCGAGCAAATATTCCACGCCTCCGAATGATAAATTTGTACATACTCGACGACTTCCTCCGCCGAAATTAAATCACGGCTATTCTAGGCTCGGGAACCGCCCAGGCCTCCTCCCAAGGAGGAGGACAACCTGACCACGGCAGATACCAACGATAACGACGAAGACGAAGTCTTCGAGAACAACCTCACCAGCGACAGCGACCTGAGCTACGTCAACTTCTACGACGTGGAGAATTCCCAGGTCTACAAGAAGACCAAGGAAGAACTGGCGGAAGAGAACCCCGAGTACGACGAGAAACCTCGCTACATCAAATCCACCTCGGTGGCTCCGGCCGCCAGAAAACCCCCCGGCAACCTGAGGAGGCACAGGAGCGAGAGCGACCTGCTCGAGGACTCCTTCGACGCGCCGCCCAAAGTGATCGGGAGGAAAAAGGACAACACCCTGATCTCGAAGATCTACAGCCAGCCGCACGTCAGGAACTTCGCGTTGAGCAGCAGGAAGCAAGTCCCGCAGACGCCGACGTTCAACGCTCAGTACAGCTTCAGCGACACCGAACATTACAACGGGAAGACCGCCCTGTACAGCTCCGACGATGGCAACTCCCCGAAATCGATCAACATCGACGAGCGTAACCGGCGGGAAGAGGAACCTCTGAGACCCGCGAGGAACCACTCGCTCAGCTCGGAGGACGACGTAATCTCCGAGACCTCGAAGATCAGCTCCAGGCACCTCATCTACAGCTCGAGCGAGGACCTCCTCTCGATAGAAGAATACGAGCGACCCCAGCAGAAGAAAGACAACACGCTCATCGAGAAAATCTACCGGAACGCCAACGTGCGCAGCTTCGTCTTGTCCAACCGGGACCACATCCCGATCCCGGAGCCGAGGAGGAAGATCCACGGCTCCGAGGGCGAGCTCTCCAGGCCGAAACCGCCCATGGAAGAGGAGAAACCCGAGATAATAATCACTTCCTACGAGGAGAAGAAGAAGGAGGAGAAAGAGCCGAACGGAAGAGCGGCCGAGAGGGAAGAGGAGGTCGTGTCGCCGGACCCGGAGATAGACGAGATCGCCAAGAGGAAGATCGTGCACCAGGTCCTCGAGCAAATCTCCGAGATACCGAAAGTCGCGACCAGGACGAAGATAGACCGAGAAAAGGCCGAGATCAATAACAACAGTCACAACTACGAGGACGAGGAGATTACGATTTCGGTGAAGGAGCTCAGGAAGATGTTCGAGAGCAACGAGGTAGGAATTGCTTTAAATTTGATAATATAAGTGAGTTAAATGTAAGAGGTTGTCCAGAATCCCAAAATTGGCCATGCTAATGAAGGAGAAAGACAAAAAGAACTAACCAACTATTGCCGACTATAAAAATGCCAAAACAATTGGCAAGACTATAGAGTTCCTTTTGTCTTTCTCTTTCATTAAGTGAGATAGACATGACTTTTTAATTCAGTTGAAATTAGTGTTATTGCTACGCAAGGAATTTTTTTGTCGCTAAAAATTGTCGTATTATATTTTTTAGGGAGAAAATACTGACAAAATAGCTGCTAGAAATGTCACCATAAAAAATTGGCTACTAACTTCACACTGGTTAGAAATGCTACACTTATCTGTAGACGTACCTATGTCACAAATTGGTTATGACCATCGATCATTTTCTTATTACCTAAAACTATTTCGACAACTGGATGGCACAATAAAACCTTCCCATTGGATTAGAATTTTGCACAAATACTTTTCCCTGTTTTATAGGTGGTACCATACCACTTGCGCTTTCCCAAAATTCCAATAAATATACAGATGTCTTACCATCTGGCAATTGCATATTATTTTATAATTAAATCTTACGAAAGCGATGTAATTATTGCGATATTATTAAAATAGTCTCGATTTCATTAGAGGTAACAATTTAAACCTGTAATCTGAGGCTTGTAATCCTCTGGAAAGTATTGTACTTAATGTTTAAGCAATACTTCCCAGATTTTTTAGAAAGCCTCATATACTTTTGCGCCTATTAATTGTTCTTTTGTTAATATTTCAGACAAAAAATTTGGTCCACTCCAGTCTGACAGGTAGGAGTCTGTCAAAGCAGTTGAAGGAAACTTTAAAGAACCAAGGTGCAATAAATTAGAAGTCTGATTATTTTTTAAAACATATACGTTCAGTTATACCACATTTAAAGTGATAGTAGTGTTAAACATGTTTACTTGTTATAGTTCCGTTTTTATTATTAAAAGATCGAACTACCCTTGAAGCTATTTTTTAGAATTACTTTTTGTACAATATGAAGATATTACAAAAGAAGAGTAGTCTCGAGATATTAGAGCAACTTAATCATTTAGGTACTTACCTTATTTCTTGAAGGAGAGTGGTGCTTTAGGAGAAGTGGATTCCCTCACTGTTGAAAGCATGTAATATTCTGAAATAAATTAAAACATTGTAATATTTACTTAGTGGAGGTGTTGTTTAACTTACACCATGAAATCATCCTGATCCATCATCCTAGCACGCTTCTTATCAGCATCTATTCTCACCAAGATCT
Organism: Cryptocephalus primarius; assembly: GCA_963576515.1. NCBI lineage: Eukaryota > Metazoa > Arthropoda > Insecta > Coleoptera > Chrysomelidae > Cryptocephalus > Cryptocephalus primarius. The sequence goes on along the minus strand of OY754948.1, from coordinate 13,163,946 downwards.
CTTCCACTTTTGTTTTTATATTAAAATCAGAGGGGACTTCCTAAAATAAAGCATTAAGTGCCAAATAATTACGCTTGAGTTGTTGTGACAGTACCTTGTTATGCAAACTACAATGCAATTTGTAGTTTTTTTCCAAAGTAGTCAAGACAGGAGACTGCCTGAACGCACTGCCTAATGTCTTATTTTTCCTGATGAAAGCTATCCGGGTCAATCCGTCCCATTCGACGTACTGGATGGGAGGAGGAGGGTTCCTGGGTTCTATCCGTACTACTGAGGATTCCACTTTCGGCGGAGGCCTGAAGTTGTTCTTCCCTACCTGAACGATACAAACTTATCATTACAAACTTTACATTCGTTTCAAATTTTCACCTTCATCAGCATGTCAACCCTTGCAAGAAGCTGCGTGTTCACTGACAGTCTACAGTACAGCTTGTCTCCAGGTTTCGCGACCAGCCTCTGAGCGAACTCCTGCTGGAACATCAGTACCGCACACCTGAAGAACGGCCTGTGCAGCAACAGCTTGAATACCAACGGTGACGATATCTGGTAAGGCACGTTCGCGACACACACGTCGAAGAATGGCATCTCTTTCTTCAGGACGTCCCCGATAATGATCTGTAGTTTCTGCTGCCAGGGCGTGCCCTGGACGCGTTTCTGCAGCTCGGCCACCAGCCGGGTGTCTATCTCGCACGCTATGACTTTCTTTACTTGTTCCAATAGTTTCATGGTCATATTCCCGGTGCCAGGGCCAATCTCCAGGGCGACGTCCGTCGGTCGGAGGCCCGCTTTATCCAGCATCGCGGTAATTATCATCGGATTCTTCAGGATGTGCTGTCCGAAGTCCTTGTTGAACATGATACCTGAAAAGGGACAGTAAAAGATAATCCTGGAAGAGAAAGACGGAGAATATACTTACCCTGCTTGGCGACTTCATTGTGAACCCTGCTCTTCTTTTCTGATCTTATCTTAGGCATTTTCGTTGAACTTTTAGGAGAACGTGCTAGTGCTTTCAGCAGGAATTATTTGAGGTTAGGGTTAGTACTTCTTCTTCCTTCGATTAATGGCGTTAGTCATTGGGACTGTTAGCCTGTACTATCCTCTTAGGATTTTGTCCACAAAAAATCAAGGCTTCTGATATTCACGCATGGCGCGTGGTGAATTTCGATATGCAACAGATGATGTAGAGTAATCTCTATGTTAGTAACTGAACCTATATGTTTTCTGGTGTAGTGCAAAGATGTAATATATAGTATATGTATCGTGGTTGGTTCTGTTCTGTGTCTCTTTTGTATCATAAATATTAAAACACCAGTGTTTACTGTTTTTAAAAAAACTATTTTGTTGAAGAAACGAACCTTTGTACTTCGATTGGTCAATACATTGGTGGACATGTCGACTGGTACTTATCATATGTTTGAAGACTATCACTGTTTTAAGGTTATGTTTTGTTTTTAGTTGCACCTCAGAAAATGAAGTTGAGGAGGCTCACTGCGGTTTCATCCCCCAACCCTGTATCCAGCGGTAAGTAATTTACTGAATCTGAAAGAAACTCACCTTAAGCGATCACAGCGCGTTGGGCTTCACTCTTCATGTGTTGTCCTTGTCTCCATTCTCCTTTAAATTTAATACTTTTAGGCATAATTCAGAAGAACCTGGAACCTCTGAAAGTAAACAGCCTCAAAAAGAAAATAGCCCAGGACTACTACTATGAAAACACTGGCGACACAGGCAACAGTCCCATGGTGAGATCGTTCAGCAGACCTTCAGTGAAACAACGCCTCGGCAGGGTCCCTTACTTTGGCACGAACACCGCTATGGTCCCCCCTAAGGGTTTCAGGAGACCAAACGTGACTCAGAATCGTATCATCAACAGAGCCGTGAACGGCACTCAGCAGAGGCTTTATAGAATACGCCAGAATCAGGGCATGCCCCAGAGAAGGTTTAAATTGAGCAGGACCGTGATCAACAATCTGCAGCCGAGCAACTATAAGGTCGAGGTGCCGAATGGGTCTTTCCATATGCACAACAGGCCGAGACGTTTCAAGCAGATATTAAACCACCACATTCAGAACGAAATCCAGGCCCTGCAGAAAAATTTACCCATGAGAGAGACTCTTCATATAACTAATGTGACACCTGTTACCACCAAGATTACTTTACATCAAAGATTTGCCACATTGTTTTAAGAGTTATTCTGTTTTAATGGGGTCTCAATGTTTTGAGTAGGAACTTAGTTTTAGAGACAAGTGTTTTAACTGGATAGTGTTTCAGAAAGTTTTGATAATAAAACAAATTTTATTAACACCATTGGAGACCCTTCAGTACCAGCATTTTAAATTTTATATAATGTAAAATTTCAATGAATATTGCTTGGTGAAGGATTGATGAAAAGGAATTTTCTGTTCTGAGAGTACTTTATTTGTTTCTAATTTTACTTATTTCAATAACGTTATATTGTATTTAAGATTAAGTTGCCCTAGGTTCGACCTTTCAGTGGAGAATCTTTTGTGCTTTCATCACAGTGCAAAAGTGCATTCAAGTTTTGAAATAACTATTTTAAGTTTAAAAAATGAGATTATTTGAAGTAATAGTCGGATAATAAAGTGAATGAAGCAATTTTTCTGTGGACTAATTAAACTAGAGCAAATTTGGATTATGGTAATATTTTTAGGATATTTTGAATGTTACAACTTTTGTTCCGCTGAAATGATTTTTGTGGGAAATGGCAAAATTTTCAGTTGTTTCGTTAATGTCCTTACGACAGGGTAAGGATTGGAATATTAATTCTTCGTATGTGAAAGGGTATTATATTTTTACACTATTGAGAAACGTAATATGGGATGTTTATGGCTCAAAATAGTTTGTTCCGTTGTGTTAACGCCTCGTTAGGCCTACTTGATGCAGCAGTGAGGGCTGATTCGTCGATTAACTTGAAAATTGAGACTCAGGCATGTATAGCTTTTAAATAATTATGTTCTTTTCATTGTATTTTTTAAAATAAAAATTCAAAACTTGTCGTTTGATTCCATTGTAAATGTGACACTTGTAATATATGATTTGAATGATTCTTACTGATGAGTAGAGCTGTATTCGAGAGTGAGGCTCTTCAAAAGTCTCACAGAGTTGGAGGTAACAGATCAAAGGGGCTTCCTAGTGACAGCTGGGTGTTCACAAGGACCTATTAGGACCATTCTTGGTCGTTAAGGACACGGGCATGGTTTAAACGCCCATTTCCTAGTATTACAATGGTTATCCATGGTAGGACATTTATTTGTGGTTGAAAGGGTTACATTTTGCATGTTCATGGCAATGTTTCAGTTGGCAGCAGTTACTAAATAAAGGTTGTAACATGGTTGTAAACAAAATGAGTGAAATTAAATAGTAATATTGCACGCCATTAATTCGAAAAACAACAGTCCGCCATTCTATATATACTTTGGTGAAAGCACAAAGAAGCGCATTTATTATTTTTTAAGGGCAGCTCAACTTAAGGTAACAATTTTAAATTTTATTATAATATTAATTTTATTTTATATTTCGAAAAAGAGTGATGAACTCCTTCTGAGCATTTTAAAGGAGCAACGATGAAGACCTGCCCTTTTTGTGTTACAATACATGTTCTTTATAAATAAAGCCATGACTTTTCTTTCTAAAGCACATTACATCATTCGACTATTTCTCTCTGAAACTTAACGTGGAAAACCATACTTAAGTCATTTACAGTTCGATGGGTAACCTCGATCTCCTCTTTTTTTAAATTCATCTATTTTTTTGTGTCAGGTGAAAAAATCGTTCAGCTATTTTTCGGTCAGTCAGAGAGTTCTCGACCGGTTCGCTATTACAATCACGATGATACCGTTCTAATAACATTTTGCATACAGCGTATAGATATACCGGTTTATCGAGGAGTTGTTGAACTCTCTTCATGTCAATCTTTCGATCTCGGGTTTTTGTTCATAAATATTTAAGTAATGGTGAGAGATTGTTTAAGGAGTACATTAACAAGATTTCGGAGATGACGGTGATGTGTTTACCGGGTCAATAAACCAAATGGATTTTTAGTATTTTGGAAAAATATGAGATATTTACTTGCCAGATAAGCAAGAGTTGTTCCATGTTGCTCAATCGTGGGGGTAACAATGGAAGGACTGTTACAGTAGGAAGAAGGATTTTTCGAAACGTCTTCTTTCTTCTTAAGAAATCTTCAACGTTTCATGCTTTGTGCTTTTTCTATCACAATTACCACAACGAGTTTCTGTCCATTTTTGAAGCTCCAAGAAATTTCAAGTGCTCTTGGTTCAGGCAACAAACTTTTCTTCGATACATTTCTGGAAGTTCTACAGGCGTTCGAACCTAATGTTGCTTCTTCAAACAGGTTCTTTCATTGGATTTATTCTATTTATATACAAGTGCAAATATAGACAAGCGTTAACTCTTTGATTTCGCGTAGGTTGAACGCCCAAAATTATTTCGTGAATCAATTATTTGGTACGTGTATTTAAAAAATATTTCAATACTTGCCTGGCATTTTAGCAGAACTACAGGACCAAAAAAGAGACATGTGTTGTTCCTTCTGCTTTAGGTGTTTTCGTATCAGAAGAAATAAATATATTCAGGGAATGGAGAAGGTTGCTATTCACAAAATTTTCTTCCAACTCATTTCCTCCAAGCTAAAGAACCAAAAAATGGAGCACTATTCTTATACTTTTTTTTTTGAGAACATAGAAATTTCCTCAGTTTCGATGGTTTAATCTTTCTGGACGCCTTCATAACTTTGTTGCAGCTCAATTTGAGGCAAGAAAGAAAATACAAGGTTTTCGAGAGACAAATAATTCTCTTGAAGAGTTCATAATATATTTCGCAACTAAAGAGCCAAAAATTTGAGGGTCCTTTTCTAGAGAAAGTCAAAATGCACCCAACGGTTCTTCATTTTCGAACACCAGCACGTCGTTTGGCTTACCCAAGAAGACCTCCTCCTCCTTCTCTTGTATCTGTGACCTTTTGCTTATCTCCTCGCATTCCACCGTGGTAAACTAATCGTTCCGTTATCTCTTCGGATGGAACGTCGTTAATTTATACGAAAAATATTCACGACAGGAAGCCGTGTAGCGCCCATTTAGCATAACTAATCGAATCGTTAAGTTATTTTTAGAACTCGCCTCTCTCGGCCTGAGAAAAAGTTCACGTTTACCTCTTCCATTGGAAAAACAAAAATATAACGTAACAGGCGCAATTCAAAAAATCGGAATGTAATGGTATAAGTGAAGCGTAACGAGTCATTATTACATGGAGACGGCCGGTTATTACTAAATATGTACGCCGGTGTAGTTATTTTTAGTCAAATTATAGGAGCGAGGTGGAAAAACTGAGATTGCGCAGGGAGGGGTAATAAGGATATCCTTGGAAAAGAGAAGTCAATCATTTTTCAATGCGTTGTAAGAAAACAAATTTTTGCTAACGTTGGAACATTCAGCAAAGTAGTTCCCGGTAGGCTGGGAATTCCAATTGATTCGTCGGAGGCAGCAATTTACTCTCCCTGTCTTCCATTAAAGTCGAAATTACACCCTTCCAGAGTTAAATGTCAAACATAAATAGGCTCGTAATGATATCCCTGTGGGTAAAGTGGTATGCAGATCTGGCAGCCTTGAAGGGGCCTTGTCGTTTATATTATCCGCCACAGGTAATTTTAGGTAGCTTTTATCACCTTAGGTTCGTCGTACTTTACAAAGAAGCAGCTACATCAGCAGCAGCAGAAGAAGAATTAGGCATTTATATACACATACATATACATATACACTATCCTCGAGAGTTCACTCCCAAGGACTTTTCTTCTCTTCTTTCTATCGCCTTCTCTCTCTCTCTTTCTCTCTCTCTCTCTCTCTATCTCTTTATCCTTTCTCGGCAATAATTTTCTCGTCTGGTCGGATTTTTTACTTTACTTTCGGTCTCTAAACTCTCCCTCCTCCCGTCTCTCCTCTCTCACTCGCTACTTCGCTAAATCGCCAAAGAAGAAGAAGAAATCTTCATTATTCATCTCGCATCAACTAAGGCTAAAAATAGGAAAGGTTTTATTTTCATGCTTCTCTCGGTCTTCTTCTTCTTCGGCGGCTGGGCGCAGGGGCGGATCCCCGGATCGAAAGTAAAATCTTTAAACGAGCAGCTCTGTTCAAGTGTTCATTGGAAAAGTCAACGTGTGGTATCGGAAAAGCCAAATAGAAAACGCACGTCAATCGTTATTGGTTTCTTGCTCATGTTTTTCCATTTCCAAAGGTGCAGTTATGTACCTTACGACTTTCCATTGAGCGAGTTCTAATCGGTTTTCTTCACTTTTCCACAGTTTCCATTTCCGATAGCATCACTGTCCAAATGCAAAGTTACCTCTATTTTCGATTCGATACTGCCTTGCTTCTTTCCTGATTATCAAAATTTTGGTTCTATGACATGACACGATCCTTTAGATTTTTTCCAGAGACCGTAATGGCTTCCTAATGTTAGAAAACTTTGAATTGTGGAATCTGTTGATTAAATCTATTTGGTTTATGGAAGCCCTAAATCAAGAGAACCTGGGAGCACCCATCATTTTTCTAACTGAAAGTCGTTAAGGAGTAGTTTGTGGCAATACTGGTTGGAAGGTTTGTCATTACTCGCAGTACAATCAAAGTTAGCTTCTGCAATGAATTTGGAAAATGTCATTGGGTTTTCTTAAGTGAAGGGCACAATATTCCAGTTGATTCATATACTGGTTAGTGATTAAGAGTAGTGAAGAGACTATAACAGATAGTGAGCGGTACTTGGGGTAACACATCACCAAAAAGAACCAAATGGCCTGGAACCAATGGGCTACTTTCCATTCAATTAGGAATCGAGCGTGCCTCGAAATTCCTAAAACTCCCCCTAGTCTGGCACTGCAATCGCGTGTGTGCGTTTTTTTCCCTATTTGCCCATCTCCTCGCATTCTCAGGCCTAAGCAGACTTGTTAGGCTTTGAATTTATGTTGCGCAGCAAGTTTAAATGGTCGTAATAAAATATCTTCCCACAGGGATCCAGTATCTCTTCAGTTTCGTCCGCCTGCGTTTTTTTTCTTCTCCCCGTCGATGGAGGAATTCGTTTTATAGCAGTTTTATTGGCTTACAATAAATCTCGCGATTTTATTAACAAAAGAAAGAGATCGCGGGGAATATTCGATCAGGCGACGCGAAAAACTCTCTCGTGGAAAAAACTCACGTCGTCAGGTTGAAAGATCGATCGGATACCCGCAGGAACGCGGACCTCTGGTCAACGATCGTGTAGATTTTCCTCTTCGCCATCATCAACGTCTTCTTCTAATTGACAGGCAAATGCAACGAATTTATCGCCGGTCGAGAAGGTTCAATAAACCCGATACGACTATGCTATTGCTGCTGCTGCTGCTGCTGCTGTTGCTGCTGCTGGTTCTGCTGCTCCTGCTGCTGTTTGTTGACCAAAGAGAGAAAGAGAGATGGAGGAGGAGATCGCGCGATTATTTTTATTCCGAGCAACTGGTTCATCAAGACGACGTTTTTTCCATGTTAGGGACGCGCAGGGGAAGAAGAAGTGGAAGTAGCAGAAAACGCGGTCCTGGACGAAGGCACAAGACAAAGAAAGTATCGGGATAGTAAGTCTTGGATGCCAAGCGACGGTTAAAATACTAGATTTACTTGACTGTGCGGTCCAAAACCAGGTTCTAAACAGAAATTTACACAATAGGACTTACACGTTATCATTTAGGCTGTCTCATTGATAGGAATATCGTGGAATGCACCTGCTAATTTTTTTATTAGAAATTTATATCCAGGTTATATATATCCAAGCATTTTTAGAAAAAGATAACTACTTCGTATTTATTTATGCTGGTTAGTGTTTTCATTGGAGGTGAAGCCAAATAGAAAAGGAACAACCAATCAGTGTTTGGCGCATAAGAGGCGAGAGAGTAACAACACTGATCGGCTATGCCCGTAAACCACCCTTAAACAGCTAGTATACTCTAGCTATCTAGCTAGCTGAATAATTAGCTGAGCATCAGTCTCATCAAACTACAGGGTGAGACTCTCTTAATGGCTTTTGTAAAGGCAGTTTGTAAGTTTCACTCATTTTTATGAAAACTTTTACATTCATTTGGTAGTTTAATTAGATAAAAAAGAACTGATACGTGTGCACAACCTCTCTATACTTTATATAACGACAGTAGAAAAAATTGAAACGGTCTGCAGATGATGCCATATTCGCGTCTTCACTCTTCGAGCGACATGCGAACCCTAGTGAGAAAAGAGATAACCGTTGTGTAGTTCGAATATTTGCGCCGGTGTTTTCGCAAACGCTCTGTATCCATCCCATCTAAGGTCGGAATTAATCCTTCCTCCGGGCAATTTAACAGCAACATAGAGGAAAGAAGGAGAGGAAGAAGAGAAAAAAAAAGTAGAAATCGTCGAATATAACAATTACGGTTAGGTACCCTTGACCCGAGAGCGTTTGTGTGTGCGTGTGTATGTGTAGTTGCAGTTCTCGTTACGACCCATCCTCGGGCCGAGAGAGAAAGAGAGAGGAGGCTTTATCTGACCGGGGGGATCATCAGCGCTCCTCTCCGGATGCTGCCCGATGGACCGGTTATATGGGCACAGAGCGGATCGCCACATACGATCTCCGGGCCCGGTATAAAACGGCCGGCGGAGAGTTCGTCATCTTCAGTCCTCCTTCCTGCGCCCAACCAGAACCATGTTGATAAGAAGCGCGACGATCTTGTGCCTGTTCGCGGCGGTCGCGACCACCGTCGCCAGGTGCGCCACCATCAAGCAGAGGGAGATCCCTGTAGAGGTCCGGTACGAGGACAAGACCAAGGGAGAGAACTCCATCAGGAACCTAGACGAGAAGATCCAGCTCTCTCCCGAGGAGGAGAAACAGTCGCTCAAGCTCGAGGAGGCCAAGACCGAGGAGCCGGCATCGCCTAACAATCTCGACGCGAATCTGCCTCAGAAGGAGCAGGTAGACAACGCCTTCCAAGAGAATCCTCTCGAGGAGCCCAAACAACCACAACAGCAACTACTCGAAGAGAAGCAGCAACCAGAGAAGAAGTTGGAAGAGGCGCAACCCCCACAGCAACTCGAGGAAAAGCCTCAACAACAACAACAACAACAGGAGGAGGAGAAAGAACCACTTCTCCCCTCGAGCGAGAAACCAGCCCAACAAGAACCCACCTTGCAGCCCGAGTCGCACCCACTGCGTCATCTCCCGGTCGACGTCGACGAGCCCAAACAGCCCAAAGAGGAAAAACCGGTTGACGTCAAGAAACTCGAAGACCAACCGCAACCCGAGAATCCACCTAAGAAAGAAGCTGAACCCTCACCCCAACCACCGCTACAAGAGGAGCCGAAACCAACTCAGCAACCGCAAGAGGAGAAACCGCAGGACGCCCCCACCTCCAAGTCTCTAACTGAGGAACCGAAAGCCCAGGACTCCAACCTCGAGTCGATCCTGCAACAGGCGCAGGCGATCGTGTCCGACGGGCTGAAACAGCTGCGGGACGGCTTCAAGCCAGAGAAGGGCGACCAGACGCCTAAGCCCGAGCAGTGGGAGAATCTCGAAAAGTCGATCAATCAGTTCTTCGAGGAGGAGAAGAGCAAGATCCAGACGAAGCAAGAACAGCCGCAGCAGAACCAGAACATATTCCAGGCGATCGCATCAGGCGTACAGTCCGCTACTAGCAACTTCATCCAGAGCCTGCAGTCGGGCGCGCCGCAGGGACAAGGCGACGAGGGTGCGGCCGGCGGGGAGCAGCCCGCGAACCAGGGGGGCTTCCAGGCGTTCTTCGCGGCCTTCCAAGGAGGTAAAAGACAATATTCGCTTGTATCTTTCAAGACTTATACATTTTCTCTTCTAGGCGTTAATAACATGCTTAGTTCGATAAACAACTTAGGGGGTCAGTCAGCGTCCACCTCCAACACGGTCTTGGGAGACGAGGGCGGCGCTTCCTCCCCGGCGACACCCACCGGTGGACCAGCAGGACTCCTCTCCACCTTCGTGTCCAACGTGCAGCAATTCATCGGGAACCTGCCGCCTAGCGGTGGACAGGCGGCGGCGCAGCCCGGAGCAATAGCGCAAGGTAAAAAATAGCTTTTTTTTTAAATTACCATCAAAGTTTAATCAACTACTTCTTTTATTTAATTAATTTGATATCGAAAATGATGACTGGAGGATCGTTGTCAAAATTGCATTAAAACGATCTATTTAGGTGCTGTACTACGTTCAGTACAGTACTGGTACTATTTTATATAAGTACTTTTGGGTATTAAGTTCTACAAAAGGTAAATTGGTGCCTGGTCTTCTTCTCCAATGAATTTTCGATTAATAAAAATATCTGTAGGTGACACTGGCACCGCTCCGGCAAATAATCAAAACACGCAACAAGGACCAATCCAGGCTATCCAACAATTTGGTAAGAGTTCCATCAAGAAACCCACTAACGTCTCATTTTTCGAAATTCGGGCCATAACATCTGTACGCTTTTGGTGTTTTCGATCAATCCATGCGAGTTCCAAAATATTCCTTACCTTACAAAACCCATGCATCATGTTTCAAGACTCGATCCACAATTTCATTATCTTGGCCAATTAGTAAATCCAAATTGGCCGCGATGCTGATCTAACCAATCCCACCATGACAGTAGCTCACCAATCTTCAAAGAACTCTTAGACGATTTTGATTCCTACTTAAATTCAGAAAGTGACACATTTAGGACCCCAAAGGGCTTAGTAACTTCGATAATTTGAATTTTGTGCATAATTCTTAAAAAGTGCAGCTTTCATAAACCCACTCTGACGTACTGTCTTAACCATGAAAGAAACTAGATCTCCCTCATGCTTTCGTAGGTCACCAATCTTCCACAAATCAACTTGTAAGGGTTGTTGGTCCCAATTTAAATTCTGGCAGTGAGCCAATTATGACCCAAAAAACACCCTAATAATTGGTTATCGGTGCCCAACCTTCCGAAAATACATCCAATCTGACCCAATCTCCAACCATGAAAGTTCTGCCACTTCTAAGCTTCTTCCAACATATTTTATCGAAATTGACCCCCTCGCTGACCCCACAAATCCCATTAACAAAGGTTATAGTTCACCCAATCATCCATAACTTCTCTAGGTTCTTGGTTCCGTCTTAACATGACCCGCTTCTGATCCCACGAAACCTAGCAAGCAATCCTCTGGGTTCTGGAGTTTCCAATACCTTTCCGATCTACTTTCCAAAATTTCGGTCTCTCCTCGACCCGTGCGTCCGAAAAATCGTTTTTTGGGTCTTCTAGGGACCGCGTTCGGCAACTTCATCCAGGGAAAACCCCCGCAGGGCTCCTCCGGAGACGTGGGGACGGGCTCTACGCAGGCGCCGAACTTATTCCAAAACATCGGCAACGCCGTGCAAAATTTCATTCAGTATAAGCCCCCGAACCAAGGAGGCGGTGCCCAGAACCCAGTCCAGACAGGTAAAACCTGGACTGGATCCGCCGACGTCGCGCTGATTTCATCACGTTCTTTGTTCCAGGCATCCAGAACGTGCAGAACCAGCTGAACCCGAGCAGCGAGGCGCCCGCTGCCACGGCGGAGAAGCAACAGGAACCCGAGCAGCCCAAGCCCGAGCAGGCGGAGCAGAAGCAACCCGAGCAACAGCCCGAGAAGAAGGGCGAGACGGGCGCCTAGTGAACGACGACCCTAGGTCTCCAGGTTTCTTCCCGTAGGTTTAGCCGACCGAAATTTTTTTACGTTTAGGTATTATTTATTAGAAATTATTATTTATTATTCCCGGCGGGGCGGTGATGGATCTCCGCCCCGCCGCCGCTCAATTTCAGTTTTCTCTATGACTCTTTTGTTACTCGAATGTTCCTGTGGAATGTACTTTTTGTCAATTAAAGTGTGAGACGATCGAAACGAGTTTGTTTTATGTAATCGTTGGATAGAAGAAGCGTAGAATATCTACTTTATTTCAACAGAACGGAGCACAATTCTAAATTTACCCACCTAGCCTGATGCAATTGAATCAGGAAAATTTCAATAAATTTTCCTTAACAATAATGACACCAGTTGGTCAAATCATCCAATAATAAATATTGAACAAAAACTTGACAATAACATTAAAAGCACGTACTTTTACTTTCCATAATAAAAAGTTGATGTCAATTGTCCTAACTCCTTCCATAACGTTAATTTTCTTATGAGTTTGTTGGTGCCATTTTGTTGCCTTTTACCAACCTTCCCTTTTATTACCTTATTTTCCAGGACGTCACGTCCTCATTGCTTTTAACGGTGTATTAACAGTTTAATTAAAACCGTGAATTAATTAGTAGGGATTATTTCTCGATTTACATTTTTTGATTGGTTGGCACAGTTCACAGCAATTAGAGTAACTGTGCAATGATTCCACGGACCTTCAACGTCTTATTGTTCGACCCAAATTTGTTGATAATTAACTGTAGATTTTTCTTTACGGCCTTAACCAATCAGAAAGAGTCATGTGTTGATACAGTAATACTGAAGCAAGAATCAAATGCTTTTTTGAAATATCAATAATATAATCTTAATTTCACTCCTATCTTTGTATAATTAGTTTTACAACCATGAGCTCATTTAGCTGCCTCCTTATCTACAATTAATCTAAACAAACTCAGTGGTAATGAATCTGCAACGATTATCCCATTACGAACAATAAGTTTCTTTTATATTAATAATTTATATTATCTAATAATATTTAATAATTTCCTAACCTTCACCTGGTGAAACTGCCTTCCTCAATGGTAACAATTACAATATTCACAACAATTCTAATTATTAGTTCCAAACGACTCCTTGAGTTTCCCGTTTCCCGTAAGAGCAAAAATTAGGCCAAGACTTTGTTACATTTTGTTACAACAGTTAAAGCATATAAATAAATAAAATTTACAAGTAGTTAACGATTTGATTGAGTTATATTTACCGACCCAGTGACTTATAAAGGTCCCGATTTCCTTAATTTAATTATAGAGAGGCGCATAGCTCGATTCAGGTTCTATTAATAAATTATAAACGAAATGTCCGTTACGCGTACTTTTCTGTTTATCACCTTGACCGGGGAACAATCGAGGAAAACAATTCGTTATCTGCGACGCGGCGATCACAGTCCGTCCCTGGACGCCTGCAAAAAAACAGAAACATTTCAAAAATAATTACCAGATAAATATAATCCGTTTTGGTAGTACTTTTCCAAAAAGGTTATTACCAATCTGGAACGTCTAGAAGGGTCAAAGCATCCAGTAAGTAATACATTGTTTTCTATCCTCCATTATTGTTAACCTGGAAAATCCCGATCAATTAACTTCGGATCCAGCTTGGTAACAAGTTCGTACATTCCCAACAATTAATATCTATGAATCCGGAAATTCCCCGTGAATGGATTTCCTTCCACACCTCCCAGGTGTATCCTAATATAATTTTTCCAGGTTTTGGCTCTCACCTCGTAATAATCCTGCACCGAACGTACGAACTCCGGTCTGGAGACGATCCCTTTCGTCGGAGGCTCCATGTCATGGACCATCCTGTACACCTCGGACCTCTGCAGGTAGTCCAGGTTCTTCGGCGGCGGTTGGTACTTCAGGAAGTTGATCCTGGAAAAGACGGGAGAGGTTCGTACTGTCGGAGGGTCGCGGGAAAATAGCACGGCAAAGGGAAGAAAGGTTACTTACCGAAAGCGGCCTGGAAAGGTACGGTTTCTGAAAAGGAATGGGTCCGAGTGCATGCGGCGTGGAAAATTCGATTTTGAGGGCGGTGTTTGTGGGGTTTATGAGGAATTTTACTCTTATTTAAGCTTATTTAGACTCGATGGAACCGTTCCATCCCCAAAAACCCTCCCCCAAAGTGAAATCTCCTCCTCCTTCCCCACTGGAAAAACCCTTCGACCTCCTCTGTCTCCCTTACCTGTACACGGGTTTGGCCCGATCAGCCCACGGCCAGGACCTGTTCAGGCTCTCGACCTGGAAAAAGACACCCCCCCGGATTAGCCCAACAACGGCCCTCGCCCCGGCCTTACCCCTTCCTCTTGCCAGCTATGACTTCGAGGTTGCTCTCGATCGTCTCCATGATCTTCTCCTCGGACATCTTCGGCCTCCTGGAGGGCGACGGCGTCGCGTCCTCCGGGTCGGTCCACCTCCTGCCGCCCGGCAAGACGATCGGCCGCATCTGCTGTCCTCTCCTCTCCATAGCAAGACCCTGCGGGAGGTAGACAGGCACGCTCACAGGTACACACACATGGACGAACGATCGGGTCGGGATAGCAGGAGCCCCGGCGACCTCGCTCCAACGGGAGGGGGACTTTTGGCAGGACTGCGGGAGAGGTAAACAAAATTTTCGGGATTTTTGCCCGGGTCCCGGGAATTCCGCAGGTCGCGTTCGAGAGATTTTCGAGCTTCGAGGTCCGGCGAGTCCCGGCGGTTTTGGCAACGGGGAACGTAGGACACAGTTAGGGAACTGGCACCAGGGCTCGGGTATAATCCAGGGCGAGGAATCAGGTATTACGTTCGTGATTTGTGACAAAAATTTTGATTAATCAGGTAGTGTACAGCGACTAGTCCAAGACGGCACGTAGGGATATCGTCCTGGAGACTTTTTATCCTTGTGCTTCTGGTGGTTCGCGATTGTTGGTATGAGTGTTTCGCTTTTAAGAAGCACAAGGATAAAGGAGTGAGAGAGAAGCGACCCTTAAAGCATCCAGTGAACACGAAGCTATATCCCTCCTAAATCAAGTTTAAATCCACGGTCAAGCTGGGTTTCTCACCTTTTCCTTCTTAGCCTTCAACTCCTCCTCCCTCCTCATCGCCTCCAGCTCTTCTTCCGTCAACCCTTTCTCCTCCACCTCTTCCACCTTCTCTTCCTCCTGCGTTTCCGACCTCTCCATTATCTCCCTAATCTCATCGTTGACGACGTCTTCTTCCAGCTCCTCCCCGATTACAGAATCCGCGTCTCCTTCGTTCTCTGCCAGCGCACGTTCGGATAGTGTGCATTCCTCCTCTTCTACCAAAACCGAAAATGTTTGTACCAAAAACTACTGACCCTACTACTAACCTTCCTCGAGAGGCGGTGTTCCTTCCTTTACCTCCTCCCCATCTTGTTCCCTCTCCTCATCCTGGATCAGACTGGCTAATTGTTTCGAGACTGAGTCGAGGGTGAGCTGCACGGAGGATGGCAACTGGGACAACAGCTGCAGCTGCTTCTGGACCTCGCGCAGCTGCTCCTCCAAAGTCGTGCGATTCTCTGGGGTTTCGACTACTATTTCCGAGAGGGGCTTGTACCTGATTTCTTCGGTGGTGGCTTCAAAAATAATTTGGAGTAAATATGCAAGATTTTCGAGACCTTTTGAGTTCTATGGCTGAGCATCAGATCGTTTGACACCAAGGTTTTGGAAGTCTGAATCCATTCACATTTCTAACTTTGAAAAATGAGCCTTCCTACATCGAAATAAAACGAAAAAGAGTAAGTCCCTTCTCCCTTTTAATCTCTGTAACTTAGTTCTAGCCTTCAGAGCCCTATACCCTAGTAACTTTGAAAAAACAATTTCATTTTTCAACGTGCTCACCATCTATGCTATAATCCTCATTATCCTCAGCGTTATCAGATATGTCATTATCGTATCCATTCACATGATCTTCTATATTCTTTTCCCCTTCGTCTTCTGGAATTTCTTCTCCTTCTTCCTCTTCTACCGTAGCTTCTTCGCCGATTTCTCCTTCGAAGGTTTCCTCCTGGTTTTCTTCGTTCGTTTCTGATTCTTCCACATTCGGAAGCTCCACTTGGATCTGGGGGTTAAAACAAGGATATATGGAGCCACCTAAATTTCCAATATGGACAGTAATGGAATGGAGAAATGGGGAGATCATGAATGGCACTTAAGGCAAAATGATTCAAGTATATGAGTGAATAATTTTAATCAACAGGATTCTCTAATGGGCACTTGTTCCCTTCTGAAACCAGGAGATAGGAGACTGAAAAGAGTTGATTTGAAGGGCCCAAGTAATGGGCTAACATTAACCCTATCATTCCGTTTCCTTACCACGTTTTGATCGAACGACACCTTCTTGGCAAAGAACCTCTTCGGCGGCTGCTTCTTTATCACGACCCTGTACGGTTCTCCCTGGAAAACCAAACCTTAACTTCACGTATCGCTTTCACTTCACCCTACCTGGATCTTCCTCTCCTCCTCCACTCTCCTAGGCTTGGGCACGGGGTTCTCAGGCTTCATCATGAACGTCGACCACTTCTTATCCTTCTTGATACCGTGGGTCAAAGCCTCGGAGAACAAACGCTCGACTTTCGTCTCCTTCGTGCACGCCACCTCCTCTTGCCTGGAAATAAAACGATCACCAAAACTTACTTCCCATGGTGGTTCCCTTACCCCGCCAGGTTCTCCGGTAAGCTTCCAAAATCTGGAACAAGGGAATATCAAGGGTTACTGTTCGAGTCCAGGGTTCACGTCTTACCTTTCCGTTCTATTTCTTCGAACCTCTTCATCGCCTCATCCAGGATATCCTTCTCGACTGATCGTTCCAGTTCCTTGACCATCTCGGCGAACTGGAGGTCGTAGTCTTCTTCCTGGGAAATGGAGACACTTTGAAGATATCTGAAAGGGGGAGAGAGAGAGGAGAAGGTTGATCCAGATTAGGGGGTTTCAAGTTGAGAAGGGATATTGAAGTTATAATCAGGAACAAGGGAAGATTGAATGAAATATTTCAACTAAGTACAAAAATTTATATCAAGTCAAAAGCCACACCTGGATCTCTGAATACAAATCGTGCGTTATCTTTAAGTTGAGGTTGATGAATTAAGAAATATTTGGATATTTTACTCTATGCAGATTCTGTATAAAACCACTGAGGTTATATCGGAAAATGGATATTTGCACGTTAATGGCGGGAGGGAAAGAATTCTTTTTATTAAGGATATTGCAGCTAAAGCGGAGAAAGGTGCATGTAGGACCAACGGCACGACGAGAGGATCGGGAAAAGGAAATTCCGGTCATCCCTTACGCTGATAACGCTCGCAGGAAGCTTCCCCCTGCAAACCAGAACGATTACACTCCAACCCCTCGAATTCTCCCCTCCTCCCTTACTTCCGCACCCCGAGGAGGAGCTCCAGCCCCGAGGACAGGAGCAGATCGTGCACCTGCAGGTGCGTCAGTCCCGACGTCGGCCTATCGCCTATCCTCGCGATTATATCGCCCGCCTGCAGTCCTGCCGCCTCGGCTATGCTGCCGTCGTCGACCTGAAGGGGGCACACCAAGAAAATAGACTCGAAACGAGGTTTCATTGAACCGCGCGTGGCCTCCGCGCCACGGAAAAATTAGCCGTTGAGCAATACGACCGGACCGGTAGTTCGAGAGATGCGCCTCTCGAAATGAAATTAAAGGAAGAGGAAAAAACGAAACGTCAAACGGCCGTAACGGTACCGGGGAATATTTAAACGTAATTTATTTAACAGATTTATTAGCGTTCCGCTCGATAAATTCGATAGAGCCGCGACGTGTGTCGATATTAACGAGCGAGAGGCGGTAAATCTAATGGCGATCGGTTCCGACCAGGCTCGGTTGGTAATTTGTTGTTGTTTATTAATATTTTATTAATAATTTGACAAAATAACTACAAACTTTGTTCTGTAAAAGCACCACTTTAATATTTTTGAAAAATGAAAGGAGTTTATTTCGCTAAAATTTGTCCCTATATTTAAGTAACAGTTTCGATCATTCGATACAATGGGTAAATTGAAAAGAAAAACGTGACAGGTTTAATAACAGCCCCATAAGACTAATTGTTCCAAAATCCTTGATAAACTTCTTCAAAATAAGTAAATTCTGGAAATTTAGGCACAATTTGGGGGTTAAGGGGGCACAACCCTAGGATTTCGTAGTAGGAGCATCGATCAAATATAGATTGGAAATCTTTCTATAAATCTGGGATTCCAGACGCCTTTCTTCCAGACGCCTGGGATTCTTTTAAAAAATACAATGAACCGTCGTGAACCTGGAGGAAATTTTTCAATATTTAGCGAATACTCCAAATACCATATGAGACTGGCACCGTCTGTTTTGACAGTCAAATCTGGTGAAAACCTTGATTGAACCTTTTGAGAATGGTGAACGGACGATCTATGGTGAAAATTATCGAAAATGTAATTATATATTACCAAGATTTGAAGATTGATTTTTAATGAATAAAATGGTGAAAACTCTCTTTATGATTGAGGCTCGGAATTGAACTCGGTATTTAACACAACACGAATGTTACACTTACTTTTGTTTAAAATAAAATCTTAATTAAAATTTTGGCAGTAATTTACGAAACAAGTACAAACACTATAATTTGGCGAATGCACCATTAGCATTTGTTTTAAAATTTTCTCGGTTCGAATCTCAAAATTTTCCTGAAAGCCAAGATTCAAAACACAATTGTCACCGTTGTCAAGTCAATTTGCCCAGTTTTTCACAAATATAAAATCAAAAATACTATCACCAAATTTCCGATTCCACCCGCAATTAAAAGGAACTACACTTACAGTTTCTTCCCGAAATCGCGAGGACAAAACGTTTACGAAGATTCAAAAAATCCGCCAGTCAATCACTCTTCTACAATACCTTGACGACGACGACTGGATAGTCGAAATCCGCCCCTCCCACCAGGCGGAAGCCCCAGTGCTGCCCCGCGTCCGTTTTCGAAAATTTCAGATCGACGACGGCCATCCTGGAAATCGGCAGAAGACGTTCCTCTCTCCTTCGACGGAATCAGGTCACATTCGATCCGATCGGAACCTTGGCTAATTTCGTACTGGGATGGATGGATCGACAAGTCGGGAAGTCCGATTGCCTGCCAATTAATTCGACGGTTTATTTTTTGGACGGCACGAGGACCGATACAGGAATCCGCCTGGAATCATAGGTGAAAACATCGGGTCAAGGGTGATCGGTTTCAAACCCCCTCAAGGGGCATCTGCTATCTTCAGAACTCTTTCAAAACCTCCAATACACCCGCCCTTAAAATCACTTTTTTTTTCAATGCACTGTAGTGCAGAGTACTACTGCACTTGTAATCCTCTTATCTCGCATGGTATTATCCTGTTATTGACACGCTTTAAATTATTAACAATTGTAGTGATACTTCTCTCTTAATCCGTTTTAATCTTAAGTACTTTCAAGAGCCTGACTTATCTTATAGTATTTATATGCCAAATGACTGGCGCTTCCTGACTTGTAAACGATGGAATTGGCAGCAGGTTTCTTACGTTTCCTGATTTTAGTCCAAGTGGCATTCACGAAACCCATCGTAAATGATGATGACGGTTACACAGTTGGGTGTGTGAAATGCCATTCCATAGATGACAACAGGCTTAATATTCACATTGTGCCACATTCGCATGATGACGTAGGATGGCTCAAGACTGTCGATCAGTATTATTATGGAGGTAAGATTTAATCATCTAATATACCAATTAATAAGGAGATTTGTTTTACAAGTGCATGTAACAACTACTTTCTCGTTTTAGTACACTCGCGCATACAGCAAGCTACAGTGCAGTATATCATCACCACAATGGTTAATTCCTTATTGAGGAACCCTGATAGACGGTAAGGCAAATTTTAGTCATTTCATTACCCTTCGAGCAAAATTTATGAACTGAAAAACGTTTTATTTGACTTTTATCCCTTTCCAGGTACATGCAGGTCGAAACGGCGTACTTCTGGAAATGGTGGCAGGACCAGTCAGAGAAAACCAGAAAGGAATTCAGGTACCTAGTGGAAAATGGCCAGTTGGAAATGGTGAACGGTGGTTGGTCGATGAACGATGAAGCCTGCACCAATTACCAGTCAACTGTGGATCAGTTCACGTGGGGTCTGCGGTAAGAAACGGAAAATCCTTCAAGGTTCAAAAACCCAAAAGGTTTCTCCTTCACTTCACAACTTCAAAACCGTTGAAATAATCAAGGATTAACCGTTTGTTATCTCCTAGGATCCTAAATGACACTTTGGGGACTTGCGGCATCCCCAGGATCGGTTGGCAGATAGACCCGTTCGGTCACAGTCGGGAACAAGTGTCCCTTTTCGCTCAGTTGGGCTATACTGCAACGTTCATCTCCAGATTAGACCACAGTGATAGAAAAGAAAGGGTAACGACTCGCAACATGGAGTTTACATGGCAGGGCAGCGCTAGCATCGGTAAGAACGACCAAGTGGGTTCGCAACCTTTCACGGTGTTCCAGACATGTAAAAATGTCCGTTCAAAACTTTTTACGGTAGATTTCTACAATATTTTAGAGAGAAGCCTCAGAAATGATCTCATGCTCTCCATTTTTTCGAATAAGATCAACCAGTCTAAAATATTTAAGGAATTTTCCAAAAAATGTTTCCAAGGGACTTTCTTGAAAACATCCATAGAAACCCCTGTGAAACATTTATTAAATAATTCATAGGAAATTTTTGAAAAGTCTCCAAAAGCTCATTCTTTGAAATTTCTCGCAGTTCTGTTTCTATCTCAGATGATGAAATACTCTTCGCCAACATTCTTCCAAATGGTTATGGTCCCCCCTTGGGATACTGTTGGGATATTTACTGTGGTAGTGAGCCAATAGTAGACGATCCTGAAGATGCGGACTACAACCTTGGTTATCTAGTAAGAACAGCTTTATAGCTTTATCAGCTCTTGTTTGCAGTTATAATTGTAGATGTCGGCCTTTAAGGACATAATGTCTGTATACGCGACATACTACAGTACCAATAACATTCTTGTGCCGATGGGAAACGATTTCCAATTCACTAATGCCGAAGCTAATTTCATCAACATCGATCGGTTCATCAGGTAAGGTCCCCGGACCTAAATTTCTGAGGTGATCAATTGGAAAACAGTGGTCGTTCCCTGGGGTATTCAATTATGAACAACCGGTCATCCAATATCCTCACTTGGTTATGGTTTCCTTTATTTAACGTATTTCAGGGGTTTCCAAAACGACACGACCTTGAACGTATTTTACTCGACACCCTCTTGCTACGTGAAAGCAGTCAACTCCAAGGATCCAACTTTAACGTTGAAAACCGACGATTTCTTCCCTTACAGCGACAACATGGATAGCTTCTGGGCGGGATATTTCACCTCGAGACCAAATTCGAAGCGATTCGAAAGGATCGGCCACAACGTCCTGCAGGTAAGACTCAAATTAGGTTCCTCGCTGACCCACTAACGATTTAATTTGTTTAAAGGCGACTAAGCAGATTTACGCCCTGGCGTCGCTCTCGTCTAATGAGCGAAAATACGATAAAAAATTACGACGCCTCCGTGAGATAATGGGCGTTATGCAACACCACGACGCCGTCACAGGGACCGAGAAGCAAAGCGTCGTTAGTGATTACCACAAAATGCTTATGGCTGGGATCGTCGAGGCCGAGGGATCCATTGGAGAAGCCTTAAGGTAAATAACGAGGATCAAGACTCTTGGGTAGATTGCAAATGATTAGGCTCCCGAATTGGTATGGTTCTACCAATCAATTGAATTTTTTCCAGGGACTTGCTCCCCACCAGTACTGAGGGCTTACTGGAAATATCCTCCTGCCTTCTATCGAACGTAAGCATCTGCAAAGTTTCCCAAAATTCGGAAAGAATGGTCGTGATGGTACACAATCCATTAGCCTGGATGGTAACGCATTACATCAGGTTGCCTGTTAACGACGACACGTTTGTCATAAACGGACCAGACGGTATGTGGAAGCAATAAACAAGAAATGGTCTCAACAGTGGCATTTTGGTGATTTCCAGGTATTGAAGAATATGATGTAGTCCCAGTTAACACCGATTTCAGTTTCATGGATGTGTCTGGAGAGACGTCCAGCTCATACGATCTGGTATTCGCTGCCAGGAGTGTACCAGGTTTAGGTTTCAAGCTGTACCACATCCAGAGGCTTGAAGAGAAGTACGATTTCACCGGTAAAATAATTGAAGAGGATGGGAAAGATACGATTACAATAGGTTGGGAGGTAAACACTTTTTAACTTTTAAATCACTAGGTTTACATGATTTCCTTTTCAGGACCAATTCACCATCGACAAGTCCACGAATTTGCTAAAATCTGTTAAAATGGACGATCAAACTCTGGAGGTGGAACAAAACTTTTACCACTATACCAGCCTTAAATCCGGAGCTTACCTTTTCGTGCCTAGCGAGGACACTCCGCTTCCTACGGATGGAGAGGTGTCCAACCCTTTGGTTTACAAAGGTAATCTGGTCCATGAGTTCCATCAGAAGTGGAACGATTCCAACGGGGACATTTCACAGATCATCAGGGTTTATAAGGAGGGAGGTTACGTGGAGTTCGATTGGGTAGTCGGTAACATCGACAAGTAAGCCAAATGGAATCTAAAAGTGCGAATTAAATTGGATTAAGTTGTCCAGATTTAAGAGGTCCTATCACCTTATCAGTTGCACTTACATTTCTCTTCTTTGAAACTCCCTAAGCGCTATATGTTTCTTTTTAGAGGTAATGAGGTGATCACGAAATTCAAAATCACAGAAGATTTCAACAACGAGGGCACCTTCTACACCGACTCAAACGGAAGGGAGACTATCAAGAGGGTGAAAAATTTCCGTCCGGATTACACGTACAATTCTTCAGTGCAACCCGTCTCTAGCAACTATTATCCAGTCACTTCCAAAATTTCTATAAGAGACGAAGTGAGAGGGATAGAAATGGCCATCTTAAACGACCGATCACAGGGAGGATCCAGCTTGAACGCAGGGGAGATTGAATTGATGGTAAGGATGATCTTGAATATATTGCATATGGTTTTATTGTCCAGAAGAGAGAATTTTTCAAGTTGCCGAATGGTGAGATGTGTTGGTTACTTGTTAATATTCCTCAGGTCCACAGGCGTCTCAGATCGGATGACGGTAAAGGGGTGTCGGAAGCCCTATCGGAAATCGAATATGGCAGAGGAATGTACGTCAGGGGCTCGCATTATTTACTGTTCGAGAAACCTACAGAACTCGTAGAAAAGGATAAGCGTTCCCCAGTGCTTTCCAAGGCACGCGTGCTGGCACAAAAGAAACTACAGCAACCCTGGATAGGACTAGCCTCGACGTTTAAATCCAAAGATGACTTCGACACCCTACAGGTAAGCAACACCACTTCGAAAATTCTTCTTATCACTGCAATAATCTTCCAGTATGCTCCATTGTCGGAAAATCTCCCGGAAAACGTCAACATCTTGACTTTCGAACCGTGGAAAGTCGAGGAAAGCTCGTTCATCCTCCGTCTGGAACACATCTTCGAGAAGGACGAGGACACGGATCTGTCGGGCGTTCAAACCGTGAACCTAAAGGTTAACATTAGCGTTAGAATCTTTTAAACTTGTCTGGTATTCAATTTTACTTTCAGAACCTCTTCAAGAATTTTAAGATAGCAGATCTGCAGGAAACCACCCTCGGTGCTAATGTACTCAAGAACGAATTTGGTTCGTGGGAAAAGTACGTCTGGAAGTATACAGGTGACGTCATGGAAACTCTAAGTAAGGTCGAAGACGTGTCTGAAATGGAAATCTCCCTAACTCCGATGCAGATCAGGACTTTCATCGTGAAATTTAACAGGGCTTCATTATAAGTTGTTAAAATATCGACCAACTTTCGTTCAAATTTATAATTTCAGTGTTACCAAGACAGACGACGAATACAAACAAAAAATCTTATAAAGTATTAATGGAAATGTCATTTTTGCACTATTTACCCAAATCAATCAATAATTCTACGAGAAAACACGAAACCCTCGTCATCAAACTTGACTTTTCTAGATTATTATCATCCATTTCGTCAGTTCCATAATTGCCATCATTAGTGTTTTTCCAGAGCAATAATAATGTTCATTTTGAGTAAAAATAGTAGAAAAGGGAATAATTTCCCCATGTCATAATTACCGCCTATGAATCGATAACCTATCGATTGATATCAGTATGAATAAAATATAATTCTGTTTGTAAAACGGTTCAGTTTAAATTCATCAGTACTCAAGAGAGAGACTTGAAAGTGCACAAACGCTTAAGTAGAATTTAAAAATGAACGGAATATCAACGGTATACACCACGAGCAATAAGGCTTTCTGCACTTATTTGGCTTGCACTTCGATGCTGTGCATAAAAATGATGGCAACTACCATTTTGACTGTTTTGAAGAGGACTAAAACAAAGGTAATTAACGCTTCTCAGTACGTTTTACCGAAAACCTCGAAATGTAAATTAAAATAAATTATAATGAATGCGTATAATTATAGTTTTATAATCGTACATTGAGACGAACCGTTTTCGAGACTTGATCGCAAGGTGAGCTGGTACCTAATACCACTTATGCGCCTTGGTTCAGTCTGGGAACGATGGCAAACGAAACGAGTAGTGCACTTAATACTTTCTCTATAAACAATCAGGCTTTTTGCAGTTATCTGATATGCACATCTTTGTTAATCCTAAAAATGATGGCTACTATAGGCCTGACGATACTGCAAAGGATGAGAAAGAAGGTAAGAGATGTAACGGAAAAGGTTATTTTTATATTGAGGACCTTGGTCGATGGCTTCGAGCGATGTACAATAAAATTTGCACATCTCTCTACTTCTTACCCGAATTAAGATTTATTTTTGCTAAGGAACTTTTGTGAATACAATCCTTTAGCCTAATAAAAATCTGAAGCAAAAAGTTTGACCTCGTTGCTACTGAACAATTTTAATTTAATTTGATAATAGTTATAATTACTGACGACCACTTTTCTCAATCATTGATTTACTTCCCGATTTTCACCAGGCTTACATCAGCCAAGAGGATGCCGTATTCTTCAAAGCTGGAGAAGACGGCACGAAACCCAATGAAACTGTTGAAAGAGTTAGAAGGTACGAACCCAACATACTAACCTGGCGCCCCTCATAAATTCCGCTTCTCGTAGGGCCCATCAGAACGACATCGAGAACATCCTGCTCTTCATGATAATCAGCCTGGGTTACCTAGCGGTGAACCCTCCCTTGTGGCTCTACAATACGTTCTGCCTGGTTTACCTCATCACGAGGACCTTGCACACCATCGTGTACGCCGTGTATGTAGTCCGGCAACCCTCCAGGGCGATCCTGTGGGGCATCGGCTTCATCATCCTGGGGTACATGTCGGCCCACACGGCTATATATGCCTTCGTGAAGGGCTACTGCGGCTCGTCCAGGGGCATGAACAGCACCCACATTTAACATATGGTAGATATAGTCCTAGGTGTCTAAACTACCTAAAGGGAGTGGAAAAAACGTAAAGTGTTTAACCCGGTGGTTATTTATTAGCAAATAAAATGTACAACCGTGTGGAAATGATGTTGATAAAATCTTTTGTCATTACCATAAACGTCGTGCTTTAATGGTTTATTAAAGTTGATAGAATATTATGGGTATTGTAGCCAAGTACGGTGTGGGCGTATAGAAATGTTGAACATTGATTAAACATGAATGGAAATCTAACATTATAAAACTCTGCCAAATTACATATTCACGATGATTCGGCTGAGGTAAATTCAATGCCTGGAACGGCCGCCATACTCATTGCATTAATAACTTTTCAAACCATAAAATTATTGCTGCAATGCTCCGTTGGATAGAATCGCAATCTAGGTAATACAATGGTTATTGCAGCAAAGCATGCAAAATTACATATAAATAAAAATCTATCATAGTACCATATTCATGCAGAGTCCACTGTGGAACATTTCTATGTCAATGCCCGGAACAGCCACAATAATCTTTGCCAATTACAATAAATTAAAAAACTGTCTTGTGATCAGAATCCTACAGTGCCCTCGACGTGTCTCAGTGAAACTACAGCTTTAACAAAAACATAACAAACGAGGAAAATTGTGATCCTACAATTCTAAACACAAGACTACACCATAATTCAAAACGTTTAAATTTCTATATGGATTCGCGAAATATGTACAATGCTATACGGAACGAAACGAGACTGTTCAGTACATTGCGTCACCTTCACAGTAATTTAAATTACAACTATAATTTTTCACTGTAAGTATAATATTAACACTATCACGATTACCCGATATCTTAGCTAAGCAACGTAATGCTAGATAACAAATTACTTATGTTTTGACCAGCGTCTTAATTGTACTCAACAGTTGAGGAATAAAAATATTTAATTACAACAGAACGTTAGATTATTTTGTAGATTTCAGTTATATTTTTGGCCCTCATAAATAAAGTCCTCGCAGATTAGTAATGAATGCAAATTATAAAATTGTTAATATGACCTCATCTACATAATTAAAAGATATCTAAACTAAATTTTGAAGTTTTCCACAACAAATGGATATCCCTGCTTATGTAGACTAGATCCGCTTAATATATAAATATTACGTGTACACATTTCACGATTGCCTAAGCAAGTCCATCAAGAGGTAGTCCTACCCTGAGAAATCACTATGATCGAATAACGTTTGATCGTACAGCGACGCTCGTACCATCCTACCACCAAAGTACCGTCCATTCAAAGCGTCCCTTGCTTTTTCTGCCTCTACAAAAGACAACGTTTACACTGCAACTCAAGTCAGTATATTAGAATAACTTACCAATAGTTTCTGTAAACTCTACAAATATTTTAACTATGATCTCGGAATCGTCGTCATCTTCAGACTGTTTCTCGTTATAAATTATCACACGTTCTACTACTCCGTATTTACTGCACTCCTCTTGAATCTCCTCTTGTAGCATCTCGTCAACGTCTTCCGGACCTACCATATTCCTGCAAACGACACGTTAATTAAACAATGAGGTAGCAACGGGTAGAGTAAAAATAAGCTGTTTTCTTTTGTAAGGTTACTTTGAACAAAGTTTGTCTCTGGATGCTGTACCAGTTTTTATTTGCCAAAGAATTGCAATCAGATGAAGCTAATTAGATCATCTATGAAGACGTATAGAGGTCCAGAAAGTGCTGTAGGGGATAAGATGAATGAACAAAGTAAAATTAGGGAAACGTCTCATAACCGATAATGGTGGAGTCCGATAGAAATGAATCAACGAATTGTGTCCATGTTCTTGTGATAATTTGAAAAGACTCGAGAAGAACTAAAAGACCAAATTTAGTCGCCTCATCCAGATAAGCTCGCCCCTCTATTTAAAATTCTCAATTTACCTCAAAATGACCACCTTCGAGTCGACCTTCCTCATCAGCTTCTGCATGACGAAATGCCGCGCATTCTGTCCCTTAATCGACATGTTCTCCTGCTGCTGCAGGGTCTGAGGCTCCCCGTGGTCCATCAGCTTCTTCTGCAGCTCCTCCTGTTGCTTCAACTGCGCCTGCTTCATCGACTCGGGCGTATGGAGCACCTGAGGCGGTATGGCCGCCGCCAACACGGCCGGGGGAGCGATCGCCACCTAAAACCAACAAACAAGTCATATCAAAACGAACTGTACTAATGGGCGAGTACATATTTTGTAAAAGAAGCGAACTGCAAGTCCATCTTACAGAATTCTAGGACATTTCCAACATATCGAAATTTACAGTTAGTTCACAGAAGTGATTTGACTTACCGTTGGAGCGACAGTGGCAGTGACCAGCGGCTGAACGATCGCCGGTTGGATTTTCTTATCCGGTGTGATCTGCGGTATGGCGATACCAGGTGGCGGTATCACAGCCGGTATGACGTTAGAGACAGCAGCCACTGTCGGGATTATCACCCCAGGAGGCGTTGTGACCGCAGGCACTGTAGCCGCGGTCTTTGACAGATTAGACAGTCCTAGGGCCACAGCATTACTCGCCACCGCGTCCATCGCTTGGATCTTGGCCGTAGCTGCTGCTGCGGCAACTAGAAAATAAAACGTCTACGGTATTGAACACCTAGATGACTCAAAACAACAAAAGGTCGAAAAATGGTTACCAAAGTTGTAACACTAAATGGTAATGTTTTTAGCTAAAACTGCTTTTTTTGTATTTAACTAAGGGACGATCACTCACCAGCTGCGGCAGTCGGCAGAACACTGGAACCCGTGGAAGGTCCCATCAGGGCGTTCGGCGGTGTGATCGCTCTGCCGACGCGCAAGAACTGCCCACCTAAATCAAATAGATTCATGCTAGCTATGGCCTCGTTCGCAGCCTGAGCTGTCTCATATTCGATGAATCCGTACCCTTTATTCCTGTTCCCGGTACTCGCCTGGGCGAGCTTGCAATATATTATCGGACCAAACGCCTCGAAAACACTGAAAGAGAGATACGGTTCAAAATTCGCTTTTGAATCATACAACAAACAAAGATAAGGTTCTACAGTAATTGTCGAATCTGAGGTTAGGTTAGGTAATGTACAAGCAATATTTTGAAACTTGAAGTTTGCAATCAACAAACTACAACCCTTGAAATGTTTGCAAACTGTAGAAGTATTCTTCATGGGTACATGTTACACCTAACCAAGGAAAGCCAGGAACAATCCTGGTGAAACATCACAGCAGAGTACCACTAAAAATTAAATCATGGCATAGAATTTCAAATAATACAAATTGTCCCGCTACCCCCAATGTACAGTCCATCTAAACCAAATTTAAGAAATGACCAAAAACAACGCTCACCTCTTGATATCCTTCTCGTTCAAATCGGGATGAATCGAAGCGACGTATATTCTATTGTACTGCTTCGCCTCCTCCTGTATCTCGTCTATAACAGTCTGCGCCTGTGGCATATTGCTCGGCCTGCCGACGACTTTGATGTTCCGCCCGCCGATGATTACGCCGTTCATCTGCTCGAGAGCCAGTTGGGCGGCCTCAGGTATCTCATACTCGACGAACGCAAACCCCTTGTGCTTCTGCGTCACCGGGTCCCATGACATGTTGATGGACTTGATCGGGCCGAACGGCAGGAAAGACTGCCGGATGGTGTCCTCTTTCAGTTCGAAGCTTATGCTGCCCACATATACTCTACGAGGAGGGAAAAGAGATTGTTAGTTGGACGGTGCTTGAGTGTGTTTGAGAGATAAGTTTTAGGTGATGGATTCAGATCTTATCAGCTAATTGGTCATGAGCCGGAGAAGAGTTCCTCGACGGCTTCGAATTAATTGTTTCATCAACTGTCAATTGAAGATAATGGAAAATAATGAGAACCTATAATAAGAGTACAAGTCTTCTAGGACAAGTATCTACATAAATAGATAATAAAATAAGATTGTGATGATACATACTTGCACATCAAGGCGAGGGCCTGTTGTCGTTGGATTTGCGTCCTCTGGCTTGCTTCTTGCTATAACGAGAAATTTCATTATTAATGATCACTTTATTACTAATCATCCATTTAAAACATTAAAAGTATTAAATTTTTAAACCTCATACATACTATTAAAAAAATTAGAAATAACCACTCATACCTGTTGTTGATAAGCAATCGTCTGTTTCATAAGCACCATTCTTATGCTCTGTTCCATGGCATATTTCTTAGCCTTATTAACTGCATCAGTGGCGTCTTGGGACAGTTTCGGCAAGGCTCCTCCCAGGATACCAGCGATGGTGTTGCTACGAGCACCGGGACCTGGAATTTGAAGTAAATAATATTCTTCTCCTTTGCAGTTTTGTTTTAGGAACTTACCAGTTATTACTTCTCCAGTCTGAATCAAATCAAAGGTGTATTCATAACCGTCACACATACCTACAACAAACATAAAAAATGTGTAATAATAGTTCATTGATGTCGAGATATAATAGTTGTTTATTGAATGATGGAAGTTACAATCAGTAAGCAATAAAGGTACTTGCGAAGCACGTTCTCGAATTTGAAATTTCTACTCTATATCATACGCAGTACTTGTGCCTGTATGTCTACTCTATATTTAAATAAATAATACACTTCATTGCTTACGTCCTCTGAAATTAAGAGGATATCGATTTTTTTTTTATAGTAACAAGTTCTACAGGAAATTTAGATAAATTCCCAATGTTTAGTAGTGGATTAAAAAGTTTAAAACTTAAACCTTTTAATTTCATTAGTTGAGGTGAAATCAGATAAATAATTAAGAATGAAATCAATGTCAGTGGATTCTCTGTTGTAACTTACATCACGTGGATGAATTTTGTTCCCTTGAATTAAAATTTCAATTAGATATTAAATATGTGAACGTTCAAAAAAACAACATTTTGAACTTCCACTTGTAAAAATTATCTTCAGCCATGTGGATTGTTAAAAAAATTGGTCCATAGGAAATAAAATGAAGTAAACCTCGCGTTTTGGTCCATTCTCGATAAATTCGGAACATACCTACCAACCGTTACCGATTGCCTTTTTATACATAATCAAATAAGTTCGATAAGACACCACTGATAAGAAAGAAATCCTGTTTTCCCTACGTTTTCGAATATATATTCAATCTGTCAGCAAATGTTTTGCTCTAAAAAAATTAACCAAAAACAAGTATTAACCATAAATGTAGTCCAGGATCATTACAACAAACAAAAAGTAATAGAGAATCAATCAGATGTAATGATTAAGGACGAAAATGTAAAAAGATCAGAATGGAACATCTAAATTGATCTAATTGAAAGAAATAATTCCACGAAAGTTTGTTTAGATGGCCCATTCTTATAAAGTTTAAAAAAAATGACTACTGATGTATTTTCAAATCGGTCGAACGACTGATTTCTGAAACAAAAAATAAAGAACAAAAGTAGTAAAAACAAGCCTTTCGGAAAGAACACATTTCTCAAAAAAATTTTTGAAGCTCTGGCATGTCGTTATCCTTGTGGTGGTCAAGTCAAGCTTCTAGTAAAGTGAAAACTTGCACCTATTAGCATCTGGAAATACAAAACAAAATAGATACGTCTAAAGCAACCGACAATCGTTCCTTAAATCGTTCATTGTTTAACGAACATTAACGTGTAGATTGAGTATGGGTTTGAAAACTGAAACAGTTGCTGTCAACAAGTTATAAGGGGAGTAGTCAAACAACTCATACTCAAACACAGACTAAATACTTTGATTTATTTTCCTACCGTGTAGCGTAGGCTACAGTTACAGCTATGCCAGAGTCCACGAGGCTACGACCGGCTGATCTCTTTCTGGAACATCTCAAGCAGACATCGCAACAATTAATATGATTGTTCCATACTTGCGCCAAAAACGTAAAACAAAACAGCTACGAAAGAGTCAACACTTACTTGGATCCGGGGCCCTCTCTTGCATCGGGACGTCCTCAGTCCCGGGCGCGGGCGGTTCGCTCTCAGACTCCTGAGACATCGGCTCGTCTGACTGGTCCATGTCCGGTTCCGGTTCGGGAGACGGGGATTTGTGGCCCAAATTGTTCAGTTCTGGCATGGCCGAAGGTGGCATCCCAATGGGTACAGTCATCGGCGGTACTAACGGATGAACTATGGCGGGCGGCGGCTGGACGCCCGGGGGCATCGTCGGGGGTGGGGGCGGCGGCGGCGGCAAGCCGACAGGAGGTATGCTGAGTGGCGTGGAGATTGGCGCGGACATGCTGACAGGGGGCTGAGCTGGAGCGACCTACGAAATTAATGCAGCTGGTAACGGAAACGTGAGTGTTTAATGAACGTTGCGGGGTTTGGGCTGACTGAGATCGCTGCGACGGACAACCTATGGCATGCGATATTGTTATTAAAAATGTATGACAACACAGCCAAATATGCCCACGGAATAAGAAAGCAGCTACAAGGTCGTTGCTACTTACCGTAGTTTTCCTCAAGTTGTTCAACATCAACTGTTGTTGTTGAAAAGATGTCATCATTTTGTTATTATTACGCTTTCCCGAGTAATTGTAATAATAATAACAATTTCACCAATACCAATCAACATCCAAAATGGCGCAAAACTAGTGTCCAAGCACCATAGAACTATCTCACAGAACAGAAGTACCACAGGACACACTTAAGAAATCCGAGGATTTTTCATTGGTTCTCTTAAGTAATGTTCTGTGATTGCATCTATTTGTCATTAATTTTTTAAAAAAGGTTTAAAGAACAGGGAATAGTTTATACAATTTATTTACGAGAGTACTCCCAGCAATTATGGCTTTGTCACTAGCTTTAAGGAACTGCTGCAAGTTTCAAGGTCAGTGTACCTGCAAGCATCTTTCTTATTACATAACTTCCACTGTGCTTCTCAGGATTATCTCATGGGATCAATGTGGTGGAAACTTCCAAGATATTTTCTAGGAAATACACGAGTCTACTGAGGAGCACGAAAAAGTTTGCTCCCACGGCAAACATCTCTGGCGCCATTGTAGCCAAAAGGGGCATGTCTGGAGATCACAGCAAACTCTGGCCGATTGAGAAGCTCGTCACCTTGGGTCTACTAGGAGTAGTACCGGCAACTTTAATTTCCCCAAACTTAATCCTGGACGATATATTTGCCATACTCACAGTGGTGCACTTCCACTGGTAACACAGTTTTCTCTCAGCATTTCTTGGTTTATATCATCAGAGTTGTTGAGTTTTCTTTATTATGTGCTATAAAACTAGATATAAATGAGTATCCGTACATTGTAAATTCTACATTCATGTCTTTCTCCTCGCTTATATTAATTGCCTGTTTTCTTTACCTTAATTGGTCTTTTTCATTGCTCTGAACACTTAAACTCTGTTTTCCAGGGGTTTGGAGGCATGTGCCGTCGACTACGTTAGGCCAATACTGTTCGGCAAAGCCATCCCGAAAATGACAGTGGGACTCGTCTACCTACTGTCCTTCGCCACCTTGGGGGGCCTGCTATACTACAACCACCACTGCATTGGCATCGGTTGTACTGCCAGGCAGATCTGGAAGATTAGGGAATAGAGGCCTTTCAGTATTTTGTAAATTATTTCGATTTTTTAAACGTCAATAAACCGTGAAAGGTTTGAGAAGAATAGAGATTTTTGTTTGAAAAGGGATGGCTTATAATTAATAAATGCAGTTTACTTAAAAAATGCTTGTTACATTGTACAGCTATAGTTTTGTTGGTGTCGTGCTGATATTATGCCAAGTTAAGACTTAAAACTAGAATATATTGCTGCTAAGAGTGAAGCTGTACTAGCGTTTAAGAAACTAACTTATTTTGCAAGCATTATCTAAGGAATGATTCAAATCTGTAGGTTATTTTGTATTATTTAAGTACATGGGTGATTCAGTTGAGACCAGAAATATGCTCACTACCAAAAACTAAGTCATCATATTATCTTTTCAAAGAAAATATAATAAATATGAAGATTATAACATGTATTTATAGAAATAATTATCGAGCAAGAGTTGTTTCATAATGTCCATCATAACACATAAAGGACTAATCATAGGGTACAATAAGGCCTAATTAATCTCGCCCATTGGCCGTCCGGTATGTAAAATTTCGATTTTCGGGTCTGACCAATCACTTTCTCCACTTTCGAATTTCGAAAGTGTGTCATCAGTGTCAGCGCGTCGCGTCCCCCATCGCGGTGTGCTCTCGCCCCTCCCCCACTACGTCGTGACATGCGGACGTCCGTTCATCCAGCAACGGCCGCGACGTAACAGCCGCGGGGCCCCCGAAAACTCCGCGCCGCCGAGATGTTCGCCAGGGTGACTTTTTACCCGACGCTCATCTACAATGTCCTGATGGAGAGACTCACACCGAGACAGTGGTACAACAGGATCGACGACACGGTCGTGCTAGGAGCTCTGCCCTTTCCGTACGTGGCGAAAGAGGTGATGTGCCCCCTTTTGTATATGTAGAGCAAAACGTATAGGTTAGGTTAGGAGGACTGAAATTCCTCCACCCCCTTTACAACTTTGTTGTTTCAGGATTCACGGAACGTTAACCTGAAGTTGCGGGATTGATTTGAATGCAGTTGAAATGATTGATTTAATAATGTTCTAGTTTTTTTTAGTACAAAGCTTCTCGGGCGATTCAAAAGTGACAGTCATTTAAAACACTTGAGTAAAGACTGTTCTTGCTTGTCACACTTTCAAACGGCATGCATCAATTTCCACAACTCAAAGCAATAAAATATCTAATTAACGAAATTATATCTTTTAGCTGGTCGAGAAGGAACACATAAAAGCGGTAGTCTCCATGAACGAGGACTATGAGCTACTCCTAGCCAACGACTCGAAGGTAGTATCTTCCTTTCTATATTACCACTATATAGGCATGGCGGTACCATAATATTCATTGCTAAAACTATTAAAGATCTGTTGAGAAATGGCATGTTTTGCTACGTTTGCTTTGTGCTGGATTGAGCCTAACAATACCTCGTTTATAGTCCTGGAAAGAATTGGGAGTGGAGTTCTTGCAACTGGCAACCGTTGATATATTCGCCACGCCCTGTCAGTCGAAGTTAATCGAAGGAGTACAATTCATAAACAGATTCGTAAATAGGAATAGCGTCATCGATGGAAAATCTACCAGTTCGGTGTATGTCCACTGCAAGGCGGGTAGGACTCGGAGTGCCACTTTGGTCGGGTGCTATCTAATCCACGTAAGAATTGTTTAGAAAGGAAATTTCTAATCGCTTATTTCGCGATTTCGCTTATTCAATATTTCTGTTTTAGCGGTATAAGTGGACGCCACAGCAAGCCGTCGAGTTCATGAAAGAGAAACGGCCCCACATTTTGATGCACAGGAAACAGTGGGAGGCTCTTGAGGTGTTCTACGAACAACATCTACAAGCGAAATTAAAAATTTAGCGTTGCACCCATACATATCAACTTTCTTACCGGAGTACCTCTAGGACCTTTTCCCGATTGCATACCATTCCTCTTCACATTCTTCCATTTAGACTGTTTTCTCTTCTAGTGTAGGCGATTGAAGTTTAGGAAGGAAAAATTGCGACCCTGATGGCCTGCTAGGTACGATGATGTATTTATTATTTGTTAAATGACGATATGACAATAAACCATAATATTAGATTGTACGATGGATTTTAAATTTACCGCCCATACAAGAAGCATCAGTTTGTAAAAATTTTGAGGTTAGAATCGCTTGAGCAACGTCAAAATATGGATTAACAACAATATATTTATTAACTACAAAATGCCCAAAGAACACAAGTAAGTAAAAATCCACCAATCACCTCAATAACTGAATTCTCCCCTTTTAGATCTTCTGCGGTTACAAAAAAACACAGGAGTAGAAGCAAAGTCCACTCGAGACAAAGATCCAGGTCCAGAAGCCTCGAGAAGTCAAAGAAACACAAGAAATCTCGCCGTAAGAGCACCTCGAAGTCTAACCACTCAGATTCCGAAGATGAAAGGTACCGGAGGAAGCACTCCGGTTCAAGGAAACATAAAAAGTCTAAGAGTAAGAAAAAAAAGGAGGAGTCGTCCAGCGACGACAACTCTGACAGCAGCAGCAGTTCTTCTAGCGAAGGCTCCTTGAAACTACTCACGAAGCTGACCGAGGAGAGGTTGAAGTCCACTGATGAAAGAAAGAAGCAGAAGGAACTGATCAAAGCGACTGAAACACCAGAAGAAAAAAGGTAGGGTAACATCCTATATTCAACTGTAAGTGTATCTAATTTCCTATTCATCAGGTTGAGGAGGTTATTGAAGAAACAAGCGAAGGAGAGGCGCCGCAAGGAACGGATGGGCTGGGACAATGAGTATTTGCATTACACCAATAGCGATAACCCGTTTGGTGATGGAAACCTCCTCTCGACCTTCGTGTGGACCAAGAAGCTCTCCAAAGAGGGTCTGACAAATGTTACTCATGAAGAAATCGAAGCGCGGAATAGGTACAAACAAGAAGAAAATAAACGAGAGTTAGAAAAGGTATGATGTAATTTATTTACTTATTTATTCTTTGAAAACAATGCAAGATATGGTGAATGCAGTACCATGATGAGGCTTGAGGTAGACAGCTAATTTATGTAATAGCTATTCTACAAATGGTTATGTACCATTTCTTAACTAAAAGAGTAATTGTAGCTATTTATTTATTGAACAGTATATATAGCACTAGCACTTGCGGTTAACTAATTAATTGAGTCAAATGTTGAATACTTCAGGTGAAGAAGAGGCGTCTGGAGAGGGAGCAGGAGAGGCAGAAACGTGAGGATGAGACACAAATGCTGCAAAGGAGCAAAGAAGCAGCACAGTTCGAAGAGTGGGAAAGGCAAGAGGATAATTTCCATTTGGATCAGGCAAGGCTGAGGTCTCACATACGAATCCAAGATGGCAGAGGTAAACACACCATAAGCACACCATAAGATATTGTGATAGGAGAATTCACTTTACCTTATAAGTTTCAAAGTTTTTATTACTCTTTTCCAGCTAAGCCCATCGATCTCCTAGCGAAGTATGTCAGCGCCGAAGAAGAAGTTGATGCGATCGAGATGCATGAGCCATACACTTACCTGAATGGCCTCCACATCAAGGACCTGGAGGATCTCGTTGAGGACATCAAGGTGTACAAGGAGCTTGAAAGAGGCAGGAACTTGGACTACTGGAACGACATAACCGTCATTGTCGAGGATGAGCTGCAGAAACTCAGGAAACTGGAGAAGAACAACTTTGACATTAGCCTTGGCAGGAGGGAGGGTATACATCAATCCGTTGCCAGTGACGTTACTGCTGTCTTCAAGGGCAAATCGGCAGCACAGCTGGCTGAACTGCAACAACAGATCGAAAATAAGATCAACACTAGGGCTGACGGTATCGATATCGGATATTGGGAGTCGTTACTTTCACAGCTGAAAGGTAACCAAATGTATAATAAATATGATTACATTGCATAACTGTGGTTAATCATTTTAATACAAAAATAGTATGTATATTGCAATTGAAATATTATTGGCATTTTATAGCACATATGGCTAGGGCCAGGTTGAGGGACAGACACCAGGAAAGCCTCAGGCATAAGTTGCAAGTACTTAAGGCTGAACAAGCCAGCAACCTTGTTTCCAATGAGAATCAACCGGGTACATCTGACAACACTACCGTTATCCAGACTGAATCTAAACCTGGGGCGACCAGCGATGATCACAACAGTGACAACGAAGGGTAATACATTTTTTATTTACCTAGTAATATGAGACATCTGATGTAGCAGTATGCCTTCTCTACACACACACACATCTATAGATGTCTTGTACAGATCGAAAGGTTCAAGTTTTTTTTGCATTTAGGAACGAGGAAGATGTGGCCGTAGACTTATTAAATGAATGCTTCGATGCCTATCAAGTAGGGGGTTACAGTCCCAAATTCTTGGCCTCCCAGGAAATAGAACCAGGGACCATTGTAGTGACTGAGGAAGATGACAAAAAGAGGCTTGAGTTCACAAGGATGCAAGTTTTAAATAGTGGCAAGAAAGTAGAGGTATGGCATCACTACATTGTATTATTTTTTCCGTTTCAACCGATTTCTGTTTCAGAACGTAATAACGAAAGAGGAGCTACTCCTCCAAAAGGAGGCGAGAAAGGGTATGGACGCGGATGAGGCTCAGTTTTCCGTCGAACACGCTTTGGATAATCAGGTGTACCTCTGGTCCGATAAGTACCGCCCGAGGAAACCAAGATACTTCAATAGGGTGCACACAGGCTTCGAATGGAACAAGTACAACCAGACGCATTACGATATGGACAACCCACCTCCGAAAATCGTGCAGGGTTACAAGTTTAATATATTCTATCCTGATTTGATCGATAAGAACAGCACGCCAGAGTATTTCTTAGTGAGTTTCTGTCCAATTGATGTATCTACAAATCTATAATATATATTTAATTTGTTTCAGACTCCTTGTCCTGACAACAAAGAATTCGCCATTCTACGGTTTCACGCTGGTCCGCCTTATGAAGACATTGCTTTCAAGATAGTCAATAGGGAGTGGGAGTACTCCTACAAGAGAGGTTTCAGGTGTCAGTTTCATAACAACATATTCCAGTTATGGTTCCACTTCAAACGTTATCGCTATAGAAGATAAATATCATTTATCAATTCATATGGAATAGAAGTATTTTATTTGAAAGGAAACAATAGGCTTTGTTTCCTAGGTTTGGAAGATTTATGGGAAATTTTTATATCGGTTTCTTCCAAGCTTTCAGAAGAAGGTCATGTGATGTATCTCTATTTTATATGAAATTATTTCAAGGTGCCAGGTGATAAATGGCTTGTATAATACAGTATGTAAGTAGTATGATTGCATAGTGTTTTATTCACCAACTGAACCATTATTATTAACAAAGGCTGGAAAATAGCAGAAATTTTAAAACTATCTATTCTTGAACCATAAAAAATACCTGCTTTCGCCTGAAACAGTTAACTATGTTGGAAGCCCAAGACGCCGATTTTATGACATAACATACAATAACTTATCCCACGAAGTTTTGAAACATTTTGGAAGGAAAATATACCTTTAGTGGGGTGTTACACGGTTTTACTTTTTAAATAATCGCGGGTAAAAGTATTATGGCATTTCATTGGTTGAACCAGTTTCTCTGTCAGATGTCATTCTTTGGTAAATAAATATCTGCTATATATCTTTTTAAAAAGTTAGACCTGATAAGGCGTAGAGGTGGAGATGTTACAGGAAGACTCCAACGGTGAATCGTCCTTCGAATTCATCGAGAAGAAGGGCCGCGACGTCGACGCTCCGGGCACTGGTAACCCCTTTAATAACCGCCTTTTACCCGCCACATATGCGAAACGCCAGCCCCCCTTTTTTCAGGTTCCGGCACGAGCCTCAGCTCGATATCCCCGGACTACTCGTTCGGAAACAGCGGCAACATACTGTCCAACGTGCGGCCCCCGACGACCCTGCCGGACATCTCCATATGGACGCCCCCGGCGACGGCTACGACGACAGTCGGAGCGCCGCCCACGGCCCTCTCGCCGCCGACTAAACCCACGGCGCCCTTCGTGCCACCGCCGGCTCAGACGCAGCCCCCTCCGATAACGTCACCGCTGATGTATTCCGTCCCGCAGGCCTTCACACCTATGCCGCAGCCTTCGATAACGCCTGCCATCCCAGCAGCCCCCGCCTACCAAGGTTTTCCACAGTCAAAGTGAGAAGGGACTTATTTTGTCGCAGTGGGGAATTAGGCCAATCATTTTTAGTAAATTGGCTCCAATAATATAACTATCAGGCGAACAAGTAACATGTAAATTAATAATAATAGTTTATGACACATAACGCTTAGTCAGTAATATTTTTTACTAGGGCATATTGGCCTTACCGAATGATTCATATGGACTGATGCACTGATGATATGCAGCCTTTTTAATGGCTTTTGTGATCATGAGGTTTACTTGTGTTTGTTTGGTTTTCAGTGCAGTCAACCCTCCCACTATGGGCCCCCAGCAACCGGACCCCTACAGCGACTCCTCCTCCTCCAGCGGTTTTATTGACATGGTCAAAGGAGCTTTTCCCGGCAAGGGAATGTTCCTGAGGATGGCAGAGAAGGCGAAAAACTCGGTTGATTCGATCATCACGACGTTGGATCCACAAATGAGCGAATATATATGTAATACACGATTTTTATGAGCTTTCCGATTCTGAATACTTCATAGCATTCGTTTTGTATTGTTCGTTGATATTTTTAGATTCCGGAGGAGACATCGAGGTAACAGTAACATCTAAGAATGAAGATGAGGTCGGGGCTGTCAGAGAGGCATTCCACTCCATACTAGGGAAAGCGTGGGTCAAGTAAGTTTAATTGACAAGTGGTGAAAAACAAACATAAACAATTCATTTTCAGCGGAGTAGATCTGAGCCTCCCCCAGAAACAAATTCTGATTACGAGCTTCGATATGGGATTTGCAGCTGCAGAAGAAAAGATTGAATACTCATTAAAATATAGAAAGACCCCTACAATCAGCATCGAAAGCATCCTATTTCAGCAAGACAAAACGTATGTGATAAGGTCATTCCAAATGTATGCACCTAACTTGTTGCTTATTTCAGCTGGTACTATTTGGACCTTTTGCTTTTAAAAGACTACGAAAGGCAGTTGACTTTCCAGACGTTTACCCAAGGAACACCGCTGCCCATCAACGAATTCTTGAGTACTTTGGAAAAGGAACGGCCTAACTGCAGTTCATTGAGTGTCGAGGAGAAGCTATCCTTGTACTTCCAGGTAAACTGGGAAATGAGTCCAAAATATTCAGTATTCGAGAATGTTTAAGCTTTACTTGATTTATAACATTTCGCTTTATTTCAAGATTCATCTAAACTGGCAAGTGGAGTACTCCGGAGTAAGCAGGAAAGAAACTCTGTTGCTTGCGGCCAAGGTGCTCGCTAAATTGTACAAGAACAAAATCTGTATCAATTGATGAGGTTTTCTTTTTTGAATCCTGTTGTCTCGAAATACTTATTGAGAGTCATGTTACTGCCATATTATCATCAAGTATTTGGGGTCCTTAGATCAGCCCTGTTGGGTATTTATTTTACCCAAGTAGCAGTGAATTGACACATCACATTGTTTTAATTCAAACTTTGTATTGTTAGATATTAAAGGAATATTATGAAATTATGGTTGCAATGCAAGTGTAAGAAATTAATTTATAATGGCCCAACAATTGTAAGAAGTAAGTTCTGTATAAATCAAAAAATAAGTCTGTATTGTAGAAAACCATGAATTAACAAGTTTTAAGAAACAAAGTATTATTGAATGTTCATATGGGCTAATTAAGTGAAGTATAAGTCTTGCATTTAAAAAATATTTTTATTCGTATATGTATATACTCTTATTTGTTGTTATTTAAAGATTTTAAGAGATATTCCAAACTAATTGTAGTAATATTTTTGAAGAGAATCCCTATTGAATAAAGTCTTCATTTTCAAAGACAATCAGTTTTCCTTTTATACAAGTTTATTTATTGAACTGCATTACATCAAAAATCATTAATACTACTTCGAATTGAAAATATATAAATAATTTTACATTGTTTAAATGCTGTTATCAAAAACCTAACCCTTTCAAGGGGAATGTGAGAAAATTACCGTTCTTCTAGTATCACAGTTTCTTGAGGACATAATTTCAATTCTTGAAGGGTCTGACTCTTGTCCAGAGAAGTTAACTAGTGAGAGGAAAGATAGAATTAAAAGTAGTTTTATTGTACATTTTAACTTTTACTCACATCTCTCCTAGGCCAGCTAGATATGACTTTATACTCTTCCATAGGGTAGCCTTTGACTACTAAAAAGTCCAGCAACACCTAAAACAAAAGTAATACTTATTCCAAACAGCAAATTTTTCATTAAGAGTTAAAATTTATGGAGTATTCGGTAAACTAATTTATCTATATGTTCTGATAGAAATATTCCTGTAATGTGGACAAAATCTGGGCATATTGAAAGTCTTTTAGAACTTCTATAAATTTCAATTTGATTCATTGAGATTTTGGAGAAATTTATTTAGCAGGTTTCCATAGAAAACTTGAAAAGAGAGACTGTTTGTACTGACAAACTATTTGCTTGTTGTAAATACTACACAACCAACCTTCAGGGGAGTGTTAACAGGAAATCTCCGCTCTATTTGCTCTGCCTTGGGTAGCCTGAACCTTATCTTTGTTATGCCGTCGCCCTGCCCCTGGGGTGGTTCTGGTGGCAGGCTGGCCTCGACTTGTTTCCTGAAAGCTTCTTTTTTTGCTTCCGTTTCCGCTTTCTCGCTCTCCAGTCTTTTCCTTGCCTCTTTCTCGGCTTTCTCTTGCATCTTACGCGCCTCTTCTTTAGCTCTGGAAACAGATGTTATGAAGAAAATTTAAAAATTTGTCACACTGACATATGTCAACCGGACTGCAATACCCGAGGTATTGTCTTATTTACCTGTCTGCTTCTAAGCTCTCACGGTAAGCCATGTCTTGCTCGAACTTGACGAGTTCCCTTTCGGCTCGCTCGGCTTCCTCCTTCACTTCGACGCGTTGATGCTCGCTAAACACCTCCATGCACTCTATCAGACTGGAGAGGAGCTCATTTACTCCTACGTTACCTGGAAAAATGTTACACCATTAGACACATCTATATACAGTACAATAAATAATAATGCACTGTGCCACCACTTTTACAAGAATGTAAATACCATAAACTACGTTGAAAATCTCAGTGGTGGACCTGATCTTCATGATGAGCACTAGGGCAGGCAACCTATCGACGGGCGTGCTTCTCAGGCTCATGGCCGCAGTTGAGCCCAAACAATTGTTGACGGACAGTTGCAACTTTGCCCTGTTACTCTCAAAGGTAATGTCCCATCCCCACAGAATAAAATTGTTCTCGAACATTTGCATGACGCTCTCGAAGCCGAGCAATTGGGTGCAGAAAACGTTCGTCAGGACGCTTGCGTCGTGATGGAGGTAGATCGCCAGTATTTTTCTCTACAACAGAAACAGATGATGATGACAGAGTTAAAAATTGGAAGAATGCGAATTAATCTCACGTCTTTTGCTGGTTTAGAGCATGCTTCCTTCAAGGCGTCCTCCAGGGTGCCCTGATAGAAAGCTGGATGGACTGGACCATAACGGTTGGTGAATTGCTCAGAGAAAGTTATGCTGCCAACGATTTCATCCTCGACGTCTTCAGGAACTGAAAAGAACAGGAAAATGATGAAACCATTAGTTCACAACCAGATACTTCAAAATGACTACCATTATATAACTTCAATCACAAAGTAGACGCTATCATAACTATACCCAATCCTTTGAGGATCGATTTGTTTACATCCAATCTTGAACACTGTGTTTAACTCCCAGTTAACTTCAATCACTGGTGTACTAAGGCAATAAGTAAACATTTCTTACACTAAGAGTACATTTTACATGGCATTGAGTGGAACCATGTAATCTGGGAGTAACTTTTAATTCTACATGCATGCTTTACAATTTCCATGATTTATTCAAACTGTGAACTCATTTGCTTACTTAACGGTTCCATTTTCTTAACGGCCACATTGCTATCAATGAAGTAATCATCATCGACTGTGAAGCTCTCCGAGGCGTCCTCGAACTCGTCGTCGTCACTATCGATTTGAACGATCGGCATGTTTTTCTTCTCTTTCGCTGGTATGTTCCTACGTACGGTGAGATCATGTTCGGGATAACTGAAATAACAATAATGGTATTCTTTACACAAACAATATGAATACTGTCAGTGAAGTTTAGTCTATGGTATGTTGTGTAAGATTTGAGTCACCAGTATACATAAGAAATGCTATTTATAATTCAAGATTAATTAACCCATGATTATTGTAATATTAAGTGAATTGCCATCATATATGTTTTATTATGCATGCGATAGCTATAGCAGTTTGTAATAAAATTTCTTTAATTGCAATGTTCTGGCAGAGTAGTAGTAAAGTTATTACTGGAATGAAAGTACTAACTT
The DNA here is from genome assembly GCA_963576515.1 of Cryptocephalus primarius. Taxonomy (NCBI): domain Eukaryota; kingdom Metazoa; phylum Arthropoda; class Insecta; order Coleoptera; family Chrysomelidae; genus Cryptocephalus; species Cryptocephalus primarius. The sequence continues at coordinate 13,120,616 of OY754948.1, read as the reverse complement.
GATCCCAGAGAGTGCCAGCATAGTGTTATCATCAATATTAGGAGGCCAACCGGTCCATATCTGGTTACGGACGTGGATGTTTGTGAGCGCATACAGCCCGGATTTGACGTCTAAGATGCTTTGGGTTCCGGGGAATTTTAGATTGTACACGGTGTTGTCATATTTTATGTTTAGAATGTATGTGCCGTTTAGCTTTTCAGTGACGGCATGTCTGGAAACATCAACAGAAATTTAAGATAAGAGAAAGAACTACATCGTAAGTTATAAGATAATCTTAAATTCTTTTGATTGAATCTGACATCACTAACACCAAGAAAAATTAATAACACATCAAAACAAAAAGAACATCGCTTTTGAACATAATTGAACCTAATTGCACTACTGCTGCTTCCCTGTGCTTTTTAGTTATTTCTAATCTAGAGGGTAGTTTTTCATATGTACAAGATAGTGCCATATAACGTAATATACAACTAATGTTAAATCACTAGAAATCAATAAGGATCTTTGTTGCTCCTGTATTAAAACCATCTGAGGACACTCTTTAACACAATAAATTCTAGATTTGTGTTTTGGAACAAATCAAAAAAACGGTTAGTATAAACACAACACCTTATTATTATTATAGAGTGCTCCATTTAAAAAGATTTACATTCCCATATTTTGCTCTTAAGGATTATATATGTGGCGAAGAAGTGTTTCAAAATTCCCTATCAGTTCCCATTTAAATACGTGATGGATGGGACTCCTCACCCTGTGTATTTTATTTCAATTCCTACTTCTCTGTCCGCTGTTTACTATAAAATTTACCAAGATAAAATAGGAAATAAACTTACTCTTCCTTCGACGATAGACCGCCATCGCTCGATTTCAGAGTCAGTTGCAGATGGTTCTCTTCAGGTAACATCAGTTTAGAAAACGGGGTGTTCTCGTACTGCGGCAGACGAGCCCATGAGGACAGCAATTGTCGGCAGGGTGCTACCTTCAGTTCTGTTTGGATTTTTAATTTCAGGTCATCTATAAACATAATGAAAGACAATATTTATTTTGAACAGTAATAACTAAAGAGTGACTTGTAAAAATTTTAAACACTGTTTAAATGTTTGTGATAATCATGCTGAACTATGAGTCACCTCATTTTAAGATTCACGTCATATTTACCACAATATGGCATCAAATAAAATTTGGTACTATGCGAAATAACGCTTCATTCAACTCCAAATTTAGGTGCACTTAAATTAAATTAGAACCAAGTACAGAAAGTTAATACTAAGTGTTGGACAAATACATTTGTACAGCGAGAGAAAGTTTAAGACACTTATTTTCAGAAAATAACTGTCAAAACATTACCATTAATATAGAATAGTGACATTGACTTGAACTGTAATTAATGTTGATGTTCAATGTAAACTTCAGTTTTAGTACTAAAATTAATTGATGAGAATTTGTGTCTGCTCAGTGTTTATATAAATAAATTTATCCATGACTTCCTGTATATTGATTACAATTTGACCTCCAACATTTAGTACCTTGTGCACTAAATATTGATTTGAATCCTTCCATCATGTATGTATTTTACTATATTGTATTACAATACATTATTTCTACTTGTCATTTTTCTCATGCCGACCTTGTCAATGCTCCAAGTTTCGACCACCGCTGCGTAACCTTCACAACTTAAGGCGCTACATTTGCGAATATACTTTACTTACTAACTGTCCATCCCTCGGGCAGTTCCACGGTAATGACCCTATCACAATAATGGATGTGGAACTTGAGCAGTTTTGGGCTACTGCCGCTGCTGGAAGTAGACGGCCGATCGTCAGTCTGCTGCTGCTGCTGCTGAGGCGCAGCCGATTTCTTCCTGGTCGGGCGACTGTTGCTGACGTCCATAGCCGTGTCCGCCTGTGAGTTTGGCAGGCTGGCGTCGTCCTCGATCACCATCACGTCGGGGTCGACGCGCATCTGGAAGCTCTGCGTGTCGGGAGGCATCACCCTGCTGACGGCCCTCTGTGAAACGAACAGGTTCTATAGTTTGGCACCCGTGACTGTGCGACTGTGACTTACCAGCAGGTCCCAATTGGTCTCGTCGAGGTGGTAGATCGCCTCGCCAACGTCCTCGATGCCTGTGCACGCCTGAAATACCGAATTGTGTGTGTGTCTCGAATGGTGCAATGGCTAAGATGACTATTGTGTTTCTATGGGGGCGACTTACCTGGAAATCCGCTAGAATTTCTTCCCGATTCTCTGCCATGGTCGTTCGAAAAGGGTTCGGGATTTAACACCAACAAAGAACAATTTTCAACCTTCCCAATGAGTGAACAAATTCAAGTTGTATTTCGTCTTTTGTCTAGCCTCCAATCATATCAAGAACCATCAAAAATATAAAAATCCATAAAACAACCAAAAATGGTCGGGACAGGGGTTCCGAACCAAAAAAGATGTGTTTCTCGGGCGAAACTCAAAAGCGTTTACAGTCAATAATTAAAACAACGACGCTGATTCCACCATATGCAATATTTTTCTAAATAACTCCTATATTTCGAATTTACTCGAAAATTTCAATATTGTCATGGCGTATTTTTCATGGCACACATGATATTTTCCTGTTTCTCGTTTAGTTTGTCTCCGTGAAGAGATGATCCTAGCTCCTCATCTCCACGCTCGTGTCTCGTGTCTAACTCTTAACCTTAAAATTATCATAACCTCAATCTTTGCGGGAATAATTTAAAAGTCGGGCTCACGTTGTTTCCATAAAGTTGTTTGAAATAAGTGAAAATGGAGGAGGACTTTCCTCGTGGTGGCACTAAACCGAAATTGCCAGTAAAGCGGCGAAAGGAAGAAGACGCTGTGAGTATTTGCAGTTTAAGTACTTTAAACTGCTTTATATACTATATGGGAGCATTCTTTAAACAGCAATGTATTTGTCCGCTGCTGGACATATTTCATAGCACATAACCACCCTCCTCCATGTAAAAACTTTCATTTCTCTCTATACCGCATTGCACTTATCCCATCAGTGCAAAAGCGATGTAATCCCTTGAACATTGGTAGGTGTTGTTAATAAATTTATTGTGATTTGGTTTCTTCACTCCATTCACGAGCGTAGAAATGGAAGTACATCTTCACAGGTTCATATCTTCGATATCTCTACAATTGTTATTAAAACCGAGACCAGTATATTTCCCAAAAATGAGAGTATAGTAATCAACCATATGTGTTATTTTAACTAACATATTGTACATTGAACAAATATTGAACTGAAATATTTTTAGTTGTTTAATTTTGCTGAGGCCCACAAGGCGAAGAAAGTAAAAAAGCGGACTCAACTCGAGAAGGTGGTTGTGTCCGATGACACATTTCATTCGTCTTTAAAGATTGACGGAAGTCTATCTTACCGAGTAAGTGATTCATTTTTTCTGTTACAAGCGACCTTTGTACAAATTACCTCTGCCTTTCAGAAAATTCAAAGCGGCATGGTTATTCTAAGCTGTGTGAGGCGTATCCTAAACTTAGCACTAGAAGTTGAATTGCCGGGATTAACCTTTGGCATCGTAGGTATAGCGAGAATATCGGACGTTTTCGTGAAGATCATGAATGAGAAATTGCAACAAGATGGAGAGGTATATGGCATGAAGTCTTATAAAACAGATCTGTGATCTTTAGGATTTTCAGAATCATTTAATGCAAGTGTTTCATGTTGGACAATTTCTGCCCGTAAGAGTTATCAGCATTGAACGTGGAGAGAAAGGAATGAATGTAGAGTGTTCTATAAATCCCAGAGATATTTATGCAGAAAAACACCACAGCTCTTTCAAGAAGGGCATGTTGATTTGGACATATGTTCAATCAGAATTAGACCACGGTTTCGAAATGAGTGTCGGTGTACAAAATTGCAGAATATTTCTACCATCCAAAAACATTGATAACGATAAAACGCTAGGTGAGTTAAAAAATTTATTTCTAGACTATCACAACATTGCTTTGACAGTTTCTCGGTTAGCTGAAATACTACTTCATATAACAATTCTAAATAAAGACTGAGAGACTTTTATCATGATTTTCCTGCATTTTTGAAAAGAAAATAATACCATTTATGTGTTTTCTTTGTAAACTTTTTGTATTGTGTTGCTTATTATAATATTTTAAATGATCATAATAAATAACTCATATGTAGGTATCGGCGATCCTATGTGGTGTACCATTCATAAAAGTAGCAGCACAAGCGAAGCGACGAATTTACGTGTGAGCTCAAAGGAACAGCACTTGGAAGAGTCGAAATTCGGACAAATCGACTCCTTGGATCATTTAATACCAGGAGTAGAAGTCGAAGTACTCATAGATCAAGTAATTTAACCAAACACGCAAATTTCACCTTATTTTCACAGTGGCGCATTTGTAGGTGACTTCAAATGGACTCAAAGGAAAGTTTCTGCATAACTTTTCTGCCTACATTGATGAGACCCACCTGAAAGGCCCAATGGACAAATTAGAGAATTATCACGAAGGAAACCTAGTGAAAGCGGTCATGCTCTTCACAGAACCTATTACTAAACTGACTCATTTAACAATGAGAAGCTTGAATTTGGTTCCCAGTCTTTCACATAACATCGGGGATGTTTTACTGGCAGAAGTAATGTTGCACTTATACACAAATCAGATCTATTATCATTAAACATATTGTTTCAGGTCATATCTATCAGACGTAATGGTGTTTTCCTCAAATTACCCTTAAATGAAAAGTGCTTTGTAACAAACCAACGGCTGATGAATTCACTAGGGAAAGAACCAAATCAGGATGCCACCAAGAAAATCAGATCGAAGTACCAAATCGGCACCAAGCATAAAGTCCGATTGTTGGACTACAACCATTTATCGCTCTTTTACATAGGCACCGTCGAGCAGGCTCTGGTCAATGAAAAGTTGTTCGACGTAAAAGATGTTCAGTTGGGACAATTGATCAATGGCGCCGTGGACCACATCAATGCTAATGGTATCGTTGTCAGTTTCGGACACATGACTGGTTTCGTTCCAAATTTGTATGTCTCAGACTTTCCTTACAATGAGCATGTCAAAAAGAAGTTCAAAGAGGGACAGGAGGTTAAAGCTAGGTATGGTATTGACAGAAACTTCTGTCAAATATATGAAGTTAGTTTAATCCTCAGTTCAAATATATTTCTTTGGCACTTGGACAACGCAGTCCAGAATAGGCTGTTTGTAGAGATGCAAACAAATTTTTATTTACCTGTTTAAAACCAGCAATATTTTCAATTAATTTATTGCATGCAAACCAGGTACTTCGTACATACTTTCATATAACAGTTTTTTTGAACAGTTTTAAATTTAATGACTTAATATTTAAATGCAGTAGTATCTTTCTCTTTCTTTACTAGAGTATTATCCATCATAGAAGGCAAAGTACTGCTGACTATGAAGCAGAGCCAAGTGGAGTCGGAAAAATGCCTGACAGATTTGTCTCAAGTAAAGAAAGGAGAACAATACCCAGGGGTAATAATTAGCTGTAATCAATACCGGGCAAAAGTTGTATTCTACAATAACATCAAAGGCTTTATAAACAGGGAGAATTGTGGTGAAATGAAGGACCACGAGATGGAGAATTATTTCTACAAAGGGCAAGTGGTATGTGTTAATATGACGTTGACATGGCATGGACAAGGTAAGGTATTGAAATGAAAACAGAAAAACTGATCCCCAAAAATTACTTTTTGTAAGCACATTTCACTAAAACAATGAGTACACTTCAGCAAAGTTAAGTACGATTTTTTTTTCAAGTTTATTTAAATGTTAACTTCACCACATCACTGTAGTTCAATACCATTCCTTACAATTGTTCTCTCTGTGGGTTTCTTTAAAAAGTTTTGGTATAGTTCTCTAATTTTCTCTTAGGTAAATCCTTGGGTTTTATACGTTACAAAGAGTAACGTAATATTGACCTTAAAGAAAGCTAATGAGTTGACGCAGGTGGAACAGCTCCAAATCGGCCAGAGGCTCACTGGCGTAGTGTCTAAGATTTATAACGATAGAGTAGATATTAAGACGACCAAAGGTCACTTCATGGGTATACTCCCGATGAACCAGCTAAGTTCAATGCTGTCTCTCTGCCCAACCTTCCTCAGTAAGTAACAAACGTTACACTTTGGTCTTATGTAGCGCTATCATTTTCAATTTTTTCCTCAGAGACTTTGAAAGTTGGGGACAAAATCAGGCCACTGACCTGCATCAGAAATACTACTAGACCATTCGTTTTATCAAGGAGAGAAGCAGTCATCTTAAATAAAGCGAAACGGTTCAGAGTGCAGAGTTTCAAGGCGCTCAAGGAAGGATCTATCGTCAGATGCTCACTTATCTCCTCATCTAAATCAGGAATAGAGGTTCTGCCCTTTGTGCAAGATTTTCATAAAAACGTCTCGATCGAAAAGGAGGTAGTAATTTAAAAATGTCATAAACAAAGACACTCCCTATGTTGCAATATCAAATTTTTGTTTCAGAATATCGTCGAAAAAGACATGAGACTGCCGAAGTTCCAACCGCACCAGTGCATCTTAGGAAAGGTCACCTCCATTGATCATGTCGAGGAAAATATTACCCTCACCGCGAAATTTAGTGAAATCTTCAATAACAAAGTCGAAGTATATAATAAATCTCTGATTTAAAACATCAAACTCGTAACTTAACTTTTTAGACCATCATGAATTACTTCAGCTTCCAAATCGCAGACCTGAACTATGTTAGAAACTTTGGCAAGGAGAACGGATGGCTCTCGTGCCGCTACGAACCAGGGGAGGTCGTCAGCTGTAAAGTGGAAAAACTGGGGGAGTCCGGGGGGTGCATGGTCACCTTACCTAATAAGATCAAAGGATTGGTTACGCCTAAGTTGTGCCCAAGTAAAAAATATTCCTAATGTCTGGTTAGTATTGTTAGTAAGGTTTTGTTTTTAGGTAGTGTTAAACCTGGGGAGACAGTGAAAGGAACAATTCTATCGCAAGAATTTAAGAACGACTATGTCGAGATGTGTATTAAGCCAGATATTTGTCACAAGATTAGTGCCAAGCAAGGTAAATGTTAGCTTGATTTAATAAAACATTAATAGCAACCACCAAATAATATTGAGTACAATTGCAGTCTCCTAGTCTAAGTGCTCTCTTATTTTCGTTTCAAAGATTTTTGTGACTCTTAAATTTGGATGGATTTTATTCCTTCACTTCATTTCTTTTCTGTTTATCAGTTGGTTGTGTAAACATTATTTTTGAACTGAATTGAATGTCTGTTTTTGTTATTCAGACGGGAATTTGAACGTTTCAAAGTTATCATCGTGCCCGGCTGAGACGCTCGTCATGAAACACGACTACATCATCGCATTATTGAAGCAGAGCAAGCAGCTTATCTATGTGCCATTGTATTTCAACGAGAACGATTTCACTGGTCAGAGAATCCACTACGAAATCGACAAGTACAAATTGTGCATTTGTGGGTAAGGAAGAAATTTAAGTACGGAAGTAGTAATGTAGTAAGTATGGGTATATTACAGGAAAGTCGGGAACTGTCTCTTGGGGTTCAGCAAGAAGTTGTTTCTACGTCTAGACAAGCACAACAAGCAACTTTTAGGAAATAAAAGTATTTTTAATAAACTTCTCCCAAGTATTGAAGTTTCAATAAGGTCTCAAAAGTCTCTCAAACATACAAGAGATAATGAAGGGAAAAACGTCAAAACCACAGTTTCAAACGTACAAGGAGATGATAAAGCAATTGATCAAGATCAAGGAGCTCCACCTAAGGAAATTGCGAAAACAAAAGAAATTACTGAAAACGAAGTAATATCTGAGTATGAAATCAAAACTAGCGTACATTCATTTTTCAATCCTGATGGCGTTGAATCACAATCTTCTTCAGATGACGAAGAAGAGGAGGTAACAAATACCAAGACTTTTATTTTTTGTCTCCTATTTACTGGTACTTTTCTAGGGAGAGACTGTGAGAAAGAAGAAAAAACTGACTGGCATGGAAAGGCTGGAGCTGGCGCGCCAGGAGGAGGAGAGATTATCAAAAATAGAGAGAGAATTGGCAGATTCGACTTTGGAACCCAAAAGCGCTGAACACTTTGACCGACTGTTACTTGCTAATCCGAACTCCTCTGAGCTGTGGCTGAAATACATATCATTCCATACCGCGGTAATAATAACTATAATACAACAGTTGTTGCATGCTATATTTGTTTCAGTTGTAAATAAATAGTATTCAATATCTGTGGAATATCTTGATCAATATTAGTCAAAATATATTTGTTTTTGCAATTAAATATCAGACTCTGTATATATCACTGGTTATACGAGGTTACATTTTGCTTCTATTCTTTGTTGTTTATTATATAATTGAGTATTGCATAAATGAAAACCGCTTTGTTTGCAGGCTACCGAGTTCAACAAAGCCAAAGCAGTCGCGAAAAGGGCCCTGGATGCGATCAACATGACTTTAATCAATGAGAAATTCAATATATGGATCGCCCTGTTAAATTTAGAAAACATGTTCGGTACAAAAGTATGTCTCCATTCCCATTTTAAAACCCTTCATTATTTTTATTGCTTTCGCAGGAACAGTTTGATAAAACATTGGAAGACGCTCTCAAATACAATGACTCATTAGAAATATACTTGAAAGTAATAGAAATGTTAGCCGAGTCCGGAAAAATCAATGACATGGAAGAGAAAGTGAAGAAAGTGAGGGGTAAATACAAGCAGAACCCGAAAATGTGGCTGGAAGTCGCTAAAACTTATTATCTCATACGCAATTTCAAAGAAGCTAGAAACCTGAAGGATGCCAGTCTGAAGTCCATACAGGACAGGAAGAAACGTAAGCATTTTCCTTTATCCTCTGTAAATTTGTCATAAGCATATAAAATCTTAAAAATGAATGACACAAGACGTTTAAAACTACTATTTCTAGTGGAATTTCATATTAGTAATTCAGTAAGAAAACAAAATCTCCTTGCAGCAATCTTTTTCCATTGTATAATGATACCCTATCGATCAGCTATGATTTTTTAGTGAAGGAAATCTTTTGTTGCATTTCAGAATTGGAAATCATTGTCCGTTTCGCCATCATGGAATTCAAGTACGGCGAGGAGGATCAAGGGGCCGCCATCTTCGAGACCATCCTCGCTACTGACCCAAAGAAGGTGAGCATGTGGTCGGTGTACGTCGATCAGCTCATCAAGAGGGACCGAATACATGAGGCCAGGTAATCAATTCAGTAATTAGAGTGATTGTATCATCAGATTGATGTTGGATTCGTAGGAGGGTGCTGGAAAGGGCGGTCAGCCAACATCTCCCCTTGAAGAGCATGAAGACATTGTTCCTGAAGTTCAGGACGTTTGAGGAGCAGCACGGCACCCGAGCCACCGTGGAGGCCGTGAAGGAGAACGCCAAGGAATATTTTTTGAAAGCTTCCAAGAAACTTTAAACGGTTTTGTAAGTCTGTCAGTTATTCTAACATGTGTATTGTTAATAAATAATTTCCATGTATGAAATGCCTTCTTTCGAATGTAATTGTTCTAATAATATGTGGGATGAAATTGATGTATTTAGAGTGTGTACAATATGTTCAAAGTTAATTGTACATAATTTTATTATTTGAGCAGGTAAAATATTTTCGATTTTGTGATTTTTGTACAACGCTATTTTTAAAAACTTTTGTGCATTTCATATTGATAATCCGTTCGCACGTCTGGTTGCATATGCATCAGGCGACAAGCCGCCGAGTCTCGCGGTGCTATTGTGTTGCATCGGTTGGCAGCCATGTACTGATCGTATTCCGTTTTAAACGCGTGAAATTTCCAAATACTTCCGTAGCATAACGAGTCTACTTCTGAAAAGACTACTTCGAAAGTCTTTGGAGGGACCGTCTTTCGCGATTTCGTTGAGTGTAGCATCCGTCGACGGGTCGAGGTCCCGCTGGGGAAATTCCCGCCGCCGTTGGCAGCCCTAGCGCGAATGACTGAAAAGAAACAGCTGAATGGACGACAAGAGGACGGGTCGTCTCACTGTTGTAAATGACTGGTGAATAAATTCACGAATTAATTATAAATAATCCGAGGGCGATTGATAATCCGACTCAGCTGCGTCAGTGTCAAAATCCGGAGTCGAGCGCGAGTGGACGTACATATATCGAGGGCGCGCGAGGGCAGCACGTCTAGGGCGATAACGTGAAACGGTGAAAATGTCCGAATTGGTACAAACATAAAAAAGTAGGAAACATATTCCACTGTGTTCATTTTCCGGAGACCGTCGAGCCTTATCTGAATGTAATATGGAATGATCGAAGTGTCAAAGGACTGTTGTGATGTTGGCTAATTCCTAATTCTCGTGTAATCCCGTTGTTAATTACCGAATTTGGTCAGGGGGAACAGAGGAATATTAATAATGTCAACTATGAAAAGTGGTGGATTATCTAAAAAGGAAGGCAAGATGAGGATCCGGGCTTTTCCAGTAAGTATACCCATGTACCTGACAATTTTGACGTGCCATCATTAGGTGGAATATTTTTACATAACTTTGTAAAAACTACCTGAGCTTGCACACAATTAACCTTTGTTTTTCTTAAGATCCTACCTTCTATAGCTCACCGCCCACCCCATTAATACTTACATTACAGACTAATAGGATTCTTATTAACTACTAAGTATGCAAATACAAAAACAAGTACACACAAAATGAAACCTGTTTCCCTACTAAATAACATTTACATTACAAGTATGGTAGGATCCCAGGTTATGAACTCGCATTGGTAAATAAAGGATAACGGCCGGTAACAAAACATTATGAATATGTTGTAATCCTGTGATCAGTCAGTCAGTTACAACTGTTCTCACTGAAATCGAAATCAATCGTTTTGCTATTCCTATCACTATTGTATTTCACTTGACATTAACCCTTAACCTTGACCCTCAACCCAATATTAGTAACCATCGGAAAAATCAGAAAGGTTTCGTCATCGAAAGTAACAAGGTACTCTTAAGGAAATATCACCAATAATCCTGTGATAAGTTGAAAAATTACAGCCGTTCTCACCAGAGCTGAAACTAATCTTTCTGGTATTCCTATCACCCTTATAATTTCATTACTATTATCACCCTTAACACAATATTAATAACCACAGAAAATACCGGGAAAGGTAATTTCTTCGTCAACAGGTAGTCTTCACAAAATATCATAAATCTAATATATATCATATCAAAAATACCACAAAACTAAAATGATGGCTTGCTTAGGCAAATAGATGGAAAATCGTAAATAAAAACACTTAAAAATAAAACAGGAAGAAATACACCAATAAAATCAGACACCAAAAAGGAACCTAAAACCTCAGGTGAAGAAATAGAAGATTCCAATTTTACACCACTGTTCTGTAGTGCCCTAAATTATATAGGATTTTGTCCCTTTTATGTATTGACATAGTAATTTTTGTATAGTTATAAATTGCAGCATTTTATTCTTGAAGTATTTTATATCTTGTTCCATATTAGACCTACTCAATTGAATTCTTTCTTCAGTTGTATCCCCCTCATCTTGTTTCCCCAGGGTACTTTATCACTGCCATCCTACATTTGGATTATTAAGTCTCTGTCGATCAACCTGCTTCACCAACCTGTTGTCTAACATTTGGTTGATGTGTTCATTTTATTCTATTCTCAATCAAACAATTTCCTGTTATTCTATGAAGAACTTTCATACTTGTGGTCTCTAGGAGTTGCTTTGTTTTGGTCATTTCTGATGTGGTTTCAGATGTGCACATCAGAAACAGATGTTATTACCTGAAGTATTTTATGCAATTTTTAATTTTAACATATGTGTCTATTTGAAAGTTTATTAGCCTTAGTAGATGATGAGCGATATTCTCTCCCGAAATTCCAAAAAATTAAATTTCATGTTCAAACCATTTGATCGTTGTTTAATTGAGTAAACAAGGTGGTTTTGTGTTACTGATAATACGTTTATAGGTATGACATATTATTAATTTTACAGTTATATCTATCACCTCCATTACCCACCTGATAAGAAAATTGCAACCATTAACTAGTTAAAAAAAATATAGTGGCCTTCCTAGTAATAATCAGCACATGCCTAAATGACTTAGTGCATTGCAGGTTTAATATAAGTTCTTGATATACTTTCCTGATATGAAATTGATGGCAAGGCAGTTGTTGAAATTATCACTAAGTTAAAATGATGAAAAATAAAGTGTTATCAGTGTCAATGGCTCTAATCTTAAGTTGTAAAGAATTCGTAATTATCTTAATCTAAACATTTGGGGCAATTCAAAAATTATGAAAAAGTCATTACAACTTCCAGTGTTAACTTCCAATGACTCCCTGCTAAATTCAGTATGATTTACTGGATGTTGATATTTTACTCTTCCTTAAATTTAAGTTGTTTGTTCGTGCTAATTAACAAATTAATTTGTTACTGGAATATCAGTAATCATCCAACCATGTAATTTAACCACAGAATGAGTTCATCGATGAGTACCCTCATAATTATTTTTTTAGATATATGTCAGATGGGCAAACAAAAAAGTCACACTTGTCAATTTAGGCGAAATATTCAAAATCATTGTCATTTAGTCCCCTCGATATATAAGCAATTTGTCCCTAATCGTGCATGAAATCTATGAAGTTCAAACCAAAATTATCCCCCGTATAAAGTTTATATGAATAAGGAGCAGCACAAAATGAACGTCCTAAACTTCTCGATGGGCTCTGAGGTACTGCCAGTAAAGTCTGGAGAGAAAGCCCCGCGAACGGTAGTAATACTTAAATTAATCAGTCCCTTTGTCGATTTCCAGATGACGATGGACGAGAAGTATGTGGAAAGCATATGGGCCCTTCTGAAGAACGCCATCCAGGAGATCCAGAAGAAAAACAATTCCGGGCTGAGTTTCGAAGAGCTCTACCGGAACGCCTACACAATGGTATTACACAAACACGGCGAGAGGCTGTACACGGGATTGAAGGAGGTAGTGACACAACATTTAGAACAGAAAGTAAGAGGGATTTTCTAGTCGATATACTGGATATTAACCGGTTCCCTTTGTAGGTTCGAGAGGATGTATTGAAATCTTTACATAACAGCTTTCTAATGACACTCAATCAGGCTTGGAACGACCATCAGACATCGATGGTGATGATCCGTGATATTCTTATGTATATGGATAGAGTATATGTTTTGCAGAACGATGTCGATAATGTCTACAATCTTGGGTTAATCATCTTCAGAGATCAGGTATAGTAGATATTAAATCATACAAGCTAAACCTGTAGAGTTCTGAATTCATGTTATTTATTTAATATCTGGTGTAGGTGGTACGTTATGGTTGTATAAGGGATCATCTACGCGAGACCCTGTTGGACATGGTGATGAGGGAGAGGCGAGGCGAGAAAGTTGATAGGATTTCGATTAAGAACGCTTGTCAGATGTTGATGGTTCTTGGCATCAATTCACGTTCTGTTTATGAGGAGGATTTCGAGAGACCTTTCTTGCAACAGTCTGCAGAGTTTTATAAGGTGAGGTATATTTAGTAACCGTCTATAAAGGGAAATGTGGTAAGGTTTGACTAATGTAATCAAGGCTGTGCAAATTAAAGTACTGTACTGTACAAATTTCTGCAAATAAAAGTATTACTACCTATGGCATGCATTTTATAATAGGCATAATTCCTCTGACGGAAAGCCCTAAACAGTTTCTGCTTTCAAACAACTTGCCAGAATAAATCCCATTATTTGTTTTCTAGATGGAGAGCCAGAAGTTCTTAGGTGAAAATAGCGCATCTGTATATATTAAGAAAGTAGAGGCACGCATAAATGAGGAATCGGACCGTGCCAAACATTACCTAGATGAATCGACCGAATCTCGTATAGTTGAAGTGGTGGAAGAGGAACTGATCAAGAAACACATGAAGACGATTGTTGAAGTAAGTCTTCATCTATCACCTCTCCAGTTAATAAATTTCATCAAATGACCCATTTCCAGATGGAGAACTCTGGTGTTGTACATATGCTGAAGCACCAAAAGACGGAGGATCTGGCGTGCATGTACAAACTGTTCGGCCGCGTGACGGACGGCCTCAAGACGATGGCCGACTGCGTCAGTCAGTATTTGAGGGAACAGGGGAAGGCGCTCGTCCAGGAGGAGGAGCATCAGCCAGCGACCAATGCCATAACGTTCGTGCAGTCCCTCCTGGAGCTGAAGGATGGCTTCGATCACTTCCTGAAGAACTCGTTTGGAAACGACAAGATATTCAAGCAGATGATTGCTTCGGACTTTGAGCACTTCCTCAATCTGAACCCCAAGTCTCCAGAGTACCTGTCATTGTTTATCGACGATAAGCTTAAGAAGGGAGTCAAAGGGGTAAGGATGTTTAAGAAATGCGTTAGTGACGTACTGGGAACAGTTCATAATTTGATGTATATGTAGGATATGACTAGTACATATAGGTCATAAAGTTGTAGACATAGATTGAGAATTTCATTCAGTTGAGGGATGACACCATGTATTTTTGCGTTGCTCGTTTTATCTGTCTTACGCATAGAGCTAATGTGCTAGAAAAAGAGAGATTCTACTGTACTATGTCTACTTCTGTCTATTCTACTGTCTACTCTACTACTGTCTATGGTATAGATACATGTCGTGGTATACTTTGTCATGTTTATGTTCCCTTTGTATTCTTTTTATTTTTCTCAGTTTTAGTGTTTAACCCCTTGTTCTTGCGTCTAAATTTTATTTTTCGCCTTCTGTCTACTCAGATACCGCTGTGTTGACTTTTTGCCCTTTGATTCAGCTACCAGCACGATTGCCGTACACAATTAGCTGATGTCTACAATAGTACATTATTCCGTTAATCTCATATGTGAACATTAATAAGCTTTTCTTTTAATTAGATGTCTGAGCAAGAAATAGAACTGGTGTTAGATAAGTCGATGGTGCTTTTCCGATTCCTCCAAGAGAAAGACGTCTTTGAGAGATATTACAAGCAGCACCTGGCGAAGCGTCTCTTACTCAACAAGTCTGTAAGCGATGATTGGGAGAAGAACATGATCTCAAAGCTAAAAGTAAGTAAGCCTCAATGCGGTGTTAACAAGATTGATTTATGAATATATGGATTGTGTAGGTGGCTGAGGCGAAACTAGAAATATTTAAGAATACTCGTATTAAAGATGACATTTTTCGCGGACTGAGAGAAGAACAGAAGTACACGTTATTTTTTAAAATCTGCAAAATTCTCGATTAAACCATCGTAAGCTTGCATTAGTTCACCTTTTTTATTATTTACACATACAGGCTTCGTTCAAGGATTGTGTTGTGGATGATTTGAAGAATAAGGAGAATTTTGCACATCTTTAAAGGGGGACTGTATGTCACCAGGAAAGTGCACTTCTGTATCAAAAGAATGCATTCGAGTTTTATTGTGTGTATTACGTACAATTAAAAATCGAAATGTTTATTTCTGGTAAAACATTGTATATTTCTGTATTTGAATTGTGCGAATGAAGTAATGCATATTCCCATACTCATAACCAGAAGTGCATCATTTCCAGCTTTTTACTTTAGACATTTGTTTCCATATATGAAATTCTTAATTATCCTTTTACAGACCGAATGTGGATGTCAGTTCACCTCGAAATTGGAAGGGATGTTCAAAGACATGACTGTGTCCAACACGATTATGGAAGAGTTTAAAGACCACGTTACAAAGTCAGAAGTGAGTTGAGAAACTTTGAATTGTAAATATTTCTTTGTAATCGGTCATCAATATGTTTCAGATCAGTCTCGGTGGGGTGGATTTGTTTATGCGCGTACTCACCACGGGTTTTTGGCCTACACAGAGCGCCACCCCCAAATGCCACATACCGGCCGTGCCGCTCGCTGCCTTCGATTGTTTTAGAAGGTAACACCTACTTCAAAGAAATTAAATATTGAGTTTCAACAAAAGAATGTCTGAAAACTCAAAGTTGCCCATGGTGCAAAAAGTGTTATTCCCCTTATCACCACCTTAACCCTCGCCATTTCCAGGTTCTACTTGGCGAAGCACAGCGGTCGCCAGTTGACGCTACAGCCTCAGCTGGGCAACGCTGACCTCAACGCCGTCTTCTATGGCCCAAAGAAGGACGACAGCGAAAGGGACGGCGCTTGCTCCTCCTCGACGAGCGTCGTGTCCTCATCGAAGAATGGCCCGAGGAAGCACATAATACAGGTGTCGACCTACCAGATGGTCGTGCTGATGTTGTTCAACAATCACGACAAGCTGACGTACGAAGAGATCCTGAACGAGTCCGACATACCCGAACGGGACCTCATTAGGGCGCTGCAGTCGCTCGCGATGGGCAAGGCGACGCAGAGAATACTGATAAAGAACCCGAAGACGAAAGAGATCGAGTCGTCGCACGAGTTCTACGTCAACGACTCGTTCACGTCGAAGCTACACCGCGTCAAGATCCAGACGGTGGCCGCGAAGGGAGAGAGCGAGCCGGAGAGAAGGGAAACGAGGAACAAAGTCGACGAGGACAGGAAGCACGAGATAGAGGCAGCCATCGTGAGAATAATGAAGTCAAGGAAGCGTATGGCGCACAACATTCTAGTTACTGAGGTGACAGAGCAGTTGAAGAGCAGATTCCTCCCCTCGCCTGTCATTATCAAGAAACGGATAGAGGGGCTCATAGAGAGGGAGTACTTAGCACGTACGCCAGAAGATAGAAAAGTATATACTTATGTTGCATGAACATTTTTTCGTTTGAGTGAAGTGTGGATCAATTTGAAACTTTGGATAGCGATCCAGTGAACCTTATAGCTAATAATTATTCATATAAACCTAATTAAATTATTGAAAATGACCTTTTTTATTTTTTTAAGTTTCGGTATATCCCGGGGTGATATGATACGCCTCTGGCTATATGGAGACGTTTGTTTACCACTTGGAGTTGAAACTAAGTAAAGCATTTAATTGATACCGATATTTAATTGTCAATACTATGATGTGTTAAAATTTCTTTCATGAAGTTCAATAAAAGAGTTTCGATTCACAGATCACTATGTAAACTGAAATATTTTTTATATTAAAAAAACTTATGTTAATAGAGTATTTACAATAAACCGAAAGGAAGGCACTTGGGAGCATTTTTATCACACTTGAAAGGTAAGGATTTCATCGTTTCAGCTAAAAAGGTGAACAGTTTATTACACAGAAGTGCTACATTCTGCCTATCCATCTTTTCCTTTACAGATCAAAACTATCAGGAGATTTCTAACGAATGTTTCAATACTGCCTAAGTATGGTCTGTCTGGAAATATATCAAGGTAATAAGTGACCGGCTTTTGGAACGAACGGGAATGAGATGAGGAAATCGTAGGGAGGTCCAGTTTAAATGAATTTTAAAGCTAGATGTGGAGCTTCAATGCTAAGTACAGCCACACACTTCCTAATGGGACGAGTTAATCTTCATAAATAATTCAAGATGCAATTGGACTACCATAGAAAACTTTCAGAATCCAATCATCTGGTTTACCAGGAGAAGATGGGCTCCACCCTGTCCCTCACTAGGTAACTATTTGAATTGATAACTATGACTTCACCTTTGATAAGAATTTTAAATTTTTATGTATTTTTTATGGTACACCATTACTGAATGACACAAGCCTGAAGTTATAAATTTAAAAAAAAATCTCTACTGCAAAAACTGCAAATATAAACACTTTATCTGAAAGTAAATAGCACTTCCTGTATGATTTTATTGTGTTATATTTATGATAATCACCATGAGTGATCGAAATGGATCATCAATCAATATAATCCAAGGACCAATTCCTAAATGGATACATCTTAAAGATATTGCAGCTTCTTCATGGAAGAAGTGTGCAATAGGCCAAATGAGAGTAAATTCATCCTCTATGAAGGGCCCCCCATCTATTTCCAGACAGACCTTGACAAAGTAATTTTTAACTGAAATAATGCTACCTCCTACGTTCACCTTTGACAGTTTTACGTTTCTCCTTCTTCTCTTCTCTGAGCTGTTTCTGCTTCTCCCTAAAAAAAAAAAAAAATGATTTTCCAATAACGACACACCCGTCCTATTACAACTCTCACCTGTCCTCCTTGTCTTTCTCTTTCTTCTTTTGGCAGTCGGCGCGAGCCTGCTCTCTCTTCACCTTCTCCGCCTGCATGACAGTCTGCGCATTGAGGTTCTTCTCGAGGCCCACGGTGGCGGCGCCGTTGCTCTCAGCCTTCTCCTCGCCGGCCTCGTCCTCATCGCTCATTTGAGAGTACTGCGACAGGATCGCCTCTCGGATTTTCTTCTCCTCCTCTGTGTACTGCTTCTGCTTCGTTGTCGCGAGCGACTGTGACTCGAGCAGCTTCACCAGCTTCACATCCATTTCCTCTGTTGACAGAGCCGCCGCCGCAGGGGCGGCCTGGGGCCCCAGTGACTGCCACTTCTCAAATATCTCATCGCAGACGATCACGATGTCGGATTCCTGGAAAGAGGTTCATAGAGAATACAAGTGTGAAGTAATATCAATGAAGACTCATTCAGAATAACATATGAGCTTACAGCAGACTGCAATATTTGCCTTTTAAGGTAGACCACACTTCTGAAACACTCCGGACAGATCAACTCTAATCTCATTCAAGAAAAGACACCTGGCGGTGTGATATGGCTTGTACCCTCTTACATTCTAAACTATAGTCTCGAATCTACTTACGTTCTCGATTATCTCCGAGAGGATGCCCCTGAGCGCCTCGCTCTTCTCTTCGGCGGTCTCGTCGCCCTCGAGGATGCCCTGTATATATACGCCGAAGACAGCCTCGTCGGTGTCGAGCTCCTGCAGTCTTCCGCTCAGCCAGCCCGGGAAATCGGGGCCGGCGAGCGCGGTCGCGCCCGTCGCCATTCCTAATTCACTTTCTCCTCGAAAAATGTAAAATTAGAAACATTATACCTCATGCCGATTTTGACGTAATTTTTTGAAAACCCACGGGACACGAAGACAAAGTTTGACAGCCAACTTTAACCACAGTTTACAACGTATATGTTTTGTGATTTATAAGTTAGTGCTCTGTAGCGACAGGGGGAGTGTTTGACAACTGGAGGAGGCGTTTACGGTTATTAAATATTTTCAAAAAGATGTTGTTGTTACGGTAAGGGATTCCGGATGTTTGTAATTCCGAATTGAAGGGCAAGATGGAGAATAAGATGGTCTCAGATCTGATCCAGGAGCTCTGCAATGTCCTATCGAAAAACGATCCAGGTATGGTGCTGAACCAACCCTAAGTTTGTTGTAATACACCTCTTAGGAGTTAGAGTTGCCCCAGTTATCATGAATCCATAATTCCAACCTTTATCCTATCAGTGGACCTAGCTTCAATGTTCACGTCTAAAAATTTGTTGCTTTTTTAAGGCGTCGCATCAAATCTATTCAACGTCTCATCGAAAATGCTGTCCCACTCGCTGTCGAACTCCAACATCACTCATGAGCTCAATGAAGAGCCTTTCATAGTGAACAAAATTAAAGATCACTTATCTAAACAATCTGCAGAGAAGGTCGAAACGTTCAACACGCTATACACGAAGATCTGTGAATCGGTAAGAGATCCCAAATTTTGTCCCTTTATCCTTCAAGATGTTCAATTTTAAGGGGGTAGTGAGCCACAGAAGCTCGGTGTTGTCATTTTTATTCATTGTGGCTAAGGATACGCAGAACATGGAGATTCCTTCTAATCGCCCCTCAAGAGTGAACTGTCGAGTGCCCCAAACTCGTTTGGTCAGCTCCAGCTCACAAAGTAGTATCAAACACTTATTTGATAGCAGGGATAGAAAGAAATTCCTTGGTTCCAATTTGGGAGCTAGGGCACATTCTCAAACGACCACAGTATCATCGACTTCCTGGAGTAAAAACGATATTCCGACGTCTTCCAAGATATCAGGTAAAGAAATGTTTTAATCGCCAAATCCTACCTACTGTTGTCATATTTCCAGCTTATAATTCCGCAACAGAACGTGAGTTACTTCAAGACCTCATCTACTCATTCCAGGGCATCGAGGGTAAGTTTCTTCGTAAGGAACCAGGTGGTCTCGGCTTCACGCTCGATCCCAAGGCCGAGAAATTCATAACGTGTATACAACGCGGCTTAGTTGAAAGGATAGTTGGCATCAGTTTTCTTCACAACAAACTGAAGTGGTATTGCCAGGAGAACGAGGGACAGAGCGGGATCATCTGCCAAGCGCTCATCGCCACCTTGAATGATGATTTGTCAGAATATTACAAATCAGTTGCTTTGTTACAGGACAGTGTAAGTTGGGTTTAGTTTAGTAAAGTTGATTATTTTTGCTGTAACGATATCAAACGATGATGTAGAGCCTTATTTAGCAAACTAAGCTACAAGTAAGAAAATAATCCTTCAAATAGAGAAGGGCATGGTTAAAACTCCTAGTGGAACACATTGAAAACTTCTTTGTTTTTAGTTGAATAGACCAGTGAACAATGTATCTGACTTGACATTGAGACGGATATTGTGCGTGATGTTTGACCATCATCTGAAATTCGAATGGTTGGCGTACATAGCGGAACAGTGTAGCGACAAAAAAGGGGGCGCCCTCATCACTGCTATCCACGGTTTCTTACAGCACGGGTCTAAATGCGCCCAAGAGGTAATTTTTTGATTATCGTCAGTCTCTATCATATATTTCACATTTTAACTATAGATCTCTGAGAGGGTACTAAAAGCAGTGTGCAAGCCCCTCTGTGTCATGCTGTCCCGTTGGTTACTGGACGGTGAGATAAATGATCCATATGGAGAATTTTTCATCGAGGCTAAATCGATAATAATGGTAGAAAGACTATGGCATGACAAATATTACATACGGCACTCCATGGTGCCATCTTTCATAGCGAACTCGCAAGCTTTGAAGATTCTCGCCATTGGGAAGAATATTAATTTCTTGAAGCAGACTTACAAGGATGACGGGCAGCTGCCAGGAAAATCGGCGTTGCAGAAGCTGTTCCGGATCATGTCAGGTATAAATAACATTTCCACTTGTGATATGCTTGTTCAACATCTTTATTGAGTTCCTGTATACTGGAATCTTCCCTAACATTTGGAAGTTGGATCTTCTCCTATTATCTACTCTTTTTTTTTTTTTTTTGAGTAAAAGGAAGAATACATTTTGTTTCAGCCGAAGCATTGTTTGTACCGGAGAAAACCATAGAATTTCACACAGCCCTAGAAAATATTTATAAAGAAACGTCTCGAAGGGTGTTGAACCTTCTTATAGATGGTTACAAACTCTATGAACATCTCGACTGCCTGAAACGTTACATGTTACTTGGTCAAGGAGATTTTTCCAGATATCTACTGGAACTTCTAGCGTAAGCAATTTTTTCTATAATGACTCTCCTCATTCCCTGTTCTTTAAAACAATATTCACTAACTATTATTTAGTAAATTACAGTTATGTGCTGTTACTACATTTTCGTTGTTTTCAGTCCCGAGCTGAACAAACCGGCTGAACAGATCTACACCCACACTTTAACTGCCATATTGGAATCTGCTATTAGAGCGACAAATGCCCAGTATGAAGATGAGAACACCATCCAAAGGCTGAATATGCGATTTATGAGTATATCGACGGGAGACAAGGGATGGGACGTGTTCAGTTTGAACTACGTCGTCGATGGCCCCATTGGCATAATCTTCCAACAAACGATGCCCACCTATCAGAGCCTATTTGGGGCTCTTTGGAAGGTGAAGAGGGCTGAGTACATCATGGCCAATATGAAGAGGCAGCAGATGGCCATGGCCAAGATGTTCAGGATGATCAAAGGTTGAACTTTGTGGTACACTAGTTTGTTTCAACGAACAAGTATATTCACTTATGGATTTATCGCATTTTCCCAAAAATGTATAAAATTCAAAAATTTAAAGGAAATTAAAAGTAGTTGCAAAAGGAAGTTTTGGATCTTCCTTCCACTTTCGATTTAATATACAAATTGAATTTGTAGTGTATTGTTTTAATGCACTGAAGAGTGGTTTGCTTAAACTTTTGTTTGTTATAAATTTTTATGTACAACCCGAAACAACCATTGTACCATTGTAATTTCTGTTCTGCTGTTTCAGAATTGAAGCCAGTGATGCACTACATCCATTGTTTGACAAGCAGGATGATCCACTTCATCCAACAGACGCAGTATTATTTCCTGGAGGTTTTAGAGTGTTCCTGGGTTGAAATGCAGGCATGTGTCAAGAAAGCAGAATGCCTGGACGATATTATCGTCGCTCATAACAGTTTTCTCAGTTCATTGCAACGGGGAGTTTTGCTCGACGAAGAGTCGAAGGTGAGAACCTTGAGTGAGAGTCGTCTCTATATTTTCAGTTCAGTATTATTGAGTTCTTTTGTTTTCTTTTTAGCAGTTATTCTCCCATTTAATATCAATATACAACTTCATCCAGAAGTTGGAGGTGCGACAGGAAGCGCTGTTTAGGGCCTCCATGCAGGAAAAAGAGGCTTACAGTAAATATTACAGTATAGATGACAAAACTTTGCAGGATCAAGAATCTCATACATTACGCTTGGGTGCCTATCAAGAATTTTTAAATAACATGAAAGTGAAGGTAAGAACACAGAGTAAATTAGTGTAATTACTAGGCTTATAGTCTTATTATAACATGTATTTATAAAATGATTCATAAGAATGGATTTACAACAGTGATTAGGCTACATAATAAGTTTATAGTCTGTCTAAAAATGAGGCGAAGTAATAAAAACTCATTATAAATGCAAAACCGATACAAGGTGGCACCCACTAAATGTGTCGAGTTCTCTAATGTTTTGCACGCTACCTCCCCTAATCTCTTTATATTACGAGTGTTTCTCCCTGAACATCTGCTATTTTGTGCGTCTCGACACATGCGAAGAACCACTCACTGGCGTACGGTCGGGAAAAATGACGAAATGTGCAATAATCGATAACTGAAAAAATTACGTGTGCGTGCGCGTGTGTGTGTGTGCGTGCGTGCGTGTGTGTGTGTTTGTGTGTGGGCGCGCGCTTGAACGAGATAGAGAGGGAAAGAAAGACAACACGTCAGTACATGTATGGTCGTACATTAATTTATGAAATTTTGCGGCCCTGAGAAGGGCCAGTTTATGAAAAGTTTTTCCCAGCCGTCACCTTCTCCTTGGTAACCTCAGTCGTCGTCGTCATCGTCGAATTCTTCCCAAACATCGGAATCTGAAGAAGAATCATCATTTGGGTTGATAATAATTGGTTCTATCAACGACTCCGAAATGTTATCTAACTGAAACATTTGGTCTTCTATTTTCAGAACGTGATTTATGCATTTCCGCCAATTTTGGACAGACAATAGAATTTTATCTAGTGTTGGAAGTTCGTTGCGGAAAAAGAAAGCGTGAACTTTTCGACGTAGTCCCCTTTTTAGAAATTCGTCTAAGGAAATTTTCGGACGTCCTGGAGACTTTTTCTCCGGTTGAACAGGGCCACTCTTTCTTTCTTTTAATAACCTGTACACTGATGTCTTACCAACTCTCAGCATCGCAGCGGTTAATTCCACGGTTTTATCCACACTCGCATCTAAATTTTGTTTCTTGATGGAATCGAAACAATTCAAAATTAGAACTTTCTCATTAACTGAGAACGGCGCTAATTTTGGGCGTTTCGATGGTCCTGGTAAATTCTCCATACTCCAATACGTATCTCCGTACTTTAAAAATACCACTATGAACACACAGGAAAGTCACTGTCAAAGTCTGTCTAATCACACACACGTACACGTCTATAAGCAATGCTGACTGACTACTGTCTTAGGCTTAAATGGAATAAATGGGCCGATCTTATACACATAACCACCTGATATGTTAACGCAAGCATTAAGCGCAATCAGTTCCTTTAACTTACCTAGAATTACTGAGAAAATAATAGCAATAAGGTGCTTCGACCTTGGAAAGACAAATGTGCACAAGTAACTCTAAAAACGAGCAAGAAAAAGCAATTCTATTACTTTATTCTACTTTTGATTATAGATGCTTGTAACAAAACCATTAGTGCCATATCAGAAATAACTAAAGTAAACAAATAAATTTTTCTATTGTCGACAGATAAAGTTCTCAATCGAGATGTTCGACGAGACGGTAAAGAAGTTCCTCGAGCTGCTAGCGAAGAGTGGCAACAACGAACTCCACCTGCTCAGCATCAAGTTAAACTTTAACAACTTCGTCGCATGACCGGAAGGCACGTCCGCGGCGTCGTCGTCGTCATCGCGGTCTTCCACCACGTCCCCCTCCGCGGACAACATCAAGACGATTCTGCAGGAGGAGGAGGAGGCGACGGGACTCCCCTCCGACGTCCCACATCGCACGAGGGGCTCATCGGGGGCCTCCAGCAGGTACGGCAGCATCACTTCCTTACTGAAAAGGGACACGAAGAAGAAAAGCAGACAGATATGATGTTGTGTCGGGTGAAAAGTGGCGGAATCGGTTTTAGTTAATTACGAATTCATTGTACATATCATGAGGATGTCACCTTTCGCCCTGAAAATGTAATGGTTACTTGTTGGTATTATTTATCGTTAAGTGTAAAGTGGACGTCAAAAAAGACTGGTACTGGTATCTGGAAGCTCTGATACATGGTACTTCACATGAAGCGTATCTGGGGTATCTGCCCTTTCGTTAGCCAAGGTAGTTTTCGATTAAGTTTAAAGCAAAGATTCTGGAAGACTGGATCCATTTAGGTATTAATTTATTGTTAATGTGGAGGGTATCATCATTACTGTATATTGCCTTGCATTGAATTTGTTATTAGTTGCAGCCGTTATTTTTATATGTGCCAGTTGTATAAATTTTCTAAACTAAATAAATTTTAACTTGTTTTCTTCGTTTACTGTATATTGTCCATATATTTCAAATGGAAAGAGTAATAATAATATTGTATGGACGTCACGGTTTTCGTTGTTCGATTTAATGTTATTGCTGGCCACAGAAGTAGTTTGTTGTATTAGTTTTAAGTGTCAGTGCTATTAGGTCAGAATATATTTCCTAATAACAATATAAACATCAACAATTATTGATGGCCAGTGAAAACACACCGGAAAGTGCGAAAGATATCCATTATGCTTGCAGTAGCTTATGCAACCCGTTATACGTATATCGAGGTAACATGAAACGTCCGGGTACTAAGTAGTAATTTTATTTGTATACACTTTCTGTAATAATTTCAATACATTATTAACAATACTATGAAATTTGGATAAAATTTTTGGTCAACAGCTAGAATGAAAGTGGCCAAAAGCCCAATAATCACTAACTTCTCGCCGGTCATCACGGAACACTATCTTGTGGGAATAGTCGTACAATCACGAAGAAGAAGATTGTTTTCCTTATTCAACGTGTGCAGTTCCTCTGTCTTTTCGAGGGAGTGCGCCATAGGTGGCGTATAGGTTTTTTGTGTAACGAGAAATATCTTGAAACATCCAAGATGGTAAGTGTTTTTACGTTATTATTTTCGTTTGAAACGAAAGTTGAAAGGTCTGGGCTATCGTTGCTATAAATATTTTCACGGGATCCGCTCGCCCTACGCTCTAATTCGTCCTTCCATATTGCACAATAATACGAAAGATCACTTCTGTTTGATGTCCTTCCGGGGACACTATTTTCGACGTTTCTATTGTTTTATTGGCGTCCGCTTGACGTTTTCGTTCGATTTTGTCTCTTAATTAAATCCGGACAAAGATGGTCGGTGTGGGAGCCCCATGCGGACTCTGTCGATTACGAGAATCCATTTTTCCAGGTGAACTTTACCGTGGACGAGATCCGGACGATGATGGACAAAAAGAAGAATATCCGAAACATGTCGGTCATCGCTCACGTGGATCACGGAAAGTCGACCCTAACCGATTCCCTGGTATCGAAGGCCGGAATCATTGCCGGTGCTAAGGCTGGAGAGACTCGATTCACTGACACCAGGAAGGATGAACAAGAGAGATGCATCACTATCAAGTCTACGTGAGTAGTGTTCCGACACCATATTGCAATTGGATCAATAAAATTTCTCTTTCGGATAGTGCCATATCTATGTACTTCGAGCTGCAAGACAAAGACTTATGCTTCATCACCAACCCCGACCAACGCGAGAAGGATGAGAAGGGTTTCTTGATCAACTTGATCGATTCCCCCGGCCACGTCGACTTCTCTTCCGAAGTGACGGCTGCCCTTCGTGTAACCGATGGTGCACTTGTAGTAGTAGACTGCGTGTCTGGTGAGTTTCACAATAATTTCGTTTCATTTATGCATGGAAGACCTTCCAAAGTAAATGACAACACTAAGATTAGAAGTAATAATTTGTAGAGCATAATGAAAACTTGAATCACCTTGTGCAATAATAGCTATATAGAAATGATACAAAGGTACTAAATGTTTAGGTTTAAGGTGTCATCATTTAGTTGTAATGTAGTTTGAATCATACGTTCATCATAGAGAGAGAGTCCAGAGAGGTCGAGAGAGAGAGAGAGAGAGAGACCAGAGAGGTCGAGAGAGAGACCAGAGAGATCGAGAGAGAGAGAGAGAGTCCAGAGAGATCGAGAGAGTCCAGAGAGATCGAGAGAGAGACCAGAGAGATCGAGAGAGAGACCAGAGAGATCGAGAGAGAGACCAGAGAGATCGAGAGAGAGACCAGAGAGATCGAGAGAGTCCAGAGAGATAGAGAGAGAGACCAGAGAGATCGAGAGAGAGACCAGAGAGATCGAGAGAGAAACCAGAGAGATCGAGAGAGAGACCAGAGAGATCGAGAGAGTCCAGAGAGATAGAGAGAGAGAGAGAGAGAGTCCAGAGAGAGAGAGAGACCAGAGTGAGAGAGAGAGTCCAGAGTGAGAGTGAGAGAGGGAGAGACCAGAGAGAGAGAGAGGCCAGAGAGAGAGAAGGAAATCGTAACGTAACCATAACGTTTGCGTTGCGGTTGCGTTACGGTTATGTTACGTTTGCGTTGCGGTTACATTACGTATGCGTTGCGGTTATGTTACGTTTACGTTACGTTTGCGTTACGGTTGCGTTGCGGTTACGTTACGTTTGCGTTGCGGTTGCGTTACGTTTGCGGTAATGTTACGTTACGTTTGCGTTGCGGGTTACGTTTGCGTTGCGGTTACGTTACGTTTGCGTTGTGGTTACGTTACGTTTGCGTTGCGGTTACGTTACTTTTGCGTTGCGGGTTACGTTTTCGTTACGGTTACGTTACGTTTGCGTTACGGTTACGTTACGTTTGCGTTGTGGTTACGTTACGTTTGCGTTGCGGTTACGTTACTTTTGCGTTGCGGTTACGTTACTTTTGCGTTGCGGGTTACGTTTTCGTTACGGTTACGTTACGTTTGCGTTGCGGTTATGTTACGTTTGCGTTGCGGTTATGTTACGTTTGCGTTGCGGTTACGTTACGTTTGCGTTGCGGTTACGTTTCATTTGCGTTACGGTTACGTTACGTTTGCGTTGCGGTTGCGTTACGTTTGCGGTACGGTTACGTTACGTTTGCGTTGCGGTTACGTTACGTTTGCGTTGCGGTTACGTTACGTTTGCGTTGAGGTTACGTTACGTTTGCGTTGCGGTTGCGTTACGTTTTCGTTACGGTTACGTTACGTTTGCGTTGCGGTTACGTTACGTTTGCGTTGCGGTTACGTTACGTTTGCGTTGCGGTTAGTACGGTTGCGGCACGTAAGTACTGATAATTGCTAAGGAGTGTGAATTGACATATTTTGATCAATTAACACTAGTGTATATCTGATGTATACTCCACCCACAATGAAGCTTATATTATTGACTACCTGTAAGGTGCAATCTAGAAGAAAATCGTGCTTTGGAACCCAAATGATGAATAGTATCAATGCTTTCGTAGAAATGTTCAGTTGTATTGTTCAAAAAAGATCTGAATACTACTTTCCCATCCATCATTTTATATGCAAAACTAAATCAATGTATAATGGAAGTCTTTAAAGTAGAGTAGAGTAAAGTAGAGCTTTTTAAAAGTACCAACTCCAATTTTTTATTACACCAATCTTTTTCAGGTGTGTGCGTCCAAACTGAAACCGTACTCCGTCAGGCGATCGCCGAACGTATCAAGCCTATCCTTTTCATGAACAAGATGGACAGGGCTCTGTTGGAGCTGCAGCTGGATGGGGAAGAGCTCTTCCAAACCTTCCAACGTATCGTTGAGAATGTCAACGTCATCATCGCTACTTATAACGATGACTCGGGACCTATGGGTGAAGTTAGGGTGAGTGGTTGTCGCATTTGATTGAAACGGTTGAGTCTTTCCATTCATTTAGTTGTCCTTACCGAAGCTGGGTGATTCTAAAGGCTCAAAGAGTAAAATTCATGATTTGCCCTGTTGCTGTGCAATCCATGCCTGCAGCGGTTTCCTAAAATGAAACAGTGTTATATTTGAACATTGACAGTAGTAAATTTCCACAAGTACTCATAGATGAAATAATTAATTCCAAATTAAGATTAGATAACATTGTACTTTAAATTTAATTTTTAATTCAAGTTTGCTAATTTTGCATTATTGAAGTTATAATATAATTAGTTGAAGTACATAGGAAATTTCTGAGGGAAATGAGGTGCTTCTGTCACATCGAGCTATGTTTGATGATCACTAAACTAATGAGTATTTCTTTAGGTCGACCCAAGTAAGGGGTCCGTGGGTTTCGGCTCTGGCCTCCACGGCTGGGCCTTTACCCTTAAGCAGTTCGCCGAGATGTACGCTGAGAAGTTTAAAATCGACGTAGTGAAACTGATGAACAGGTTGTGGGGAGAGAGCTTCTTCAATCCCAAGACCAAGAAGTGGTCCAAGCAGAAGGACGAGGATAACAAACGGTCCTTCTGCATGTACATCTTGGATCCGATTTATAAGATCTTCGATACCATCATGAACTACAAGTAAGGAAATGTGGTGGGGTGGTTTTGAAGTTGGGCTTTATGTTTCTTGTGTGTTTAGGAAAGAGGAGTACGAAGCGTTGTTGCCTAAGCTGGGTATTATTTTGAAGCACGAGGATAAGGACAAGGATGGTAAACAGCTTTTGAAAGTGGTCATGCGTACTTGGTTGCCCGCCGGAGAGGCCCTCCTCCAGATGATTGCGATCCATCTTCCGTCACCAGTCGTCGCTCAGAAATATAGAATGGAGATGTTGTATGAAGGACCACACGATGATGAAGCTGCAATTGGTAATTGTTTATTTACTTTGCAACACCTAAACATTTGTATATGTTACAAACCCTATAGTTTTATAATATTAAAACTTTGTTATTCATCAGGTATCAAAAATTGTGATGCTAGCGCTCCTCTGATGATGTATGTGTCGAAGATGGTACCCACCACCGATAAGGGGCGTTTCTACGCCTTTGGTCGTGTGTTTTCTGGGAAAGTTGCTACTGGTATGAAGGCTCGTATTATGGGCCCCAATTACACTCCCGGAAAAAAGGAGGATTTGTATGAGAAGGCGATCCAGCGTACAATCCTCATGATGGGACGTTATGTTGAAGCTATTGAAGACGTACCCTCTGGTAACATCTGTGGATTAGTAGGAGTCGATCAGTTCTTGGTCAAGACCGGTACCATTACAACATTCAAAGATGCACACAATTTGAAGGTCATGAAGTTTAGCGTATCCCCTGTTGTACGTGTTGCAGTTGAACCTAAAAATCCAGCTGATCTGCCCAAACTTGTAGAAGGTAAGATTTGGATAAATGACTTTACCAAATTCTAATCATGTGTCGCCATTTTACTGTAAATTATGATTGTAGGGTTGAAACGTTTGACCAAATCCGACCCCATGGTACAGTGTATTATCGAGGAGTCCGGCGAGCATATCATCGCAGGTGCTGGAGAGTTGCATCTCGAGATTTGCCTGAAGGACTTGGAGGAGGACCACGCCTGCATTCCGATTAA
This sequence comes from Cryptocephalus primarius, assembly GCA_963576515.1. NCBI lineage: Eukaryota > Metazoa > Arthropoda > Insecta > Coleoptera > Chrysomelidae > Cryptocephalus > Cryptocephalus primarius. The sequence goes on along the minus strand of OY754948.1, from coordinate 13,090,623 downwards.
GAAGTCTGACCCAGTCGTCTCTTACCGTGAGACTGTCAGCGAAGAGTCTGACCAGATGTGTCTATCGAAATCGCCCAACAAGCACAACAGGTTGTTTATGAAGGCGTGCCCAATGCCCGACGGCCTGGCCGAGGATATCGATGAAGGAAATGTGAACCCGAGGGATGACTTCAAGTCCCGTGCGCGTTATTTGTCTGAGAAGGTGAGGTCAGAAGTTGTTAGGTTAAGTTTGTTCTTCCAGCACAGCTAGAGTCACTGGGCAGTTCATATAGGAGTGACATTAGTTGCTCCTGTTGGTCGAGGACCCTGTTGGCAGTGCAATGGAAGGAGATTAAATCTGATTTACATTTAAACGCTGCCATGGGACCTCTATCTTTATGTCCAGTCGTGGTATGCTACGGTGTAGATCAAACACTATTTTATTTACCATCAGCTAAAGGAGCTTTTATACATGTACTTGATTATAATAGTCCTTAGATCATATTTTGCTTGATATGAACTTACTGAAATGATGAAACTATTGCAAAATGGTTGAGCGTTGGGATATAGTATAATTACTAGATGTTGAAGTATCCGAGACAAAGGAATGAGTATTTTGCATTTATATTGCAGTTACATTGCATTTATATGACCCATGAGGGAATTTAGATGGCATTCATATTTTTATGCTTATTTTAGTACGACTATGATGTGACCGAAGCCCGTAAGATCTGGTGTTTCGGCCCCGACGGCACTGGCCCGAACATCCTCGTGGACTGCACGAAGGGAGTGCAATACCTTAACGAGATCAAGGATTCCGTGGTGGCTGGTTTCCAGTGGGCGACCAAGGAGGGTGTCCTTTCCGAGGAGAACCTGCGTGGTGTCCGCTTCAACATTTTCGACGTGACCCTACATGCTGACGCCATCCATCGCGGAGGTGGTCAGATCATTCCTACGACGCGTCGGTGCCTCTACGCCTGTCTCTTGACAGCTTCGCCAAGGCTCATGGAACCAATCTACAAATGTGAGATCATGGTGAGTGGTCTCTCATATTCGAAGAGCTTTTTAGAATGGTAGTAGTAAGCGACGTATTTGTAGAGGTTACGTTGCATGGTTTTCTGATCTAAGATTTGGAAATTTAAAGGAATGAACTGGGATTTCAGAAAAATAGATGCTGTTGAAACTTCCATTTTTGGAAAATTTTCAATACAAATATTCCCATTTTTGAAATTTATTAAAATGGCTTGTTACTACAAATGCTAACTTATTTTCTTTGTTTAATTGTGTACTGTTCTATGCGTACATATTTTAACCAGTATTACTACACATATTCCTATGAAACTTGCATGAATTGGGCCTTCGTGGATAACACCCTCACTATTAACTATTGGTTGAAATTAACTGCTTTTTATGGCTTCCATCCGTAAAACATTCAACTAATCGTTCATTGTCTTTCAGTGTCCAGAGGTGGCCGTGGGTGGTATCTACGGTGTCCTGAACAGAAGACGTGGGCACGTGTTTGAGGAGTCCCAGATTGCTGGTACGCCCATGTTCATTGTCAAGGCATATCTGCCAGTAAATGAGTCGTTTGGTTTCACCGCCGACCTTCGTTCTAACACCGGCGGGCAGGCATTCCCTCAGTCTGTGTTTGATCATTGGCAGATCCTGCCCGGCAACCCGCTAGAATTGAGCTCGCGGCCGTACGCCATCGTTCAGGTAAATAATATGGAATGCACTACAGGGATTTCTGTTAATTTTATGTATGATTTGGCTTTTCATGGCTTTGATTATGGTAATCCTCGTCTGGTATTATTAACCATCAACAGACATTGCTCCATGGCGTTTTCTATGTGGCATTCGCGGTTGATGGAATATTAGTTGTCTTTTAAGTTTCGTCTCTGAAGTATTTCCCACTTCTTAGTCTGAATAGGGGGACAAACAATTGCTCCATTGTAATAATTCTCCTTATTACAATCTTTAACGATATTTCAAAAATACCTTTCTTGTTCCAGGAAACACGTAAGAGGAAGGGTCTCAAGGAGGGCCTTCCGGACCTTAGTCAATACCTGGATAAACTGTAAGGGGAAGGGACGATAGCTAATGTACAGGTTATTTAAAATCGATAAACGTCAACTACTTCGATGATTTAATTTTTTTATATCAGTTGCTGCGGGATATACGATTCTTGGTCAAATAATCTGTTAAAAATCTAATTTGTTGTATAGTATATTTCTGTTGCCTCACCATCGCCTCACCACCTCTTCAATTGTATGTTTATTTTGATCGGCAGAACAAGTAAAATCTGAACAAGATACCAGAGTTTTTATTATCGATATTGTCTGAGGGGATAGTTTATTTATTTTTATTTTTTAAATTACTCAATTTTTGTTCTATTATAGTAACGTTTGTACCAGTTAATAAATTTCATTTTTATTTTACACTTCATAGTTTTTATTTTGTGGCGAAACGCATTGTAAGTATCACATTTCTTGTAAACTGCAGTAAACTATGATCCTTGTAACTATTTTAGGCCCCTCTTCATTTGCTTCAACACCTGCACCAGGTATAAAAATTGTGTTTAATGCTCTGGGTACGCTAATTAACAATTTTATCTAATTTCAGGTTTCTCTGTACTGGCTTATAATACAAAGGTAAGCGTCCCGTATTGGTAAACTTTACTATGTATGTTTTATATGTGATGATTGTTCTTATCACAGACCTGTTCTGACCTCTTGTGATGAGAAAAGAACCGAAATCTGAGTCAAAAGTACATTTTTATTTATTTAAAATGCATTGGAAGTGGACTAATCCATGGTTGCTTTGTTTCAGAAGGCGAAAGGTATGTCGTGCTACATCGGTGATGGGATCGGAGTGGTGGTAAGTGTTGTTACTGTAATATTTCTGTCAATTGTTTTACTTTCATGATGACAAATTAGAAACTCTGATTCGTATGAAGAATTTTAACTTCCTTGGATGTCTGATGCTATTTGTGATTATAAAAGACCCTTGGAGGCTGAATAATTAGTTTTCTAATTCTTTTATTTATTTCCAGAAGTGCCAAGAAGTTTCTGATGATGGAGTGGAGATAAGGTGAATATAACTTTGTTTTAATTGTTTTTGCAAATATTTTTCTCAATGATGATTAACACTTAGGACACCTAACGATGTACCCTGATTAAAAATAGTGAAATCTGAATACGTTTTAAAGTTACTTTTTACTCCAACCCTGGGGTTCAAAGCGGTAACCTTGAATTTTTGTTGCAGGTTACTTAAATTGAACTATACCCACAAGATTAGCAGAATACTGAATCAAAGGGGTAAGTGTTTTAAAAATGTAATTCCGCCTATATTAAAATTTAATTTAGATTGTGTTTGTAAACAGTTTAAATGATGATTAACACTTAGGACACCTAACGATGTACCCTGATTACAAAAAAGTTAAATCTGAATTTGCTTTAAAGTTCTTCAACCTTTTAGTAAAATCTGCTCTTCAAAGCCCTAATCTCTCAATTTTGTTGCAGGAAATTCAAATTGAACTACTCCTGGCGAATTAGTAAACGAAAATGGTATGTATTTTAGAAATGTACTTAGTATTACATTGTTCCTTTTATATGATGATTGTTCTTCACACATGTGTTCTGATTAATCTTGAAGATTAAAAAGAACGGCCATCTGAGTCAGTGCACACTTTAGATTAGTAGATTGTGTTTTAGAACACTTGGCTTACGATTATTTGTTTTCTTTTAGGCAGCACTAGAACACCTTCAATCAGTGTGGGCAGAAAATCAATCTACCCAAGTACTCTTTAAATTTCTTGAGGTAAGTGAGGGTTTTTACATTTCCTATTCGTTTTGGATCATTGCTTTTATACCATTGGCTTAAAACTTTATGATGACTTTCATTACCGCCCCAGTCTGAAATTACATGATTGATTGGTTACTTTTTAAACTGATATTGATATTCAAAGAAATCAAAATTACCTTGTCTGCACTTTTCCTGATAAAATTCTTTTTCTTTCCAGATTGCTACAAACACCTTGGACTACCGAAGTTAGCCAAGGCATCAGGCAACCATACATACACATAAGTAGGTTGGTGTTATTTACCACTCAATTATAGTATTATTTTTACTTTAAATGATCCGAATATTTAAACACTAGTATCGTTTGGTTATTTTGATTCGATGTACTGATGTTTGAAATTTTTTACAGGCAGACTGATGAAAGCTTTGGAAGTCCCGTTAATTTCCTTAGAGGTGAGTTGTGGTTTTGCAATTTCTACTTGAATGTAAATTCTTTCCATGATGATTTAGTCTGCTAGAATAAACCGTGTTAGATACACATTTTTAAGCTCAACAGGTCTGAAGTACTCCCATTTCAGTAAATCTGTGCATCGCCTTGTTTCAAAAGTTAATATGGTTTGTTTCTTTATAGGTGGTGGTAGTCCAGTCATTTTCTACTTTAAATTGAGGTAAGCAAGTGTATTACTATAACAGAAACTTTTAGAATGATTGATAAAACCTGACTAACATTAATAGTGCTCGAAATTTCATCTAAAGATTTTTACACTTTGTCATGATGACCTTCATACCGCCCCAGTCTGAAATTACGTGATAGATTGGTTAAACTGATATTCAAAATTCATACAGATTAAAACTGTGATTTCATCACTTTTCCTGACAGAATTCTTTCTTTGCAGATCACTGCAGCTCATTAGATTAGCTGCGACTTACAACAATACCTTAAGGTAAGCGGAGTTTAAAATAGGTTCCCCACACAGATAAGCCGGCCGTTGCTTCCCTAAATGAAGAAAATGGTGTGCTCGTTGTGGGTACATAAAATTCTTTCCATGTGTATGGAGATTCTGGAATTTCATCAGAACTTTCCAAAGGGAAGGAATGAGACATTGAAACACATGAGTCAAAAAAAAACTGATGTACTGATTTATTTGATCGCTTGCTACATTGGTAAAGTGTGTTATATTAATTATTTCACTTTGTTACAGGTGCAACATTGGAGCCGGAGGCTGGTAAGTTGGAGTTATTATTCATTCACTTTGTCACCTTCGGAGTTATTCTCTGTTTGAAGCGGTTGATCCTAAAAGTTGATAAATTTGAAATGGTTCAGGAACGCTCAACAGTTAAGTGTTACGTACCAGTAATTTCTCGTCGTTTAATTTGTCTCTGTACCTTCGGTCGAAGAAATTGCACTAAAACCATTTTCATTTACAATCAAACTACAAATTTTAACGACATACTTACTTTGTACAAGGAGAGAATAATTCCAGATAATATAAGAAGCCCCAGTACCACCGCCAATATATAAATCCATATAGCTATAGCCTCAGAACTGTAATACATTGACACCACGGTGTGCCCCTCTACCCTAAAAACCAATAAAACGAACCTAACTACAACTTCTAATGTTTCCATTCCTCTTACCTGTTAGTCGCGTTGTACAACATCGCTGAAGGGACATAAACAAGAAACTTCTCCTTTAGCAGATCCTTGAACTTCCATGAGAATTGCTCCGCCTTTACCTCGACGGTCAATGTGTACTCCACCACCTCCGAAGACGTCCTCAGGTAGTGATCCGCTGAGCAGACGATCTCCAGACACTTCGATCCTTCCTCGAAACAATCCATCACGATGGTTCGATTAAGAGGTTCGTGGAAGATGTCCTGTAGGTTGTAGGTCTTTTCGTACATGCGGGATATGTTCGAGGGGTGGCAGTCGATGTACTTGCCGCTCAGGTAACCCTGGAGAGGAAGGAGTTGCATGTGGATTACAGTAAGTTTTCTTTTATGAAAGGGTTTAGATTGTATTGGGAATTGATTAGAAGGGTTGTTTATGATTGTTGAAAATACGAAAGTCTATTTGTATAAGTGTTAGCGATTGTCAAATTTTCATTGGTAAAAGTTTTACTGATATTTTTACCTGAGCATTCACGAATTCGAATATATTCGCACCGTTCACCTCCATAGTGGGCATCAGTAAGTAGACATGCAGCTTAACGGGAGAAGGACCGTAGTTCCCAACTGTGAAAGTAAAAGTGATTTCTTCATCTTTCAAGGCCTCTCCGCGGATGAAAACGTTTTCAGGTTCAGATTTTCTGTAATAATTTTAAATTAGTGAGTCGATCTAATTTAATTTCAAGATACCAACGGAAAATATTAATCGCTACTGTTGAATCATACTTTATTCTAATTAGATTCCCTTCGTGATACGCGGTTTTAATAGGATTAGTTTGTCACTTTTAATGATTGATGTAATGAATGCTTATTTTTTCCTCTATAACTTATGAGAAATATATCATCATTTTAAATTTCCGGAAAGTTATAAAAACAACTCTGTATTAACTTTTCAACGACTCACCCTTCGATGTAGGACGACTGCTCGTTGTGCAAAGTGAACGTCACCCGCTCCTCGCCAGAATTCAAGTTCACCCCCAAGCATTTGATCTTGAAAGTTACCTCGCGGGTGTCTCGATCCAGGTCCAGCAAATCCGTTACGTAAAACTTGTAGTTCGCCTGAAGAAGAATGCTAGATTCAGTTTGATTCCATATTCATTACCAGTTTAATTCTTCACTTATTTGGTGCACTGTTCAACTTATTGGAAACTACGGTTGAACAGGTGGAGCTGATGCCCACAAATCGAATATGGTTAGGTGAACATAGCGACTATAGATAAGGGAAAGGAACGCTTGTATACAATGCTAACTGACAGAGGGATGATTAAATCAAGGGCAACTTCACCTCTTTAGTTTCTGTGAGTCTGGTAGCGAATGAGCAGATGTCTGTGGAGTTTTCTGATCTGCAATTTGTCTTGTCACCTAAGATAAAATCTGAGGGTATGTTGATGTACAGTTGACATTGGTAACCTGTCTCTCCAACGTTAGTTGCTGTTACTGTTACGGATACTTCCTTATCGATTCCGATGGTGATGTTCTCCCTGCAAACCACCAAACGGGTAGTGTTATAGTTTTAAGTACTGAAATATGAAGTGAATGTTATGAAGTGTGAACTGCTGAATAGTTAGCTTAAAGCATCGTTTGAATAAGTTGACTCTGTAGATAAAACTGGTACTAAATGGTGGATTTTGGAATGTAAAAGATCTGGGCGGATAAGTTTCGTTCAAAAAGTTAACGGAGCTAGCTTTATTTTTGGAAATTAAATGAGCACGTATTATACCCATTCTTTATCATAGTTGGTTGCCTACATATCGGTCATATGTTTAGCGGTGCTGTGTGAGTTCACACACATTCCACTAGATGGCGGACACGTGTAGCTCGGCGAATTAGAGGGGGCAGAAGAAATTAGTTTCGTCCCACGTATCAAGGGGGCGCTCGCCCCGTCGTCCTTTCTAACATTATAGTTTCCGATCTGGAATTATACCCTATGGGGAGGGTAGTAGCAAATTCGAAATCCCTACTTATGATTAGTTTTACGTTTTAGTTCACCTATATGTTTTGTGGTTTTACGGTTACGTTCGTAGATAAAGGTTATATTAGGTTAGTTACGTTCGAGAAGTAACTTATTTCGAGCGCTGACAGCCTATATGAACACAGTGGGTAGGTACTTACTGGTCGGTTGTTGCTGTTAGGGAAATTTTCGTCTGGCAAATGTTATCCTCCCCGCAACCGTGCACGTAAGGTAAGAACTTCTCCACCCGGTCCACCCCTTTACCGAAGACCTCACCAGACGGTTTCGCATTGAAAATCATCTTGTACGGTTCCAAGTCTATCACCGAATCCTGAACAAATTAAGCCAGATTAATTAGTTTATAAAGAACTTTCGCGCTCACTTACCACTACTGTAACGCTCATCTCGTGGCACATCTCTTGTTGCAGGAACACCGACCAGGTCTCATTGTAGCCTTTCTCTCCGCCGGTCCGGTAGTCCAGCAGGAGGTCTATGGAGAAAGTCACGGCATCCGACCCGCCGGTAGTGCTCCGCTTGGCGAATTTGACGCACATGGTGATGTTGAGGACGTCGCCGCCTTTCACCGTGGAAGCGTTCGTCATCAGACTTACCACGAAGTCTATCATCGTCAGGGCTTTGACTACGAAGACGACGTCGCTCTTGTAGGCTCCCACAGCAAAATCTTACGGAAAGAGGGAAGTGAGAACGGCAGCAATGAAAGGTAGGATGTTTTCAAGCTATATTCATCCCTTCAGGTTTTAATTAACTACTTAGGACCTACTAACTACTTTCTAAAAGTAGTTGGTAATTACCATTGTGTCCGTTTCCATCGATGTCGTTCCCCTTGGACATACCCAGCCCGAAACCTCTGACGTAACGAAAGTTGCCTTTGAAATTAAGCGGGGAAAGTCGTTGGGCGTGAATCGATTCGATACCACTTTTTCTTCCCATGTAAACATAAACAGCCCCCACTCCGTTGTCCTCGTAAGGTGCGGATATCGCCACGTCTGTAGAGATTAACTGCAATCAGCTTTGATTGGCTTTGCAATGAGTATACTTACCATTGTATCCGTCGAGATCGATGTCGCCCAAATCTGCTATCGTAGTACCGAACCTCGCACCAGTTTGTTTGGAACCTGTCAGTTTAGCATTGAAGTTCTAAAGGAAGAGTTAACAGTTGTAGGGAAAGAATTTTCAGGTTATTATCAAAGATTGGTACCTTTCCCTCTGTGTAAAAGTAGACGTATCCTTCGTCCCAAGTGTTCCCGGCTCCTAAAGGAGCTCCAACGAATAACTCGTCCCTCCCGTCGCCCGTTATATCTACTGCAAGGAGGACTGATCCAAAGTAGGAACCTAATTCATAGCCATTAAGTGTTAGGAGGAGGCGGTAGTTCTCGTAGAATTCCACCTTAAAAACGAAGGGCATGAGGCGGTTTAAATGTATTTTCCCAAAAATCTCCTGGGACAATTTGGCCATCTTATCTGTATTATTATAATTGCGGGGTTGAAAGGAGGTTTGGGCTAGGGGTTTTCGTTTGTATGGTAAGAGTATCAAAATTACCTTTCCTAGCAAGTTATTTGCCCTGGGAACTCCAGCCACTACTACGGTGCGCTTGTCTTCAATCGTAACCGTTGTGACAGCATAACCTTAAATCAATACGTTATGTAAGGACCTTTCGAATTCAGATTGACTTCGTAAACCCTGTAGCATTTAAGCATTGAAAACGTACAATAACTGATTACTCGATTTATATTTTACGTTACCTAAGTACTCGTTGGTTCTGTCGAGTGCCTGCTTAGGGAATACCCGGTACTGCTTGGTGTTCTTGGTGGATTGCACTACCAAACTGCCTGAGAGAAAGAAACAGTAATGTTAAGTCGGGTAAGCGTGTAGAGTTGTATTTGCTACCTGCCCATGATGTAATCCCTGGTGCTCCGTACAATATAACATTGCTTCCCTAAAAAATAATACAAAAATTTTTTGAAAATCTGTTCTTTTGCTAGTTATTACCTTCACCAGCTGAACATCGAATCCGACTTGTCCGTAGGCGAAGTCATAGTAAAAAACTCCCTGGAAACTAATATCGCCTGAAATCACAGTAAATCATTAAAGCGTATGATCATGCACTTATTATCTTTGGTAAAAACACTCACTTTCGCCCTGAGTTGGTGTCAGGACTACACCGTTTGACTGGAAATCGCTGGAGTCGTTCTTGCGCACACACCACCCCTTGAGGTAGTGCTGGGCATTGATGACTGAAACTTTCCTCGGGGCGCAAGTCTGTAAGGGGGTGTGGATTTTTAAAGTGTTTTAAGTCGATAAGGATATTTACGCACTATGAATTCATTTCCGATGTAGTCGCCACCGTCGAGTACCGATCCGAGGAAATTGCCGGTGAAGGTGTTAGCGTTACCTGATGATTTATAAATGATAAATAACATACCATTTAAAAATGAGAGTAGAATATTCGTAAATTTCGATGTATAGGAAAAATGAGGAGCACATTTTTAAATCAGTTAACCTTAAAGAGTAAACGTAGCAGAAAACAAAGTATAACTCCAAAAGTAGACTTCATAGGAAAGCAAAAATTTCATTTTTGGCATCAGGGGAATGTCCCCTCTTGTAGGCACCGAAATTTCGAAGGTTTTTTTGGGCCCCAAAATGTGACTCTTAGTATTTCGAGATGAAACTCGCAGAGCAGGTCCCTTAGAGTGTCCCAAAGCCTATGTTCCCAAGAAATGTTTCTTTGAACATTTCAAAAAACTTCGTTGAACGAAATTCAAAAATATCTCGACATGGCTTGACAAATCTCACTTACTGACAGTCAAACTGCTGTATTTTCGGCAACTACCCTCTAACGAGCACCCGTAGACAGCCCCTCCGGTCCTCCTATCGTCCTTCGGCGCTCCCACTATGACCCTGTAAGGCGAAAACGAGACGTCACGTTTACCTTTCTGAAAACTTTGGACTTACAGAGACTCCGGCCCCCTTTGCAGCAATATCGAGTAACCGAAATAAGAATCGTTCTTCCCGGAATTGATACGCGACACTTTTCCGGTATCGAAATTAAAAGGGGAAATTTCTCTGAGAAGGAGGAGGAGGAGGAGGTGGACACTGTAAGCGAACGGACTTAAACCCATCGTTAGTGTGAACAGACTGTATTGATAGCACTGAAACAATCCATGAGTGATAACGGAAAGGAAACCGATAAGTTTTGTTTACGAGAAAGGCGGCGACTCATCGCTGAAGTGAATCAGAGTAAAAACCACAAAATTAGGAGCCACTGAGCGGTTATCATTGTTTAAATAATTGCCAAAAGTTGTTAACTACAGTGGTAGAATTATGAACAAAAAGTTTTTTCAAAATGTATTCGATTTCTCGGAGACTCCAATTTGGGATACATACTCGTTTACAATGCAGTGCACAGTGTCTTTATTAGTTAATTCCACACACTTTTAGTGGAAATTTTAAAGGATATCCAAAATAAAACGTCTGGTTTAATATATTACTCTTGTTATTTCTACCAAGACGTTTATTTACATAAATATTGTACAATAAGTATGTATTTGGTAACACATTACACACAATTAAGGTAGATGACACTTCACTGCCCTTACATAAACGATGAGTGTACGCATCTACATTTGCAAGAAGGAACTTCATTTATTAAATTTTTAGTTTCTAGTGCACGGTCAGATTTTTCCCACTGGTAAAAAAGCCTCGAAACTGAATCGGAATTCACCAGGATTACCAAAATTCTAAGCTCTAAACAAAAAATAGGCCATATTGCATTAGTACATTAAACTACAGCCTAAAACTGTTACGAAAAAATAATATTGTACAATTCCTATCGAAACTAACTAAAATAAAACGTGGCACTGTATATCAGAAAACACTTTACTTCTGGTCGCCCATTTATGTGCAGACAATATTATCGATGTTAAAGGGAAATGTGTAACTAGCTCTAGAAATATCTGTGTGATTTCTGTGACCAGAAATAACATGTTTATAACATTTTTGCTGGAACTAAACTACAGCAGAATAGCTAAGAGAGCTCCCATACAATAAATAGTATTTTGTACAAAGTGTTATGTTTCGGCACTTAATCTTTACATGTCTTTCATAATTCATCATCAAAAACGTGGATGTTCTGGAGGTGATCGCCGTAGTCGGTCACCTCGCTCCCGACAAACGTCTCATAATCGTCTAGGATCTCCTGGAAGCTCAGGATGTCATCGTGATCGGCATCGCTGTGGGCAAACAGGTGATCCACTTCATCATCGGCGATTTCCCTAAAAAGTACAACCACTCTCTACACGTTTCTCGCTTACATTTCGTTACTTACTCATTGCTGGGGACGACCCAGGATAAGATCTCATTTCCCTCGAGCTTCCCGTCGCCGTTCTTGTCCAGGACGTCATCAAATTTCACCTTCTCTGCCAGGAGGGCCTCTTTGTTCAGCTCGGCGCCCCTATCACCCAGGTACTCCTGGAAGCTGAGGGAGCCGTCCTGATCCTTGTCCTTCTCCTTCAGCGTCTGCTGCAGGATTATCGGCAGCATGACTGGGTGCTCCTCCGGATGGGCGAACGTCGCCCATTCTTGTCCGTCGAGGACGCCATCATTGTTCTTGTCCGCCGCGGCCCACATTGCCTTGTCCTCCTCTATCAACTGTAAATTAAATGGAAGAGATCAGAGTGTAATTGGAGTGTAATTAAAAAGATAACTGACGATGTTTAGTCTACTAGAGAGGTTTAAAATATCTCATGTGCATTTGAACAGAAAATTACTTGCAATAAAAGTCTCAGCACCTACAAACATCTACACCTTTGCTGATCAGCCGTTAAATAATTATATAAGATATTTCATCGCCATCATGTGGTTTGATGTTGATCGAGTCGAAATTTTAATTTTTACTAACGTGTTCATTGTCCTCAGCGATGTCCAGGCTATTTTCTTCACTTTCTATTCCATAAGTATCAGATAAATACTCTTTCCAGGTGACAACCCCATTGTTGTCCTCATCTGCATCCTCAAGTCTCTCCCTTGCTTCTTCTTCAGATAAAGTCCTAAAAAAAGGATCATATTTTTACACAAATCGTTATATGCTATGTTGCATATATGTTATATCACTGTTTGAGAACGAATGGTTCATACTCTGGTCCGTGATCCTATTGTTCGCTTAATCTTGATAAAGGGACGGTAACTGGAAAAAACATCCCAGTTGAAAACAAACATAAGCCCTTACTTGAACGATCTAATGATCCACGCCTTGAGCTCCTTCCTGTCGACATGCCCGTCGCTGTCCGTGTCCATCTTCCTGAGCAATATGCCGAGCCGCCTCTTGGACTCCTCCGGCGACAGCCGGTGGAACTCTTCCGCCTCCCTGTGGCTGCCGAGGATCGCCTCGTGGTCGAAGCTCGAGTCGTGCTCACCGTCGTCCGAGTAGTGGCCGGCGTCCCTCGGGGCGAACGCCCCATCTTGAGGGCGCTCCTTCTGGTGATGGTGGGCGTCGTTCGAGTGGCCGTGCTGCATGACGCCCGCGTCGAGCGGGCCCAGTGCGAGCGCCACGAGGAAGAGCGCGGGCAGGAGCCTCATCGTCACTGGGGTGCAGACATTCTCGACGAAGTTCAGTGTTTATTTATAAACATTGACTTCTCGAGAGATAGACTGCTTGTCCGTAACCTTCTTCGTCGCTGTGCGAGGGAGAGAAATGATGTAGGCGCTATTTGCCTCTCTTTCTAGTGGGATTACGGGTTGCCAACTTACGGGTATCCACGGGACGTGAACTTATGAATGACAAGACGAGATGTGGAGCGACATCTATTGGTAATTAGTATCGAAGGTCTACTGCAATCTGTCAAGTCGTTTTAATGTTGGCCTTCTCCAACAGATGGCACTAAGTACGAAATTTCCCCACTCTTGTGTTGGCGATAGTGCAGAATTTTTAGGTTGCATTCAGGTTTGTGATGTGCTGTTTGATCGGAGTCTGCGAGTTATTATTTTGATAAAAAAAAGGTAAAAGAGTCAAATAACAGCACTTACACTTTGTTGAACTTATTTGTGTGGCACACCATCACTCGGAATGGAGATGCGATGTTCGATTCCGGGTGCACCAGAAGGTAGTTTCATTAAATTAAATTGTATTGGAAAGTAACTGTTCCCCCCCTTATATCTGATGTATTATAATTCGTAATTCTAATATTTCAGGCGTTCTCTACACGTCAAATGTATTAATGATAGAGCTGGAACACATCAACGACCAGTTACTTGCAGCTAGAGGGAGACGCACGGCACCCTGGGCGGTACAAAGGTTATTTAAGTAAGTATGCAAATATCTGTTGTGTACAGTAGTACACATATGAGTCACTCGTACACTGAGTAAATACAGAAGCTATACATTCTTAAAATTATCGTCTTTCAGCACAAATACAACAAATGAAGGATAGGGCCATAACCCACAACACACATCAAATCAAAGGCAGAAGGCTTAAAATGGAGAAGTGAGAAGCACATCTAATCACCACTTAAAGGGAGCAGTTGTGCTATTTGAGAAAAATCTTCTAGCTGTCGGGCAGCACTTTACGATGCTTGATGAAAGTAAGACATTTGATCTTTTATGAAATGTGAAGGAAACTTCACACGCAACCAAAACTTTCACCACTTGGTAGATCATTCATTTTTGACATTATGCCCATATGATCCTCAGCCATAAGAATTAGTTTGTTGGAGGTGTTCTTGTTGATCCACTTTTGTTGATTGGAAAATTGCAAAAAGTATATTATTGTTGTAGGATGTTGTGTACCAAGGCAGTACTATTTTGGAGTAAAAATTATAAGCTGTGGATGTCTCGCCTTCGAATTTCCAGACATATTATCTCAAAGAATCCGGTCATTAAGCAGATTTGACTCTAGTTTATTGGATGCGCCACACTGGAAAGGATTAAACGTAAGTAGCTTATTCTATTGCACTATCCATGGAATGTATACTTGGTTTTAGTAACAATATTTTCTAGGAGTAATGTTGCACTCAACCGGACCCATCGAGAACGGGGGAATGTCTGTTGTATCGATTAGTAACAGGAACATGTGATTGAACTCGATTTCCAAGTTAATAATTTGATATGCTACTAGAAGATGGAAAGCTGTTTCGCCCTGGCCACCCAAGAATTGGTAAGTTTTAAATTGTATTGCTATCGTATATGTGTAATATAAGATTCATGGAAATTTGCAATGTTCCGTTTGTTCGTTTATTTGTACATCATTTTTGACAATCAATTTTTTTATTGGTATTCATTTCATTATTCAGCATAGGATGTTAAAAATTTTGGGTGAACTGTTATTTACTATTTGACAATAAACACACAAATAAAATTAACGAGATAACTACCATACTCTTCGTATTGATATACTAATGTTCTTATTTTCATTACACAGAATTCGTCTTAAAAATGTTTGGAGTGCTGCGACTTCGAGTCCCCTTGTGAACGTCCATTGTAAACATCATCTTTGGGATTTCTTGGTCTACGATATTGAACGGAAACAGAAAGGCTGACTTCTGGCTACTGACTTACACCGTAAGTTTATAAATAGATTAAAATAAGCTTCTAATTACCAAAATTAAATTAATAGTGTGGCAGGTCAAGTGTCACATTATCATACTTAAAAATTTTGTTGTCATATTTGTGTCATTTGTAGTATTACATGTACTACATGAAAAAATTCAATTAAACCTTGATACGACTATTGTTATATTGGGTTCTTCTTTAATTTTCAGCAATTGGCCTCTTCTGCAACCTGAAACAGAAGTCCAGGATACAACAGACGTGTATGCAGTATGGATATATACTCACCCCTGAAACTACACAAAAGACGCATCAGTTACCATTAAAATACAGGAAATTGAAGGGGTATGCCAGGCTATTAAACAAATAATTCATTTATTAAGAAAATTTCCTTTACAATTAACAAGTTTAATAGTCAAGTGATCAATTATTGGTGTACTCCTTTTATTTTCTTCGTTATATTCTTTATTGTTTCTATGCTGTTAGCTCCTACTGCAACTTCAAATAAGACTTCAGGTCTAAATTTACTTATCACTTTTCTTGTAATATCAAATATTTTAGTTGGAAGTTTCATCACTACTGGCTTATCAAAACACATTTTGAATCGAAATTTTGAAAGAAATTGTACCTAATTTTTAGGCTTTCAGTAATAATAATGAAATTTCAGTAGGAACAAGTCCCATTCAAGGAATTGTGTTAATTTAGGTGAATATTTTACTGCTAACTATAGTTTAGGTATCCTAATAGGTATTTTCAGGAAAGATTTATGGTCTTATTCACATTTTAAACGTTTTAAAACGCATTTTAACGTTAGAAATGGATTTTAGCTTAAAACACTCTAAGAATGTCTTCGACAGATGTAACTAGTTTTGTTTATTATATTTTCAACATGGAGGTAACTACAGTTACCTTAATGAAACACATTCTAACGCATTTTAAGCTAAAATCCATTTTAACATTAAAATACGTTTATGAATAAGAATATTAATGTCTGGTTAACAACAAATGTACCAAAACATATTAATATTACTCCTATCATTTAAGTAGATTATTGTACAAGCTCAAACAGAATTTATATCAACATGGATGTTTTGAATTAATAAATTCTATCCCTTATTTGTATAGAAGTGCCTTAAATAAAGAATAAAACAAAATTTGTGTATCCTTTACGAACTTCTCCTGCAGAAATTTAAATTCAAATTTGCCGCCATTAGAGTTTGACTGTTCTGCGCTTTTCATGTTCCATGTCAAATTTGAATTTCCCGCGAAATACCTCCTGCTACTTCATCACCTCCTCGCTCTTATGCTATCCTGGTACCAAATTTCGCGTCCAGATTCGTGTTTTCGCCGATTCAAAAATTTGAATTTGCGTATAAAATCCGAAATTTGGTACCAGGATAACATAAGAGCGAGGAGGTGATGAAGTAGCAGGAGGTATTTGGCGCGAAAATTCAAATTTGACATGGGCTCAAACTCTCGGCGGCAAATATAAATTTTAAGTTAGAGAATACGGCTAGACCTCCTATCGCCTGATAACCTCCTCGCTCTTATGTTATCCTGGTACCAAATTTCGGATTTTATACGCAAATTCAAATTTTTGAATCGGCGAAAACACGAATCTGGACGCGAAATTTGGTACCAGGATAGCATAAGAGCGAGGAGGTGATGAAGTAGCAGGAGGTATTTCGCGGGAAATTCAAATTTGACATGGAACATGAAAAGCGCAGAACAGTCAAACTTTTTCGGCGGCAAATTTAAAATTCAACTTGTGCGGGTTAGGTACGTAAATGATACACAAATATTGTTTTAATCTTTATTTAACGTACTTTTATACAAATAAGGGATGTAATTTATTAATTCAAAGCAACCACGTTCAGATGAATTCTGTTTGAGCTTATACAATAACCTACTTAAGCGATCGGAGTAATATTAATATGTTTTGGTACATTTGTTGTTAACCAGACATTAATATTCTTATTCATAAACGTATTTTAATGTTAAAATGGATTTTAGCTTAAAATGCGTTAGAATGTGTTTCATTAAGGTAACTGTAGTTACCTCCATGTTGAAAATATAATAAACAAAACTAGTTACATCTGTCGAAGACATTCTTAGAGTATTTTAAGCTAAAATCCATTTCTAATGTTAAAATGCGTTTTAAAACGTTTAAAATGTGAATGAGACCATAAATCTTTCCTGAAAATACCTATTAGGATACCTAAACTATAGTTAGCAGTAAAATATTCACCTAAATTAACACAATTCCTTGAATGGGACTTGTTCCTACTGAAATTTCATTATTATTACTGAAAGCCTCAAAATTAGGTACATTTTCTTTCAAAATTTCGATTTAAAATGTGTTTTGATAAGCCAGTAGTGATGAAACTTCCAACTAAAATATTTGATATTACAAGAAAAGTGATAAGTAAATTTAGACCTGAAGTCTTATTTGAAGTTACAGTAGGAGCTAACAGCATAGAAACAATAAAGAATATAACGAAGAAAATAAAAGGAGTACACCAATAATTGATCACTTGACTATTAAACTTGTTAATTGTAAAGGAAATTTTCTTAATAAATGAATTATTTGTTTAATAGCCTGGCATACCCCTTCAATTTCCTGTATTTTAATGGTAACTGATGCGTCTTTTGTGTAGTTTCAGGGGTGAGTATATATCCATACTGCATACACGTCTGTTGTATCCTGGACTTCTGTTTCAGGTTGCAGAAGAGGCCAATTGCTGAAAATTAAAGAAGAACCCAATATAACAATAGTCGTATCAAGGTTTAATTGAATTTTTTCATGTAGTACATGTAATACTACAAATGACACAAATATGACAACAAAATTTTTAAGTATGATAATGTGACACTTGACCTGCCACACTATTAATTTAATTTTGGTAATTAGAAGCTTATTTTAATCTATTTATAAACTTACGGTGTAAGTCAGTAGCCAGAAGTCAGCCTTTCTGTTTCTGTTCAATATCGTAGACCAAGAAATCCCAAAGATGATGTTTACAATGGACGTTCACAAGGGGACTCGAAGTCGCAGCACTCCAAACATTTTTAAGACGAATTCTGTGTAATGAAAATAAGAACATTAGTATATCAATACGAAGAGTATGGTAGTTATCTCGTTAATTTTATTTGTGTGTTTATTGTCAAATAGTAAATAACAGTTCACCCAAAATTTTTAACATCCTATGCTGAATAATGAAATGAATACCAATAAAAAAATTGATTGTCAAAAATGATGTACAAATAAACAAACAAACGGAACATTGCAAATTTCCATGAATCTTATATTACACATATACGATAGCAATACAATTTAAAACTTACCAATTCTTGGGTGGCCAGGGCGAAACAGCTTTCCATCTTCTAGTAGCATATCAATTTCAGAAGAAATTATTAACTTGGAAATCGAGTTCAATCACACGTTCCTGTTACTAATCAATACAACAGACATTCCCCCGTTCTCGATGTCTCAATAAACTAGAGTCAAATCTTCTTAATGCCCGAATTCTTTGAGATAATATGTCTGGAAATTCGAAGGCAATACATCCCGAGCTTATAACTTTTACTCCAAAATAGTTCGGCCTTGGTACACGACATCCTGCAACAATAATGTATTGCATACTTATAAATGTAATAGAGTTAAAAATTATGAGTAATGGATGAATATAACATGCAAAAAACTCTTGAAAATGGGTTTCTAAAACATGCTGGTGCAGACTTGGAAAAAGAAAGGAAACCTACAAAGATCACTAGGAACACACGGGTTCCATTCAAGCTTAGTAACTGAAATTTGGAAGGTTTCACTTTGTTTGATACTAGAGTGCAGGCTTTTATGGCTGGAGTCATTAGTGAATAGAGTTCACAGTCGTTCACAATCCACATCAGCATATTCTTCTATATGCAAGTCGTTAATTTACTTTTACTCTACTAAGCTACGGGTGACAGTTGTCAAGAGGTAGATATTACTTATGGGCACATGATACTGCTGTAATGATACAAAATCCTAACTAAACATAAATGCCTTTCGCAAACATAATGCTATTTCTTTGTGTCAATGTTAAGGTCTCTTTTTGTTGACAGAGATAATTGAATAGGGATATAGTTTAACATGCCTAGGGTTAGGGTTATAGTTTAACATGCCCTTTAAGGTTATCACTCCATGTCCTAGCAACTAGGGCTGTGTGTATCCAAGTCCTCCTACAGGATATTAGATCCTATCCACTCTGGTTACCAGCATGAATGGGAAGGAGATTTTGGATACCTTTTAAACACTTCCCGCGACATACACAACAACCATGACTCGAAATTCTCATTTCTCACCGTGGTTACTGGTATTATCGAATTAAACTTTGAATGAAATAGTCTCTTTACCTATGTTTCATGTTGGTATGATGAACAGCGACATTCGGTTCTTTCTGTAGTCTTGGCTGGGCCTCTCAACAAATCTCCTCATGGAACTGAAGAGTGCCTGAAGATTAATTTATAGGAAACGTCTCTCCTTTGGGATTCTCCCTCTGAAACTTGTTTTGATGCTTTCTTCACCCCATTCGCCTCGCATAGCAGATAACCTGCAATGAAAAAAGAAATTTCAATTACAGTGAGAATCCAGGGCACTTGTAGGCGTCAAAAGTAATGTGACAATCACAGTACAACACAGAAAATACACTTTTAGAAAACATACCTTTGCCGGCCCACTCAGTACTGCTCGAGATCTATTTATTTCTGTATTTGTGATTTCTGCTTCCACTTCGGCGATATCGTGTCATTGACTTTTTCAACATGCTCATTTAAGAAACCTGTAAATGATGACGCGCCACCTATTAGAAACTAGCAACAAGCACTCACTGTCATTATTATTCGCGCTCAATTAGAGATCTGTGAACGATGAAGCGACATCCATTAGAAACTAGCATCACGTATCGTCATTGACCTTAATCGTATCTAAAGAAACCTGTCAATGATGAAGCGACATCTATTAAAAACTAGCAAAAACACTGCCGCCATTGACGTAAGCCATCAACGAGAAACCTGTAATGGATGAGGCGACATCTATCACAAACTAGCATCAAACACCGACGTAGTGGAAAAGTCCAGGCATTGCCTTATAGAGGGCGCTAAACCGAGAAATTAGACAGACAACAAATACAACTAACGTAAACTATAACGTACGTCTTCCACGGTCTACCACCACCACCACCACCACCACCACCACCACCACCACCAGGTAGTGTTTAGTGTTAGAAATTTTCCCGTAGATGGTTAACGGTGCGATGATGGTTGCCTATACATTATTTTAACAATTCATTATAACTAGTTATACCGTGCGATCAAAAAATAAACTACGTTAGAACAACATGCCAAAATCCTAAAACCAACTTTCACCGTTTGCCACAAGGAAATACTGCGCTTTTATAAAATCAAATGTCGAAATGGTAATTCATTAGTAAGTCACACAATCTAATCTTACCATATTGATTTAAAATGGGATTATATTTTAAACAGCAATTAATAGCATTGAAATTAAGCGATAAAACACTAAAGTTATTACCGAAATTGACCTTTGGAGCTGCATACCTCACTGATCCTTCGACAGATATTGAAACCGATTCTCTCCCTGGGAAAATCGAAGAAAACCGTTTTCCGAATCATTATCCGAACACGTCCCTCCTCCTCTTCCACCTCCCTTGCCAGCGTAATGGCGAAACAACAAACAATAAATCTGCAGGACTTTGTCTGAGAGTGGAGAGAAAGAGGAAGCGAAAGCGAGAGAGAGAGGGGTCGACCTAAGAAAATATAACACGTGCCCGTTTTCCCACGATTTACGGGAGAGGAGAGGAAACCTCGGCGACCAAGATTTCCACGATTTTCCTCCTTTGCTTTCTTGTTTATGGCTCATAGAAAATATACAGCCCCGGTTGTTAACTCGCCTTTTAGTGCTTTATTATGACACGGTGCTCTCACCGGGACCGAACAGACGTACAAACAGACAAACAGAAGGTGCAGGGAAAAGAAAAATATGAGATTTAAAAAGGAGAGCCGGCGGGGAAGTTGAGATGGAGAGATTTGAAAAATCAACACCGGTCCAAGAGAACTGACGCCCATTCCGTAAGAGGTATTAAGCAAGCCGAAATTAGTGCTAATGTAGAGGACATGTTGGTTAAGACGATAACAATTGTACACGCAACACTTTAAAGATACTTTTAAATTGACCTTATTGTCATAAACTGACATTATACCTAAGTGTACTGAGGCTACATTATGTGAGTACTACACTAGCTTCCACGGCGGCTACCAAGCGCGACGCGGCGCCACCGTCGCCCGTATCTGTGACGCCTATTGATCGATATACTAGTTAAGCAACGTTCGATAATTGAATAAAACACCGCAAGAAGAAGAAGACATGTCAGTCCAATCTCATACGCAAAACAATTATTAATTTCCTTCGTACTTGATTCAAAAAAGTAAAAATTCCTAAGGGTTGCGAAGCGACCCCCGTCGATACTTCATCGAGGAATCTCCCGGTCGGCCGCATAAAATTCTCGCGCCTATCGAGATTTGGGGGCGGTCGAGGGAAGTTTGATACATATTTAGGGGGCGAAGAGGGTGAGAACCGTAATCCCGTGTCACTACGGACAGGATAGATGACCCACGCACCTGCACGAGGCTAAGATTTTTCGCACGACGTTATCCACGTCGAAGGAAACGGCCTTCGGGGGATTTTTCTTTATATGGAAACCTTCGCCTTTCCCATTTCTTCGTTCTTTTTAGGTCGCAGACATACCAGAAGTACCCCCGACCACCTTGTACGGGTAGTTAGAGGAAATTACCACGACAGACAGGTGGTTTAATAGAAAAGATTATATGGAAATTATTACTGAATAATTTTTAATTGAGTAATTAAATCTGGTATTCGATGGCAACCGGTCAAACGTAAAGACTCATGATTTAATTGAAATGTCCAGCTATTTTTCTGTCTGTGATAAAATTTGAAAAATTTTCTTATATTAAAATCTACCATTTTGAAAATATTTCCCAAAAACAACTCATTAAATTATTTTTATAATGACGAAATAATTGTTGATTAAAATTTAAGTCTAAATCAATGGAAGTAAACCTTCCAAATGGTTCGTTCAAAAAACGTGCGCCCTGCCATATCACAATTGACATTTGCCACAATTGCACTTAAATTAAACAAATAAATAGAAGGTATCAAAAATGTGTTACTTGAAGTTTGACAAATTTTTAATGGCTTGAGCGCCACTTTTAGAGAGGGAGCGTTTTTTACAAAATTTCGTTAAATTTAACCCCTTTTACACATTTTTAATACCCCTACACGTGTCGCATTTCAAAAACGATTCACTTACCCCTTTTTGAACCGGTGTTGCGGGGGTTGTAAGAATTTTTAACAATCTGACGTCGGTTTCTGAGGTGCTACCCGAAATTCCCGGATGAAATTTATGTAAATTTCGCCCCGTCGAAACCAAAGTTCCCCGAGATGTATCACGTTATATATACACGTACGGGGGTGGGAGAAATATGCTCCTTATTCTACCGTATCAGGCGATATTTGCATGAAATTTGAATTTCCGCTCACAAAGTGAGATTTTCCCTCTACAGAATATAGATATTTATTTCAAAGGGGATCGCGTAATTGTTCCTTTTAAATTTCTCTATAGTGTGTATGTACGGGGAAGGCTATTTATTCCTTCACGGCCCTCATCCGATAACGACGATTATTACTACGCAATTACGCGACATTTGTCAGGGAGAGGGTAAACAACGGCGGATAATAATAATTGTTACAAGTGGGGCGGTCCGGGACATTCGCAGAGAGGGACATCTGTTTAGTTCCCGGGATGTAATAGAGGGCGGAGGAAAGAGAGAGAGAAAGGGAAAGGGAGAGCTTCGTTTCGTATATTTATACAAGTTTTAAATACAAAGTATGCCGCAGAAGGCTAGAAATTAGTAACCCCCTCTTGCTAAAAAAATTGCCTCAAAACATATTTTCAGCAAACAGAAACAGATTTAAAGGCTCTAAAACAGTTTTCGAAAGAAAAATCCTCAAAAAAATCGCAGAAGGGTCATTTACTCGCGGGGCATTTTCACATACTTTCTCATTTGTATATTACAACGTACGACAAAATCTCAAAGTTTCCAAAAACAATCTCACTCGTTTGTACGAAAGCCCTTTAAAAGAATTCCAAAACGGTACAGAGCTTTTGAAGTTTTCGAATTTGTGAACCTAAATAAAACTCTCAAAAATTCCTAAAAGAGTAAACAACGTTTTTTCAAAAATTCCCCAAAAACAATTGCTGCGCAATAAAGAGCAGTGATCCCTCTCGAGATTTAAACACAAACAAAACGATAACGTTTACTGCCTCGCATTATATGAGTAATACGACTTTCTCACGCTCCCTGGACGCCCACACGTACGTTTAAATCGCCTGAATTGGAGTAAATTCGAAAATTTACGCTTCCAGAATAATTCGCGTGCGATCCGTAACGGATGCGGTGACAAGCGTTCAGGAAGTCTCTGGATTTTTTCTCTCTCTCCCGGTTTTCTTGCAAATATACAGTAAAAATATTGAATCAGTTAGTAGCCAGGATCATAGAGGGATTACCTCGAAATAACGGTCTCTTAAATTAAAACAGAGAGAAAGTAAAATTACTATTTTGTCTCATACAGTATGTTTCCATCAAGGTATGTGCTAAGAAACTAGGAAATTTGCTATAGGAAAATTTTCCTGAAAGCTTTTCTTTTGTCTATACTGAAACTGTCTACTGTGTTCTACTGTCTATATACTGAAATTTGAGTAACCATTTCATTCTTGGTGGGGCAATTTTTCTCATAACTGATATATTCCGAGAGTTACAGTTTAGAATCCTCGTCGCAATCGTAAACACCTCATGAATTTCCTTGTGATGTGCCATTTTTTGACGTTAAGCAATACAGAAAATCCTTACGTGACATCATTTCTGATTCCACCCCCACCGTTCCTCCCGGAACCGAACGACACGCTACGCTTAACTAGTTTCCCCAATTTAACACGACCCCCCCCTACCCCGGTAATCCCTTAATTTCTTAAAATTCCCCCTTTCCCGTACGTCTTATGTGTGGGGGGTTGCGGGCGGCGGGCAATTTATCGTCCCTCCGAGCAAGAAAAACCGTCCCCCCTTTCCACACCCTCGACCGACCCCTCTCGGAAGAATTAATCGCGAACAGTCCTCTCTGCGTTCTAACAACAGGTTAATGTCGCGTGAAGAGACATCCACTTGTTTCATTTTGTCCCCGTGCGTTTTCATCCCCTATTTTTAGGGGTTTTTGTCCGGAGACGTTGTCCATTATCAGCCCAGATGAGTTGGATCGTTTAACTCCACATACACACTCGCGTATACACAGATAGATAGGATAAGGGCGGGAGGATGGAATTGCGAGAAAATCTCTCGGGCGGGGTAATAATGAAAATGTTACGGGAAAACGAAAAGTTGGACGGGTACTACTCACTAGGAAATTTATTGCGCAATTGTGATCATATTTAAGCTTGATCGATCCTTTGGCAACTGACGCTCGACCTCTGGTTTTATTTTGATCAAAGCTTCAAGTCAATTTGAATTTAAATCCTCCCTACAATATGTTAGATTTAACAGGGAAAGGCGTAATCCACGGTCTACGTACTTCCTAATGATGCAATGACCTCTGCCTTCTCTAAACTTCTGGGGAATTCGGAGAATCGTCAGGCCCGTCTTCCCCTAAGACTCCGTATTTTAATTCGCGATATCGTACACGTGAAATTTATTATTATTGTTATTAATTTTTCTTTTCCCGAGTTTAATAACGAGCAGTTGTGGCACTTGATTAATTTAGGTGAATTAAATTTTGTGTGTGATTTGCTGTTCTGTGATTGACTGGCCCGAATTTCATAAAAATTATCGAAGTTTGCTACATTCACCAATTTCGATTTTCCTTCACATACTCGCCTGCCTTGATTCGTCTTCCCTCAGTTACATTCTAATGAGATCAAATCCATAGACGAGTCGATAGGGTCAATTGGACAATTAAAGACGTTACAGATTTATTTCATTCGGTTCTAAAATAAGAATGAGTCACACAAAATGTTTTTGAAACGGTCGACAAGTGGACATGACACGTTACATCTTCATTAGAATAATAAATAAATATTTAGAAGACCTGAGTGGTGGTGATAAGGAAAAATTAACACTAACGTTTGTAATTCCGCCCTCCGTTCCGGCATAGGGTTGATTTAAATTCCGTTAATTACCGCTCGTTTTATTTTTAATTGGCCGATCGCATCGCCGACCCCATGCCCTTATTATAAAATCCACCGTTTTTTTCTCGTGTCCATAAAATTGATTCGTAGCGACCGCTTAAAAAAAGCTTTTAATGATTTTTAAATCGAGACCCGCACGTACGAGTAAATGACCACTTTTTTAATTTAGTGTTTTCTCCCATTTCGTACCATTAATTAATTAAGACTAATTAAGGGAGACTTTGATACGTCAAATCACTTATTTTGTTTAACGCTGGATATAAAGATGATGACGACGATGAGAGGAAGGGCAGAGGGGGGGAGAGGCGAGAGTTAATTAAGGATATCACGGAATGAGGGTCCAAGTACGGCGCAATTATGTGATGACGACGATGATGGTATCGATGCGATGGATTTATTTTCTATAATTCCGAATCTGATGTTTGTAGACAGGAACCAGATGACGTCACTGATAAATTAGTGACGTGAATTACTTTGGCGCCACTTCAATTGACGGCGTTTTTGTTTTTATTCTCTCCTCTCTCACTCTCGTGTAATAGTATATTTACCACTTGATTTATAGTGAGGGAATTAATTGAAATTGATACTTCCTGTGTTTGTGTGTGCATGTGTCTTCTATATGTGTATGTCTTGCTCTCTCTCTCTCTCTCTCTCTCTCTCTCTCTCTCTCTCTCTCTCTCTCTCTCTCTCTCTCTCTCTCTCTCTCTCTCCGCGTGTGGAAGAAATATTATTCCTGTTTAGATCGTCGTAACCTATATTGTGTATTTGATTTTAAATGGGCAATTTGAGGCTATTTCTAGATCAAGTTCAATTTCGCGCTTAAAGGCCTGAGACGGCCGGGAATTTTTTTAGGTATAGGATGTACCATAGAAAATGCTGCTGAGAAAAACTGAAATTTTTCTACTATATTGGGAAATAATCTACCGGGTGATCTAGTAATAGTAGTGGCGACATCTAGTGACTTAAATCTTAAACGTAACACTTGATTCAAATAAGAGACACGTGAATAATCCAGATTGGCCCCAGAGGCGTTTGCTGTATTCTTGTGTAAATTAAATATTATTCAGGCAAATCGACAAATCTACCACCTTCTAACCCTTAATTTTACACCCCTTACCTCGTGAATTTGACATATTTGCAGCGTTCATACCTTGCAAATTGAGACGTTTCGGCTCGATCTTAATTCGCCCCCACTAAACAACCGAAACAGCATTTTCCACGCTTTTCTTCCCGCCTGTTTGTTAAAAAACCGTTGCTCCCGTCTCTCCACTGTATAAAAAAAAGATAAATAAATGTGACCTCGCTGTGTGAAATCTATTGTAACAATTTAAAAGTCAGAGCGTTAATTAGTAATTAAGCTGGACACAGAAACATATAAAGCTCTAAGCCGTGGGAAATGTCGCTAATTTTTCACGATTGGAGTGATAGAATGCGCGCGTAAATTGAAACTTCCGCTCGGGACAGCTGGAGATTTCACATATTCGTGCACATACAGCGTACTTAGCTGTAATTTTAATTGGGGCAATTAAGGGGGACGCTCGAAGCTATGGGATGCGCGTTTCGGGATCGAAGCACCGACAGGAAGAGAGTCGCTCTTTGAAAATTTTTAATCTCTCGGCGTAGAAAGGAAAAGTATATGCTTTTAGGCGGGCGAAAAGTAAAGGGGTTCTTAGGCGAATGACAGCGATGAAGTTTCGTGGGTTAGCGATTTCGAATCAAGCTGAAACATCCCTAATTGCATTAATGACGACACAACTAAGAAATCTTTCAAATTTGAAACGAACAACAAACTTGTATGGTACAAATGTAATTGGGAAAGGAAATATAAGTTGAAACTCCACCCTTAGCCATCAAATCCCGAAAGCAAGAGTGTATCTGAAAAATGGGCAAGTGCGGCAACACTTCATGCTAATGCTAAGTAGCAACTATAAGGCCCAGTTTGTTTCATGTACCCCTCAAATGTCGAAAGGTCGAAAATCATAATTTTCCTCTTAGCTTTTTGGTAGATTAGGGAAAAAATATATGTTTTACAAACGAAACTAAGGGAACTGTCATATATGACAGATTTTCCAATTTGATCCTAACTAGGGAAAACTTTGGCGGTTACTTAGCTTACGTTGTATTGGTATGACTTACTAGAAGAGATAGCAAAGATTGTTACGATTTAATCAGCGATTTGCAACTTCTGTTATTACAACCGTTCCCTTTTTTCCCGTACGGACTGATAACTTCCCATCCATCCGAAACGAATTAAGTCCGAATCTCCACTACGAGTTTCCCTCCGTATTCCCTTTCCCGTTGTTTCCACGGAAGAATTTCAATTTTCCTCGGAGCCGAATCGAATTTCCCCAGTTTTTCCTCTCCCTTTCTCTCCTCCGACGGCGTGTATCGTGCCAGGAAAAACACATCGACATTACGGGAAACAATCAAGTCCGCGATTGGTCGAATCGGCGTGTGTTTCCGGTTATTGAATCCGTAACAGTCATTGAGTGAATCACTCGAGAAAGAGAGAGAGAGAAAGAGAGAGATTCAGCCCGTGTCCATATGCGTGTGTATGTGTTTAATGAGGAGGAGGAAATTACTTTCCCGATGGAGATTTTTCGGGGAAAACACACACAAGTTTTCCGATCGACGGGGAACCGATGCGGAACGCAAACTTGTTTGTATTCATTCGAATATGATTTGAGATCCGGGCCGAGAGATTTAACGCTTCGGGAGGGAGAGGAAAGTTTCATCTCTCGACGCTCTTGTCTGTGTGGTAAATGAGCCAAACGATTCACTTGTGGAAAGCCAGCCGAGGAAAATAAATTGAAGTATAGGGGAAAGCGTCGTTCACATTCATTTCGGCATATCCGTTATGATCTTTCAATATGATCCCCGTAGAAGAGTAAGCAAGAGACGTTTATGTCGGGTTTTTGTCGACCCTATACACCACGCAAAAACGTGATAGCTGAACGGCCCTCGTTTTAACCCACGTGGTTCTTCAAGGTATTTCGATTTTTTCGTTCCCCGTCTCCCTCGGTGCTCTCCCGATCCCCGATTCGATTCCCCGCCCGCCTCCCCGCCGTCCCCGGGATAAATCTTCATTCAGCGACGTGCACACGGGCATCGAGCCTCTCGAACACGTCGCGCGCGTCCTGATTCCGGGGAGGCACCATCTGAGAGCCTCAGGTGGGGCCGGATCCGAGAGGCTTTTATCGAGAGTGCAATCACGATGCACGAGAGGTCCACTAGACGAATAATAACAATAAATAATTCGATTTAACAATACGAGCCGGCCGGGGTGGGTAATTCGATTCCGGACTACCCGCGCCCTCTGACAGATTACGCGTCACGCAATCAATTCTTCCTATCTCTTTCTAAACGTGGCTACTTTTTTTCACGTTTTAATGATAGTGTTAATTTAAAAGTATCCGCGTTTTGACGTGAGCGTCGGGGCGCGCGTCCCTCCCGGGGATTCCCCTCCGCATATAATTACACGTATAAGATTTAATCTGCAGGACGGAAATTAATTAAGCGAATCGGTTTTCCTGATCACTGAATCATACCGGGCGGACGGGAAACGTTTTTTAAATGCATAAAACAATACAGAGGTTGCGATTAGAAAATACGATGACCACGTACAAAGGGAAGAAGGTTACACCTCAAAACAAAGACAGTAGACAAATAAGGCGGGTTCTGATTCATTTCCTCTGGATTGTCCATCGCTTCTTTTAAACTAATTAGCATCTTTACTGTCCTTAAATATTATAAAGCTAAGCTAACGGCTTCTTGCTTCCCCCTCTGTGTTTGTTCTTCCTCCTCCGTGATTATGATGTGGTTGTGTCCTCTTCTTAGTGGTTGTCCTCTGTATCCTCTTCTCCTATGTTGTTTCCTTTTCCATGTTGGTCGTCCTCTTCTTTGTGTTTCCTCTTCTTCCTAGTCCTCTATTAGTGCCCTTATTGGTCTCTTCGCCCTCGATGGTTCGTCCTCTCCGTAGTCTACTGCCTTCCTTATAAGTGGGTTTCTGTGGTTCTCTGCTTTGGTAATGGTCCTCCGGTTCTTCTCGTTGATGGTCTTCTTCAGGTCTTCGATTTTTAGGTCCCTCCTCAGTTGCGCGTTCCTCACGTACCAGGGTGCGTTCGTCATCCTCCTCATCGTCATATTTTGTATCCTCGTCAACTTCTCTATATGTGTTCTCGCCGCTTGTCCCCATGCTGCTGAAAACTAATTAGGATAACGTCATCTTGACACAACTGAGGCGCTACTGCGCGAGGAGCCCCCTCACTAAGGGCAGTGAACTAGAACCCGCTTTGTCTACCTACTAAAGACAGTGGCTATACAAAAAAAGCTTCAATTTGGCTGATTTTCGCTTAAGTCACAGGGAATTTTGTTGTAGAAATTTCCTCAAATTCTTAAAACCGCTTTATCCAACGTCTGCTTAGTGGATCCATTATGAAAATGTGGCCTTTATGACGCTATAAGCGATCGGTCGTTACAAACGATTTTCCTCCCGAATTTCGATTTGGGAGTTGTCGAAATCGTCGTGCGATCACGTATCCCGTTAAGGGTAAGGGCGCCCGTCGGAAATTCCCGTTTCGTACGCCCTGGGAGGTGCGAATTTCGACACATTCCCGACGTGACACCCTCCCGAACATCGACAAAAACGAGAAAAAACACGCACATCGGAACCGCCAAATACATAATTGAATAGGGGTCGAAAAAGGGTTTTCGGACACATTTCGCAGGGAAACGGCACACGGCAATCTCCCGGCTCTAAAGATTTCAATGGAATTAAACGGGGCCGTAGAACGACGGGGCGCGTATAGGTAATATCATCACGCGAGTGAGAGGGAGAACGGGGACGCGACGAGGGAAGGGAAGGGGGGGGGGGGTAGAGATCGGGAAATGTGGGGAAATTCACTCTCAATCTAAACCCGGAAAACGATTCCCGCTCCGCTCCCATGGGCGCCGTTCGGCGGGGCGAGAGGGGGGCGCCCGGATCGAATTTTATATTTCGCGGGGGGGCGCGCGCTTTGCAATGCAAATGAAAAGCAGGAAGAGACCGGGACGGCGCTCTCTCGCACACACATACACACTCCCGCCCCCATCCCGTAGTACACGGATCGACGAATTCTACCTATACGACCCCCTCTATCGCTCTTTCGCTCCCTCTCTCCAATTCTATATTTGCGAATGGGTTTTGGAAACGTTCCGATCCGCAACCCCATCCGCCCCCGCTGCCCCCCCGACGCACACGTGACACGTAACCGCAACCAGGGGCGGCGAGGGCACCACCACGACATGCCACGGTTTAAACGAAATGCCCAGTATATGCTTTTCTACATGATTACTAGGAAATAATGTGGTTTTCAAGGTATGTATGTACATATAGATGTTTCATTCACTATAACCTTTTAATGGCTTGCTTATTTCACAAGAAATGTCATAGACTACATTCGAATTTGAAGATTTAGAAAATTCTTTGGTACATGAATCTAAGATTATGTGGAAAGATCCCTTATCCAATTGGAATAAAAATCTACTTAAGGCCTTTTAAAACCATTAAATCGTTTTTTCGAGAACTACAAATTTTCCCGGGGATCTCTAACGTTACCAGGAATTCTCGAAGAATTCCCCTCATTCGAGATTCATTCATCGTCGTCGTCCTCGTCTCGCTCGCCAATTTTTTCCTATGAATCACTCTCGGGCCTGAGATGATCTCATCAGATGATCTCTCGGGGTCGTAGGATCGTGTGAATCCCATGAAGATTTACACACATATGGACTATTAGCCTAATTAACGATAGGCGCACTAATTAGACGGGTAGGGTCCGGTCACACGTCTATCGGCTGTGTGATTTCGATTGGGCACAGCGTAATGTTATAAAATTATTAACTTCTTCTACCAACTAAGTAGTGAAGAAATGAACCAATAAAAGTAAGGGCTACCTTAATTAGCTTGCCTGGAAAACGTTAAGTCCGTGCGTAATTACCATCGAGAGGTAATTAAGACAAATTGAAATGATTAAAATTCTACCTCGTTTCCCTCCGACCACCCCCGATTAATTAGCGAGAGCATATCTCAAACTTTTACGGTTTTCCACGTTTCCCCCCGCGACTTTTCCTTCCCGTTAACGAACTGTTAATTTTCCCGACGAAGTTATCGCCCTTTGTCCATCGCCGCCCATAAAAACCTGGATTAATTATTTCGTCACACAAAACATTCGACCGGAAAAGAAGGGAAAAGCTCTCCTCGTGCGGCCGTGCGAGTTTTCCGGAATAATAATAATTAAAGCGGTATAGAGAGGAAGAGGAAGGAGTGCATTTTCGTAATTAAAATCATGTGAAAAAAAATCCATCGACGGAATGAGAAGAGCAAGGGAGGGTGTCTTGGATTAAGTGATTAAATCGGTTGATAATCCAGTTATGATGGGAAATAGGCGCGGGAATGATTTTTTAAGTGGCGCGTTTCCCGCGGGAATGTTACTTCTTCATAACGAATTTCCATTAAAACCGATTTGGGCATAATTCAAAGCTGAAATACACTAAAAAGTGTACATCTACATCAATAGTTTAATCCCCACATTCAACTTTTAGGCGCAAAAATTCCCCTTGGAAAAATCGCTGGAATCGCTTAGTACTGATGAAGCAAAATACGTCTACCAATACATGCATCACTAACTACACACCAGCGTCCATTGCTCGATCGATACTAACAATCACAATTTATTTCTACTAAAAACATGCACAAAAACTAAAGAGACGACTTTACTCTGCTCACTTGGATGCCACAGGAGCCAACCCGTACTTCTTCCCGTTCCTGGCGAGGCACGTGAGCACCTTTTCGCCCCCCTCGCAGTCCCGGAACTCCTCGCGGCCGATCTCGCGCTCGCACGACTCCGCCAACTCCCGCAACTTCGGCAGCCTCGACACGTCCCCCATCGCGGTCCCGGACAGCACGACCGTCATCCCCTCCTTGCTGTACCTGGAAGACCAAAATGGAGGATTACAAGCGGTAAGGTAGAGTCCAAATTAAAGAAGCTGCAAGGAAAAGAGCCAAGAGATTCAAGTCTGCTGTTTCAATTTGGCTCTTGAACCATTGCTGAAATCTTCACTTGCTCATTAAGAGGGGTCCTGGAGGAAGGAGGAGTCAAGAGGTTCTTGGTTGTTGGCGCTTAAAAGTAGTCAGGACACTACATGGCAATACAGCATAACACAACTGAATTTTTTAACAACAATAGCACCGATGTATACTCACCACACACTCGAGACGTACTGAATTATCCCCACCACTTCTACTTTTTACCAGTGCGCATCACAAGGTCACCCGCCAACCTTATTTCGTCGTGTAATACACACATACGTGTTATATACATACACACAGAGACTTTTTTCAATATCCCAAATTCCGAAAATCGACCCTAAAACAATACTTTCCCATTACATGAATAAGAACATCCCCTTACCGATCCCTATCGTAAACGGACATACTACACACCAGGGTCGTAGATCCGACTCGTAATTTAACCCTGTAACTGACCTATCGTCCTTGATGACTCTGATCCCGCCGAGGACGCAATCGATCAGACACCTCCCGGATTTGGTCCTGGGGAACTTCCTGGCGCGGATCGATTCGAAATCCGAAGCGGTCGCTCCCGTCTTCCGCTTGCACTCTTCCAACAGGTTTCCCCCGATCTTCGGCAGCCTCGACGGCAGCTCCAGGCCCCCGGAGGAGCTGAGGAGGGTCAGAATCGAAATCGCTGGAAGGAAGGTGGAAGCTGATATGAATTTTGTGTGATTTTTATGAGGTTTAGAAGATAAGTGCTGGGGGGAGCAGGAGGAGGAAGTAGTGGATATTTTGGGGTAATTTTGGATGAAATGTTACTAATTATCTACTTCATTCGCTAGTCACGTTCTGATTGACATTATGGCACTAATTCGCCCCCTATCATACTAGAGTATAGTATGATTCATCACCAAAAGGAGCCAAATTGGACCAATTAAGGTGCACTTCCTATGGAGCGTTAGGAAAATGCTGACATATTTTTCTATTGTTAAAACAATCATTCTGTTTAAAACATTGTATTTACTAACGTTACTTTGTACAAGGAGCCCTCGTATAACTGATCCAGCCGGCCAGATAGAGCATAAGAAATAAGAATTGCATATCTGTATCAAGTTTTACAAAGGCAACATGATTGTATAATCGCAGAATTACTACTTTCATTAGCTACTACATTTTCATTTCTATTTTTGAAACTTAGGGACATTTTAAATTCCAGAAAATACGTTCATGAATGATCGCCAGAAACGTCTCTAATTAGGAAAAATACGTTATACATGGTTTTAAAAAATTCCAGTAGGTACTTACCGAGCGCAACTCTCATTTCGACGTTATATTGAACAATGTTACTTCTGTAACCTCATTACAAAATATCATTACCAACGAAGCGTGTTGCGTAAAATACATTTCCATTGTTACTTCATGATTATTTCGAAATAAAATCAGATAAACATTATCCACAATAGTTAATGACGGAGGTATTTAAATAACAATCAGACGAAAAACATTGCAACATGCGCGACTCGTGAAAAAACCTAATCACCACCCTCGTAGACGGTCGCAGCCCCCGCATAATCCTAAGATTATCCCATAACTACCCCCGAGCGCCCGAGGCGCCCGCTCCCCCCTCCTCCCGATAGTTATCAGCCACTTTTCAGGATAAATGTTTTCCCGAAAGCACAAAGACAAAACTTAGACCGGGGGAGTGTATACGCGAGAGTATATATCTCGACTCCACCCCATCGTACACCGCAACCCCTTTAACGACGGGAGAGCGAGGCGGGATGTAAATTCCCCGCTCCGGGGCTATTTTCTTCTCTCTTTCTGTGACATCAAACGATTTTATGTAGATTCGAGTTTTGAGAAAATAAGAAGCGGGGAGCGACAAAAAAAAAGTTTAAAACACTGCCTTAATTTGAATTCGACATGTAAAGAAACCAAAATACAGAGGTAAGGTAAATATAACGGGGGAGTGTTGTGTTATTACACATGAGGGAAGCGAAGGAGAGCGGGAAGCTCCGGGCCCCGGAACCCCTTCGCTATCACGCTCCTGTTGCGAAACCGAACGTATTTTTCGGGATTGACTCGAAGGGGGGAATTGAAATAATTCGGTTTTACCCGAAGGTCGTCGAAAGCGAGAGGGATTAAAGGCCTTGGGATCCTCAAAGTACCATCTACAATACATCGGACTCCTCTGTGGCCATTCCAGAAGATCCAACGTAATTCCCAAGTACCATAATTTTTAATAATTTGGCGCGTCTGATTTTAGGAGCCCAGCTTCTCAACTCATTGATAATCGTTATAAGAACGTAATAATTAATTACAACCGCTTCAGCGATAGGGAATGGGGGGAACCGAATTAACAAAGCATATAATTAATAATGATAACTCGAGTTAGTTTGTTTTATGTTTTAACGATAAATCGTGGTATTACACATTATTTCATTATTCCGCCAAAATACGCCTATATTTTGATAAAATTCGAAATCTCTTTACGATAGATAACTCTCGCCTCCTCCCCTCCACCCCCTTGGCAAACAACTACCTAAAAACGGAGGAGATACAACGTGGATTACCATTACGATTTTATTACTTTAATATTGATTTCTCGCCTCTTATCAAATAATTTATAGGTAATTCGTGTAGATTTACGGACCAGATTACCGGCTGATGTGTTTATGATTTTTAACTAATCGCTTATTATTTGTTCGCGGCATTCTTGCGATCGCGTAACGCACGGAACGTATCCGAAATCATGCGGGGCGTGAATTTTGTAACGATATTAACGGGTCGCGGGCAGCGGCGTGGCCGAGAAAATTTCCCTTTAGTTTCCCGGGTAAGAATCGCCGATAATCGCTTAAGCACCCGAGGAAATATTATTATCTCCCCAGCTCCGGCCTTTGGGGATATTACTTTGTTAACGTCGAACGCGACTTAAGGCTAGGGGTAAAAAAATTCTGATTAAATATTTCCAGATGTGTTACGGTAAACAGCGTCCGCGGTGATCGTCAATTCACCCTGTCATAACCGTTATTTGTTCTATCATTTCCAAATCCATAAAGCGACCGCCCCGTCCGAGTCGTTATTATTACCTAACGTGATTAATGTCCTCGCACGCGTAACTTATACGTCTTTATTACTTCTTGTGTTTATCCGCGGGTATGGTGATTAATAATCCATTGGTAAATTGATTTATTGCCCGGTAATTAGCGCGACCCTTTTATTACCCCAGCGTCCTCTATTTATTTGGAAACGATGTTTTATGGCGTTTATATCAGAAAATAAATACGCCTATCGATTATGTCGATCTATAAATAAAGGAAAAAAGTGTTAGATTAATTTTTATTAGGAGGGCGAAGGGGGGAGCGCGGGGTAGACGGGACGTAATAAAATCCTAATGTTGAAAGTTTCGCCGATGAAACATAATTTCTGTTAATTTATTAGGGATTTGCTGACGAGAATTTATTGTGGTCGTACGAGGTGGTTTTTTTTTTGATCAGGTGAAACGTCAGCGGGATGCAATCTTTTTATCTTTAATTGGCTTTCGGTTGGTTTTATGCTGCTTCAATAACAAACGTTTTGATAAGTTTCGAGATATGGCGGGACGGGATCATAATTATACACGTCAGAAGGTTAAAACTCCGAATAGATCGAAAAATGTACATCTACTGGTCCAAATAAACGGTGTTTGTAGAATTTTTCCGAAAAGTCGAAATTTTTCTCAAATAATCTTGCCGTTTTTCTACGATACGAGGAGATTCTACGATCCGTAAATCTAAAGGTTTGTACTTAAAACCGCATTCTAATACAATTTTACATGGAGTCTTTAATAGTGTAAATCGACCCTTTTCAAATTTGCAAGTTGGATTAAATAATTTCTAGGGTTAGGACTTTACTTTATATACATATCATAAATCATTCGTCGAATTACATCATTGGATGCTTCATCGATACAATTTTCGATAAGTTTCCTCTCCCTCTCCCCACATAAAAATCAAATTTTTCTTTACTTCACTTTACTTCAAAATAAAAGTGAAAGGTATTTCGCCCTTAGGCCGATTACAAATTTTTCATTTCGTGGTCTTCCTGTGCAAGAAATTTAAATTTCATTTTTTTAGGAAGCAGAACTTTCTATATAGAGCGAACTTTTCGATAAATTATTAAAAAAGGGCCTCGTATGTAGAAAATTTTGGTGAATACCCTTCCTAATAGTAGAAAACGAAGCTTTCCGTTCATCAAAATAAATTATTGATTCTTTTGGACAACGATCCGCTAATGTAGAAAATTTTTCCGTGAATTTATATATAGAGAATAATAGAGATGGGCCCCATCTATCGATTCGATTACTATTGATGTGTACACTTCTCTAGACAAACATACAGTTTACTTTATCTGCTTTAGATAGGATCAAATCATGTTCCCAGAATTTTTCTTTTAAAAGTCCTGACTTATGTGATTATGTGATATATTGTAACCTTACTGTATTTATACGGGTGACATGTGGTCTTAAAAATTCTGCTGACTAATGCATACTGTGACATTTTTTAACGTTTGTGCCCTCTCATATCCCGAATCGATTTTCAGATTTGAAATATTAGTTATTATGGAAATTTTGAGATCCCCATGTTTAAAAAAAATCTGTATGCGGATCCGGTCCTGCTAATATTGCAACAAAAATCAACTTCATCCTTGTTCATGCCAAAACATTGATTGTTATTGCAAAAGAAACTCTCTATTGGATTAACCATCGCCGTTACTACAATCGATGCATTCTTACAGTTAAATCGTTAATTCAATCAATTTAACGTCCATCAATCATGCAATTAAATGCGGTATTAAATACGAAATGAAACAAACCGATTATTAAGGAAATAACGTTATTTCAGCTGGTTTTCTTTTATTCGTTTTATGCTTTTTGTATCCCGCATAATGCTTTTTTATTGCCAGATCATGATGGTAGATAAGAGGAGTACACGACCGCCAGGGGGGAGAGGGGGATGTTTATCGAACAGCGGCGTCACGTCGGGAGGAAACGTCGAAATTCACGTATAGAATTTAAAAAATTTATCAAATTTCCACACTGTGCTCAGTAAAAATATTCAAATAGCCTGGGCAGTAAGACGAAAAATATTTTTACTAAATTCACAATTCTCCCCACTTTAAATCACTGTGTTATTAAGTTACATTAAGCGAATGTGACTAAATTCAAAAAGTTTACTCTTGTCTCTACCACAGGTTTCAAAAAAATTTAGAACGTGCAATTGCCAAGCCCTTGGCACCTGAACCATTTTTAACACGCTGAGGCGTTTGGTTGAATCATTTTATTAATTTCTTTTTACAGTTCAACGAAGATTTTTCTTTTAATTATATATAATGTATGTCCTCCTAAGCTGTTGATTGGCCAGGGATGACCTCTCTAATACAATATACAGAAATGTGGTTTGTTTTTCACTTCCCCTCCTGCTTCGCTTTAATTTCTCCTACACCACCCCCCCCCCCCGACAGTCGGTTAGATTTCCTCCCCGCGGACGCTCGGATTAATCGGCCGCCGTGATTACATTCAAAACGGGCACGGTGGCAGTAAATTGGGGGGCGGCGCCGTGATTTGAGCCAATCACGGCCGCCCGTTTCCCCACTGTTATTATAATGCACGGTTTATAATATAACGCGCAGTCACGTTTATTAATCGCGACCGACCTTCCCGCGCGCGATTAATCGACGAATTAAGTTATAATCGCTCGAGGAAATCGTAAAACATTCCGTTACAAGTCTTCCCGTACTCCAGATTTCGATGATTAAAATCGCTCCGCGCCGATTTATCACGTGGGCTCGCTAATGAAATGGAAATGCATTTTCCAATTTTCCGATGGGGTGGAAATGCAATATGGCAAAGGGTTAGGCGGGCAACAGACGCGTCGCGTGTTTATTACGTTCGATGATGGGAGATAACGCGGCGCGTTAGGGTGAAGAGGGGGGTAAAGGGGGGCGAACTTTAAATGTATATTACCCTGTAGGTCAGATTATGGGAAGGGTTGCGAAGGAGATAAATGGAAGTTTTACGAAGTGAGAAATGCGACGTTACCTGACGATAACGCGTGATTAGCATTTGCACTACGGTTGTACTTTTCAACGGCGGAATTAGGGGCGGTTTTAATTTAACTGAAAAGCGCAGGAAAATTTATCGGTAAGGGTGATTTTTTTTAATTTAACAGCAAGATTTTTGGATCCTTTTGGAGCTTTTGAAGAACGCCTACCCTTCATATTTTGGCTGTATTGGGAAATGCTGAAAATGTATCGATGGAAACATTCGGTTTTGGAGTCGAGCTTGTAGACTTACTAAGACGAATTTCTTTGCCATCAACAATCTGTATTTCATTTGTTGAATTTTCTTTTAAATGACCATTGTGTTCCCTTCACAATCAATTCGTTTCCTCCAGGTACTCGTTGAGGCTTCCTGCAGGCAAACATTCCACCTTCTTATACCCTTAGGCAGAGTTCGCAATCGTTGCAGTTTTACCAAATGCTTCCATCACTATAGTGTTAGACTTTGATAGTGAGTGACACTTAAGGCAGGACTTGAATCAGGAATATTCTTTAAATGTCCTGAAAAAGGATCTGTTCAATGGTTGGAGTCGATGGGTTAGCTATAGCATAATTACTCCTGCATCTCGAGGTATTTCAAAGGCTTTTAAGTTCTTGGAATGTGTCGAGTGTTTACCATGGAGAAGGCTATTTTCTTCTTTGTAATCAATGAAGTAGGAGCCATTTAATGAACAATTTTGAGTTTATGTGTCCCCTTTCTAAGACATCAGCATGAAAGGAGCTATTTGTCCTCTAGAGCGCTCCAACTCTACGCAGTTACTAAAAATAAAGGTGGTACGACTTACGCTTATTTCCTCTATTCGGGGAAAAGTACAATGTGCACGTTAATTTCCAATAGGGGTCTTTAGGGTGAATAAGGACCTGACATGTGTAGGTGCTACGAACACAGACGTTCCTTATTTTTCATTAAAAATACATGTCGCTGTATTCCGCAGGATTCCATAACTTCCCACCAGGACTTCTCTTTTGTATCGCCTCCTCCGCACACGTCTTCGTCGCAGAGCCTCCCGTTCCCTAAATTATTACGTAATAACAACAAAATACGCCGGGAGAAATTTTCGTCCCGTGCCGCGGTGTACGTGTACGTACAGGCTCAGCCATTAAACGGCTCCATAAGAATTCGAGCGTGAGAACAAGTGAGTCTCCCGTTGACAGTTATGACACTTTACGAGTAAGAATACATTACACGGCCCCCACGCATTGTTCCCGATGACGGAGACAATAACACGGATTAAATATAAAACAATTAGGAGGAGTCTCCGGGGCGCGCGGGAGACAAAAGAGACGAGATGCCGTTTCCCGCAGGATTATATGCTGATTCACTGCGGACGGGGGATTAGAAGCGGGAACGGCGGCGGCGGCGGTGGCGACGGCTAGCACGCTTTTTGCGGTGGATGGGTGTGTGTATAGAAATTCTGCCAATTTCTATAAGAAAATGTTGATCCCGAGAGTTTAAAGGGAGAAAAGGGACCGGGAACGTCTATGTCCAGGGAGCGTCCCGCAGGCTCTCCGCGCTAGAAATGGTTAACGGGAAGAAAGGAACGCAAACAGGAACCGAGAGAAGCGATTGCCAAAGTTAGAAAGCGATAATGAGAAAAATAGAGACGACGTGGGCTGCACACGGTGAACGCGTTCAGAGATCTAGATGAGAACCTCAAATGTCCGTGTGTCGGGTTCACACCTGAAGAATTTTACCCGAGGGAAACGGTCCATTCCTATTATCGATTACGTTATTGTTGGTTTTTTTGTATGGGAAGGTTGCTCTACACGCTCTACCGACCTCACGAGTCCCATCGAGGACCTACTGCACATGCCAACTTTTCGAAAAATTCCCCCGAAATCCGAACCCAAAAAAAATCCTCCGGGACCCCGGAGCTTCCCCCACCGCTCGCCCGTCCCCCCCACCGCCGCCCGTTTAATCAGAATCGCCGATTAATCTCGAAATCCCCGAATAAACACCGCACTACTTCATTCATTAACTCGATCGTCGATAGGGGGCGTGGCCGGAGCTCCGCTCGCCCGCCCCCTTCCGTATGCAGCCGTGCCTTAAGGACGACGATCGCCCCCTTCGGCCACGCCCCCGCCGTCCCCCTTCGCCCGCTTCGACCCCGACCCGGGGCTCCGCGACGGCTCCGCGTTTCAAACCGGCTCCGAGGGCAGTCGACTGCGGAGCGATCGCGCGACCGGTAACAGAGACACACACACTAAAAAATATAGAGATCATAAAATAGTGATTGTTGCTATGGTGGTGTGATACACAGTAACTACTGTCTAGTGACAAAGGAAGGGTGACACTACGGGGATGGCGCTGGAGCTGAGCATGCCGCTGGACTACAGCAGCGGCGGCGCCTCCAATAACAACAATAACAATAGGGGGGAGAACTCCGGGAGCCCGGAGCTGAGCGCGGGGGTCTCCTCGAGTCCGGGGAGCAGCGCCTTCACCGTCGTCACGCCGAAGGGGAGGGACGGTAAGAAGAGAAAATTTTTTCCAAATTAAACCCTTAACTGTCACTCGTTGATTTATCTCAGTTAACTGCTCGTCTTGTAATACAGTGAGTTTCCAAAATTTGGATCACCACTTTTACAGTGTCTATTTTTTTCTATAGTCTTCATTATGTTTCATGCTAAGGGAAGTTAATAACTTGTTGACCAGGAATTGTCTTTACGAACCTCTTTAGGAATGAAAAATGCCGACTTTTATGGCTTCTTTAAAAAAATCTAAGGACCGAACAATAATCTTCACCATTCCCATGAATTTTTATGCCGAAATTGACTTACAACCATTATGAAGTTATATTTCATATCCGTTTTATTATTTTTCTTGTAAGTCTGAAAAATTGACACATTAAAGACATGGAAAGTTCACAATTTTCAAAGAATTGAAAAGTTTATAGCAATAAATTTGAATGACGTCATTAACTTTTGAGTTTAGAGTGAATTGTGCAATTATTTTTCACAAGCAGAATTCATATTGTTTTATTAAAAATTGTTATAAATGAAATTAGCAACTTTTTCGTAATTTTCAAAATATTAAAACTCCGCGCTTTAAAAATAATAACTAGAAAGCATATTAACCGACTTAAAAAAGTTACTAACTTCCAGAATAGCTAAAATTAAACCTTTAGCTTCTCGAAAAAGTCCAAAATTAGCTTCTAAAAATGAGGCACTGTTCAAAAACCTATAAACGAAAAAGTTTTAAAAATGTGTCTAGAGAAAATCTGAAAATTTTTCTGGGTTTTAAATGAATTTTGGGTTTTTTTTTAATCAAAACGGTTTCTACAGGATTATCTTAGAATAAATAATATTTTTTTTTTGGAAAGCTTTAACTGAATCTTACTTTGAGTAAGTCCAAAACGATTGGACTATAGATTGCTTGAGAAAACTGTATTTTAGGTTTCATAAGTAAAAATAATTTAGAAAACGCATTAAGAGGCTCTTAGAAAAGTTAACAACATTCAGGGAAGCTATAACTTAACCTTAGTAAAAAAAAGTACTTTTAAGATAACTCAAATTTCCTTTGGAACGCCTATTAACTGGATTTTAAAAAGCTGAGAAGGTTTTAAAAATGTGGTTAGAGCTACTGAGAGAATTTTTCTAGAACTTAACTGAATTTTATGTTTCTCAAGTTGAATAAAAGTTTCGAAATCGCATTAAGAGGTAGCTGATGAAAATTAATTTTCCTAGGAAACTTGGATTGAATCTTAGACAAAAGAGAGCGCAAAGGCGTGAGTTTTAGAGAGCTATAAAGCTCTCTAGCTTAATAAGTAATAAGCTTAATGAAGCTTGAGCTCAAAAATAACCTAGGAAAAACAAATTTTAAGACAGATTTTTATCCATGTATTTTTTTATTTATGCAGACAATTTTTACGGGCATGTTGATATATATTTAAAATGACGACCATTGCTACAGCAAGACATCCAAAATGGCCATCACCGCAATAACCGAAAGATAAAAGTTTCGTGAAAAACAAATTAACTACATGTTATGACGCGTTTTAAAGGCATATTCACTGAAGTAAATTTTCATTTTGAAGCACCATTCTGTTCAAAAATAACTGACAATTTTTCTAACAATCCCTCTGATTTCCAATAGAAAATTGGGCCGAAAAAATAATGTGCACAGGTGGAAATTCTTATACGCTTAGTCACTAGTAGAAGGCGAAATCCTTGTATACGAAATAAAAATCAAAAATTGCAACAAAACAATTAATTTAGAAATACCGCTCCTAAGTCCTGAACACCGCCAATAAAATCGGCTTAGATTTTATATCTTTACACCCGCTGAAAATAAAAATTTATCTTTACGACGCGAAAATAAAAATCTGCTCCTATTCCGTTTTAAAAAAACACTATCAGAGCTCTTCCCGCGAACGAAACCTTACAGTTTTCACCCTATTATCAATATTGTTGCAGTTCCACGCGATTGGTTAGTAATTTTCACGATAGGCATCAGATCAGCAAACAAAACGCCGCCGTTGGAGGCCAGATGTTCGCCATGTTCGCAAAAAATCCGGAAATTTGAATTTCAACATCAGCCAGTGTTTACAAGTCTTCCTTAATCGCATTTCGTATCAATCACTTATATTTCGATCGCGGAGACCGCAGGAGGAGCTTAGACATTACGTATTTAATGCAATTCTCGATCAATTTTTGTGTAATCTCCTTTTGCTTTCCCTTGACTTGAGTACTTTATTATTTATTAAGCTTTATGGCGTGTATCGAATTACGTTTTATCGAGGTTTCGGAGGGCGAAACGGACGTCCCGAGAAGATTTTTAACCAAAAATGTATTTCTGATTCAAGGGAGCAGAAATACAGAACAATAATCATTAGACAGGTCAATCAGAAATACAATAATACTCTTTAGGGAAAATATTGCAATTATGTAAGTACAACCTCTAAAAATCTTACATATTTTCCCCTCGGATATTTTAACATGTCACTGCAATTGGGTCTACAAAGCATCTGAGTAGATAGTCTAGGCCGGTTTGGGCATCAAATTCCGTACATAACCTCACTTTTGACGGCGTCAAGTTCGCGCCAAAATTTGACGTTTGGCGCGGGACAAAAACATAGTGTTTTCATGTCCTCAGTGATTCAATAACTTTTCTGGATAATTTCTCCAATTAAATCGTCTGTCATTTGAAATCCACAAGTGTGCATATCGTTTATATGCAGGTAATATGTCCGATGACGCAGAAATGAGAGTACAAAGCACACAGACTTGATGGCTTGTGTTGTGATGTCGTAACTGATTTCATAAATGCATAAAAATTAATTCTGTCTACATTTTTTGATCTGCTATTCACTATTACATACTTTTGTAATCTTACAAATTCAACTTCAAATAAAACTTGTGTAATTTTGAGTAAGGTCTCAAATTTTCCAAAAAATTACCTACGAATTCTTAATTAGTTATTTTTTATCAATTTTACGGTCTTTGTAAAACACTTGCACTACCTTTTGTAACGTCATAATTGAATTTTGTAATTCCAGAGACTTAATTAATATTGCATCGCGAATCAGTTCCAAAATTTCTTGACAAAATCATACAGGCAATGTCTAATTCACAAAACGGCAAAAAATTAATTAATAAATAATTAATAAATGTTGAGGCAATTTAATTTTACTCAATACCGTAACATTTTTCCACGCCTCTTGTTTTTTTCGATGGAACGTCACAGGAGGGTTGCAGCGGATAATGGGCATGTATTAATTACCCTGATTAAAATAATTGCAGGCTCGGATCGGAGGGGCGATAAAGTCCCGCAATTGACCCCGCACGGTCGATTAGAATTAAACGACGATTTCTAATTAGAAAAAATAATACCAGACGACGCGATACGTATTATATCGTGGCGGATTTTTACGTTAACATTTGATAACGTAAGTTATTCTAGTCGAAATGTTTCGGGTGTTTTGTACCCATCTTCAGTCAAAAATTCTAGATTTTGTTGCTTTAACTCTTTCTTTGAACACAATCTGTGATCCTTTGCATGCCCATTAGTCGTTAATTCCTCCTACGTCTAAATTTCCTCCTTCTATATGTCGAGCCCTCGTATCGATACAGCGTAGAGAACTATAGTGAGATGTGGACGCGGTCCTCTCTGGCGCCAGTCGATTACAT
Organism: Cryptocephalus primarius; assembly: GCA_963576515.1. Lineage (NCBI taxonomy): Eukaryota > Metazoa > Arthropoda > Insecta > Coleoptera > Chrysomelidae > Cryptocephalus > Cryptocephalus primarius. Next base: position 13,046,080 of record OY754948.1, on the reverse strand, counting down.
CATTGCATCCGACTAAGTGAATCAAATCATGAGTAGCAATTGCCTCTTCCTTTCCTCTTTTCCACAGCGAGATTACCGTCGTATCCTCTCTTTCCGAGAGGATTTTTACGCACTGTAAGAATTACATACTCGTCCTTTTTATCTCGCTGAGAAATTTTCCAGTAAGCCGCCTTATCGCCGTTTTTATTACCAGAGACACGGTTTCGCGGTTCTCACGTATACCATCGATTTTTCCTGAATTGATTTATTAGTTTTAGCTCCGGTAATATCTTAGAAAACAAACAGTCTCGTCTAATTCCAATTGATACCGGTACAATTCCTACCAAATCCATAAAGGTATTAATTCCATTTTTGACGCTGATGATTTCGGCGAAAATGTTCATAGCGGTTCGTCCTGCGCTGATATCATCAGCGATGATACTTCAAATCGAGAGTAATCTTTTAGGGAGGGAGGAATGAGATTCAGAATTCACCGGCACCAATTCTAACGTAAAATTATCTTTAAATCAAAAATAGCCAGTCCACCGACAGCTAAGTCCACCCATGGACTTATAAGAGAAAGAGAGGAACGGTGTATGGTAGTGTTAGGCTTCTTTTTCTAATTAGCTATCAAGTGATCCCTGTCCACGTGTAAATATACTGAAGGTAAAGCAATCTACATTGTTTCTGTCTCTCTCGCGGACAAGAAATCTCTTAAGAAGTCCATGACATGTACTTTTGAGGTTATGAGGCAGAATACCTTTGCAGTATACATAGAATCTATGTGGGATCTACAATTCCTAGTTCTTCTAAATCATGGAAGTGTTTGTAGACCTTTGAAAGGCTAGAAGGGTTTCAACACTCAATCTAGATTTACAACGGTTCCAACAAATTTCATTTCATCTCAAATGTTGCAAGAAATCTGAAACGAACAGTCCAAGGGTTTCTCTAGAGCCTTAAGGTTGTCGAAAGCCTTTTGAAATTGAATCTAGAAGGATTAGGCAAGTTTCAGTTGGTCTCACTCAACGAGGACTACAAAAAAAATAATGTAAATTTATCTAAATGGTCTCAGCTATGCTCTAAAAGCTTTCTCGTTATGTTCTCAAATAGCAGAAAGTCTGTATCATGCTAAAGGAAGTTTCTAGAGTTTCCTATGGAATTCTGTAAGGCCAGAATGGATTTAAGATTGAAATCAAGAAGATAGATGTATTTTCAGTCATTTCTCGTTATAATCTCAAACAGCAGAAAGAATGTTTCATGCTAAAGAAAATTTTCTATAGCATTTTGCAAGGCCAGAATGACTTCTTGTGTGCTTTTAAGTTTTTTAACTTTAAGTTTTAAGTTTTCAAGTAAGTTAACCTTAAGCTTTTAAGTTTTTTACTTTAATTTAAGTGCTCACCTTGGTAAGTTGCAGCTGGCACCATTTTCCACTTTGTCTTATCAAGCTACATCCTCACTTATCCTTCGAAAGAGTGTCGCATATCTCGACTGGGAAGCCAAATCAGGACCGTGCTCATCCTGTAAGTCAGCAGGTCTTCCTGTAACAAATATAAGCATATAAAATCACAATGCAGGCTAAGAAAAATCGGTATTTGTTGAAAAATTTACTAGCAACTTTAGTCGAGGCGCGGTAATTCTTGAGCACACGTTACAACCCATGCAGCCCATGTAACCTAATAAATCCATATAAAGAAACAAATCGCCCCCAATTATTAATTACCGCTTAATTGATTTATTAAACTATACGGCCCTAATTACGAAAATAATAAATGAAACGTCGGGAAAGACGCCCGAGGAACAAAGAGTCTTGCATTTAATTGGTACCGTCAAAGGATTTAATTTCGGCAGCTGTATTTTCGACAATTAGTGATGATAGTATTACTCAGAATGACTTGATTACTTCCATGCAGCGTCACAAATGGTAAATAAACGGATAAACGCGGAAAGACGGTGACCGCCGTCTAGTCATCATTACACGCACGTAGGGGAGAGAGAATTTATTTTAGATTTGTTCTAATTTTTGTGTTTACGCTCAAAGTTGTCGACGACGGGGGGTGGGAGTCGCTCGCCCGATGGGGGAGAGGATATCAAAATGGATTATGCTAAATATTATGATCATGAAAATACTCGTTTTCGGCGTTAGAAAAATTCGATTACGCCTTTGTGGCTTCATGTAGTTTCGCAATAGCGACAGAAGGTTATCGAAGTCCTGTGAAGAGCACTCGGTTCATCTGCCAGGATATTACAGCCGTTACGTCCGCCCTCGTAATAAAACTAAGAATTAAATCTTCGGATACAACTTTTTTCGATCCATGAGAACGGCATCGAATTACAGGGAAGACACCGAACGGGCACACATGCGACGGATCTTTTCCTCCTTTTTTCGAACAATTATGCCTCCGAGCATGTAATGCATATGTTTCATTAAGAGGCCCACGTACATATGGTAAACATTCAGATTTATTTTTAATAACGACGCGATATACCGCATTATGCAAGAGGAAATCGCTCATTTTTCACACGTACGATCGAATACGAAAAAAAATTCTCCAGCTCCTCGGAATCTCGGTAGGGTCCGTCGATCGGAGCGGTTCCCGATTCGAACGTCCTGATTGGCCGTAAAGCGTAATTACTCATCGTAAAAATGACGAGAGCGCGGGGGGATCAAAAGAGAGACGTTGAAATAATTTGATTTCTATATCGAATTCCCTTTGAAGTGAAGCGCTAGATTGCATTTCGTCGGGCGTTAATTGAAATTGACGAAAAAATAATTAGTTTTCCCCTTTTCCGGGCGTTTTTACCCTTCGGCCCGGAGCGGCGCGCGAACGGCCGGGACGAGGGGGGTTTTTATTAAAATCTCTGGTGGTTATAATGCAAAATCCAAAAATAATGCAATGACTTTGGAAAAACCACACTGTTGCCCCAACAGAAGTAATGGCGAGGTACAATGGAAGTGTTTAGTTCAGTTTAAAAAATTTACTTCTCAAAGTTTTTCTTAAGTAAATTTTCCAAATTTCTCACCAACTTAGCACGTCTAATATACCTATAGACTAAGTTCATAAGTAGTTAAGTGAGGTTAAATTTTTTTTAAGAAATAAAGGGGAAAAATTGTGGTGAAAATGATTGGTCATTTCCAACAAATAACGGCAGGCAATAATCGATGGAATTCAACAATTGTACCCTCCCTTGATACCCTTGGATACACCCAGTACGACCGACCCACGATCGTGACCATTACAGTCGTAAAATCCAAATATTGTTTGGACGAGCATACCTGCATGTTACAAAAGTCTCCTACGGTTATATTTAATCACGGTTTAAACCAACCGCCAGGCTCGATTACGATTAGCTGATTCGCGCGACCGGTCGTCCAAACCGGAGGTTAACTTAACCGGGCGATTAATCGGAGGTCAGAAACCGCCTGTAATTCCGCCAAATTTTCCACGAGTCCTCGCTAATCCCCAATATTAAATCAGAACCGTCATTATGAATAAAACTCCCATCAATCCTGTTGTTTTTCTCGTGGGGATCAAACGTCGTTACTCCACTTTTATATTTTAAGTTAACAACGTCTCTTCTCCATCTACTGCACGACTTATCGAGGCGCGATCAATCACATGATCTAATCGTACCGTGGCACTATCTTTAGATTTCGCACAATACGAAAATTATTTATGTATAAGGGATTACGGCCGGGGCGCAACTAAAGCCGATCGGCGTAACTGAGTCATACGTTTATTAAATGCGATTTTCGGGTTAAGGCGGGATTTTCAACTGCTGTATTAATTAATCTCGGATCGTTTTCTGATCGCTCACGTAACGAATCTTCGGAATTTTTGCCCGATGAACGGTGTAGATTTGGCGGATCGTCGGGAAATTAATCGTTAATAAGTAAGAGAGAGAAATTTCCCGAAAAATGTTATCCCGTCGCTGCTCCTTCCATATTTCCGCCGTGGCGTTTATAAATTCACCGAATCTCTCGAGTGTGATCCTTTACGGACTTTCCGGAGTTAAATTTGGCGAAATTTAACTTTTGCGTTATCTCGAGTGTTCTCGTGACTTTCCTAAGATTATTATGAAGTGGACAAACACTCAGTTTGAGAGGTTAATATGTAGAGTGATATCGAGAAATGATTAATCAAAATAATAATTATGCCTTAAAAAGTAAAAGATGGAAACTCCAGCAAGCCTACAGTACCTGACAAATGTTTTAAAGGACGCGAAAGCAACGAATATTGGATTGAGGCCAGGCCAAAATTATTTTTTGTTGGAATTTAATGGAAGTTAAGGCAACCCTTTAAAGTTTCTGACTTCTTAGCAAAAGTTTTGAACTTTGAAATTATTTAAAGCTCTAAAATACTCGATTTACTACTTCTTACTTCTTCATATGAGATATTCATTGAGTCGATTTTCCGAATTTGAGTTATTAAATTTTCTAAAGGGGTTCACAGATTCCCTGTGTTCATTGGAAAATGTTTGAAAACTCATGAATCATGCATCTTTCTAATTCCTAACGTTTTAGGTTCACGGCAGGTTAAAAACCTTTCAATTATTTAAGAACCTTCTTTTTTTCTTAAAAATTTTGTATTTCTTTGAACTCCAGAAGTGCGCTACGATCTTTGTTTAGACCAATGACAAAGCAAGAGGTTTTTATTTCTACATTTTTTAAATCTTTACCTGAAATGGCAAATTCTAAAAATTTAAATTCAGAACATTAGGGATAAGACCAAAAACCCTTAAAGTTTTTTAGAAAACTGGCCATTTTTACATTCTGGAGAACTTTTGCTTGAAACCCTTGAAACAAAAGCGTTCACCTTAAAATCCTTTCTTAAAGTTTCTTTGAAAATATTCAAATGATGTATTTTTTAAAGATGTGCTTTAAAGGTTTATTTTTTTATGAAAATCCTGACATTTTTGGACTCGCACAGAAATTTAAAAATATCGAAGTGTCTTCTTAAGGTTTTTGAAAAATACCACATCTTATGTATGTCAAAAATTTGCTTTTTAGACACATTATTTTAAGAGATATTAAAAATACTGTGATTTTTGTGAAAATATTGTGATTTGTAATAATTTTCTATTTTTATATTCTGAAATAATTATAAGCTCCTATGAAATCCTTCAAACTTTAAAAAATATACCTCTACCACTTTTAAAGTTTCGAAATTTCCAAATAGTGCACCTTTTTAAACATACTTTATAGATTCTGGACAGCTGAAGTCCTTTAAATAACCAAAACGCTGTAATAGTTTCTAAAGTTAGAGAAAATTTTGAATTCTACTGGAATTCTTAACGGCAAATCACCCAAACCTACGGTAACAAACGAAAAACTGTTGGGATATTTTGAAAAACTTTATACGTTTTTAAAACTCAAAGAGAAAACCTTGGAACCTTAAATCATGAACCAGAAAACCTTTAAGGTTTCTGAGAATTCCTATTTCAAACCATCACATTTACAGCTTCTTAAAACCTATATCACCCTCTACAATCTTACGATTACCTTCACCGGCAAATACTTTTTTTTCGATTCCATTAAACTCCTGGATCAATTAAACCCACTACTCCTCCCGAAGGGGCGCACATACGCGTTTGATTCAATAAACCCGATATGAATATTTGACGAGCTCATTTCTGGGATCGTCCGGGATTATTTTCCCGATAATAAATCCAATATTCCCGGGGAGGAAACTTTCCCGATTTCTCCTCCGCGTCCCCCTAGGGACGTCTCGTATTACCTGACACCGCGAATCGTAATTACCGTATATACCACACACCCCCGGCAAAACAGAGAGAAAGAGAGAGAGAAAAATTGAGTGTGTTACATGTTAAATGAAATAATATACTGATAACTTAAGTAATACTTCATTAGGAAGATTTCTATACTGTGCGCTACGCGCACTGCGCACGTTCTCACGTTTCCGTTAGAAACGTCATGGTAATGATAGATTAAGAATTTTGGTTTAATTTGTTTCAGTTTCTGAGACGAATGGGTCGCCTGTACACGTCTCCGCCCTGGCGGCGTTCCCAGGAAGCTACTACAGGCACCTGTGGGGTTCCCCGGTCATCCCGAACGGACCGAAATTTTTGTCGCCGATCAACAGAGACCAGGGAAACAAGGAGAAATCCTCAGGTGAGGATACGTAAGATTTGTCATCGAAAATACTTTTGTTTCATGTGAGAAGCATAGAAAATTTTCAAAATTTCCTATACAGGGTGCGCACAATGAAAGAGTTTTTTCAATGACATACCGATATAATAGCCCAGGTGAATTAGACCGAAATCGGGTGGAATAATATTTTTTTTTAAATGTGGTACGGATCGACCAAACATCCTGTTCACCCTTGAATGTTATACATCGTGGGTAATGAGTATCATTACCCATCAAAAACCGCGTACGCAATAAAGTTCTATTATTTGACAGTTACAGATAAACCATTCTTCACCGTCTTTCCTCCTTCGATAAATTCCTTCGGATCCAGACCGATTTTTCTCCCTTACTCGCTTCCTCCCCGTCCCTCCGTTCTTCACCCCTTTTGACAAATTACCTCCCGTCAGCCCTTTTTGCATATACATTGACCTGTCACCTGAGTAGAGGAGTATACAAATTGTAAAAGAAACTATTAGGGAGTTCGCCCTGTCAAGTGTTTACATAATATTTCAATGTTTGTTTGTCTCCCATGTGACAATGCGAGTGGGGGCGGCTCGTTCCCGGGAAAAATCAGAGGGGGAGGGAAAGACACGAATCCAGGGTCGGATTTTTCGCATTCGAGCCCGTAACACGCCCCCTCTAGCATCCCGGCTTTTCCACGATCCTGTCCTGTAAACTCGTGAATAATACCTGGACAAACTAATTTAAAAAAATTACTCATGAGACTTTACGGCACAAATCAAATATTTTGTACGTTACGTGTATGTTTGTACAGGTTTCGCGTGATACGAGAACGTACAATCAGTTTGGGAAGTTTCCCGATTTTGTCGCAGACGGTAAATAAAAGAAAACAGCAGGATAATATTTAATAAGCCACGCAATAAAACTATTGGTGGCGTTTAAGCGAGAATTTGTATTTTTTAAAAATAGGTCAGGTGAGTTTCAGTAAATGTTTACGTTGTGGGATTAGTCGTGGAAATTGTGCAATAATTTTTATCTTTTTATCGACGAATTATCCAAAATCAAAGCGCCGCTTGAAAAACATTTACGCCAGTCGAGATAGTTGAGGAGTATTCTGTCTCAGGATGAGAAGGCAAGAATTTCAGATTTGGAGAAACCAGGAAAATTTAATCTTAAGCTTAGTCTTGAAAGCTTTAATTAGATTAGTCCAAAACTTATTTCTCTAGAGACATCTTCGTTTTCTCCAGGAATAGTTTCAGAATTTAAGACGTTTTGAGTTCCTTCCAGCAACAGTTCCCAATATATAGTAGTTATTACAACTCCAAAATTTGAAAAAACATCACCAGGAACTTTTTCTGTTAGTTCCTGCAATTCTAAATCGATTTTAGAAGGGAATTTTTCGTTATGACGGACATTCTTCCAAAAACGTTTTCAGAATATAGTAATTACAACTCCATTTTTCTGACATTTCTTTAAAGTTTTCTAAAACTTCAGAGGAGCTCCAAGCTGTCTTAAAATTTTTTGACAAATTTGAACTTTTTAGTCCTTGAAATCATTGAAATCTCAAAGCACCCTCCCTAAAATCCTTTTTTGGCCTCTACAAAATTTCGAAAATTGTGATGCCAAGAAACTTGTTCCCTCCAAGAACATTTTCGGAATACGGCAGCTTTTATAATATAAATTTCCCCAAGATTTAATGTTAGTTACTGTAACTCTAAAGCTTTTCCAGTAAAAAAATTTTCTTCTTGACGTACACCTCTACTACCAGAATTTCGAAAACTAAGGCATTTCGAAAAACAAGTTCCTTTCAAGAACATTTTTGGAACATGGTATTTACTATAACTCCAAAAACCAGAAAGTTTCCTAGAATATGTTGGTTACAATAACTCCAAATCTTAGAAAATTTAATAAACATCTTCCCAATTTTGGAAAATTTGAAGCATTGGTGCCAACTGAGGCAATTTAGTACACCATTTCTTAAGAACTCCTCTCTATTTCAGACTGAAACGTCTTTTGAATTTCAGATGGGAATTTTACATTTACTTAAGACTTCTTTAAGCATTTATATGCAAACATTTTGGTATTAAGAAAAACTGAAATCGGGCGGAGTAATCGAAAATTAAACACCTGGAAAATGTCGCTTCCTAAAAATTTCCGCGCGGTAATCTTTCAGGTTGCGAAACGCGACCATCGGGAGAGCCCTACGACACCGAAGGGATTACCCGCTATCTTCCTCCAGGACGTCGGCGTGTAGGCATCCTGTGTTAAATATTTCGGTTATTAATAACGCAGCTGTTATAAAATATAACGTCGAGAGTGCGAGTGTATGGCGAAGGATTAGACTCGCAGACGCTATCTGCTCTGGTATAGAGATAGCGGCCCGGGAGATGAAAGCAGCGCCGATAATGCAGGGATTTACCGGTTGAGAGATAGATGTATACCTATATATCGATAGGGAACGATACGTGGGTGATCGATCACCTTACGGGATTGTAAATCACATATAATCTAACACAAATTATTGTTTGATTGTGTGTGTTGATTTTATGGGGAGAGATCAAAAACGACGATGGGCATGGTCAATAACATCGAAATCGCTTAGCTTTTTTCCGATGGAGATATCGAATTCAAATAGCAAATGTAACGACGGCTCGAGCAGTGGAAATAAATTTTGAGTTTTCCTTACAAGTAACGACTATTTGTAACGTTATTAGGATAAGTGAAGCAGGTTTTAAAAATCAATTTTGAGATGTAATAATTTTAACATAAACTAAATCCACGACGAGCAATGGCGAAGCTTCATCTTTTTTAGTTACTGTCGATAACATACAAATTTTATTGTTTGATTGAGGCATGGCCATTAAAATTGTCAAAATCTGTAATACCAATTTATTAAAAATTACCCACTTTTCTGAAAACCTCCCAAATACAAATTTTCCGGGTAATCGCTCATACACACGGGTGTCGCAATCTAATGAAATAAAAGCGTAGATAACGCGGTAAGCTAAATGCTAACTTTAATTTATTATCGCCTACGGGAGATAAACCATTTTTCTAGATATCGAACGTTAAAGGTACACACAACCAGGAGTGAGGAGGGAAAGGTACACATACACACACTCGCACACAATTCGAACGTTGTCCCCTCTCTGCGATTGGTTGTAAATCAAATTTTTATCAGTGGACCCGATATCTCGATGGGATAATCTCACGGACTGTCGTTTGAAGTCGACCGGGAGGATTTTCTCTCTATTTTCCTGGACGCGACGGGGGGAAGGTTTTAAAATCAGCGTGGAAAACGGGAAATTCATGACACAATTCATTCACGAATCCATGACATCTCTCCTGAGTACAAACTAGTCGATATACTTGAAAATTGAAGGAAAGAAACGGAACTTACAAGACACAATTATTTTGGAAATTTTCTTTGAATTAATTCATAAGGACAGTTCGGGAATTTTTCTTTTTGCTTATTCCTTGAAAATCTTTATTAAAGCTTTTTAAACTTAAAAAATACATGGGAATGTAACTAGCAGAAGTCAGAAAATAAATTTGCGAGTTTTAAATTTAAATATTGTCTTTAAAACGCAAAACATAAAGCCTATGTGTCAAAAAGCCGAACCATCTGTTTAAAAATCAGCCCTTTAGATGCCATAGAACGTACCTTCGAAAAGATCTTGCAAGGTGCCCATAAAATGGTGAATGCGATTTAAGAAAAGGTGAAGATTCGAAACCTTCACCTAACTGAACTGGTAACTGAATATTATTCAGTACCAGACCAAAATTTGATGTCAAATTAACAATTCAAATACTGGAAAGACTTACACCATATATCATGTCCATTTCTCACTATTCTCTACTTGATTCCATTATACTTTCAGTACTTTTAAAATTAATTCGATTGATCACAACTTAATTATAACCTAATTACATCACATCACAACCTGTGCTATCCTCTACCTTTTTCTCGCACTCAGATTTAAAAATAATTCATCCTGCCTTTATTCCTTAAACAAACAGCATCGAAAACCCGCCCGCTCCCCTAAAAATCTGGGGAGATTTTTTTTTATTCGCCAGTACGAAAATACACCCCCTCCCTCCTCTCCTCCGCGACTCCGACGATAAATCACCCCCGATTATTCACAGCCACGCTTACTACACACAATATTATTAAATCTAAAAAACAATCCCCATGTGCTGTAGCGGCGGAGCGAAAGCGCAATGAGCGGCAGGTTCCCGAGGGGGTTGAAATCCTGCCCCCTCAATTAGCATCGCGAACACCTCCACCCCCTCGAGCAACCCCCGGACGAAAAACGAAAAGCGTTATTTATTTATCCCGCCTGAATCCCGGTGAAAATACGTGTTTATTGTAAAGTTTAACGATATATGGAATTAATATTAATTACAAGGGGGTAGGAAAGATTCCTTAGAGCTCAATCGAGCGAAATACTGGCGGTCATTACGTTTGAGGTGGAGTTGTAGCTTGAAAAGGGTGAAAACTATGATATTCGACAGATATAAATTAGATTGTTACCTCATTTCAATTCAATTGATAAGCAAACACTTACACCGCAGGCGCAACAATTTTTTTCCACAATACGACTGCTATAATTTGATATCAATCCACATCTCTCCACTGATGCTTACAGGAATGACGGGAACCAAGTTATTTGCTCGTTTCAATTCAATCGATATGAAATTAACACTTCAATTATTATGGCTTTACAAGCGTAACAATTATCAAATCAGGAGAATAATTTTGGGATCCCCATACTAAAGCCAGGCATTTCATTCGCTTCCCCACACGAGTAAATGTACTAAAAACAAAATTACATTTTTACTTAAAACAACAAAAAACCTCTCATCGAGATTTCCTGCCGTTGATATTCCATTTCAACCCTATTTGTCCAAAGTAAACATAACGGCCCAATATTAACATACTAAACGGGTATGTTTGCATCCCCCTCTCTACCCCTTAAATCTCAATTAAACCGATTTGTGCGCGAATAACGCTAAAAACGAAAACAATCAATCGTCGGAAAAACGGCGAAATCTGAAAAATAACAGGTGTACCGTTCTGATTAAAATTGCTGTTGTTTTCATCCCTGAGGACGGATAGAAAAAAAAAAAGAGGCAAGAGCGATAGAGCGAGAGGGAGAAGTTACAGAAACAGCTGTCAGTGTGACAGTCATGAAATATTCAAAAGCCACCCTTTTGTACGTACACACACATACGTGCACCCCCTCGGCAGTAAATGGGGGAGGAAATTTAACTTGATCCCTTCTCGAGAATTAACCCCCTGTTAAACTATTTGGTCGGCTAACTAATGATTCGTGAAACTATCAAAGGAATATATAATACGGGCCGTTTAGGCGGGGCGAGTTTTTCGATAAGGACGACTTTATTAAGGGAATAAGGGGGCTGATATTTTCATGAATAACAAATGGAAACGTACCCCAAAAAATAATAAGATTGCGTTTTATAAAAGATTCGACATGTCACGGGAAAAAGGTTGTGTTTTCAGTTAAAACCGTCGATTCAAAAAATTCAAAATAATTTCTGAGTTAAAACAAAAACAGTTTAAAGTTTGAAGAGAATAAGCGAATTTCCGAAATTTCTTTGCAGGATTTTTAAGCCGAAACAAATTGGGGTGGAAAATATTTAAATCTGAGCTCGAGTTGATTCAACCACTATCAGTAAATTTGTGGTTAATAATCGTTTTCAGGGATGATATCAAAGAATTAAAACCAAAACCTCCGAAAATCAAATAAGATTATGTTTTATAAAAGCAAAAATTGCTCAAATTCCAAAAATCCATATATTGGACTAAAAAGATTTCAATTTAAGCTAGAAGTTAGTCCAAAAATGTCTGCAGGACTTTTGGTTTGCCTTGAATTGTTCTTATGGGGATTAGATCGAACAATTTACACGTAAAACCTCTTAAAAATCAAATAAGACTAAGATTTATAAAAGATACAACATGCCACTGTATTTTTACAACACTACAATTACTCCAAAATTGAAACTTGAGCGATAATCCAAAAATATTTGAAGAATTTTTAGTTCGTCTTCAAAGGACTAGAAATTGAAGTCAAATGAATTCAAATTTGAGTCAAGACTAATCCAAAATCATGTTTTATTAAAAGGTAGGACATGTTAGTGTAGTATGTTTTAGTTTTTGGTGAACAAAATCCTTCCAGTATTCAAATTTCAGCGAAATTGAGTGCAAAACCAAAAAATGTTTATAATATTCTTAATCTGTTCTCAAATAGACAAATTGTGTTCAAAAATATTCAAATTTGAGCTTGAGGAAAGTCCAAAAATTTCTGCAGGACTTTTAGTTTGAAATCGATTGATATTTTGGAGATTGGATCGAACAATTAAGTTCCAAAATCCCTAATAATCAAATAAAGCATACATTTTACAAAGTGTACATTTGTGACCAAAAGATTCCCTAAAAATATTGCGACTATTTACTGTAGAAAATTGAATGTGCCAAAATCGTGAATATGGCGGCAAAATGTTTTAAATTTTTTTCGAAATAAGACAAAAATGACAAGAATACAGTGTCTTTTGCCCATATGTGAATTTAACAATTCACTTTATCGACTGCGCGATCCCAATTAATCTTCCAAGCTGACAATTTCAAGAACAATCCCTCTCGACCCCTAATCTCCGACAGGCCGATAATCCTTTTTTACATATGGCCTGGCACCGGTTCCTTTAATAATCCCGAACTTTAATGTACTCTCTTATTAATCCAGGGGGTGCGCGCGTGTAAATATAAGCGGCGAAAAGGTATAATTTCGGGATTAGTAAGACATTAGTATTAGCGTTACAATGGAGAAGGATTGCGAGAGAGAGAGAGAGAGAGAGAGAGAAAAGAAAGGGTCTCGTTAATGCAAAAAATTCGATTCCCCGCACGCCCCGGAAAGTGGAAACGTCCGAGACCGGCAAAGTAGAGACGAAATTTTGATTCCTCTCTGCTCTCCTCTCTTAATCGATCCATTAATTAAATCAACGATTAATCCAGATCCTCTCGATTGAATAACGGGATAAGTAAATCGTGTTTATCTCGTCTATCTCCTCGTTAAGTGGTCGGTTCGACTGTTCAAACAATTAATCGAATAGGAAATGACGTCACCGTCCGGCTAGTGTGTGGTCCGAGCCACGTGACCAGAAATGAATGAAGTCAATTCGAGATTAATTAAACCGAGGCTCCGTGTACGAGCTAACCCCCGAAACGGCAACACAGGAGGCGAAGGAAAAAGAGGATAACTTATTTCATGAGAAACGGCCTTATTGATGCATTCATTTAAACCGCATTGATGAGAGAATTTCGCGACGGACATATAAACTTAAAGATGAAGCATAATAAAATGGTAGGAAAATTCTGTCATCTGCCATTAATGTGTATTAATCTGTGTACGAGCACGGAAAACCGAACTTTCCGCACGCCTCAATTTTCCGCCCCATCCCCTAACATTCTGACCGCTATAAAACTTTCCCTCTCGCTTTCCAGAACTCATCAAATTCGGCATAAACCGCCTCGTCTCGAAGTTCGACGACGAGGACAACAACAACTCCTCGAACGCGAAAGAGGAGGAGAGCCTCTGCTACAGCGGCGACGAGAGGGCCTCCCCCACGCGCGACCCCCACTGGGAGGAGAACCGGTCGACGTCTCGGCAGAGCACGTCGCCCGAGCTCGAGGTCGACTCGCCCCCGAGGTCGCCCTCGTCCTCGCCGCCGATCACCGACATCCAGAAGGTGGAGTCGCCGAAGAAGTCCGAGTCGTTCTCGGTGAACGCGCTACTGAAACCCGACAACCCGAAGAGGCACGAGGGCGGCGCCTACTACCACCAGGAGGCGAGGGGCTACCCGTACCCCCCTCTCGTGGACCTCGTCGTGAAGGACGCGCAGATGAAGTCTGCCCACGAGTATAACGCGCAGCAGTTCCTGCCGCGCAGCTTCATCTACCCGGGGCTCTTCCCGCCCGGGCTGTACCCGCAGAAGGAGGGCGACGAGCGGAGCTTCCTGCCGCCGCAGACGTCACTGTACCTGAGCGCTATGGCGGCGGCGATCGCGCAGCCGGCCGGTGGCGCGCAGTACTCGCCTCACTCGAGCGCAGAAGAGCTCTACAGGCTGAGGCACCACTTCATGACGAACTCCTCGGCGCTGCACCCGCACCACCACCACCTGCTGACGATGAGGCCGGGGATGATGCCGCTCGGCGACGTCTACTCGTGCATCAAGTGCGAGAAGATGTTCTCGACGCCGCACGGGCTCGAGGTGCACGCGAGGAGGTCGCACAACGGGAAGAGGCCCTTCGCCTGCGAGCTGTGCAACAAGACCTTCGGCCACGAGATCAGCCTCAGCCAACACAGGTAGGAAGGGGTGGTCGCCACCCTCATACTACAAATACACTACAGTTTTATGAGGCAATCTCTAAATCACTATTCAAATTTGAGGTGAATCAGTTTTATCAGAAAAGAAGTCACTGTTTGCCCATAAACTACCTCTTCTGCGCATGTTGCAGAAACATGCAGCAGCTCTGTCAGTATTCAGTGAAATTCGTTTGTAAAACTAATTAATGTGTGTGAAACGCAAAAATTTCCTTAAAAATTACCTTAAACAAGTTATTTTCTTTTTGCCAGGGCCGTTCATAACGTCGAGAAGGTATTCGAGTGCAAGCAATGCGGCAAATCGTTCAAGAGGTCGTCGACGCTCTCGACCCACCTTCTGATCCATTCGGACACGAGGCCTTACCCTTGTCAGTACTGCGGGAAACGGTTCCATCAGAAATCGGACATGAAGAAGCACACGTACATCCACACCGGTAAGCATTAATTTTTCAAAATTATCGTCACTGTACATGCTGGATTCACGAAGCTACGGAGTACTGAGTAATTTTTTAATAAAGCCTAAAAAATACTTTAAACAGTGTAGTCACTATTCCTTGTGCTATTTGGTTCTGGTACTATACACAAATAAAAATAAAACACGAAGTAATCGGACGTTCGTCATTGTAACTAAGTAAACAAAGTCCGTAGCTTGGTGAATCCTAGTATAGTTGTATTTTAATAACGTTTAATGTTGTAATTCAATGGAATCTATTGACTAAGATTGTGGTAAGGGGAAAATGCTAGTGATTTTTTATAATTTAAAGACATTAATAGCAAATGAAGGTGATATATTTGAAAATTTTTGACCAAAAGTTCTTTATTTGTGTTGATCAAAGAGTATGTACCACGATCATACGTACATTCACATTAAAATTCCACCTGTAATTAATTGTTAGCCGGATAATGAGCTTCAAATTACGAGCTTATTAAAAAATGTCTAATTTATACCCGTTTATTGACATTAATCTCCGTCAATGCATTCCTAAACGCCATGTTAGTGTAACACCTTATCGAACTTCTTAATCGGCGAATTCGCGTTTATACCTCAATGTAAATCTTAATCCGCAGGATTAATACTCCCGAAAATATGCCGAAAAGTAACGAGGTTCGGTGTATTTTGGGGAATTAAAAACAGTAGCTTAGTTCATCCTTAAGCTGATGGAAAATCTGAAAATTATTTTACTAAGAAAGAATGACTCCAAGCACGCAGTTACACTTGCCTGTAAAGATTTCGGTTCGTCAAGCACGGATCGATTTAATTTATCCGGCGTATCCCATTAAAGTCTCCTTTTTCAAAATGATTCGCCATACGATACATGGGGAATATCACGAGAGATGTACAAAAGAGAGAGGAGAGGGCGATAATAAAATTAAGGCGACACAAATGGCCTTACCCACCACATGCTACCGTCGCGTCGGTGGGGGCGTCGGTTCGCTAAAGTAAAGCGTATCTGATGTCATACGATTTCGGTATCAGTAAGTGTATAATATGAAATGTGTGTTAAAAAACATCGCAGAGGTTCTCCGGAATTAGATTTTAATCCGATTAGGGGCGTTATGAGGGAATTTCGCGGGGGATAATCCGGTTACGCTCTTAGAATTCGGGAGTTTCGCGGAAAACAAGTGTCATAATGGAAATCGCTAATTTTATCGAGGGTATTAAAAAAAACACTGTCTAATATATCGCAGAGGATAAATACAAGCACCGGTTTTGCTTAAATTGATTTAATTTTGGACCAAAATTATTGTAAAGGCATTGGTTGTTAGTGAACTAAGCGAGCAGTACATTCTCCTCTAATAGTTCATCGAAAATTTTCCAAAAATTTGGATTGATATCTTTTTAGCTTTCTCTCTTTGGAATTTTAGGCAATTTCTATATCTATTTGAGGCAAAGCATACCTTCATTCCTTAGGCTGTTTAGTGAGTCATCTAAATTACCAATCCGTTTCAACAGTTGTACGACGATAATTTTTAAAAACCTTTCCAGTCTGAACATTTTTTCCGAATTTCGCATCCCCGCGCGCCCCTATTCCCGAGGGGCGGCATTATCAACCCGCAAAGTTGTTAACACGCCGTTGTTAAAGTTATGGGCCCTTTCGCCTTTCCTAATTAGTGAATAATTCACTGGTAAGCCACGTCGGCAATTAATAACGGGAGCCTAAGACGACGGCGACGCCGCCGCCGCCGCCGCCGACGACGCCTCTTCTCTCTTTCTCTCCCTCTCTCTCCAAGGGTTGAAGGGGGTTGAATGCGATATTGCTGCCGGGAGAGTCCTGGAATTCGTTACTCTCTCTGCTTATTATTAAGAATCGTTTAATGAGTGTCAATCTTCAGGCGGAAAGGAGTGGAACGTTTACGACGGGGAAAAATGCGGCGAACGTGCTCCTTCCCGGATATATTTTTTCTCGACGGGAATTTACATGGTCCCGGAGTTCAGAAGGATAGAAGTTTGTTATAAATAAGGGAATTTCAGGTCAAATTCATTTTTTGATCGATATAAAAATCGAAATAAATTGACTACCCCATCAAAATAATTCTTACTTCTATGAACTACTAATTCCTGGAGCGTAGAAGAATGAATCGTTTTATTCATCGCCTAATTCAATTTTACCTAAGGGTACCTAAGGTCTCACCTTTACCAAGGGTACCTTAAAATAGCCAATTTAAAATAACCAATTCCGTGGCGGAACTCAACACCTCTCCCCGTTTTCGACAACCTAACTACCTTTTCGTCTGGCGGAATTAGTTCGGTGCAAACGCGAAACGGAGAAATTATCTGATTTGACGTCTGCATCAGAATCAATATTTTTTTTGTCCGGTTCACACGAGCCCTTCTTCCCCCTCCCTTCGCACTCATCGTCGTCGTCGTCGTTTTCATCCCCCGCTCCCCAAGGACTTTCCGCAATTAAGGGGGCAAGCCCGCGTTAAGGGAGCCACTAAAACGTGTGAGAACCGGTCGATAAATATTTATATAAAAATCAACTCTCTCTCTCTTTCTCTTTTCCTCTACGTGCTGCTGTGTCCACCGTCTGACATATTAATGTCTCATGTGTTATTACAATGAGAAGGGGGCGCGCAGGCTTTATTTTAATAACACACATACTAACTACTCCCGAGTCGGGACCTGTTTAAAATAAACACGGTAAGAAGGAGAAGAGTTAAAGGGCCCTTTTCTCTCTCTCTCTTCTACGCTCTCGCTGTGTATGTGCAAAGTGCACACATCTGCGACAGGAAAAACACTCGAACGCAGGACGGGACATTTGGCGGATTATTATTGTTTTTGGGGGTTTACAATGAGGACAATGGAGGAGGAGGACGAAATTGGGGACTACGTCGAAAAAATGACGTAATAACATTGAATAACATGAGGCGGGTTTAATATCGAGCTAAGCAGGGCAAGGGTAACATGTTTCAACTTTGAATTTGTACTTTGTCGTCGTAATAAAGTCATGGTTATTCTTTTTGGGCAGCTTAGGGTAAAACCCTAAAAATTTTCAACGATGTTTTGAATTTAATTCGAAAATTTTTCCTATAACAGCGTGTGTTAGAGTTTCCTTAGTAAGTATGGGTTTCTAATGCTTCTAAACTCTTTGAGTTTCCACACTTACAATAGGTTTCCGATTTTTCTGGATCACTAAGTACAATTATATGCTCATCAAGAAAAATCTGCCACGTTCCTAGATGAAGCAATGTTAGAACTATGGAAATTCCAAATTGGGAGGGGTAGACCCCCTGAAAACCTTGCGGAAATTCGTAATATTTTTGTAAAGTTGATTGCTCGTTCTCAACAAATGCTTTTCATTTTGTTCCAAAAACAGATAAAACAGATTTTCTGAAAAATCCAAAATATCCAGAAAACTCACGAATTATAAGTATCACGAATCCTCTCTACCCTAGATCGCCCATTATTACACACACGCCTCTTCCAGTAGGAAACCCTCTGGGCTGAGCGAGTATCCCAGAATCGGGACGAGATGGACGATTAATAAAAATTCTCCCGTAACAATCTCTGTCTGGCGTGTACGTCCGAATATCAAATTCAGCAACTTTCTCATGCCTCTCTTCGGGGACTCTGGATAAAATTTATGGCTGATTTGACGTTCCTCTCTCTCCCTCTCTTTCCCAGAGAAATCACGAGAGTTTTCATCTCTCGGCGCTCCTCTCCTTTTATATTTCTCCGGGATTACCCGACGGCTATTTCGTAATCTGGACGTGTCTTAGGTGCGAAACACTCAAGAGTCGGTATAAATATTAGGGAGCCTTGAGGGATCGTACACATCCTCCTATCTGCGAAAAGTGTGTTCGTCTTGATTTACAGAACCGGCACGTGTAAGGAGGAAACGCACGCCGAACGGATAAGTTCCGGGAAAACGTCCAGATTCGATTGATTGGTGATCAGGACACAAAAATTTTACTTGCCAACCAACATCTGGATAGTTTAGGGATGGTAATAGTAAAAATTGGACTTCCGTAACCTTCCTCTTTTGCCTTAGTGGCCAACGAGGCGAATCTACCAAGAAGAAATTCGTATAGGCGGAGCAGTGAGTAATAGGCATAACACGTGAGTGGAGTACCGTTAGGACCTTCATGGGCAAATAGATATTAAACTGTCTTTGCTTCAAATTACTAATATATTACACGAGCAACGATTTATACCGCGCGTCGAAAAAGCTTTCTGACTCTGGGTTTCTGGATGTTTCATGTGTTGCAACTCATAGGCGGCGCGCAGGGGCCTGTTCAAAGTGGACAAAACCGGTTCACTTGGTTGGACTTGGATTTGCAAGCATTGTAAATCTATTTTCTTGTATCCAAATGTATTGCATTAATTTAAATAGCATTTTTTCCATCCGGTTAAAGCTCGGCCGGCTAAGGACACTTTAACAGGTCCGATTTCCATTGTCACCTCGAAAATCAATTATCGCGAACGCCTGACGGGCTTAACGTAACACGATCCCTATTATTAGCCCTCCTTTTTTGTGTGCGCCCCCAACGGACTCCTGCCTCTCCCCCTCTCTCTCTCTCTCTCTCTCTCTCTCTCTCTCTCTCTCTCATTCGCTCACGCGCTCTCTTTCACCCCCTGCGATGACGCTTTTGCTCTTTTAAACGGAGCGGAAACCCCCGTTTTGATCGTTCGGTAGGAAAGTTAAGTGGCCTGGCCTGGTCCTCTTCAATCCGGATATCGTAAAGATAACGGTCGATCGTTTATTATTGTTGTTGTTTGAAGATGATTCAAGGGTTGCGGTAATTTTACGACGTTTGCGGTAGAAACTTGAGGGATTAACTGATTGCTTTGTGAAATCGTTAACTAACTCGGCGAATAGTGGAACTCAGTGGCGAGATCAAACTTTATGGAGATATGTAAGACAGTTCAAATCAATAACGGGCACAAATCAATTGGTTTTAGGAATTCGTGCCCGCAGACCATGAATTACATACAAACATACATTTTACCATTTTAAATCAGCGACCCAAAGGCTTTGCCATATTCAATCAGCGAAGGGAACTCCTAATCTTAGCTCATTAAGTAGAACTGACTTATGCCTTCAACCACTCGTCATGTCTCTGGCAGAACTGGTAACTTCTTAATAGTTCAATATACCTAGATTCTAACATAGCCTGTATATAACAATTCCAACATGAATTCTTTTGCAATTCCAACTCGGATTTTGTTGAAACTCCGTGTGGTGTTTAACAGAAACGCACTTAAAATGTATACAAATTTTCGACTCCATAACGTATGGAGTTTCGGAGTTGCAGGTGAATATATGACCGTCCTGGTACACGTCTTGCAAATTTTATAATGTCGTAATTAAAAAAAAAAAAGCAAATTTAGAGCAACAAGGGGCTTTTCCTCATTTGAGTAAGAGACCAAGTAGTCTATTTCGTCAACATCGATATTACCCATATTACCCATTTCAACATGTATCAATGTCTATCAAAATTTCAACCCCCCGAACCAATGCTCTGAGGTTTCCTTGTGCCTTTACTTTAAATAAATTGGCATTGCTTACGTCAAAAATTCTTCATGAATGCGCAAATGTTCCTGCGCACGATGTGGCTGAGTGGGGTTGCAAGCAGTACGTAAAAAGTGCCTCTGTTTCCACCATGAATAATTAAAATAGCGCATTAAGAAAATCATTTTCAATAACGCGTTACTGTGATAAAAGGGCAGCCTACCCTTCGCCCTCCACCCGGCTGGTGTAAAGTTACCCCCTTTTGTCGGAGGCGAATTTCGAGGCCTTGCGGTGTGTGACTCCCGACGAGTGGAGGGTCAGAGGGGGGGATTAGCAAAGCCAATAATGATAATTATATTAGTATTGGAATTGTAATACGTCGTCAAACACGCCGCACGCAGATGATGACTGTACCCTCTCGCCCTCTCCCTCCCTCCCGCTAACTCCCACGCTGTCTATTACGCTTATTGGTTCTCGGATGTCAATCGGAAGGAGGCTAGTTTGCGAGAATCTAATAAAGAGGAGGGGGCGGCGAGGGGCGCGGGGACGGAGATTCGATTAAGAAATTTTATTTATTAGCTTCGACGCGGGGTGTTTTTCGTGGTATAAAACCGAGCCTCAATGACAAAACGCTCTTTACAACGCTAGTGCATACCACGGTATAGTAACATAGTGAAAAAAATCCCGTCTTTATCCTTGCCCGCCAGCGGCAGCCCCCTTATATTCACATATTCAGTTTCAATTTGTTATTAGGAGTGGTTCGTGAGATATGAATTTTGTTTTTGAGTGCAACACAATTCACACTTGATGAAGTCGAAGACGAAATTTCAAAAAATCGTAGAATTATTTTCGAAACTTCACTTTTGAAAAAAATTAAAACAAATAAACTGAATAAAAGTACGTAATACTTATGTATTCTTAAGGATCCTTAATTGAAAGACTTAAGTAAATTAACAGCAGTTAATATTTTCCCATATGAAAAACCAATTGAAATTCTTCCTAGTAACCTTTCAAAATCATCACTCAACATTTGGATTCCCAAGTTCTTAACTTTTGAGCCAGTCTTATACCCATTAACACTTTACCAATGAATGATCCCCCCCTCGATCGGAATATCTGTTTCCCTTATTTTTAATCTCGAAAAGCTTCCAACGCGCGAATTTTGTCACTCTCTCCTTCTCTTTTTTTTTCTCCCCGACTCGTACCTCTCCGCCTCTCCCCTCGACCCCCTCGAGCAATTAAGGAGGGCACTTTCATTTGTTTCCGGGAGTCTCGACGGATTTTTATATCGCTAATTACTTTCCCGGCACGTAGAGTGAAAGAGAGCGCGAGGGAGAAAGGGTGGTAAGAACGGTTTTTCGACTTTACCCCCGACATCGGTTTAATCGCCGAGGGAGAGGGAAATCTTGGCGAATTTTCAAGGAACCGGTTAAATTTTTTCGCCATACTCCTAGTTACCTAATCTCGTCCCGGCGAGCAATTAAAACCCGGTCCTCAGTAGCGTTATTAAACGTTAGGAGTAATAAAGAGGAGGCGATAAATCAAAAGCGGATCATTATGAAGAGAGAGGGAGAGAAGGAAGGAGGGCACGCCCCGGATTTCGGGAGTCAAATTGGAATTCCGGACGTGCTCCGGTATATTATATCGGTGTTAATAACGCCGGCGAGATATCCCGATAAATTTTCAGATTGACGATGAAAGAATCGAACGAATTTAATAAGGGATTGATTATTGTGAGCGTTCATATCACCTACTTTTGTAATTACATATTACAAAAATCTTTCCCTGAGAAAAAAACAAATCGTTATGTTTTCAAACCTCAGGAATCCGGATTCGACAATAATTTGATCACAACCCCCGGCAAAGGGTTGTAAACGACAAAAATATCTTTGACATTTCGCGAGAAAAAATAGTTTTGTCGATTTCAACCCTTTTCTGAGGGTTGCGGGCAGAAATATTGTCAAATCCAGATTCCTTAGGGTCGAAAACATAATATTATGTTTAATATACATAATAGTATTCGTGGGATTTCCAAACAAGTATGTTTGTCAAAAATACTCTAAATTCGTGGGTCTTCAAGGGGATTTTCGTAGAAGAATGTAAGCAGCGCAAGTTTGTATAAATATTTCTGTCGATTTCGACCCTCGAGCAGCGGCTGTAGTCAAAAACATTGTCAAATTCGATGCACTATTCACGTGAGCGTAGAAATTTTAAATTACCCACACTTACTAATCGCCCGTGCGATAACTTTCGCGAAATGCCCGAAATACCCTCGAAATTTAAACGCCAGCCCACCCGCCCTCTTCCCGTAAACACCCGTCCGGGCGATAAATCTCGCGAGTGGGAAACAAAAACCGGGAAGAGGGGGCCATAAAAAAGGGAGCCGGAAAAAATCAAAAATACATTCCGGGGTCACCGCCGAGATAATAGCGAGGCGATCACTCCTTAAAACGACTTATATGAGCAATAGACTTTAATAATTGAACATTATGGCTTTTGGAGAAGCTCTCAGAAAGATTGAGCGTTCAACTTTCTCCGTATAATGGTCCCGGTATTAACTCTTGCTATATGATTGCGAGCCAGGGGAGGAATAAGGACGAGAGGGAATAATGCAAAAATCTACGTGCTGTTGAAAGGGTACCACATTTTCAGTACAACAGTCGTAGAATAGTATGAAGGTGCTCTACGAAGGCATAGTTCAATTATAGCTTCTATATTAGTTTGGGTTTTTTTGAAACGTCTCATCACGTCTGGTTATTGAAATAAAAAATAACTTAAAAATGTGGCGCATTCGCCATTTCACCGCATATCGTATGACGTAGGTACTCATTGCGAAAAACTGAAAATTCTTAAGATGACAAAGTTAAGCAGAAAATACTCAAAAAGTGCAAGTAGCAGAAATCCAATGAGAATCTCGCAGAATTCTTTGCTACTTAATAGCAGAAAAAATGGAAATTTGACAACTTGCTGCAAATGTCGATATTTTGAGATGAGAAAATTCAAGAAAATTTGTGGAATAAGATGACAAATTTAAAGCTTCAATACGGATTTCATATCTTTCGGATATTTTTCAATTTAGCACGTGTATATTTAAATTGTTTTTCGATTGCCTTATCGCCTAGAAAACTTTTAAAAAAATCCGATCATTTACCCTCCCTCAACGTGAAAATCTGTACAGCCAACCCCCGGGATCCGTTCCTGCGCCCCCTCCCCCTGAAAGGGAGGATATAAAACAGACGACTGCGGAAGCATCGCCGTAATGGCGGCAGATTTCGCGCCGTGGTTATGTTTTAATAGAATTTACGGTTATTACTCGAAAGAGGGTCGAACTCCGGGAGTGAGAGGCAGATTTCGGCTCTCCACGCTCTTCCCTTGGTTTTAAGTGGGATGCACTCTGCGTGATGATTTTCCTCTTTTACTTGTTGTCTTGCAACTCTTAACGAGACCGTTTACGGCGTAAGACGGGGTACGGGAGTAAACGGTTTATCGGTGTAACGCTTCGCTGTGAGATAATGGGATCGTAGGCGGTTCGGGCGCCAGTAAATTCCGGCGGTCGTCAATTTTTAACCCGATGGCGAAGGTGGAATTCCGCATGAAAAATATTTCCGCCTACAACAGGAAACATTAGACAGTATTGTTGTAGAATATTTTTCAAATTTTTCTATTGCCGATCATTCGTCGTTACAAAATTGTAACGCCACAATATATCAAACTTTACCATTGTTTACTTCAAATATCGTTACATTTTTGTTTCGTGTAACGTATAAGCTCCTCTGTATGCACCCCAAATCTTGATAAAATGTGAAACTAATATTTTAACGTCTCGCAGAAAAAATTTCCGCCGCTCTCCCTGACGCGATCAAAAATTACCCTCGCTCGCCCTCCCCTATCCCGAGGACGGATGCCAGAACGGCAATTTTTAAAATTGGACTCTCCTCTCTCTTAATTGCGAAAAAAAGTCTAATTATAAGAAACACCGAGACGTTAATTGATTCGGTAACAAGGAAAGAATGCCCTCGGCTTCTTCTCGTTCGGCTTTTTTTCTCGCCCCTCCTAAAATTTTTATTTGACGCCTAAAGCTTAAGGCTTATTTATTATTTTGATGGGGATTACGTGCGAGACGCCCGCCCCCTTGCTAAAAAAAAATCGTCAAGAGTAAATAATAATTAGACGGGGTGGGGGAGGAGGCGCGTCCTTTTTTTCTCTCGTTTGCTGCATTCATTATTTAGAGGGACGTTTTTCGTTAATTTGTCGCGTCCTATTTCACCCTGGCGGGGAAAAGCCCTACCAGCAAAAGTCACCTTCATATTTGGTCTCTTACGGTGTCCACAAAATTTGGGGGTTTTGGAAAAATTCGGAAAATTTTTGGAAAAATATCAAAAACTCAGAAAGAGGTGTACTTTGTACATGATTGTCACATAACCAAGTGCGCATTTTATCTAATCCATGATTCAAGTTTACATTGATTAATCATCTACAGCTAAGCATGTGCTTAAACGTGTTACTCTTACTTGATGTGCACGATGTATTAATTTTTTCGTTTAATTTTTTAATAGTAAATTAATTTGGTTTGGAAGTTTGTTTCGTTGGAAAGTTTCTGCAGTTGTAACATTAATATTATAGGGAATTAAAGGTTTTGGCGGTACGAATAAGCGAAAAAATGGAAAACTCACCAGGTGTCAAAACTGGCGAATCTGCTGGTGTGGCGAAGACCATAACCATCTGAAACAAAACAGAGTATAGAATCGATTTGTGAAAGGAGCACTTTCGGAACTAATCAAAACCCTCCCAAATTTCCACTCACTCTCCCTCTTTCTCTCTCTCTTTCTCTCTGTTTCCACGTGTTGGAAAATTGCATGGCAAAAACAACAAATCCATCCCGGCTTGTGGCCGTGAATGTGGCTGTTCTAAACGCTATCAAAACTTTAATCCGGACTCGATGTTAGCAAAGAAAATATTTAGCCAGGGGCCCGATCTGAATTTCGTATCGGCAGGGACGTCGGGGGTAGTTCGAAATTCGCGCCATGATTGGCCGTGATCGGGAGTGTTGTCTTTTCTTCTCACTCTCTCTCCCCCCCTCTCTCCCTCGCCCCCACGGGAGGGAAAAGTGGATTTTTCATTAAAAGTTTTCCCGGGAACGATTCGCGCCACTCTTTCGAGTGATTGGATTTCCCTCCTCGGAAAAATCTTCCGGGCGGCTTTTGTTTGTTCGACGGTGTGATTTTAAGGTACGGGATCGTAAGTTAATTACATCGGCTCGTTTTGTTTTAATACCGGGACCGGGGGAGCGGGAGGGGGGAAGGCGAAATGAAATGACGTCGGTATCGATTGCTCGCCGGCTGAATGTCGGATTGGAAATTATCGGGAATCGCCAGGGAGCAATCCAGGGAACTTCCGGGAATTTTGTTTTCTAAGGGATTTCTGACCAAACGAAGTGCTTAATTACAGCAGGACCAAGGATCTAGCTGCATAGGCCAGAGTCCTATGGCTGAAAAACCTTAGGCTGATTCGGAAAACTTGGTGCAATTTTACAAAATATTTTGTAGAAAGCGCACTTATTTTATGAAATCGTTCTTTACTTCTTCAGTACATTAACAACCAAAAGATATTGCGTTCTTACTGCATCAGGTAAAATGTACATACTTTACACACATTAGGTAGCCATCTTCTTCGATCTACATTTTTTAAGGAGATTGATTTCCCTGAAATACATCCAGATTTAAAATGCTGGCTAACCCAATCCTGCTGTATAGTAAAATTTAAAGAGGATTTATTTCATGTATTAAGAAATATTGTTAGTCAAATTTGGATTCGAAGCTTGCGAATTTCCCTAACCCCATCCTTATTCGAAGGGCAAACGTTAATAATAATAGGCTGCGTCGAAATTAATCGCATTTAAACGCCGGAATAGTTCCGCAAACCGCAATATCGCCGTCTGGGGGGTTCTCTCCGCGTTTAAAATTCTGCCAGACCAAATCCGGAGTTTCATACGTTTGAATAATGTCCCGGATCTAATATCACAGGACACATTCCGCATAGTTCCAGGATTGCAGGACATCCCGGAATTTCCGGGATTCCTGCTATATTGGTCCCTGCTGTTTCACTCTGGTCTAACCCCCGCCCCTCCTATCTCCCTATCTCGTTCCGGTTTAATATCCTGGAATATTTTCCCGGAAAATTTGCTACGGAAATTCATCGTTTCGAAAAAAAGAACTTCAAATATGAATCATTTCGTATGGAAAATCTCATGAAAACCGTGTTGCGGACAGTCAGTGGGACCTTTAATACGAAACCGATATAAAAGATTCCCGACAGGAAAAGTTTTCCCGGCCAAAACTTTTCCCTCCCCCCCCCCTCCGCCGCACGGACACAAATTATCGCTATCCGATTATATCCTTAAAAACCTCTCCTCCGCTCGCCCCCGTCCGTCCCCCCGTTCCCCTCTTTTCGAGGGTATAACTTACGTGTGTTATCGATTGCTATCAGTTTTGCGGGAGCCGTGATTCGTCCCGTCATTGCCCGGGAGAAGGACGGGAGAGGAGGAAGGCAGAGAGGGAGAGGCGTTTCCGAGGCGAGTTTCCACGGCAACACGAGGGAGACGGAAAATCGGCGGGAAAGCGCGCGCCATTTCCATGAATAAAGTCGGGGCGCGTAAAGGAATTCCGAGGTGGTGATTGATGAAGGGGCCGGGGAGGGAGCGAGAGGGTGGATTTCGGAAAAGTTTGGTCGCTATTAAGGGAGGATTCGGGGTTTAATGAAAAGAGCGCGTTGCGTGGATTTCGCTGTGGCGGCCGGGGGAAGTTCCGTGGACCATCATTCAGAAAACGTTATAGGGATCTAAAATAGCTCCTCTGGATTTAATGGTACTAGAAAGGTTTGAGTGGAAAGTTGTAGGATAATAGCTGCCATGCCATTCACAATTCAAAGTTCTATTAATTGATGTGACTTAGTTCAGAGGGCATTTTTAGTAAGCAAAAGCTTCGAGTAAATGATTTATTCTAAGTCTATAGTAATATCTCCAGGTAGACGATATCATCTGATGACTTTAGCTGGACAATTCGATTCTTGTACAGCTTGCAAAAGGTCAGATGTACAAGGGTTGAATATCGTCCACTGATCCACCGATTCCTCCACTCGACGCCTGATTATCCCTTTTGCTTCCAGGCGAGAAACCCCACAAGTGCACCGTCTGCGGCAAGGCGTTCAGCCAATCGTCGAACCTGATCACGCACTCGAGGAAGCACACGGGCTTCAAGCCCTTCTCGTGCGACCTCTGCGGCAGGGCGTTCCAGAGGAAGGTCGACCTACGGCGCCACAAGGAGACCCAACACACGGAGCTCCGCCCGACGCTGGTGACATAGTGCCAGGCGGCCGGAGGCGCCGCGGCGGCGACCGACGTCGCGACGCTCCCGGTCAAGCAGGAGGAGGAGGAGAGGAAGATGTTCCAGGCGTACCCGGACGCGCAGAACGGGATGCCTGGCTTCCCCAACATCTGCTGGTGATATAGTCCTCCTCCTTGGGGTACGTAGCCGGTGAGCGGAGACTCGAGTCGGGAGGTGGATCGTGTTGTACTGAGCTCGGGCGCCAGAATCTTTATACAAAGCGCGAATTAATGTCGGGCTGTGTCCTTTCCATGCAGCGATATTCCTTTGCATTATCAGTACAACCTGAAACCTGGCCCGCTTGATCTCCCGGTTGGGTTCCGACGCCGTGACGTGTGGATTCTTGTCTGTTTCTTGTCTGTGATTCTAGCCATCATATGAGATATGGTGCTAAGTTTTAGTAGAATTTTAAAACGAAATCGCCCCGCCGGCACCCCGAAGGGTGCGACTAGTTGAGTGTACTAAGTGTTTAATTCCTTGGACATAACATGTTACGAAATATATATATGTGCAATTCTAGGTATATATATGTGCAATTTTTCCCAGAGATATTTTTAATACGGTTAGTGCGAATCTACATATCAGCGTCGAATCGGTCGCAATTCCGCCGCCTTAAGACAGGGAATTTCCCAGACCGATCCGGTCTGGGAGTGCGAATTTAATGCGACGCCGAGATCAAAAGATCCCAGGGAAAAATCTAAATATCAAAAATCCATCCCTTAATCAGATTCCCGTTTGCCGGGGACGTAAAAATCCATCCTCTTTAAAAAAAAACCTCCCTACCCCCATTTCGCATTCAGGATACGCCGGACGAATAATATAAGAAAAAAAGACTCTAAATTTACTGCATCCGGGAGAACGGGAGAAGGAGAGAGGAGAGAAATCTCCACGATTTCCACGAAACTCTCTCTCTACGATTTCAATCCGTATTTTTCCGAGGGAGGAAGTCTGGTTAAAAATCAAGTCGCTCAATCAAGAAGGGGCTGTTTTATATTCTTACGGCATTTCGACGCTGCTGTAAATAAAGATATGACCTCTCCCCGAGAGATAGAAGGATAGGGAGAGGAGGAGGAGGAGGAGAACGGTCTCCTTATTTCCTCTTCCCGTACTGATTTTTTCGGGGATTTTTACGTCGCTTTCATTAATCGACCTTAGGATTGTAAAGTTCAACGCTGATCCCGACGAAATATCTACTCCCCGCCGAAATTCCCTCCTAAACCGATAATCGACATTTTCCCTTCTCCTTCCTCCCTTGTGAGGGAAACGAGATATCCAAAGGGGTTGTAGGTTATTATTAAATTATTCAGGAAGCGTTGTTGTCACTTTCCCGTAACCCCATATTCCCAGCGAGGAGATCTCCCGACAAGTGGAAAGCTTTGTTTCCGAAGGAACAAGGTGTCAGTTTTCCGGCTTTCCCGAAAAGAAAGAGGGGGATAAAGGGAGCGTTAGATAAAGAGAGAGAGGAAGGGCACGTCACGGGAGGTGGCGAAAACGAGGGAAAACTGATGGAAATGTCGCCGATTCGACGTTCAACGCGGGGCTTCTTTTCAGGAAAATATATACGCGACGTAACGACGAACCGTTTTAATCAAGTTCGTTCGACACAGTCGACAAATTAGTACTGAAAAATCTGCGTATCGTCCTGAAGGGCCCTTCTAGCTAATTCATTAATTCCTTTTATTCGATGTAAAGTTTCCAAAAGAGAGTTCAGAAATTACACTTTTCCAGTGTCGACTAATTAGTTTTAAATTTAATTGGACCGTTCGTACTTCCTGCATTTTATTCCAAAGAGATATGTTCCTGTAGTTGCTACAATAGCAACGGATTATGTAAGAAACCGTGTACATACGTAACACATACGAGTATAGTATATATTTTATTGTTAATTTTTTTTGATAGCTTTTCCTTGTTTTGTATAATTATTATTATTATTATTATCGTAATACTGAATGTTAGGTGTAAATTATTAGTCTTTGTAAAGCACTTTTTATGTAAATTTAATAACTGTAAGTACCTTCTAAGCTTTGTGAATGTTATTAACACCCACACACACACACACATACACACACACAAAAGACTTACTGTAAACCACGAGATATGAATAAAAAAAATCTTTATTGAACGTACGTTGGGTTGTTATTAAAATATACAAGTTTCAGCTCTCGATTTAATATCAAGAACCGAAATTTAAGATAGTTTTGGACTTTTTTGGAAAAAATCAACAGTTTTGCGAATGAATCGCCTCTCCATCAGACTTCCTTTTGAGTGTAGTAAATTTGTGGTAAGTATGTTTGTTGTCTTGAGGAAATTTTATTAATTTGGAACTAGTTTTCAACATTAGAATCCATTAAAATTGCCGAATGGCTAAATTAAAGAGCATTTGCTCGATAAAATTTTCCAAAAACCAAGTATTCATACAGTTTGAAACTCTTCTTCGTATTACGATCACAAACAGGTTTCAAGTGTAACCAAAATTAGGCTACCAATGAAGTTTCGGCCTTATTTGTCCTACAAACTTGGGTAAAATACTCCAGAACCTACTGCAGAATTTTCTTAAAAAATTCCCAAAAAATGTTGAACTTTTATAATTATCCTCAATGTTTTTAGCACCGTCCTATTGAAATACTGATAAAGTTTAGGGCTATTGTCTAAATTTATTTCATAATACAAACTTGGGTTTAAAATGTTACGAAAATCTCATAATGTAACGCTGAATTTTAAAAATTAATGGAAATTCCAATTTTTTTGAAACCACCAAAATTTCTTTAGTAAGATCTTATTAAAGTACTGGCGAAATTTAGGTCTCTTTTTCAAATTTTTACAATATGAATTTGGTTTGAACCATTGCAAAAATCTGCTAATACAACGCTAAATTCAAAAAGTCTAAAAAATGGTGAAAACTCCACTTTCTACGAATGTTGAAATTATTTGCTAGAATTTTATTGAAGAACTAAGGAAGCTTAAGCCTTCCATTTGAGATATTATTTGTATCAAATATGGATTTGAAATGCTATAAAAATACAAAAATTGAGGAAGCTTAAGGCTTTCTTTTGAATTTGTATCAATAGTATGAACCTGCTGAAAGGTTGAAAAGCTGAACTTTGAAAATTCACACAAAATTGATGGAGACTTTAATTTTTATGAAATTTGTTAAGAGTATTTAATAAGGATTTATTGAAGAATTGGCGAAGTTTAAACCTTCCATTTGAATTGAAATAAAAAATATGGAAGTTTGAAACATGAAATAGTTAGTCCACAAAATTTAATGGACAATAGGCGAGTATAACGCATTATTAAAAAATTCAAAACAATTAGGCAACACCGTAACTATGATTTTTGAACCTTTGGCGAATTAATACAAATTCCACCATTTTCCTGGTATAGAACTGGATTAGGCGCAAAACGCGCCTAATACTACCCTTGGCGACGAGCCGTCAACCGCCACCGTTCACGGTGGTCGCGTGGTGACGTCGCTCCTCCTCCAGTGTCAAATTTGAAAAGTGCCAAAGGGTCCGACGCAACCCGAATACCCGTAGCCTATACGATGCAGACCGTCTTCACGCAGCGGTCCGGCCTCTCGGTCGTCTTCCCGTGCACGGTGCACCTGCTGCACGCAGGCGAGCTGCTCGAGTGCGAGTACAGGTCGGACGACGTCGGCAGGGACCTGCTCGAGTACGTCTGCTCGAGGCTCGGGCTGCGCGAGAGGGACCTGTGGGGCCTGCGCTTCTTCGACACGTGCGAGCAGCGCAACTGGCTCGACCTCGACAAGCCGATCAGGCCGCAGCTGTGGAACGTCACGCCGACGCACTTCCAATTCAGGGTGAAGGTGTACCCGCCGGAGCCGTACAGGCTCGACGACCCTGTCGCCAAATTACAGGTACATTACAGGAAATCCTTCTGATCTTTACAGCGCCGCTTCCCTACGCAGATTTACCCACCATGGTGAGGACTTCGTTGTTGGTCCGTCTTGGTATCCATGAGGTGCGTAATCTCGAAGCCTTCTATACGGTTCTCCATCTCTTTGTTAAGAGTCCAACGTAAGCAATGCATACGGTCACATGGTATTTTTCAAGGGATTGTCATGCTTATGCCGACAGTCCTCTGTGGTTGATAGTCTAGCAGACCACGTGCTGGTGAAGCTGGTCAAGACTGCTTGGCTTGAAAAGCACTATTCGAGATACGGCGTCATTTCAATTCCCATAGAATCCAACGTTTTCTAGATATTCATGCAGCTAAGGTTCGACCTGCTGAGCGGCCGGCTGACCTGCAGCTCGAACGAGACGCCCCTCTTCATAGCCATCCTGCTCCAGTTCGGCGCGGGCGATTTCGACGTGCGCAAGCACTTCGGCAACTACATCAAGGAGAAGATGGTGTACAACCAGTGCTACGCCTCGGAGATGAAGGCTATGGAGCTGCACAGGGGTCACCTGCACGGCATGAGCCGCGACCAGGCCGTCGACCTGATGCTGAGAATGGCGTGCAAGCAAGAGACGTACGGCACCGACCCGTACCTCATCACGTGCGAGGGTGACAGGTCGACGCTGTGGATCAACTACAGGGGGATAGAGAGGCGCAAGGACGGGAAGGCCGTCGAGACGATCCGGTGGAACGACGTGAGCAAGGTGAGCCGGGACAACGAGAAGGTCATCCTGCAGATGGCGGACGAGAGGACCGTCACCTACACTTGCCTGACGAAGGCGGAGTGCAAGTACATCTACCTGGGGGTCGTGGCGCACTTCGAGTTCTTCGTCGCGACGGCGGCGGGCCAGCAGGAGGACGCGAAGTCGGTCGACTCGCAGGAGACGACCTGCACGGTGCTGTACGAGGGGAAGGGCAGCAGGAGCGAGAGCGACGCCGGGGACACGCGGGTGGCGGACGAACCGCTCGCGAAGAAGAAAAAGTACCTGTGGTGGATCGGGTTCGTCGTCGTCCTCCTCGGCAGCCTCGCGGAGTACTACGTGTTCTTTTACAAGGAAGGCGGCGGCGAGTCGTCGGCGAAGAACCAGGTAGTTAGTCTGCTCAGAAAGCACTTGCACTTGTAAATTTGAAAATGTCGGTGGATGTGTGTGAATAAGAATTGACTACTATTAGTTTCGATGATGTGAATTTTTATGGAAATGAGTAAATGGTAAATGGCAGTATATGAACTATGGAATATATTCCTCTCACCTCGCGCCTCAACTCTTTCGCCGGGCGTTCCCTCCTCCCGTTCCGGCAACTAAGACGATTATCATCGGGTCACGTGACCGGTAATTATAGTCCCCGCACTTATAGCACCCCGGGGGGCTATAGCTCAGGGTTAGGCGGGAGACACGCGAAATGTCGTGTGTGTGCTAGACAAGTTATAGGTACACAAGCACAGGACGTCGTCGTAATTATCAGAGAGACAGCGAAATTGAGACAGAGAGGGAGGGAAATAGTTCCCAGCATCAGGAGAAATTAATAAGTAATAATCATGGGATTACGAAAGATGTACCGGATGATTTTAAAGTTTGCGACCAATCGAAGAAGAGGGTGTCTTAGTAGCTAGCAGGGGAAAAGAGGTCCTTAAATGTGATTACACTCACCTCCCTCCATGGTCATGTAAGATCAGTGGAAAGAAATGTCAGCATTCTACTAATAATATCGCACTGGAGGAAGATTTAGTAATAATGTACAGGGCGATTTCAAAGTCTGCACCAATCGCGAACGCTGGAAACGCGACGAGTGAGGGCGGAACGTCGCCGTCGCCCCTTCCATCCTCCTCCTCCTCCTCCTTCCGCCCTCTCCCCATCCCCTATCCGTTCCCTCTCCAGAGTGGAGTGACAGATCGCCGTTCACTATTCTCAAATTATATTACCCCACAACTCCAGCCGTACGTGAGCCTATTGTCAAATAAATAAATAAATAAAATTTGTGATGATAATGTTACGTTTTAAAATACGTTTTGCATAATGGCCCCGCCGGAGGAGGCGACGACGGGCGTCGGAGGATGTGATCTGGTTCGGAAAGTGGCGGGGTGCAGCATGGTGCTGTCTTTCCCCCGAGGGGGCACGAGGGGGACGAAATCTGATCTCGTGTTTGGAAGTTGGAGTTGATCCGGTGGAATTAAGCGGGCTTAAGTCTTGGGCGAACTTGTAAATCCAAAGTTTAAGGGTAGTAGTAATAGTAACTATGACTTATGGTTTGTGCGTACAGAAAATAAAAAAATGTAACTGATGGAAAAAAAATGTTGAAATGCATATCGAAAAAATGTCCTTTAAAGAAAAGTGATATATTTTGCATAAAATTTAAACTTTAATAACAACAAAATTAATTGAAATCAACCAATTGCAAAATTTGTTGCAAGCATTTTATATCAAACGTAATTTATTTCATGTGCGTTATCACACGAATCACCCCGTATCCACTGAGTGGTGATAGCCATGAGAGTAGTTGTACCAGGGTGGTTCATATTTATAATCAATTCAATTTGTATTGCTCGTGCTATAACAAATTTAAATACAAAAAGTCTTTGGCATCAAAAAACCATTCATACAATGAAAATACTACGAACCAAAATTTAAAAAAAAAACACACGACCAAAATGATTTTCATGACTGTATTTAAAATTTCCGAAATTTCCAAAAACGAAAGCAAACCGGTCGGTCCCGCACACCCGCCAATTAAATCGATGAATTATTCCCGCAGGTTCCCCACGAAGGAATTTAATTGGTCCATAAATGCGACGATAAAATTGTTGTTGGTATTTTTTATGCGAGATCGAGGAACGCGCGCCCTATTGGTTTATTTAAAAAGTCGACGAGTTCGACATAGGGCGTTACGACCAGTGTAAATGTAACCTCCAATTTCCCGATAATGATCGTTTTAGTGCGTTTTTCTTCAAACCGGTAATGGGATTTGTAAATAAATTATTTTCACGTATGTAGAGGGAGACGAATATATTCAGGCCGGTGAATTATTCAACGCTTTGGAAATTATTTTTGCCACATGCGAGAGGGGGATAAATTTCCCTGTCGGATTTCGAAACGGAGCGAAAAACAAAGTGTAACAGATTAGAGATTACTGAAAAATCAGAATGGTCTGAATTACAACAATGAA
Source organism: Cryptocephalus primarius (assembly GCA_963576515.1). Classification (NCBI taxonomy): domain Eukaryota; kingdom Metazoa; phylum Arthropoda; class Insecta; order Coleoptera; family Chrysomelidae; genus Cryptocephalus; species Cryptocephalus primarius. The sequence goes on along the minus strand of OY754948.1, from coordinate 13,011,174 downwards.
GGAGGTTTCTTACAAGAGGGAAGTCCAAAAATGAAACCAATCAAAGGAAAAAGCCTGCCTTAATAGAGAATTACAAACAAAACAGAAGATTTCTTCAAAAAAAGGATAGATCAAAATACAAGATACTTTAAGAGAAGAAAATTTTATAAAGTGTCCCAAGAAAGAAATGGAGAACAAACCATTTACAAAAATGGAATCAAGGCAGATTTTCCAAATGACGCTTAAATAAATTTCCAAACTAGGAGGAGGAGGAGCAAAGTGTTTAAAAAAGAAAACTGAACAAACCACTGCAAGAATTACTACAATCATAGGTAGAAAGATAAAAGAAAATTATAAAACTAGAAAATTTCAAATGTGAATTTTCTTCCAGTAGAAAAGGAGTTACAAAAAGAAAACCAATTAAACCAGAAGATCTATCAAACAGGAATAGAAATTGAACCAAGAAAAGTGAAGGCCTCTTAACCGAACATCATAAAAATGGAGCCAACCAAAAGATAAGATCCCCTTCAGAAATCCAATCAACGTAGAAGGTTCTCAACATGACAATTTTAACGGACCAAGAATACAGTAGTACATTTTTTTGAAGAGGAGGAATTACAAAAATTGGTTTAACCAAAAGATGAGACTTTTTGGGTAATTCTAGGAAATATCGGTGCCTTTTCCAATGGACTGCCATGGTGCTTGAAAATTCCTCTAATGATTACATCACGAAACTCTCTGTGCCGACCCCGTGTAGATTTTAAAAATTTTTTCCGGTCCCGCCCATGTCAACTCGCATCTTCCCCCCAACACATATAATATCCATATCGTATAGTGCGGAGCAGTGGAGGAATATGCATCGCATAACGTTTCACTCCCGAATATAATACCGATGATTGAAACGCATCAGGACACGGGGACTTACGATGAGACGTCCTGGATTCGTCATTTTACGAATTTGCTTTTCATATTTTATACCCTCGCCGCGCCTCAGGAGACATGCCTCGAATTACAGTACGGCTTCGAACGACGATTTTATTCGTTCGCCTTCTCTTACGCAACGAGTTTTATATTTTTATCCGCCGCGTTTTATATAGATTAGATTTTTCTTAGCGAATTTGAAGATTTAAGGTGGAATAGGGGAAGCCGAACTGCGTTTGCCGTTGGGACAACGGTTATGGATCAAATTTTTGACTAACCATCGGAAAATTTTTGAAAAATCCCGTAGATTTCATCAGACTTTAAACGTCAGTTGTACGAATCGGTGGTTAAGTTAAAATTCCAATTCTTGCAGGATTAACAAAAATATTTTGTTCCTCTGATGTATTGTAATCACTGGGATAAAACAACCTTTTACGCGCGCGTTAAAAAAGGAAAGAAAAAGTAAACCGGGAGAGCGAAAGAGAAAGGGGATCGAACTGCCGTAGGCCGAACAAATAGCCTCATTCATCCCTCTCATTCGCCCGTGTGTCTACATCCCTTATGTTGTGGTTGTAGACGTCATGGATTCTGTCAATCGTGGTCGTAAGCCAGGATTATCCTCTCTGGCAATCACAGGACCATTGTGTGCAGTGTGAACCTAAAAGCTGTCTTAGCCATTACAAATTGCATTCGAGAGAGGGGAGAGTTTTCGACGTGTCGGAAATTATTATTTTCCTTTTTGTTCGCTACGCGTACGTACACGAACGGTCCGTTGTGCGCTTGATGGATCGACACGGTGACATGTGTTTTCCTTTCTTTCCTTTTCATTGAGTTTAATGGGGATTCCCGGCAACTTTTCAACTCCGGAAAAATCAACCGGTGTATACGGACGGAGGAAATTTCAAAATGTCGTCTTGGTGGAAGTTTCAATCGGGGAAATCTCTAATTTGAATTTAATGGAGGAAATGTTAATGGAATTTGATGCTATCATTGTAACTACAAGGGAAATTTATGCAGAAGAACATTGAATCTAAAGGATCATTGAATGCTACCGCCTTCTTTTAATTGTTGCACCAAAAACAGATCATACCTTTTGGTACCTTCTTTTCGATATCTTTTGGTATCTAGCACTGTATGTAAGCAATGGTATATGGAAAATGTGGATTTTTGTGTACGAGCACACGGTCATCCAAAATTAAAACCCCAGATACAAAAATTTATCTACTAAAGGCGTTCTACTTTCCGTGGACGTCGGGCCTTCCCAGATTTGGGGCCCCCGCAGTGGCGCGCGCGGCGGGGGCGAAATCATGCAATCATGTAATATTAAAATAATTTAAAGCGCCCACAACGACGACGGAAGCGACGGGGGTAAAGCGGCCGCCATAAGTAATGCATGGGGACGTAAAATATGTCTCCGCTTATGTAAAAGAGGTGAGCTTAGCTTAAGGGCGGGCCGGGGGACCGGGCGGGGGGGCCGCTCAAAGCGCGCGGGATTTGTCGTAAAACGTTCCGCGGGACTCGGCGCAAAACGGGGGAGGGAATTTCCCCTTCGCCCGTGTATACTTTTTACTGTACACGTTAAAACTGTCTATGAATAACGTAGGTGCTCGCCTGAAATTACTCTCGCCGATATGTAAATAAAACACACAAGTCGGGCAATCCCAAGTGATGTCTTGCCGTTAAAATCTCTCCTTTACTTATCGTAAAAGGGGCACGAAGTCTTGGGGACGTTTAAATTTTAAACCCGCTGCAATACGACGGGAAACTGGTGTATTTGCCCCCAACAATGTTACTGCCAACAACAATTTTAGGCTTATTTCGATAGAAATATAGGTACTTATACTTCTCCAACAAATAATATCAGTATAAACAGGCAAGAAACAAAGGTTCCACCTCAGATAGAGGAGATGTAAAAGACAAATATCTCCACATAACTTCGTTGACCCTCTATAAGTACAAAGCATCAAAAGAAATTAACTAAAAAAAAACTTTCAAAAATATTTGGCCAACAATCCCTTAGGGTATCTCAGGAGCTGCAGTATACGTGAAAAACGAAATGACTCATTCAAATCTCTCTAAAGTTGTTGGGTAAGTAAGTACCATAAAAGAATTACCTGCTTTGAGCGGCCGCAGGTAGTGCGGGGATTTGCCGTTATGGTTAACGACTCGTTAGAGATGGTATTACCCTTCTGCCCAGGTGCGCGCCAAGCCACTGTCACTGTAACAATAATAAAGCATAATATAACAAGATTTATTATGAAAAATATATTTTAATACAAAATCACCTCCACTAGACGTGATTTCAAAACTCACAAACACCAATTTCGAAAAAAAAAATAGTAATTACCGCACAAACATGATCATAATTATTATTAATATTATTAATTATAATTGAAATTTTCGCCACGAGCGAATGGCACAAACTGATTGAATGTTCGGAATTTTTGTCTCGGACACGGCGATAAACATCTCACAAAAAAGTGTTACCGTTGAGTAAATACGTCGAAAAGGAAAAAGCAATGTTGTCGCTACCTTCGAGAAAACAATAATTTTGTTCAAAGGTAATTGTGGATAAATACATGTCACAATGGAAGAATGAGTATGTTTATTAATTTTTCTAATAGGCTAGGGTAAAAGGAAATAAGACGTTAATGGTGTATTAAAATGGTAAAACCGCGGAGTGCAGCGAAATTTGAGTGTGCGTTTTTGAGAACGGGGTAAGTTTGATTTTTCGGTTATAACTCGAAAAGTGTGCATTTTTAGTGAAAAATTGTAAGGAGCTTTTTTGTAGAGAACCAAATTTCCTATCGAAATATCACCTTCTTAGCTCAAAAATCTTATTTTTTCATTAAAATAAATGCAAAATACATAAGCAAGATAAATGGAAAAGTTTCAAGTTTTATTTTGGCCTATAATTTTCGGTTCATATCTTTAAAATTCCCTTAAAAATTTTCGACAACAGCGGAATTAATCCCTCGATGAAAATTCCCCGATAGGAATTTTCCGTATGACCGTTTTTCATAAATTCTTCACCAGACACGCTCTTTTCCTGGATAACGAATGTTCCTCGACATATTTCCCGACACATACGACGTAGGTGTATCTATATACCAGCGTGTGTGTGTATTTTTTGAAGGATCAAAGTGGTCTGTGCGGTAAAACTGCTCCTGCAGAAAACGGTTTAAGGTCCCAACGGAGATTTTGTCACGTTCCACGAGGATCGACGGGAAAGAGGATATCAACTGGGGGTCAATTTTCTCTCTCCCTCTCTCTTTCTCTCTTCCGTTCCTCGCTTATATTTGCGTATACGTTGTCCGGTCTTTAATTTATTATGAGGAGGCGCAGTTTCCCTCGATAGGAAATTGGAAAACTCGCAGTACGACGAGTATTTAAAAAGGGGCCGTTAGGGTTATCCGAAATATGGCGTGAATTCCCCCATCGCTCACGAGGAAAACTCGAACTGGAAAAGAAATGCAAATCGAGTTCGCAGAGTTCCTCAGAACCACTTAGGACACTCTAAACGCTAGGATACATAACTTCTCGTCCTAATTAAGTTTTCCGACTTGTTTCTTTCGGAACGCCCGACATGGTAATGCGACCCGTTTTATCACAATTTAATTTTTTCCCTCTCCTTCGCTCGCTCCCTCTCTCTCCCTCTCTCCCTACCTCCTCGTTCCCCCCTTTTCGATAAGTTCGGTCGCGGTTGTCACATAATTCAAAGGTATGGAAGCCCCTTAAGCGCCTCCGGTACGTGAATTAAGATATATCCGCACTAAAAGTTTACAAGAAGATGAAATAAAAATTTTTGTAGCCAAATATATCCGGTCGTATATGTCACTTTATCGGATAACGTCGAATGAAGAGGCGCCCTTAAATATTTCACGAAATTAGATTTGCAATGTACGGGGCGGGATCGATGAAAGTACTTTTCGTCCGTGTAATCGGTGCGATATTGTATATTAGAGGGAGGACGGGTCCAGGAAATATGTAGAGTCCTGTAGGAGCTAAAGGGACAGATAAATATTCTAAGGGGGTGAAAATGGGGGAAAACCTGCCCACATATACTGCTGCCCAAATATATTACTACAATAGATGCTGCATTTTCACGATTTTTAGATAAAATTGAAACATCTACCATGGATGGTGCCAATCCACTCATTATTATTCAGTATTAAATGGCAAAAAGCTTTTAATAAGTTCGCCACGGCTTCCGGTTAATTTTTTGGTCGCCTTTGACGAAATCGCCGCTTGTGCGGCTTGTTACCTAAATTGTTTTAGATTTTTTGGAAATTATGCACCTCAAGCGAGGTTCAACTGTACTTTGGAAAGCATTCCTAGAATCATGAGTATTCGATGCGTCCACAGGAACTTTTTCCCTATTATTATTCCAGGGATAAAACCCTCACGTTAAAACCCCAAAAATCGCCTTCGCCGCCTAACGATCCTCTTCTCTTGCAAATTATCCCGAATTTACATCCGAACCGATATCAGGTGCGGTCATCCCCGGAACGGTAATCGTCCGTTTTCATCCCTTGACGGCGGCGGCAGCGGAAAAAGATTCGACCCCTGCGACCAATTACGAGGATGAGAATGTGCGCCGCATCTCCCAGACCGCCAACTAGACGAGCCGCCCGCCGCCCGGAAGAAAAAGACGGTTTTAATAAAGTGCGCGAGTTTTTAAAACTGCCCCCGACTGAACGTCCGTTTCGACCGTGTTAATTGCGATCATGGCGAAAGTTAAGGGGCGAATGGGCGGAATGCCGGGCGGGACGCTTAATGTCTAACTGGGACGTAATTGTTTCGACGGTCGAATTACCACGGAATTATTTACAAAACGAGGAACTGGAGGATTTAGAGAAAAAGAGGACTCAAGTAGGGACGCGAAGTACCTACTTTACCTAACATGCGAACTCTGGAATAAATTTGGATGTGGAAATTTTAAAAGCGGCACTACAAGTAAATCTTGTAGATGACCACGATATGCCGTTGGTATGCTTTCCTCTACGCATTTAAAAGGGTATGCAGCTCGGCCACGAAAAACACTGCATACTTAATAACCAACTCTTTTAAGTGAAACGCTCCTGGGAAACTTTCTAGAAACCCTCCTGATTTTCCTCGAGTTAAATCTTCTCCGCTCGATCTCCTGCCCCGCTTGTCCGCCACTGCACACATCTCAGCATTATAACCGAGCAAGGATGCAGAGGTGTGGGTTATCCTGCTCCTTCCCCTCCCCCCCTCCTCGTACTCCTGACGGGATAACTAGCTTCATAAACAGCTCCTGATAAATGGGAATTCTAGCGTGTACATTCTCTGCAAATTGCATTCAGCTATTGCATAAATTGGAGCCGATAAACTATCTGAGCGGCTCTGCCGCTCCCAACTAAATCACCTCTTCCATGGGAACATTAATAACGGCGCCATTATCTATCTCTCTTCCTCTCATTCTCTCAGGCTTCTGATTTGAATATTGGATTCACCTTCTCTCATAACGAGAGAATAACGAGAGGGAAGCACGTTAGATTTAACCGTCACGTCAGTTCTTACGTTATTACTCTGTTTTTCTGACGTTGATTCTCGGAAGTGACTTAACTTAACGCGACTTAACCTCTCCCTTTTCTACTTCTTTCTTGGAACCTCGTGGGGTTGACTGCTAAGGTCACTCGCTAGCAGGAAATTGTCTCATCTTTCAACGTGCTTTTCTCATCAGCTACTTTTAGAGGATTTCAGCATAGCGTAACAGGAAGTTTGTATAACTGAAGGTGAAAGTTGCAACTGCAGATTTGGGGTGTTTAACGAGGACTCTTGTGGTCCCTAGAGGGAGTGTTCTGTCTCGTGCTCACGGCGACGGGAACACGCTGGGGCGGCGGGATGTGCTGGCACGGGAACTGGAAGCGGAGCAGCAGACTGAATCACAAAACTGATTCGATCCAATTTGTCGTGCTGAAAAAGTTGCCGCTGTGGCTTGCCTTGTGGATCGCCCTGTATAGAAATCACACGCCCACCGAACGCGCGAAAGACCAACCCAACGCATTTTAAAATATTGGATAGTCTCTCTCTCGAATTTAATCAGTACCGGCACGTATGTGAATGTGTGATAACGCTGTCATTTTAAAAGAATGATAATACCGAAGGGATACGACTCCCTGTAGAAATATACTAAATTTATTCGCATATTTGTATTATAATGTTATTTTCCCTTGTTTTATGTATACGTATACGACAGATACCACATGTGTGCAGGAGACGCGTCGGGATATTACCGAACCATCGAATTATGGCGGTTTTATTCGAATCGTTTCAATTTCGGCGCGCCCGGAGGAACATTCATCATCTTCTGGAATTCCAGCGGACCTACTCCACGCTTTGAAAAATTTTAAGAAGCTCGGGAAGCCTCAAAATCCACGACAAATTTTTAATTAAAACATAAGTATTTGCACCACATTGAAAACCTCTCTTCAATTTAAACCTTGGGTTCGATGTCCCTCCCCCTGGAATTGTTTTTCGTGAGGTCACATTTATTTTTCGCGTTTATCCAATAGCGTTATTATTTTCGTCAGTCGAAGTAGGTTAAATCTACCCTCGCGGGGTGCAGAAATCTATAACCACCACCCGTGGTCTCATCGGAGGCATAGCCTAACCCTTCCCGGTATATCCCAGAGGCGTCATACCCGTTGACATGATAAAATAGGGTATAATTTGTCTTTTCGCGATTTATTAATTAGGGGGTGGTTTTCGGTAATAAGAGGGAAATTTTTATTAAACTAAGTGAATTCCGATGTTGCGCGATCACGCATTATTATTTTGCTTTAAAAGTTGTAAATTTTATCGTTTGACAGTTATTAATTAGATGAGCGACATACGCATTGTGTGTTCGTAAAAAGGGTTAATTAAATGTATATTCAGCGGTTCAAGGATGCGCTTTTATCGCTTTTATAATAATGATGGGTTAGGTTTACGTTATACACATGAATATAGTAACGACAGGGAGGCGTGTGGAGGGTGGGGGTTTTCGGAATTGGATTATTTTGCAGACAATTTTTATACAACACAAAAAATATAATATAGTAATATCTTTAATTGCCCCGTTCAAATTTTCGTATGGACATTAAAAAAAGTTTAAGAACTGGGAATATGCTAATAATAAAGTGGTGGAAAATCCTGATAAAATATCTAATATTAATAAAATGTATGCTAAAAATATTTTCTTCACGACCGTGCCCACAGTCAAATTGCTTCCCTCAAAATTTAACTACACCGGGTTGAAGGCGCTGCAATAATAACAGAAAAATATTTTCAGTAGTCAGACGAAAGCCACAAGTTCCCCTTTGTAATTTTATTAACAACCGCCTAGACTGACTAACGAGTGGATATTTAATTTTCCCGCCAAAAATCTTACGCTCTTGTTAAAACGATGCGAATTCGAGTCGGGAAATAACCGCGGCATATATCACGGAATCCAATCTAAACTTCAGGCAGATGACAAAGTGGCGACCTTATAAATATGTGGGCATATCTAGGCAGGATTATGCGGCCATATTTCAGGGGGGATGTCGCCCGAGGACGCCCGCGAATAGCTTTTTCTCTTAAGAAATTCGAAAGCAAGTCCCCGGAATATATGAGGGGGACCCGGAGAAAGTATCCGTGAGTGGATTCGCCAACGAAGGAGAGAAGACGAGTTATCATTCCGCGGCGGGAATAAGTAAAGGAAGGGGGGAAAACTGGAAAAAATTATATGCGCATATACGTCTCCTCCGTTCTCTTTAATATTAATTCCATAAAATTTTTCTCTCGAGCGCACAGATATTCTGCGAAAATCTAATCTGCATATGATTACACAGGCGAGTAAATAATTCGAGGGCTCGGGAAAAGTTCATTTTTCACCGGGAAACCGTGCAGCGCGCCGGGAGGAAAATCGCAAGTGGTAATTCGAGAGATGTGCATACGAATTAGAGGAAATGGAAAATGTACACCGAACGGCGGGGCGGAGGCGGGGGAAACGACGGGAACGCTCCCGGTTAACGATGCATTATTTCCGAGAGTTTCGCACGATTTGTGGGGTTTCTTCGGAAATCGGGAAAATAAGAACATCCCGATGATTTTCGAGGGGATAATTAAACCTCTGGCCAAAGAAAATTTTGTATTTTCAAATCGATTGAAGCTGACATTTTGGCCTCATTACCTGTGTTTCTAACGAAAAACTGACGAAACCAACACAAATGTACTTGCATAGATACACAAAACATTGCTATACAATCAAAATCGTAGATAGCTCACAGAATCATAAAGTTCTATCATTTATCAGCTGATAACTTAAACCGACCCTTTGAAATCTGACCAGATTCGACAAAATCGACCTCCAATAAATTGAAAGGACAGCCTATGCTTTTATCCATTGTTACCAAATAATGTTTTATATAAGTTCTTCTCTCTCTTCTCCCATGAGGCATTAATTCGTTACATGGTGGTTTCGTGAAATAAAACTTTTAGAGTACTTACAAAAGCCTAAGGCAGGATACGAAATTTCCAACTTATCTCCCACCTCAAAGTCCTAGTAATCACTGGTCTACCCTGCATATTTTTATCCTGTAATCAGGTTATCGAGGTGCATAACACTTATACGTAACGTGAAATTCCTGCCATCAAAGTCCCAGTTTAAATTAAATTCCTGTAACATTTTTTCCTCCCGCTCTCGCTCCCGTAATCTCCCGAGCGCCAAGCTGCGAAGGCGAATTTTAATAATTCGTCCCTATCAAGTTATTAACAATGTATCGGATTAACGATAAATTATATTTATTCCGATCGGGATGAAAACGCGGGAGTGGGGGCGGGGGCGTCGATGATGAAAATAACATATAAATCGACGCTCTCCCTGCGAACGTGTAGAGAGAGAGAGAGAGAACGGGAGAGAGAGGGAGAACTCTAATTCGTCAGGATTTTCCAAATCATATCATCGCAGGCTCGCTTTGTACACTGATGGCTGTATAGCCGTATAGCTGTATACAGAGCTCTGGAGGGGCCCCGATGCCCTCCCGAGGGAAATTCAATCAGCAACTCGGCCAACGGTCAATCTGCGATGCAGTGCTGGATTCCGCGGGAAACTCGTGAGGGATTGGAATATCGACGGGAGAGGAGGATTTCGGGAAGTTTAAACCGATGCCGTCTGGTCGTATTAGTTCAAAATTGCCTAACTGGAGATGGGATTGGATCGAGAAACACAGCAGAAACAAGCAAACAGTTTTCATTTGGTAGGTATTGAGAAATTTAAAGAAACCCTACTAAGTTGTATATGGAAGGAGTTTGGTATGACGACTGATTAACAATTGAAACACATCTAAACCAATTAAGGGAATAGGAATATTTCAGGTACGTTTTCAGGTGCATTTCTCGCTTTTGCTGAAATTATGACGTTCAACCTATCTATTACACTACAATTCAACAAAAAATACAGTAAATCGAATCAAAATCATGTAAAACCTATTGAATTGGGCCACGGAAGACAAAATTACTATCCAATCTAATACACTATGAGAACACATGAAGGCTGGTAGAACATTTCTAGTAAGCATGCTTTTACGTAGATAATAATAGCCATTCTGCAAACACTAGCGCATTCCATACTTCCCCTTTATCGAAAACGTACGGTTCGGCCAGAATATTTTTGTAGTGACCTCCACGTAACACGAGAAATTAACACTAAAATAATACCGGCAGTTAGTGAGTCAGTCTCAAATTTTCCCTTCGGACAGTTCACGTATTTAAAATCCGGTCCGATCCTGTCGACCGTTCATCGAGTAACACACAATCTGCCGGACATGCCTGTCAAAAAATTTCCACCGAGAGCGCCGCTCGTTCGACCCCTAACGCAAATTACACCGCCCTTAAACATTTCCTAGCAAAACTCAAGATAAATTGAATTTGTTAACGTTTTTGCTAAAACGCGCGCTTTTATTCGACGTGTATATCAGAGGGGGGGAGGAGGGACGGATGGACCGACGGGTGATAAACGATCATTCCGCTCCGGTTAATTACCGGCTCCGGCAATTTTTACGCAGTTTGATATGATTGGGATTGCTCGGCGATGCTCCCGCCAGGATCCGGGGGTGTCGCGTGAGAAGGGCCACTTTGTCCTAAACACTTACGTCCCGGACATGCGGAGCGCGGCCACGAGTTACATAACTCACAATCAGTGTACGGATTAATATTTCAGGAATTAAAGTCCGGTCTAAATGACCCGGCGATTCCTTGCACGAAAGCCGAGACGAGGGAGGACGCTTACATCAAGTAAGTTGTCTAAGTATTAATGCAACATTATTTGTAGTTTCTATTTTACCGTTAACTGATTATAGTTTTTAACTCGAAAATATTTGCGACACACTCGTGTTTGCTGTTTTAAATGGAAATGTCCATTAAATTCAGTAAGCTGTAAATCTGCAGTATACATCGTAGGTGGAAAACAACGACTTGCACCAGATGGCGCCGCTTATCCCAGCAAACCTCCACCCCTAGGTACTATTTTCCCGATCTGTCAAACGCTCCACTCCTTCACCTTCATCCCAATCCTTTTTCCTCTTCGCATCGATGCTCGCATTCCTTCTCCTATCGCTCCTCCCGTCGGTCCTCGGCGACGAGCTCTACGAGACGAGGTTCCTGCGCGTGCCCCTCGACCACTTCTCCTTCGACGGGAACGAGACCTTCGCCCTGCGGTACCTGATCAACGTCAGCAACCACGTGAAGGGCGGGCCGGCGTTCCTGTACTGCGGCAACGAGGCGGACGTGACGACCTTCGGGAGGAACACCGGGTTCCTGTTCGAGATCGCCCCCATTTTCAACGCCCTCGTCGTGTTCGCCGAGCACAGGTACTACGGGGAGTCGAGGCCCTTCGGGAACCGCTCGCTGGAGGCTGGGAACGCGAGGTATCTCTCGACGGCGCAGGTGAGGAGGATCTCTTAAGTAGAATATGCAGCAAGAGCGCTGGGTCTCCCTATTGTAGGTCCTGGCAGACTTCGTCTACCTCGTCGAACACCTCAAGACCATCTACTTCGACACGATGATAAGCAACGATACGTTCCCCTTCGTCGCCTTCGGCGGTTCCTACGGAGGGATGTTAGCGGCGTGGCTACGAATGAAGTACCCCAGCGTCGTCGTAGGGGCGGTAGCGTCCTCGGCGCCGATCTGGATCTTCGGCGACCTGACGCCCTGCGAGAAATTCTATGAGGCGGTCACTTCGGTCTATTCGAATTCCGGCACCGCCAATTGCACGGAGACGGTGAAAAGGTCCTGGAAAATCATCAGGAACTACACGGCGACGGTCGAAGGTGAGTGGAATGAAGGAAGATGAGAGACTAGCTGAACCGGTTCCTTAGCTTTAGAAGGCAAATTTGGTCTTGCCCTCTTTACCGGCAGTTTCGATTCCAGGTAAGAACGCCCTCTCGCGCATGTGGAACCTCTGCGAGCCCCTGAAGACGTCCTCGGACGTGGACGACCTTCTCGACTGGCTCGCGGACATCTACGTCGACCTGTCGATGTTCAACTACCGCTACCCGACCGATTTCCTTGCGCCGCTCCCGGCGTACCCGGTGAAGGTCTTCTGCGGAAACCTGACCGGCGGCGACGGGAAGACCGGGAACGAGACGGTCAGGTTCCTCGAGGCCCTCGGGAAGGCGCTAGGAGTCTACACCAATTACACAGGCGGCGTTAGGTGCAACGCGCTGACCGACCAGGAGCGCCGTACCTGGGACTATCAAGTCTGCACCGAGCTCGTCATGCCGAGGTGTTCCACCGAGATGGATATGTTCGAGACCGAAAAGTAAGAAGGGTCATGGGTTCATTATGGGTTCATTTGCATAGCCGCGCTTTTTGCCGGGGGAATGTTCCAAATTTACGGGCTTTACTGAAGCAGCTTCGATCAATTTTCTTAACGCGTAGTTATTTGCGAGGACAGCCGTTGCTGTATTATATCTGCAATCTCCCATTTTTCCCACCTCCTCGCTTTCCCAGATGGGACTTGAAGAAGTACTCGGACCGGTGCTCCAGGAGGTCCGGGGTGCGCGTCCTCAGGCCGAACTGGATAATCTCCGAGTACGGCGGTAAGAACCTGCGGTACTTCTCCAACATCGTCTTCACCAACGGCCTGGCCGACCCGTGGTCCGTCGGCGGCGTGCCGAGGAACGTGACGACCAACGGTACCATCTGGGCGGTCAACATCGCCGACGGCGCCCACCACGTCGACCTGAGGGCCTCGGGCCAGAACGACACCGACGTCGTCAAGGGGGCGAGGAAGTTCATCGTGAGCGCAGTCAAGAAATGGCTGAACATGTTCTGAGGCCGTAAATCCTCCGGGAGAAATTTATGAACAGTCACTGAGGTATGTAATAATCTGAGGCCGGATTTAATTTGGCGGACTGATTTCACACTCTGCCTCCTCTGCAGAAATGGCAGTTAATCACTACCCTCGCCGGCGCTCCGCTCCCCCCGCGCGACGGATTCCAGTGTTGGAGAGGTGGAATTCCCGTTCGCTCATTTAAAAGTTTATCCGGAAGAGCGGAACGGGACGGACGCGGGGTCGATCCGGCCAATGGGGCTGCGGGAACGCGTCGCAGGATCGGGGTTACGTGCCCTATTTGCTCAAATTTAAATTGGTAGTGATTGTGAACGACGTTTGGGTACAAATGTGAAAATTAAACGCGTAAATCATAAGCGTTTGAAGTTACTTAGAGAAATATTGCAGTGCTGCAATAAAATTAGACGTTTACGAAAAAATATATATCAAGAAATCGTGTTAAGACCTTCAAGTCCTTAGTGATCTAATTCTAAACAACCTTTTCAACGTTATCTCATCTGTTATTTAAAGATCTAACATGAAGATAGGAATTTTACTTTTATTCCTCTACTAGAAATCATTTTAAATGCTAGAAATCATCGCGAGACATTGTCCGATAAGTTTTCCGTTTTCTCATTGACCTATTCTTCGGGTTCTGTTGTATTTGCTACCTGTTACCGCCTCAATAAGGAGGACGATGGCAATTTAAAATACACACTACATTTGGGGTAACTGAAGAGTTTCTTTACATTTTTTGAGCCATCCAAAAGTATTTTTGACACACCTTTGGATTTATAGTGAGCTGCTGGGCTCTCAGCATCTGGAAAACGGAATATCGAAATAATTTCTGTCGACAAGTATAGAATTTTCGTTAAATATCCTGTGAGATAAAAAAATAACTTTTTTGACTGGACTATCAGAGCAGGGTTATTCTTTTACAAATCAGCAACATTTTTTCACGTTTGAATGAGAGTTGTATCATAACATTTCCCTATTTTACCGTTTATTATTGTCCCTTTTTACGGTAGCTTTGTTATTTTTGCCGCGAATTCCCGCCAATGACTCATTCCGCCGTTGAACAAACACCAGCCCCCCCACACATCATAGTGGTATCTCTCGACCCCCGTTCCCCATCTAAGATCGATAAAAGAACGTCAAACCTCTCATAATTAATATGTTTAGATTGCTTTGTGCAAACATAAGGGTTACGACGAAATAGGTAATTATCGAAACGAAAATTTTTTAATTACCCCGACGTCGCCGTACGCGTCTGTTTGCACTGGGAAAAATATCGCTCGCGTACATTGTAAAATTACGGCAATAACGTTTAATTGCGTCGTGTTCGGGAAATATTAATGGGTTATTTGCCGACAGGATAAAATCTTGGACGTTTTGGGACGTGGCAATTTCGCGTTTTATCAAATCTGACGGACCAGCTGCGTATGGAACCCGCCGAAGTGGATTTAGGATTGTAACTTGTATTATTCAGCTTCAACGAAAGTAAGGCACTAAATCCATTGGTTCTGATTAATTTTCAACAAAATGTAAACAGAAGACAAGTTAAAAGAGGAGAAAAAGCTCACAGCCGCCATTTCTCGCGAGTCATCCTTCAAATTACGATAGTGTCCTATAATCGATAATCATACTTTCATGGTATAATCGAAACAGAGAAAATTCTAGCCAGTGCTTGGCTAATTTGTATTCCGTCAAAATAAATTTTGTAACTTAACTAAAAGTCTGTTAAAACAAAGAATTATACTTTCATGACCAAATCGAAATTGGACAATTTGAAACTAATCTTTAGAATATTGTAGCTGTGTCCTGTAGCGTAAGCTAAATATTCATGGGGATAAAGCATAATACCTAGACAAAAATGTGTGATATTATAACTGGCAATTTTTGTTTTAGCAATGGTGTCATACTGCAGGAAACTGTCGTTTCTGAGAAACGAGTTAGGCTGCAAAAATAATTTGGTGCAACAAATTAACCACATACTAGCTATAATTTATTGTATTTTGATTATGGTATGAAAAGCACTATCAATTACTGGGGCACCTTTAATTTAATTGAATTTAATGTATATAATATTGAGTAAGACAGTCTTGCCTACGAAAAATATAACACCGCCCTAACACGAAGGGAAATTCTTTCGGGCGCCTTCGCCAAAATGCACGATCCGTCACCAATTCCGCGGAAATTCCGTACTTTCGCCAGTTGCTCGAATTCAATTTTTCAAAAAAATATCCACCCTTCCGGGGCCGAAAAAAATCTCCCTCGGATCACGCGACGGGTAATTTGTCCCGTCCTTCTCTCCTTTCGCTCCCCTTTTTTTTTCCGGGAAACGACGAGACGAAATGAATTTATTTAAATAATTCATGAGGCGACCCCCCCTATTACAAAAATACATCTCGCGGCCGATGGAACTGACGTCGAACATCAGTTCCAGTCCTCCTGGACGTGCAGCAATATAAAGATTCTGAAAGATTGGCGGCCATTTTTTCTCCCTGTCGGGACCGTGGAAAAGGGGGAGCGCTTATTGCGAACGGCGGGGAGGCGGCGGGAATCGTGAAATTTTCGAATCGCTCCTACGGCCATCTTGCGTCGCACCGGACCCGTATTAATTTATTCCTCCCGAGATTGAACAGTTCGCGGCGCTCCCTCCGCCGCCCCGTTAATTTTCCGGATCTACCCCCGCACTATAATAGATTTCCGTACGAGAAGGGGGCGAATACTAATAGGGGGGATGAAGAGGGCGAAAGAGAGATCTCCACCCCTTCGATAAAGTGGCGCTCTCTCCCCCGAGGGGGCATCTTTATCGAGTAATCGTCGGGAATCCAATTGATCTATCAATATGTATAACGTCTTAACTTTTAGCGTCTCCTCGCTGCCATTCGACTTATTTATCGCCCTCTTGGATTCGGTCGTCGGTTTAATTGATTATTCGTGGAGGGGAAGGGGTGGGGGAGGCGGCGGCGGCGGCGGCGGAAGAAGAAACGAATACGTGGATGTACGAACAGAGACAATTTAACTTTTAAATTGTTATTGCGGTGCTAACACGTCTCGTCATTCCGGTCGCTTAACCGCTCCTCGTCCAAACAAAATGGCCGAGTGGATGTTAGTGTAAACGTAGCTGTTTGTTTCTTAAACTAAATCATCATTGAATGTTAGCGAATGGACTTTTTTGACTATACTTGTAGGGATTATGTTCTATTTTTTTTTTTGCAATTTGTATGTTTCCCGCTTTTATTGAAACCTTTTCACTGATACTCATAGTTACATCCACTTCTATAACCAGGACACCTTTGTTTCTGGATGTCTATCGCTTTCCCATAGGATGCACATTTCCTTTAAAGTTACGTTTTCGTGTGTTTCAAATATAAGTGTCCTTAGTTTTTCGTGACAAAGGGCTATCATATAGTATTTAAAAAAACTTTTCGTGATTCGTCACACAAAATATGGACATTACAAAGGTTTGTTTGAAACTTGTATAAATCATAGGAAAGAAATCATACTCTAATCCCTTTTACCAGATTTGTTATCAAATTTGTGCCAGTTTTCCGCCTCACTTAGCCCTTTTGGCACTTTTAGCCTACCTAACTAACCTTGCTTTACTTATTAACTACCCCACATATCCTGCCTCACTGGGAGGTCGACCTAATATCATTCCTTTTCTCTACTGCATCAGAAATTGAAATTTGGGACTATCCGTTACCGAGTTTTTAGTTTCTAACCATTATTGCAAGAATTTCACCCCATTTTCCATCCAATCAGTACGTAAAAGTCGGGGTGTTTAAATTTTTCGGGGTCACTAGAGGACCTAAACTAAAAAGGTTAATGTTTCACCCAGGAAAATTCGGAGTTATAGTAATTTTCTGAATCACGTTGGAGCCTAAGTTATAAGCGTGCAAAGTTTCAAGTTTCGAGATAATCTGGAAATGCCTGAACGTTTCATAGCTGAGTACATAGAGAAACTTTGAACTAAGAAAAGTAAAAGATACAACTGCAAATAAAGAACAAACACAAAAAAGCTGTTGATTTGGATAAAACTAATTTACTTAAATTTTTCCTAAATTAATCAGAAAACTCTCATATATCTGAAATTCCCGCACGTCACTTGGGGAAATATTTTGACAGCACCGTTCCAGCTCTCGAAAGTAATCCCAATAGTTCTCTCGGCCCATAATTGTAACATCTCCATCCGCGCGAAATTTTGAAATGAGCCGAAAACGTTCTCTTTTCATTAAATTAGCGAGTAGTCGTTTCCCTAATATAAGCAATTACACACGAGCCGTATTATTTTCTTCTTCCTGAAGGGTTCCCTAATAAAAAGGTTAATTATATAGGGCACGACCCTCCGCCGAGGGAGCAGGGGCGAAAGGGAGCGAGAGAGAAATGTATGTACATCGAAGGAGAGATCGGATATTTGTTTAACAGGTCGACACTTGGCCCCTCGCGCGATGGAAAAGACGACTTTACGTCACCCGGTGCGGTAATGGGCGCCGTAACCCACACGCCCGCCTCGCGGCGAATAAACGAGCGCGATGACGTATTTATACGTCGGCAATTTTATATTTCCAAACAAAGGCAACTCGTAGGGGGATTACATTTCCATGCAAAACGTTTCGACCGTAAGGGCCGCTTTTACGACACGGCTTTTTCATAATTACAGTTCATTTGGAGAGAGAGAAAGAGAAAGAGAGAACCCATCTTACGACTTATTCAATTAAAGGGCCATCCGGAGAACGACTAGTGTGCAGAGAGAAAGAGGGAAAATCCCATAGTAAAATATATACACAGTTAAACAAAGCAAACGAGTGGATTTCTTCGACGTACTAATTACGTTTACTCTAATTTTGCATACGGACGGGTCCAGGGGCGGAATTAAGGGCGGCTCTCGCATGAAAACCGAACGGAATTCCTTGATTAAAGTTGCATTACCCGCGGGATTCAAGACTTTTTCTTTGTTTCGAGATGCTAAAGGGACAAAATCCCTTTTTGAAATTCGACGTTTTACTAATTTCGGTTTGGTACTAACCGCATAGGTACATGAGGAAAGCAAGGCAAGTCCTACATGTCCAATTTTGTACAAAAGAAATATTGAGAGCTGATAGAACCCCTACTTATTGACTAACATATAGAAAACGTACAGAACACTTCTATAACTTCTTAAAATATAGAAAACAGTGAAAAGGAAGGTCTAGGACACGTGACGTACATACAACCATCGAGAAATTCAAAAACTATAGTGCTAATATGTAAAGAAAAATTTACGATGTAGTTCACCTAATTGCCGATCAATGAATTGATTCATTCACAGAAAGAGGCTTTGAATTATAACATGTTAATATTTATAAAATTTTAAAATTAATTATTGAGATTATTCCTTATGATCAACAGTATACAAAAATTCAACAATTTTTAAAACATGAGTCCATGTTACAAGCCATGAATACAAGCATTCAGTAGTCACGTGATAGAAAACAATCATTTCATTGAATAGAACGTGTTCAGCCTTCTTCAATCACAATAGGTTTGTTCTTAAAGCAATTGAGGCGTTATGAATTTGATTGGTTGAAAATAATTCAGGATTTTTCTCGGAACAACCTGGATTCTATCCGGCAATTCTCGCGATCCTTGGCAATTTCCCCATTCCGCCCCTGCCTTCTCCTCTCTCATTTCGTAGTCACTGAAATTCCGAGAGATGTACAACTAACGTGTGTATGATTTCCGCTCCGAAAATTTCGCCTGATTAATTCTTTACTAGCCTTTTAGAACTGACACATAAAATTTTACAGGTTCCACTCGCTCCCTCATTGTCCGCAATTCGAATTTGCATATTTTTGCAACAAAACAACGGCGACTGCACGGCGAGAGGACGAGGCAATTTCGAAACGTCGGGAGAATAACGTTACTCGGTGGCGCCATCTACCCAAAAAGCAATATGGATGGAGCCGTTTGTGCGCTGTCAAAACTCAAAAGCGTCTGACGCGCATTAAAACAATACTGACCCATACACGTTCCTATCAACGGAATGTAGACATAAAAGGGTGAAGATTTTCCTTTGAAGGGAACATGTTTGATATCGATCTGCATTAAAGGTGATGAAATTGACTGAATAACTGTGAAAAAGTTACTGTGATCTTCATACACCCTATCTCTATCAACCAATTGGTAGGCCTCATCTCCACTTGACAACTGATCAGCATATTGATCATATCGACTGGATCAATCACTGAAAGAATGTCTACTAAGGAGTACTACGAGCTAGGAATTTTTCTACTACAAACACCAAGTACGTTCACAGGAAGATGTCTTTTGTACTTCTTTACATGATGTTCTTTAGCGATTAGTTCCAGTCGAGCTACGCTAGATGGCGACACTGCCGAGAACGAAATGTCGAAATGACAACCGACCGACTCCTGTCGCTCCTCCTCCTCCTCACGATCCTCCTCTCTGATGTCGCGTACGCTTCGACGGAGGACGTCATCTACTTCGACGACTACGACATCTACAGAAGGCTAAAGAAGAACACGAAGGTGTGGGACCACTGGGGCAAGTGGTCCCCGTGTACCGTCAGCTGCGGCGTCGGGAAGATGATGAGGTGGAGGCACTGCATATCGGATGGGTGCGCGGTGGGCGAGAAGGAGGCCCAGATCAAGCCTTGCCACTTGAAGCCCTGCAGGGAACGGAAGTAGCGGCACTATATCGTAGTAAGGAATAAATTTTTGGTCCCTCGATGACTAATACGTGTTTCCACTGGACAGAAAATGTATTACGTGCGCTGGGAACGGAAGTAGAAAGTAACACGATGTAGCACCAGGTTGGGAATCGGATTGCTTGCCGTTTTGCTAAGTTAAGCGTGTTGTAACAAATAAATCTGGAATGAATTTTTGATGTCTACTGTATATTTCTACTGAAAAAATTGCTACCAGGAACGCAAATGAAGACGTGCCATTCTAAACCATGCAAAAGACGAAAGATGAATGTTGCAGGTATTTTTGGTATTGATCGACAAGCTCTCAGGACTTGATTGTTGGTCTACGTTGATTGGAGATGTTGCTTTACTGATTACTTTTAGGTGCCTGGGATGTACTACAAGCTTTTCTCCTATTCTGATGACAGTTATTTCCACAGTTATCCCATTCCCTCTAGTTGACTCTAAGTTGCCGATGGTTTCATGATTGTCTATTATTCCTCGTCACCAAATATGTCATGTTCTTCTTGTAATTTAACATACAATTAATGTCAACCACGATTAATAAAACCTGTCAATCAAATTCTCTCCTCTTTCATAATTAATCGGGACACGACATAAGGACTCCCAATTTTGTTCACTTGTCCCAAAACGGTTCCTTAACCCCCTCCTCCCCCGTCTCGCTCCATATTTACGTTCCCCGTATCGGTCGATCTCTTTTCCGGATTTCCTCCGGAAAGCTATTAACAAATTAACCGGAATTAATGTAATCCTTCCTTAACCCTATTCAAGGGTGGGTCACCCTAAATATCTCCCTCTCATTATCCAGATTGGTCGCCTCTGATATCTCGCATGCCTATCTGATGTCACCGGAAAGTGGATACGTGTAAATAGTCCCGTGGAAGGAAGAAACCGTGAAAAAGGCGCAAAACTTTCGCTTCAGTAGTTATGAAGTAGAATTTTTGTAAGAGGAAATTTTACGTTCCTAGGGAACATTTGAAATATGTTCGTAAGGACGACTATGACCATTAAGAGCACTTTTCACTAGATGACGTACGTAGGTGCTCTTAGTGCCAGTACTATGACTTGACGTGACTTGTCCCGGGCATGATAATTTCTCGGAAAAACGCTCTCTAACAGATTCCAAACAAACGATAATGATAGGAGGAGGAATCAGAAGGGAAATCGAGGCGACATGAAATGTTTACTTACCCCTTGGCTTTGTCTCCCGACAACAAACACACACAAAACGTTGCATTATTCAAGGGTAAGGATCGATAGGGACGTACGTCCGTACGTCGGTTCTTTTTAAGTTACGGATAGTCCTGACCAACGTTGATTTACTTATTGAAAGCAAAAACTTTTTACGGTTTGTTTCGTAGAGATTTCATTTAAATTTGGCGCCCAACGTGGAACATGACATTTAAAAGTGAAATTTTATTAAAGAAGACCTCGATAGGTTTTCAAAATCATCAATGATTCACCTAATTGACTACTTTTGGAGAACGTCCCGTCGCGTCAAAACTTCGATTGTCCGACGTGACTTCCTTTTAAGCCATCGGTCCCTTTTGCGTGGTAATATTTCATTCTCCCCGAAGAGAGCGAACAGGGCAAAATATCACGTTTACGTAATCTATATATATACATGTATAAACATTTTTCTATATCGTTGGTCCATCATATTCCAGCTCATGACATATTCAGGACCGACAACCCATATCACATCGACCGATGTGCGAGAGGAAGGAGAGAGGACCCTCATGGGAGCCCCGATCCTAAACAGATATATTTCAGGCTGATACACACACAAAGATATGACAAAATTTTCAAGGAGTAAAACTCACCTCTCTCCCTCTCCCTTTCTCTCCCTCCTCGCCCGCTCCTTTAGCATTAAACGCCGCGGGGAGTAATACGAGACATATCTAAAAGGAGAGTTTTCCGAATGGCTGCCATTTTCATGTTTCTACTCGAATATTTTCGATTATTCATACACGGGGTGGGGGAGGGGGCAGCGAGAGGAGGCATCTGAAGACGAGACAGACACGTGACATCACTTTTTACGTCTAACATCAATTCACATTAGAAGGGGACCGCGCGCCCCCCCGATTGGTCAGTCTTTTGCAAAATTTGAAACATGTAACTCGTTAAACAATAACGCGACAAACCCAGGAAAAATTATTAATTCACGTAACACTAGGCTTAAGCGCTTTTACCCTCATAAAACACATCGTCGCTTTTGTTGAATATTTCAATTTTTCGAAACTACATTTACTTAATTACCAATTTTTTATAACTTCACAAACGTTTAAACTAATATTAAACCTTGTGGAAGTGAGTAAATGTTATATTTTTAAAAACGGAACGCCCAACGGCACCTTTAATGTTGGCTTAAGTGGCATGTTTGTTTAGCTGCTCCAATCGGATCTGGGAAGAGAATACCGCCTTATGAACCTTCCACTCCTTTGGATAGAGCCAGACTTTGGCCAGATTACCTTGCACTTATTAAGACTAACTGACAAATTTTTAATCCACAATCGGGCGTATTTTTAAAACCCATTTAATGCACAATCTGAGAATTTCATTCTTTCTTACTCCTAGCTTACTACAAAACAAACTTTTTGGATTGACGACAAACGCTTGACAACTCAGTAATCCAAGCCAAACGTCCTTATTTCTACTCTACCTACTCAACTCACGATATGAGAGTTTTCCATCGACTTTTAGCTTAGTAGGTTTGTCACACAGTTTCCTTTATCTCTCAGTATGTCATTAGAAGTACCTGAAGTGAAGTTACTTTAAATAGGTTAGCCGTTTCAGTTTCGAAAACAACGCTGCCTGTCACTGTCGATTAGGATCAGCTGCCAACTTCATAATCTAAGACAAACGGTCTTGTTTACTTAACCTATTCGACGCACCACATGAAGGCTACAACATAGAGGCTTTAACATCCACGATGACGACGCGACACTCGCTCTAATTGAGGCGAACCAATTATCTTTAATTCTCTCCCGTTCGGCGATAGGATCTCCCGGAAATATTTTGACGTCCCGATATAAATGAAGATACATCCCCATCTAATGTTTTCAACAGCTTTATCTGATCGCCCACTCACTAATCTCATTAATGCGCACGCTAGGCTGACATTCTTTTTTTCGAGGAGGCATTTGCATATCCGTCCCCTGTTAATAATAAAATAACAACTTTATATCTGCTCCGTCGCCTGTACCTATGCCCGTGGAAATATGGAAGTAATTAGTTAGAAACGTGTAAGTCACACTTCGGGTTGATTCGTCACGGAATCCCGCAGGAAATTTATTTCCTGGAGTTTTCTTAAACGTTCGTTCTCTTCCAGAAACTGAAAATTGGTCCAAAGACCAGCTCTCGATCAAGGCTCTTAGGACAACGAAAACTACTTCTTTCCAACGACTGATTCCAAAGAGGAACGAAGAGAAAACTTCCTGATGTATTAATGTGGACCAGTCACCATCACAGAACCCTCTCGCTTGAACTTCAAAAATTACTCTAAATATTCGAAATTATGGGGAAAATCTTTACCGCCCTCGTCATCAACATCAATTTACTTGCGATTTATCTCCCGGGGCAAAACCGTTCGCAGAAAAAATCTCGACCCGGACGCGCCCCCCACTTGCGCGTTTCCCATCAAACTGATTGGAACATTATAAAAACATGCACCGCAGCGACGAGGACGATTCGTCTTCCTTAACGGCGGAAATCTCGCGGAAGTTTTTAGGGAATTTTCCGGGAGGCGCCTCCCGGATTATTTCGAGAGGGATCAATCGAGACGATGGACCAGAGCTGAAATTCTTCGAAGGTTCCCACCGAAATCCTCATCATCATCATCATCGAGATTTCCACCGTTGAAGAACTAATTCGAAAAGTGTGCCGCACCCCTCGCGAAATCAATTAAAATCACCCGGCCCTTATTTATCCGCCCATAACAGGGAAATTAAAATCCGGCCATTCGATCATCATCGGCGGAGAGAGCGAGAGAGAGGGAAAACAGAAACGGATATACCGAAGTAATCACGTAATGAGTCGATTCAATCGAAACACGACACCGATCAGTTAATAATCCTGATAATGCGCAAACAACGCTCTATCTCCCGAGACCCTCTAGGCCTACGTTTATTAGCCACGGTCACCTTTGTTTAGGTACACACTTGTAGAAGTTAATGAATTGATCGCTTCTACTCACACCCTCGCCCCCACGTACACAACACATACAGCAGGTATTCCAACCAGATACGTTTCGAAACTAATTTAATTACACATAAAAATATATATATAGAGCATATAATTTCCCGCGTCCATATCTTACACTACTATACAATGCAGTGAATATTCATTTATACACGTTTTAATCAAAGGCGTCAGAAGTTATAACGATATTTTACAAATTTAAACCGTCCCGTTACATCGGCAACCAGCAATGCATTTATCCACGGTAATTCTATTAAAAAATCACTTTTCAGGCATTGCAACAATATTCCTACTCACAGTAAATCTAAAATCGAGTAGTGTATAAAATAAACATTTACTTTCCATACAATCACTTCTTCCACTGCTTCAACTGAAATTAGTTACCGTCACCTCGGTCGTATAGCCACCACCAAATCTTCTCTTAGCCTATCTGTCAACATAATTTGAATATGGTGAAGGCGCGAAAACTCTTTGATTTTAATCGGTTCTTCACGTATTTGGCGTTTAGTCTGGTTGAGTTATGAAACATCATTACTGGCGCTAAGGGCGTAAAAATATCCCACGAGAACAGTGAAAAAATTAACTTCAAAAATGACCAAATTTGGCGAAATTTCTCAGATTTACACTACTACTGTGTTCTTTTACTTAAAAAAGGTCTAATTATCGGGCACAATATTCAATAAGAAAAATGTTTACCAAGAAAATAATTGATTAAATATTTTACCCATATCAATCTATCAGACTTATAATGGGCAACCCATATTTTTTCCCCAAGCGGAAAATATAAAATTCGCCACCACTTTGAGGCGAATTATTTATCAGTTTATCAATTACTACACACCTAGGAACTTTACTTAAAGTCCACTTTACACATACAAAAAGATTTGGAAATTTTAACTCTTGTTATAAAGTTGTAGTGTAGGCAACCCGTTCACCAGTCCATGAAACTTTAAATGCAGGCAACCCACTCGACAATACAATTCGCCTTGTAACCTTAACCTCCAAACCAGGACCTGTCAAATGTTCCTGTAAACAAAAACATTCCAAAAGTCGGCCCGCCTCTCCCCGAGATATGGAAATGGTAGAAAATGCCGACTTCGACAAGATCTGCAGGGTCTGCATGAAGGAAGGCATCATGATGTCCATCTTCAAAGTAAACATCTCGAAGAAGGTTATGTCCGTCGCCTCAGTACAGGTAAAGAGGAGTCTCGTCCCTAAACATCCTATTATCTGGAAGCTTTCTTAGGTCTGGCCTAACGACGGTCTGCCGGACCACATCTGCAACAGGTGCTCTGCGAAGCTGCACCTCTCGTTCCAGTTCAAGAGGCAGTGCGAGAAGTCCGACGCCAAGCTGAGGGAGATACTGCGTAACAGGACGGAACTGAAGGAGCAGTTCTCGCAGCGACAGCAAGAGATCGAGCAGCAGCAGCAACCTATACAGCAGGTTGAGAAGCTGGAGGAGATAACACAACAGCTCGCCCAGGCAGTGCAACAGAACAATTGCGTGTACATAGAGTGCAATCCGGTGTTAGATCAGATAAGTGCCGAACAAAACCACTTCATGGACCAGTCACCGTTGACGCAGATAAATTACAACGTGCAGCAGAACCATATACAATTAGGGACATACACTTTACAGAACATCGGGCAAGTGCAGGTTTACAACGGTACTTATTCCATGCCGTTGCAGACCATGCATCCCGGGGGAATGCTCGGGGGTAACCAAGGGATGCTTCAGATGCAAGTAAGGGACCTTTCACTCATTACAAATGAAACCAATTTGAAATTTTAACAACCAACTCTAGAATCCCTGGAGAGAAGAGTATAATTCCAGTAATATTTCCATAACACTATATTTTTAGATGCAATCCCAACCACAGATCCAACAGAACCTGATACCTGCACCGGACCTCTCACATCCTCAACCTGAGGACAAGCCCGAGAAATTCCTGGTAAAAAAAGAGCCAGGCAAGGCCGAGGAATCCACCAAGCAGTGTCTCGTCTGCAAGAAAATCTTCGATACGGGCACCAAATTAGCGCGGCACATGAAGACACACTCCGCGGAGCAGCCATACAAATGCAAGATTTGCAACAAGCAGTTCTCGCACAGCGGGAACTTCAAGATACACCAGCGGATGCATACCGACGAGAGACCGTTCAAGTGTATGGTCTGTAGCAAGGGTTGCAGGCAAGCACAGGACCTAGAGAAGCACATGAGGACACACACAGGTCGGTATACAATGCAGATCTCTATCGGAATATGGGGTAGATTAATCGACTAATGGGGTGGAAATGTGATTTACTCATGAGAATTGGTGATGTTTTGTAAAGTTTGAAGAAATGAGGATAGTAAATTGAACAATAAAATTAGAAAACTAGTAAATGGTCCTAAATTTAACCAGAAGTTTCATATTATTCCAGGCGAGAAGCCCCACAAATGCCACATTTGCCCGAGAGCCTTCTCCACTAGCTCAAACCTCATAGCACACATCAGGACCCACACAGGAGAGAGACCATACGTTTGTTGTGTCTGCCAGAAGGGCTTCTGCCAGTCTAACGAACTGACTAAACACATGAGGACCCATACTGGAGAAAAGTCTCACATCTGCGAGATATGCCATAAAGGTAAATATCATAATGTACTATTTTCAATTTCAAGCAAGATTGTATTATGATCCTTCTTGTGGTTCCAGAAGCATGCAAGTTTTATCTGTAAACAACGGGCCTGAATAATTCATTGCTGGTACAGCGGTAACGCTACATTTTTAGTCTTCATAGAACAGTTTTGTTCCAGGTTTTAACGGTTCGAGCACGCTAATAGTGCATCGCAGGTCGCACACGGGGGAGCGGCCCTACGTATGCATCGTGTGCAACAGGGGCTTCGCACAGTCAAGCTGCCTGGCGGTTCACATGAAGCGGCACGCGAACGAGAAGAACTTCTCATGCCCGGAGTGCGAGAGCAGTTTCGTCACGAATTCTGAGCTGAAGGAGCATGCGGCGTCGCACTCCAACGATAAACAGTTCAGTTGTAACGTGTGCAGTAAGAAATTTATTAGGGCCGTGGATCTCAACGAGCACATTAGGACGCATTCTAGTGAGCCGGGGGAGAGTTAATGCTTAATTGAGAGTGTGATGTGATGATTAGTTAAGTTATTGTTGTTTTCAATCGTGTGTGAGCGCGTACGGTTCTTTTGTGAAAATTGAGCAGTTTGTAATGTAATATTAAGGATTTGTGATCGTAAATAGATATTTATAAAATCAGAAGTTTCAACACTCACCTCCAGCAATGTTCTGCATGATACCATCTATCTATCTGCCCAGCAAGATACGCGTCGTCTAGCTGCACGTAACAACGCACTTAACACTTAAATCATAACTTTAAAAACTGAAAACTTGCATTCAAACGCTACACATTCAAAAGCACGAAACATTCACAGTGGCTACTTCATCATAGGTCACGGAACATCAAACAACACAGGATATATACATTAACGGGCTGGCAATTATCATGAGTTCTGTGCCATCAGTATCTCTATCTTTGTCGCACTCGTTTCATCAGATCGCAGCAATTATAATCTAAAATCTTGGTTCAGTTGTAGGAAGCCAAAACATTCAAAACTCTTTAGTTAAACGTATAGATTACATTATAGAACATAACTAATGTAAAGGTATTTATAAACGTTATAAATCACCATCAGTTAGTTATCTCAAATAGATACTTGTATGTGTGAAAAATACAACCTGCCGGAGAGGTACGGGGCTCCTGAGGGTAGTCGATCCAATTAAGGACACTGTTACCTTGACGGCTTACCGCTTGGAAGTTTTAGGTTATTCCGAGCATCCCACTCTAGGAGCGGCTTTGATCTCTTCTTTTTGATAACTTTTTCCTCTCTTTTGTTATACTGAATTTATGATGTTAAAATGTGTCGATTGTGTTAATGCACAATATGTTTTTAGATGTAATTTTTATTTTCCCTCGTCTTTTTCATCAGTTTACGGAATAAATTTTCAAAATCATTTAAATTTTCCCGGTTCCTACAAGACTGCATCTCCTTACTTCAATGTAGCTTATGCAACCAATTATTCGATTGCACTTTCTCTGTCGTATGCTATTTTAATGTTTCTTAATTGACGCTGCCCTTGCGGTGACTTCTCATCATTTTTGAAATTTAAAAATAGGTACAAAAAAGAAATACAAGCGGGATGAACACATGAGGGAAATTCCAAGCACAGCAGAGGGGAGTATGACCCGCCAGGGTAGCGTCATTGAGGACAGCAAAGACAACATCTACTTGGATCAGTTCCTGAAGGTCTCTAACTATGAGGACACAGTCCGACAGCTAGATAACTACTATGGGATCGGTAACCTAGCCAATTCAAGTTAAGGATAGTTAGTAATGGTGTGTTTCAGTTAAACGTCAACTTTTACGCTACCAAAGCCCCATCACGGGGTTGTTCCCGGTGGTGTCGAGCGATAATGTGGTGGGGAGCGTGCGGGAAAGCATTTACTGTGCTGCAGCAGTATGGGGGCTCTACCAGTCTTACAGGTTCGGATCCAGTTGGGTACTCACATATCAGAATCTAAGTTTTATGTCCATAGGAGGATAGATGATGACCGTGGCAAATCCTACGAGCTGGGACAGTCAGCTGTGAAATGCATGAGGGGGATCCTGGAGTGCTGGATCAAGCAGGCGAAACGCAT
The DNA here is from genome assembly GCA_963576515.1 of Cryptocephalus primarius. Lineage (NCBI taxonomy): Eukaryota > Metazoa > Arthropoda > Insecta > Coleoptera > Chrysomelidae > Cryptocephalus > Cryptocephalus primarius. Next base: position 12,982,338 of record OY754948.1, on the reverse strand, counting down.
CGAGCTCTTCAAGAAAAACCAGTGCAACGCTCACGCCCTACATGTGAAGTTCCACCTAACGACGGGGAATGAGGTTTACAGCGACCACGAGTACAGTCATTTGCAGATCGACGTCGTCTCGATTTACTTGCTGTTTTTAGTGCAGATGATAACATCCGGACTGCAAATAATATACACTCAGGTATTTGAAATTAATTTAATTTTGCTTATGAACATATGACCCCAAAACGAACAGTTATTCCTTTGTTTCTCTCCCAGGACGAGGTAGCTTTCGTTCAGAACCTCGTCTACTACGTCGAGAGGGCGTACCGTACCCCGGACTATGGCATGTGGGAGAGGGGGAGCAAGTATAATGACGGCTCTCCAGAGATTCACGCTAGTTCAATCGGGTTTGCAAAGTCTGCGCTGGAAGCCATCAACGGCTGCAATTTATTTGGAGAGAAGGGAGCTTCTTGGAGCGTTGTATACGTCGACATAGACGCCCATAACAGGAACAGGAGTATCTTCGAGACGCTTCTGCCGAGGGAGTCTTGCTCAAAGGTAATTTAAACCCAGAGGGTGGATTGGAAGTTATGCTGTGGATGTATTGTAGGAGGTTGATGCTTCTTTGCTGCCGACGATATCATTCCCTGCGTTTTCCACTCACGAGGATATGCTGTACCAGGAGACTAAGAACAACGTGATCAGAAGCCTGAAGGGTAATTACGGTTTCAAACGGTACATTAGGGATGGTTACAAGTCGGTTATTGAGGATCCGAATAGGAAGTAAGAGCCGATCGGAAACTTTGTATGTTCACTGAATGATGCGGTTTTTTCCTTTTAGGTATTACGAAAATGGTGAAATAAAGAATTTCGAGAATGTCGAATCGGAATGGCCTTTGCTGTACATATTCATGATCATCGATGGGGTCTTCAAAAATTTACCGGACCAAATACAGGAGTATCAGGACCTGCTCAAGGAGAGAATTATGGTTGATCATCACGGAGGTATGAATTAACAGTGCAACATTTCCAGATAAACATTTACCACAGTATTTTAAAACACCTACTTTGGTTCATAGGACTTATGCTATGATACATGAAACAATGTTGGGAAAATTTAGTAATTTATATGGTTCAGGGCATTGTTTTACAGGTGTCAGATCTTATTCAGTTGCAATTGAATGGGTTCATTTTAGAGTAATGTAGAAAGTGCTTCGCTAGGACCTCAACAAGCCTCAGATTCATGTTTCTTGGTTTTTAGATCCAGTCATTCCTATGTACTACTATGTTACTGAGGAGAATATAGAAAAAGAGGCACAAGACCCAAATACAACCCAAAGGAAAGCCTTCACCGACTGTGGCTTGTTCCTGTGGAATCAGGGGATGTTCATCCTGGCCCAGCTTTTGACTGCTGGACTTCTGCACATCAATGAGCTGGACCCCATCAGGAGATACCTACCTTCCTACAATAGACCCAGGAAGGGCGGCAGATATTCCGCTTTCCAGGTAATCAGGTTTCAAAGCAGTTGTCGAATTATTGCTCAAAGGTATTATGTTGTGTCGCTAAAAAGTTGATTGTTGGGAAGAAATCATCTTGTATATTTTCACACGAGTTGAGTTAATGTGTAAAAGGTGGCACGAGTTGCGCTCTGCCATCATTTTGTTTTCGTGAATTTGTAAGAGAGGTGTATAGAGTGCTGCTCGTCCTTCCTTGTCTAGGGGAGCTGAGTGTGTCAATGATCGTCTAGTGAGACCACTTCTGCTGAAACCCTATGTAAAATTTCGCACCCACGATTACTCGTGAGTAGCAATTTTTGGAATAGAGCTCCTTACTTATAGGAGCTCGCAATCAATAGTACAAAAATAAAAATGAACGAATTATGTTATAGAAATTTTGAACAGTTCTAGAAAATTTGTTGAGGGGTACTTTGTGTATTTCCTTGATTTATTTGGATATTCTCCTTCTTTACTGTGGTCTTTTCTGGATTTGTGGGTTGTTTCCATGATAAAGTAATAACTGTTTTATTTATAGGGGTTTGTATTACGTGGTTCTTGTTTATTTTGTTCCTTTAAATTTTTATATCTGTTAAATACACCTTATTAGTAAAGAGACTACCTGAATAAATCATGTAATTACTATTTTGCTTTCTTAACAGAGTATTCTATGGAATTTTAAGCGATTACTTGATTACGTTTTATTGTTATTACAGTAATGTTATTAATTTCGATCTCTGACGTCGCCTCTTAAAAATAACAAATATTCTAGAGAGAATTCTTTTGGATGAACGAATCCAATTTGAGTATTTAATTTGGTTTTACAACTTTTGTACAGAACAGCGAATGAGCCTTACCCCAACAATAATTCTTAAATGTAGTAAATTAAATGCATCTGTTCCCACAAATTTTAAATATTCTTTGGTTTTAACCCTTGCAAGGTAGTTATTCATTCAGTACGTTTCCGTTTGAAGTTATTAAATCGTTGTATTAATGTTTTTCCATGCAATCCCGTACCTGCAGGCAAAGAGCTTTGTAAGTAAAACGACTAATGAATAATGTACAAGTAACATCTCAGTGTATGTTTATATGCATGAAGAATGTATTAGTTCATTATTGTAATTGGCTTTAAATTTGGTAGTATTATTTTTTTGCATGATAGTTTGTGATTTGTTTGAGTAAGCAAGTCGTGTTGAAAATTGATGTGTTAAATAATGTAACAGTAGTGAATTTGTTCATTTGCTGCTGGAAATCCCAGGAACAACTCAATGTCGTTATTGAAGTTCCCACATAGCATAGAAGAAGAGGGAGAAACATTTCTCCTGAGTCATTTTCTCCTATATTTTCTTTGCTATATGGGTTTCATCTAACATTGTTGTGTAATGTATGTGTTTATTACATTTCTTTGAAACCCACATCGGCGTAGAGATTAGTACCATCGCATGAACCCGCTGACCCACGTTACCTAAACTATACGTCATTCAACCCATTCTCTGTTGGTCAGGGCACGGCGACAGACCTGGTGGTCCAGATCGTCCTCATAGCTGAGTCGATGAGGCTGCAGGCGATGATGGCGACGTACGGCATCCAGACTCAGACCCCGCACGAGGTCGAGCCGGTGCAGATCTGGTCGTCGACGCAGCTCGTCAAGGTGTACGAGAACCTCGGCGTCAACTCGAAGCTGAGGCTGCAGGGCAGGCCGAACCGCCCCGTCGGCAGCCTCGGCACGAGCAAGGTGTACCGCATAGCCGGGGCGACGGTGCTGTGCTACCCGTTGATATTCGAGGTGTCCGACTTCTACCTGTACAGGGACATGGCGCTGCTGATCGACGACATCAAGACCGAGCTGCAGTTCGTCGGAAGGTACTGGAGACTGTCTGGCAGGCCGACCGTGTGCCTGTTGATAAGGGAGGAGCACATGAGGGACCCGCAATTCAAGAAAATGCTGGATCTGTTGGCGATGCTGAAGAAGGGGTACTGCGATAGCGTTAAAGTGAGGATCGGGAGGTTGCAGAACCTCATCTCCAGCTCTTGCGTGGGTAAATAATTTCGAAAGTAGTGATAATATCACAAATATGGTTTCGAAGAACTCTTCTTATATTACACGTTTAAAATTTTGATATATAATACAATAGCTACTAAACTAATAAAGTGGCAGCGACCGTGTGGTTGCATTCCACTCTTAGCTTCTTTCTTGTGCAGTCTCAATAATTTTATGCAAGGTAGTCCATTTTTTAACTGATAAACAAACGCTGTGTTTTCAGCAATTTTGCAGCCCCATTCTCTAGAGTCTCTGTCGCAAATTTTCTTGTCTGTATGCTTTCAGAGCACTTGGATTTTATGACCAACATCGATGACACTACATGTGGGGAGTTTGCGCCTTTTAAGCAGCTCGTGCACGATTACATAGGATATCAGAGCCTTACGGACGTCCCAAGGATTTTGAACTACCAGGACGTGATACAGGATTACTCAGTATGTTAACATCATTCATGTCTTCTGGTTAGAAGTCCGATTTCTGGTCTCCTCTTTAGGAATTTACGAAAAAGAGTACAAACGAAATCATCGAGACGATCAACATGACCGAGAGCATGTACGCGAAGTGTCAGCTCTTTGGAATCTTGCTGAAAAGAGAAGGCAGAGACTTCAAAGTGAATGACAACACCGTAGAAGACTTCCTTCACAGCCTGTACCACCAGGCTGGCTGTTTAAGGCACTGGGCAGCCGTTAGATACACCAGCAGCTTATTGCATCACAACGTGGACTCTATCAGCCCTTTCATCACAGCAGTGTTAGTCCATGGGAAGCAGGTAACGTTATGCACTTAAGAAACTGTAAAGCAACAGACAAAACAGCACCAGTACAGAAAGAACACTCTGGGTTTCTCAGCCTTCAAATCTCTGAAACTATCACCATCTTTCATCAATAAAGTTTCTTGGATTAGCGTTACACCGGTCTCCTCCTTGATAAATAATAATTTCGTCGTGCTCAGTTAACCGTAGGGGTGATCGGGCAGAAGGAGACCGTCTTCGACAAGCCGTTGACGCCGGCCGAGATACAGTCCGTCGTCTACGATACCATCCAGCCGTACGACGTCATTCAGGCGGTGCTGCAGCAGGAGATCATCTTGTACTGTGGCCGGCTCATTTCCACCAATCCGGAACTGTTCAAAGGTATCCTGAAGATCAGGGTCGGTTGGGTGCTGGAAGCTATGAAGTATTATTTGAACATCTTCAAGAGGGACAAGAAGATCGAAGATTACAGTCCGTACGAGGTGAGGCAGCTGCTGTACAAAGTCCTCTCGATCAGGGAGTGGGGCAGTAAAGAGCAGTAAGTTCATGGATGAGAACGAGACCATACAGTTCACTTGAATGTTCAGTTGCTATTTTTCAAACTGGGGAAAGTCTATTTTGATACATCGACAGAATTGATGCCCAATTGGGTAACTTTCGTCATTAACACTTAATTATGATACATCGGTGCGATTTAACAGTTATATTTTCCATGTCTTTCACCTAACAGGTATTTATGGTAAGTAATTATGTAATTCGACGGCAGTTGGTTACAACGTAACTATATTAAACAAAGGCTATTCGACTATCAACTCTTTCCATAGTCAATCTAAGATATACAAAAAATCGTCACGCTTACACCACAGTTGATAAATTTAAGCAACCATATGTTGAAACACTAGAGTGGTATCACTAGGCCGCCGATTCTATTGAAGATCATTCATATTTTTATGACTTCTTAAGTTAACCGTGGAAATAGTATACTTTTCCAGTTACTAATGTTATTCTATGTAGGTTGACACCCCGCCAAAAACGGCAACTGGAGGGCTGCCTCTGCAGAGTACCGAATTCCTTCTACAACCAAGTCTGGGATGTGATGATGAGAACCCCGCACGGTATAAAAGTGTCTGGGAACATTATCCCTCAGCAACCCACTTTGTCCAACATGACTAAGTCCGAGCTTACTTTCTCCCTTCTCGTAGAAGAGGTAACAAATTTCTTAAGTGTTGAATATCGGCACTGTACTGTTTCATTTTTCAGATGTTGCATCACATACAACAACCAGAGTACAGGCAGCTCATAGTTGAACTCCTCACGATAGTTTCAACGATATTATGCAGAAATCCAGAGCTGACTTTCAGTCAACCTTTGGATTTAGAGCAGTTAATTAAGGACGCTGCCCACATGTATGCCAAGGTAAACAGTGTCATATACTTACCTAAAATACTGGTATAATATATTTGTTTCATTTAAATTCTAGGATAACAATTTGAGCGACGAGAAGGTTTCCTACCTTATGGACACTCCATATGTTAGATCGACTGGGTACCTAGCAAGGGCTGTAGTCAATACAGTCCTCAAAGGAGGTCAGATCTCAAAGGACCTGGAGAGTGAACCTGAGTCATGTAAAGTCTCGTGAAGTGCCAAAATGCCAGGTTAGTTGTAGGTAACTAATACTTTTAGAGAGTTGGAATTTGAAATGTGTGATAATTTAAACTATTTTAATTGTGGATGAAATGTTCAAGTCTGCTTAGTGGAATTAAAAACAAAATGTTAAACATCGATTAGTTTGAGTTGATGATTTTGTTTTGTTGCACAACTGCTACTCATTTTCTGAAATTCTTATCAACTTTTAGTGTTCACTTTAAATACAGTTTCTCAGATATATCCCAAACGTCTAGATCTCTCAACTTTGGAATAGACTTATTTACAGTGGTGGACCTAATTCTGTCATAATGTTCCTTAAAACATTTCTCCTTGTCCTTACAAATACACTCTGCACTCGAATTATTCACATCACCCAAGCGCCTCCCATTTTCTTTCCGTTTACCACTGACTTTGTCCTTCCATGTCCTCGGATCGTTCAAGTCTGGGACCATGCACAACCCCAACGCTGGATAGATCATGAAAGCGAACAGATTCAACACTGTCAGGAGGTAGATAGGGACAGTCACCGCCCAGTACCGTTTTGGCAGGAAAGTTATCCCGATCCGGACAAAGTACTCCTCCGGCACGAGCGCCCATGTGAGGTAAATCAGGAAGAACATCTGGAAGGTGAGGTACATGACGAATCCGTAGACGCCCCTTCCCGGGGTCGGCGATGGTGTGTGTTGTGGCATTGCTAGTAGAAGTCGTAAGTGTCGCTCACTGGAGGGCCGAGGAGGTCCACCGTGCCTATTATCAAGTCTAGTTTCTCGTAGAAGCCGGTGACTGCAACCCGGAGTTGTTTCACGAGTTCAGCGGAAAAGAACCTGGAGGTAACAAATTTTTCATAAACTTAGGGTTCAGTACAAGGATCTCCAGGATGAAATTTCCACAAGGTACTCACACTTGTAAAACGGAGCCTTTAACATGAAAGGTTTTTGTTACTCTTCCCCGTTTGGGTTCCTTGTCGACTCGTAACACGTCATAAGCTACTCGGGCGATGCTTTCGGAAGGAAAGGGCACTTCGATGGTACTATATGTCGTTAAGAAAAACATCTACACTTAAGCTTAAACAACTGAAGAACCAAAAAGGATACATTTTATGTTCGCCTTCCATATCACTATCACTCAAACAGAAGTAAACATGCGGATTTGGTGTTGCAAAAGATCAAAATTAGGTTAAGTCGAAAAAATAACCTCACATTTTCATTCGCAAAACATATGCTCTTTCTACAATTCTATATTTTGTGCGTTCTTTAATGTTACCCGATTTGACACGTGACGTAGGAAAAACGGTTAATTTTTAACCTCCATATTTTATTATTTGAATTTACATTTTATACACACACATTTCGCAGTAATTTTACAAGCACAGCTGTCTCGAGATGTCGGTAAGCGGGCCGGGGACCCCAAGGACGCCTTTCGTCACCCCGAAGAGGCCCGGAGCACACAGGACCCCCGTACACAGCGCTTCTAGAGGGAACTTCACCACCCCAAAGTCTAGGAGACCCGAGTTGGCCTCGGACACCCCGGAGTGCTTCAGTAGCGTCTCCCTGGAGACTCCAGTCCTGAAGAGACGCAGCAGTAAAGAAAAATTCGATGAAGTGAATAACTTGACGGTGGCCGTCCGGATACGGCCTATGAACAGCAAGGAGATGATCGGTGTTGGGGTGTCAGACGTGGTGCAGGTCCGTGATAAGGAGTTGTTGGTGAGAGTGCCGACTCCGGGTAATAACGGATTGGGCGTCGACCATATCTTTCAATACGATTATATTTTCTGCTCCAGCGACGAGGCGAACCCGTTGTATGCTACCCAAGAGGACGTGTTCATGACGATAGGCATGCCATTACTTAATAGCGCTTTCAAGGGGTATAACGCTTGCCTCTTCGCCTACGGTCAGACTGGTTCAGGCAAGAGCTTCAGCATGATGGGCAATAACATGTATGAGATTGTCGATATCGACTCCGAAGAGTACTCCGGCATCATTCCGCGCTTCTGCCGCGACCTATTCAAGAGGGTCTCTAAACTAGAAAAAACCTGCCTGGCGACCATCGAGGTGAGCTACTTCGAGATCTACAACGAGAAGATCCACGACCTTCTCTCAAACACCACAAAGACACCGCTGAAGGTACGTGAGCACCCGGAGTGGGGCCCATACGTCGTCGATCTCACCGTACATACCGTCCGCTCATACAAGGAGCTCAGGAACTGGCTGCTGATAGGTAATAGGAACCGTGCGACCGCCGCCACGAAGATGAACGAGAAGTCATCGAGGTCGCACAGCATTTTCTCCATAGAGCTGTGCCTGTCGGAGGAGCTGAACAAGGACACCGACACCAGTCGCAGGAGCAAGGTCAGCCTGGTCGATCTGGCCGGGAGCGAGAGGCTGGGGAACTACCATAATACGGAGGAGAAGATTCGGGAAGGGGTCTGCATCAATAAGTCCCTGCTGACATTAGGAAAGGTGATTTCGGCCCTCGCAGATCAGAAAAAGGGGCAATTTGTGCCATACAGGGATTCTGTTCTGACCTGGTTGCTCAGAGTAAGTGGTATTTCTTCAATTTTAAGTTGATGTCTTCAATGACCTCATTAGCTATAAACTTTTGGAATGACGCCAAAGTTTCCTATCAAGGAAAGATCTTTAATTAGTTACAATCTTATGAGTAACATTTTTGCCTCTTTCAGGAAAGCCTCGGCGGAAACTCCCTCACGTCCATGCTAGCGACGATATCCCCATCAAGCACTCAAGTTGACGAAACCCTGGCTACCCTACGATACGCCTGCCAAGCCCGTTCCATCGTGAACAAGGCGAAAGTGAATGAAAACCCCCACGATCGTGTCATAAGAGAGCTGAAACTGGAGGTCGAGAGGCTAAAGGCGCTCCGGCAGGATTACGAGAGCAAGGTTTTGCCGACCTCTTCGATAATCGTCATCAACAACAATCGGTGCGATGAGCAAGAGGAGCTCAGAAAGAAATTGGACGAGACCGAGGCGAGGCTTGACGAGGCGCAGAGGAGGTGGGAGGAGAGATTTATGGAGACCAAGAGGAACCACCTGAAAGAACTGGCAGAAGCAGAGAAGTGCAAGGCTGAATTGGAATCGAAAGTGAGGGTGTTGAAGACTGCAGAACAGGACGTTCACCTGTCGCCATATCGGACAAACTTTCTAGAAGAATTACAAGACGTATTAACAGAAGAGGATGGAGGGAACACGATGTATGACAGCATCAAATCGTGGTGTTCCAAAAGTGGGCTGACATGCAGCCTTAGTGAGGAAACGTTGGTCATAACAGACTCAATCAACTCGAAACGCTCATTTCTTGCCTTGGATAACCTCGACGACTTGATGGGTTACGAGAATATAGGTGATCTCATGAGAAGTCTGACTTGGACTGAAATTAGTAAGCCTGCAAAGAAAATTACCAAATCAGAAGTGTTGTCTTCTATGAACCAAATCTATGAAGTGTTAGCCTCTTTAAAGCCTTTAGAAAACGACAACAACCTGAACCTTTTGTTCGCAAAGGTTAATAAATCTTTGCAGAACTTTGAGGCTGCTTTATTGAATAATGTGAAAGGTAGTGGCCAAAAAACTGTTACCTTTAATATGCATACATAAAATATATACATATATTTCGACAAACTGTATGTATATACATACATTTTCTTACAAAGATTCTTACGCTTTTCTTTCAATAAAACATCCATTCGTATCGTGTCAAACTTTTATTTATAAACGCTCTTACTTATAACCATATTTGTTAATGATCTCCGTGAATGGTTTCGTCTGCTTGGCAACCTTCAAAGAGGCGGCCTTAGTCAGTTTCTTAAGTTTGTCGCGTTTACGGATGGAAAGGACAGCCTTCACTTTACGCTTCGTCTCCAAAGTACGCACGACCGTCTGATACTTCCATCCTACCTCGTGCGACAGCCTTCCGACATGGCAGTACTGGAAAACATAACAAGGATGCAGAGTTTTGAAGAAGGCGTCAAAGAGGGGAATTTGTTACGACAATTACTCATAAGTTGGGATTAATTTCATTAAGAGATCAAATAATGTAGGTATTATTGGTAGTAATCATTGGTGAGAATGGGAGAAAAATACTTTCCAATCTGCAGTTTAGGAGTAAGAAATAGGTAAGGTGTTCCAGATGTAAATATCTAGCCAAACATGAAATGACAAGCATGTCATGCCCTTTAAAGAGTCTCTTACGAATGTACCTGCTTCGAGAGAGAAGATATTTATACAACGTAGCCGAGCAGAAATTTGGTAGTTCAAAAATTATATATGCATACGAAAACCTTTTCACCTGACTTAGAGGAAAACCAAATACAATTTGTGCCCATCCCACGTATCACTTCTCCCAGACATTTCTCATCTCATCCGATCCTAGTCCCGATGAGTTCCCTTTAATTTACTTAAAAAACCCACTAATTATCAAAACGTTGAACTTACTTTACGACCTGGCTTGAGGCAAATTACTCGAAGGGCTCCAGGCACAACAACACGTTTCCTCTTGTCATACGGAGGCGGGATTCCTTCATAGGCCTTTAACCTGCGAAGGGCTTGTTTACCTCTTTCGGTTTTGTGAGGGACCATGCCTGAAAATCAAACAGAGGATATGAACGCTTTGATTCGAAGTTTTTGGGTGACTTGAATCATGATGCTCAAGTGCTCATCGAAATATTGTTTCATTTTGATACATCAAATAATGTAGGTAAGATAATTTTATAATCATTGCGAAAAATTAAGAAGCTTATGTTAAAACTTTTGGATTGCTTACCTCTCACAGTCTTCCAAAATATTCTAGAAGGCGCCCTGAAATGAAAGGGACCACGAGCCGGGTTGACATTGCAACGTTTACGAAGGAACGACAAGTACTTCAGCTTATTCCTAAAATGGGTGTAATACAGTGATACTACCTATTTCACTATGAGGAGTGGAGTGATTAAACTCTTAACTAACCTGTAAAAGTTCCCGGAAATATTCAGCTGTTCACACCTCAACACAACAACCTTACTACCGACCAGCAGCGCTTTGGCTACGATGGCAGCGAGCCGGCCGAGTAAATGGCCTTTACCATCGATCAGGATGGCCTGAAATTAAACAATAATTACCAAAGTGTACTCACTATAAACACGTGTAAGTTGTCCTCTCGAAATAGGTTAAGAACGCTGTACAACGCTAAAGTAGACACTGTGACTGAAAAATCGGTCGTTACATCGGATTCAGTCGAAAGCGACGAGTAAAATTAAAGACAAACGTGAAGAAATAGCTAAAAATGATAAAAACCTTCTCACTAAACCCCGTCATCTTCCTTTCATATGCGAAAAAGACAGCCGCCGGAAACGTTTCGAAGTGGCAGCACTGCGAATTGACAGTTCGTTCGTCGCCAACCTTGTAAATCATAAAGGCACAGGAAGTGTAAAAAGAGCGCCAAATTCGAAAACCAATGTGTCGAAATGAATGTCTTCATGCCACATGAGCTAGAGGCACTATCTCTATATTTCGTTTACTACCTTTTTGATTACAAAAGCAACACCACTATGTCTCAATCTACTTTAATTACACCGACAGTCATAATTTTCAATACAAAATTTTCCTTAAACCTATTCGAGACGCCTAGAACGGCCTCGGTGGTCCGGGCGGGCCGCCCCTCATCATCCCTGGAGGAGGCCCCCTCATCCCCATCGGAGGGGGACCGCCGCGCCCTAGTCCCATCTGCGGAGGCATCCCCATCATGCCCGGCGGCGGTCCCATCATGCCAGGTGGTGGTCCACCCATCCTCGGTGGGCCCTGGTTCATTTGGGGCGGGGCTGACACCTGGCCACGGCCCCCGGGGGTCATCACCTGCTGCGAGGGACCCCCGACGCCTCTCACTGGTCCCTGGAGTCCCACTGGGACACCTCCCATTCCAGCGGGCATGCCACGACCTGAAGCTCGACCAATACCTGAAATAATATACATATGTAGCAGACACCAGAGCATCATTGTTGATTTTTTGAAACTAATTAGAATACTACTTATTAATACGCCAATCATTGAGAATCTGGCTATTTCTACTAAATTATTATTGTGTTGTAGACATTCAACTCCTCAAAACTGTGTATCTCACCTGGTCCTGGGGCGGCCCCCGGGATGGGGACCCTCGGGAGACCTTCCTCGGGCGGTGGAGGACCCTCGACGGTCAATGAGACGATGCTCTCGCCCCTCAACAGAACGAAACCGAGGACACGCTTCTCTTCCCGCTCGACTTTCGAGTTCTTCGCTTTAACTTTCCGGAACTCCTCGCAGTCCCCCAGGATCATGTTCATGTGCTTATCGAAAGCCTTGAAGGTGCCTATGAAGGTACGCGAGTCCTGCAGGGTGATGCGCACCCGGTAATTGATGTGCTGCACCATCTTGTTGTTCTTGCCGATCGTCTAAGGAAAAAGGGGGTTAATAGGTATCGTATATGGGATTTGGTGTGGTGCTTACCATTGTAGCGGCGAGGGAGGCTAGTGTGCTTTTTGCTTTTATTGAAAACGTAACATCAACGCCACTTAACCTACAAATTTTCCGGGAAAGTCACGGAACATAAGAAATAAGAGCGAGGATGGCGGGGCGAGTGATTGTGATTCTTTATATCTAATGACTTTATAGTGTACGTATTTTGATTTTGGATTCTCAGCATAGGCAACTCCAACAAGGAATTTCTGGAATCTCTGACGATAAAAAAATATAATATGGCCCCGATAAGACGTCACTTTTTGAAAAACTACACGTACACGTTGTGTGATTCATCCGTTGTTAACGTGTTGTGTATTGTGCGTTGTCTAACGACTCAGCATCCATTAAACGATTTTCCGAAAGAAGATCAACAAATTTAAACGTGAAAATGTAAATAAACAGTCATGTTTCCGTTCGGGTTTCCATCGATCTTTCCTGTAAAAACCAAACAATCCAGAAATAAACAGTCGAGACGCACGCGCACGTCCGAATATTAGCAGGTGTCAAAAAGGTGTTGACAACCTCGATATATTTCATTTATCAGGTAGTCGACGTATGTTGCGAGAGTCCCGTAAGACTTGTTTATTGTTTACACCTCTGTGTACGTGTACCATTAGTCATCGGGGGATGTTGGCGTGAAGCGACCCCGAAGATGGTCTCGAAAGACATCCGCATCTTCAAGTGTAATGCTCTCCTGAAGGAGGTGACCAGGGGGGAGCCCCGGACGGTGCTGCTCGGCCAGATGGTGATGGTCGACCACGTCCTCGCCGACGGGAGCCTCGTCGTCAGGTTTTTTAAGAAAGACTCCTGGGAGTCCAACCAGTTCTACTGTCCCGCCGAGAACGTTGTCCCTGTCTGCTTCAAGCTGTGGCGCTACATCAACTCCATAGTCTCGCCCCAGGAACGCGTCAAGCTGGCGAAGAACGAGCAGCTGTGCTCGAAACTCGCGACCATCAGCAAAGACATGACGGTCGGCTTCGCCGACACCAAGGATATTCACTTGGGGAAGGTGAAGTACATCGGGATCATCAAGGGGATGGGGTACTGCTACGGCCTCGAGTTACACGTGAGTTAAGTTTTAGATATTGCAGGAAATAAAATTGTAAAAGGGAAATCTGGAAATCCGTAATTTGTATGTACTCCTTTGAAAATAGATTTAAAGACATTAGGCAATCTAGGTTGAACTTCCTGAATGTTTAGAAAGTAGATGGTTGCTCTTGCATCATTTCCATTTTCAATAATGAGCAAGGATTCCAATTGATTTCAAAGCTAGAACTGCTCTGAAATAAAAACAAGAGTTTTTAAACTGACTGAACAACAGTTCCTAATTCAGTTACGACAATATCCAAGCATAAGTACTGGAGGGGTGGGAACAAGTTCAAAACCATATAAATTGTATAATCAATAGGTTACTGGTTTCAGCTTTAGTAATCATTATATCTTGGGACATAAACATTTAATGGTAATTGCTGTAATTAAGTAAATGTATCCCAAGAATAGAACAAACAAAAATACCAAATGCAAAGTAAGGAACATGTTCTCCGTCTTTATTTATTTTGAATGTAGGGACAGAAGTAGTCCTTACAAAGGTAATATAGCTAAGTCAAAATTACATGTGAAAATATTGTTCATGTTTTGAAACATGTTTAAGTGTGTGCGTATAAGGCATTTGGTAAGTATAAGGATAAACAGTAAGGAATTAACATGTAGCATTCTATAGAATATTTTTTTGTTGTCACAGGAGCTATTTTTTATGACAAATATAACAAATAAACTACTTTGGTACTGTTTTTTTTTTTGTAGTTTTTTCATCTTTTTGCAATAGTAATGAACAAAATTTAATGCGAAAGGCCTCATATTTCACACTTTCTCATTGTCTACATATTTTAATTTAAAATTTTTCCCTATTACCTGTAGCGTATATACAATAATTGTATACAACTTTTACATACAGTACCATTTCTTTTAAAAAAAAATGACATTTTTGTTTGATTTCTTGTAAAATTCCGTTTATGTGCTACTCATGATTAAACATTCCTATCAGACGTTTATCTCATTATTTGCATAAGCGTAATGATATTTAAATTTTATGAGTTTCGTATATGTCACACAATGGGTCCCTAGGGTACCATTCAAGAGTTGTTTTTGTTTGTTATGTTTTTGTTACAAAGCTGCAGGTATTTCGTTTATAAATATAATAGTTACGTTAAACATGTAAGTCTTGCTAATCCATGCTAATACATGGCACGATTTTCAGTTAAATAACAATATCCTGTAAGCTCCGAATTAAAACACCGATTTAATGGAATATTTAGAAGGTGTTACAATATATTTTTAAAACCATTAAAACCATAAAGAAATCCATTGTCATTTAATTTCTCTCAAAATCCCAGTTACATAAATTATATCACTCAATGGTAGAGATTAGAGCTCACAGAAGAAGAGCATAACTCACACTGAGTACTCTGAATCCAATACATGTGAAGCTAACAATAGTTACAAGTATCAACTAAACATAAACCCTTACTTTTATTCGCCTTTACTCGTCAGAAGGTCCGATCTCCTCGAATGATTCACGATAACCCTTCGTCGTTTTCCTTTCCAGGAGAAACGCGAGGGCAACGAGTGTGACGGCTCATGCGCTGGCGTGCAGTACTTCAGATGCGCCCCCGGCCGCGGCCTCTTCACGACCATCGAGAAGGTCTTGCCGATGAACTACCCCAGCCTGAGCGAGCCGCCGTCGGAGAACAGTCGCCTCGCGAGGGACCCGGAACCGTTGGCGGCGTTACTGATCGACAAGCCGAAAAACGAGGAGATCATCACCAAGTACGGCGAGTACCCGAAGAAGATGACGCTGCCGAGCAAGAGTAACAGCTACATAAGGAACTCGCTGTCGTTACAGAACATGCAGGACATCGATAGCAACTCGGTCAACACGAACAACGACTTCGATCAGAACAGCGTGATAGCGCCGGACCGGACCCACCTGGTGCCGGAACAGAGGAAGGTGAAGACCAAGTCCGAGGTGGACTTGGTGGACGTCATCGGTGGCTCGTGGGCAGGCTCGACGGAGAGCAAGCACCTGGACGCGTTCTCTAATGTGAAGAAGAACTTCGATAGGTGCAACGGTGTCAAGGGGAAGGTTCCGAGCGTCGAGAACGGCTACAAGGGGAAGGCCTCGAGCGTGGAGAACGGCTACAAGGAGAAGTACACCTACCACGAGAACGGCGTCAAGGAAATTGCGAGAGATAAGCACCTGCAGCCTGAAAACAACACGGGCACCCTCGGCAGGAGGAATAAAAGTACGAGTATACTCTCACACTTCGTTGACGGAAGCAACACGTTGAAGAAGAACACGGCAAAGTTTTACACTGATGGTTATATCGAGAATAGTAAGGAAGATACAAAAATAGCTGCTGCTACGAGGAAGCATGAGAACATTAAAAGTGAGTGTCTAATTTTAGATTTTACTTTTCACGTTAGGGGGGGGGGGGGGCAGATGTAATTTTTTGTATCACGGCCGGTCTGTGATTTTATCGGAAGAAGTTATGTGTTTTAGAAATTTATTTAAGTACAAGTACAAAAATACAAATGTTGCTTATATTTTGAAGCTATGATTTATAGATTTCATTAATAGTGCCATTTTAAGAGGAGGAGGAATTGAGGCAATTTGACAGTTTTATCAATAGTAATTTATTAATGCTACTGTACAAAAAATGTACTTACACAAGTCTGACAAAGAAACAGAAAAGGTTGCTTTAATTAACACAGCAGTGTGATATTAGGTCGTATCATTACAGTTCTATATAAGACAAAGAAAAGAAATATAAATTTATGAACACCAAATTTACATAATTTTATAGTTCATGAATTTCTTAGTATAGTAGAATATCTTTTATATATTGACAGATAATCTGAATTTTTTCATAGCAGTATTATTTTGTCATTTATCAATTTCACAGTCAATAATTTTAATATGGCACACTGTTTGCTTTACTCTGATTCTTGTGTCACCTTCATACACAACGAGCCTTGACTCTATTGTGTCCTTTTTTATTTCAGCACTGTGACTAATTACCATGCTCGATTGGTATCGTATAATGTTTTGATAATTCGTTCTATACAAATCGATGAGTAACGGGATTAACAAGTTTTATCCTATCGTAAGTCCTCAATAAACGTTTATTTAATTATGAATTCGTGGGCGAGGTGAATCGGAGCATGTTGGAGTTAGATTTTTTTAAATGTTTTGATTTAATGGATATGGTGATCAATACTTCTCCTTTTTTGTTGAGATTGTTGAAATAAAAAGCCTTTTAACGGTCAACTAACAAAACACATATGAAGATGTAAGCACATGTATAGTACCGTGATATTCTCGAGTACATTAGAGAAGTACGTTATCCATAGACTACGTTATACAGATTGATCAATACATTCAAAATCTACAGCTATTAAATAGTTTAGACTAGTAACCATTGCAGTATGTGATAGCAAATAGAGTAATTCTCATCTGCTGTGTCAGCTTTTCACTTTGGCCATCCCACAGGTGATGCCAATGGGGGGCGGCTTTCACCGAGAGCGCTCTAAAAATAGCGCAAGTTGCGTATGCTGACCAAACTAGAGTTGTTGCGGACTTTTTTAGGTTTCTATTTTTAAACGGTTTAGTTCGCGAGTAGTCCCGCATCAGAAATCAGTGTCAGAAGATTCATGCGGCGTATTATCCGGTCCTCCCGTCCCGGAATGTGTTGTACTATAAAGCTCTTAAAAAGTTCGTACCCTCTTGTATCTTGAATATAGAAGTCATGTCCTTAAGTCAAAGAAAACATTGCAATTTGTCTCTCGATATAGGCAAGGGTATGAAGTCGAGAGACGTCATATACGCTAACACTAACTACGATGAGGATGACATTTATAATAATATTCCACTGTCTGTCTTAGAAATAAATGAAAAAAGTGAACAGCTGGCGAGGACCTCAACGTTCTACGTGAACGACAAACCGAAATATCACGACCCGCAGCACGGGACTACCAACGATTTAGTGGTAGGCACCCTCGTCGAGGTGTCGAACGATGTCACCGACGGACCCTTGTACGGAGTCGTCAGGTGGATGGGTGTCGAGAATGGCACCAATTTCATATTAGTTGGTGTCGAGCTGGAGGACGAGCAATCTCACTTGCCTCTAACGTTAACTGACGGCACCCATAACGGTGAAAGGTTCTTTAAGTGCGCAGAAAACAGAGCGCTCTTCGTGCCTTTAGATCAGTGCCATAAGGACTCCAGGTTCCAGGACGGGATACCGACGCCAGTGCACGAGGCTTCCGCCGTAGAGAAAATCGTAAGTCACAACACTGATGTTGCAAAAGTTGTTGAAGATTATGATAATACCACCTTGTAACCATGGTTGAACTTACCAACATTTAGTCACAATGTTTACAAGTAATTTCTGAGGATGATTAATTTTTGTTTTGTAACCAACTTTACAACCTAAAACAGAGCGTGAAATTGATTATTCATGATGCGTAGGTAGACAGTATGTGGGTTAACTTAATCGACTGTAGGGAAAATTCCATAATTACAGTTTATACAAGTATCCAAAATTAAATTGACGTCCACTGAGTAACTATACACTTTGACTCGATTAGAATAATAATCATGAATTTATTAGCAAATCAATACGTCATCAATTTCCAGAAATAACTGATTTTCTTACTACCCCTTTTTATTTGTAGGAATGTCCTGTCATTCAAGGCGCAGTAGCCCCCTTGTGTATGCCGACAGAGGAAGACGTAGTGGCCGTATGCGGAAAGTTCAGAGGTATACAGGGACACCACAACTCCTGTTACTTAGACGTGACGTTGTTCTCGATGTTCACTTACACGGCAGTGTTCGATAGTCTCCTGTTCCGGCCCAAGAACATCAATGATATCGACGATTACGAAGAGGTAGACGAGTTTATCCGATTAAAATTTGTGCACGTGTAATAACCCCTTAATTCCCAGGTCCAACGAGTGCTGAAAGAGGAGATAGTCAACCCGTTGAGGAAAAACCTGTTTGTTAGCGCCGACCACGTGATGAAGCTGCGCAAGCTCCTCGACAGGCTGAGCAGCGTATCGGGCTTGACGAGCGAGGAGAAAGACCCTGAAGAGTTTCTCAATTCCCTCCTCGCACAGATCCTGAAGGCTGAGCCCTTTCTCAAGCTCAACTCCGGCCAGGAGGCCTTCCATTATCAGTTGTTTGTCGAGAAGGACGCCCACCTGACCCTGCCGACGGTCCAGCAGCTGTTCGAGCAGAGCTTCCTCACCAGCGATATCAAACTGAAGGAGGTACCGTCGTGTCTCATCATACAGATGCCGAGGTTCGGGAAGAGTTACAAGATGTACAATAGGATATTGCCCTCACAGCTTTTAGACGTTACGGATATTATAGAAGGATGTAAGTTGCCTTTCGTTTGATAACGATTATTTATGTTTAAGGGCAAGTGAAGGAAGTAAAATTAAAGGTTGATAGGAAGGAAATTAAAGGAACATATCCTCATTCCACTTCCCTCTTACGTTAGTAACCTTGCTCTAATTTCAGCTCCGAGGCAGTGCATAGTGTGTGGCAGGCTGGCTCGGTTCGAGTGTCGGGAATGCTTCGACGACTGCAGCAACGCGGGTCTCGAGAGCACGGCATTCTGCCTGGAGTGCCTGAAGACGGCCCACAAGCACGAGAAACGTAAGCAGCACAGGCCGACCAAGCTGGACGTGACGCCCGAGTTTTCCGGCCTGCAGGACACGTACAGGCCTCCGAGGCTGTTCATGGAGCTGTTCGCTGTGATCTGCATCGAGACGTCGCACTATGTGGCGTTCGTCAAGTGCGGCGTTGGACACGAGGCGCCCTGGTGTTTCTTCGATTCCATGGCAGATCGATTAGGTAGGGTTGATGGGTCGAAGACGAGAAATGTTTTTGATAAACAGGGATGAACTAGTAACATCTTTTCCCCTCCTGTGCTGTGATCTCAATGAAATGGGACAATCGCAGAAAAACTGACGACCTACGAAGACCTATGCCACCCACTCATAAAAACTACAGCAAGGAGCCCTGATGCCTATACATACTTGAAACTACCGACTCGTCTAACATAGTGTTAAGCACAGCCAGATTTGTTCTTATTTTTTCTAACCTAGTATAAGAAATAATGCAACTGTTGGACACTGGTTCCTATACTTATGGTATGTTTTTGTTCGTAGGTGAGAAGAATGGTTACAATATACCGGAGATGGTCGCGTGTCCGGACGTGTCCCGATGGCTGTCCGATGAGAACTTGTGCAAGCAACTGCACGAGAACCATCCGTTGGACCGGCATCTGCCGGAGAGGGCGCGCAGGTTGCTCTGCGACGCCTACATATGTATGTACCAAAGTTCAGACGTCATGATGTATAGATAAATTATCTACCCATAGGCTAACTCAAGATATAGAGTATGTATATTTTTTAAAAGGGCGGATTGATATTGACGAGTCCGTAGTGTGAAGTGGCGTAAAATTAACGTTTTATTCGCGCTGAGGGGCCGAGATTTCGTTCGGACTGATACTTTTTCTTTGTGGAGATATTAAAAAAGTCGTAAGCTGTGATTAAATGGTTAGTTCGTTACTTTTTATGACAATTTAGTTGATTATGTAATTTGGTTTCGACTCGAGGTGTTATGCGATTACTTCGACTAATTTGATTCTATTTCATATAATATATGACAAAGTATTCTATCACATCGTTAATAACAGTACATATTTACAAATCTATCCTTTAATGTACCTACTATCACATAAACAATAACTGTAATCAGTCAGTTAGAATGGATTTTAAATTACTTACATATAGGTCGATAGGTACATCTGTTGAATATAAAACTGTTTTGTTTAAATATTTTAATCGGGTTAAAAGAGAAGCAATATTACCGACCAGAAATAACGAGTTTTAACATAGAAATTGCATTTAAAAAGATTTAATTCAGATGATGTTAATGCGTTAGTTTTGAAATGAACTTATCCATTCTGTACTCGAACTGTATATTAAAACGGAATAAGACTACGCACTTGAACTTATGATACTTTCCTCATTTTTAAACGCTTGTAATGAACTGTAAATAGCTTTATGTATAGAATGAAGGAAACAATTTGTAAAGATAGTACCTAAAAATTCTGATATAGGATAAAGAATAAAAATTTGGAAGTTTAATTATCTTACTTTATTTCAGATCAAATATCTTATAATTAAAATAACATTTTTCTTAACTATAATAACCATTGTACCATTTACAAGTCTATAAGAGAACGTGCTATTGCTGTTATTTCTTATGTTAAGACTAATAACAATAACATACACTTTGTGAGATCGAACGACTACATCGAATATCAGGGCATATCTAAATTGTGAGAAATTAACTTGAAAAATGTAAGTTAACGTTACTGGGTTAGTGTTATCAACTAAATAAGGCTGTAGTAGTGAATATTAATTAATACAGAAAAAAAATCAATTCGCAGCCAAACATTCGGGCTACGAAACCTAATGTCTACTCAACTGGCACAATACATTACGCAGAACAGGTTAAAATTAACGCCATCACCCTTTTACTGCTCTCAAGTGATGATTAGTATTAGAAAGCAAAAGAAAGATTCTATAGTAATCGTGTTGTATATAACGGACCTTAGCTAAGACTTAACATTGTAATGTTGGAAGATGGGCGTGATGTGATGTAAAAACTTATCACACCTGAAGATAATAAACGACTCTTCTAATGTTTGCAGTCGGATTAAAAAATTACAAATTAAAATAATACTTTTGATCACCATAAACGCGAGACATTGCACAAACGTAAAAAAAATTATAATTCATTTTTGAACCATAATTTGTCTCGAAATTAAGCTAAGGAAGAAAAAACTTTAACGTTACCAGAAAGACGTGTAAAGAGGTTTACGCCTTTCAGCTACTTCTAAGTGCTCAGAATTTAATTTGCCTCATGATTTTTACGTATATCGTTTTTGTGCTTTACTGGCCCATCCATAGATCAACTCTATCGTAAACTACCTTCAAACACTCCAAGTACGGACACCTGATGATTTCAGGGAGATTTTCTTTAAAAACCTTAAACATTACCCTACATGACTACGATTACATTTAGATAAAATATTTTTTAAGAAGTAAATTTGTACTTTTGCTGTCACCAAAAGATTTTCTTGTGTCAGATACGTCTGCCTCGGAGGCCGTGTTCCCTTTCAGTACATCTCCTCGTCCTCATCCATGATGAAATCGCTACCGAATCCAGAATCCATTGCGTATCTCGGGCTACAAAAAAGAACAAACAGTGAGAAGGTTAAAACTTACTTGGATTCAGCCGTTAATGTAATAATAATAATAACAGTAAAGGTGAAGGTAGTTTTAAATCTGTTGTGCAGTGATTGAGTGACTGATACATTTTATTGATATCAAAGTTGGTGATTGATTTTTCAAACGTTAATAAAGTGAATTTCATAATTAATTCATAAAGTAAAACTAATTATTAATGTATGTTTCTAACATTCGAGTAAGGTATGACAATTAGGCCTAAAAAGATGGTTTCAGGTAACGATTTTCGGTGCAGTTTACCTATTGTTCCTTTAGAAAAATGCAAAATAATGAAAATGAAATAGAAATCTAAATAGAAACCTCAGATAACTTTTAAATCTTCTGGGTAGTGATTGAATAAATGATTTTACTAATCACTGAATTGACTACAAAGCTTCTTCCAATCTTCTAAACTTCGCAGTCACTTGATAGCCCTGCAAGTGGACAGCACATTAGCAGTATTGTTCACAAGATCACTTAAGGTAAAAGTTTGCTTGTAACAGTAAAAAACAATAATAACAAGTTTGTTCCAGAAGCAGAAAACATGGTACAAATCCCAAGCACCGTGCTATAACATATTTCCTACCTGCTGCAATAAACCTAGTAACCTCGTCGTGATCGACCCTACTCACTTGATAGCCCTGCAAGTGAACAACACGATCCTCTTCAGCTTCTTATTGTAAAAAAAGTAATTAAAGCTCCATAAACAGCCGTCCTCGCCGAAGGGATCGGAGGCGAGGTCCGGGTTGTAAGAATAAATATCACAATTCTCTAGAGAGATCTCGTCATCGATGGCCGACCAGAGGGACGGCCCCAGGAGGCGGTAGTGGTCACCCATCGTCGCCGCCAGGTTCGAGTCGATCGCGTTCGTCACCCACTGACGGGACGGCTCCTTGCTGAATTCGTGACTCTGGGGAGCAGAGAGAAGAAGGAGAAGTCGGGTGAGACGTTTAAAGTTTTTCGAATTGGTATAATCATAAAGACTTTTAATGTGTTACTACAAAATATGAATTTTTTATCTTATCTACGAATGAAACATTTATTTTGTATAAGCTCTGATTTTTTCAACTATATTACCATAAAAGTGTGGAGAAAAATTCCACAGTTAATTACTTCTCCAACTAAAACTTATCTTTTAATGCACCCTTGGCACAATATTAACATTAATTTTGTTTAATTAAATTTCTCTCCAATTTACACAATAGAGGAGTCGCTCTAAATAAGTATGACGAACCTCCCCTTTGTTGAGAGGAAATGTGTCATGTAACTGAAAGAGACACAAAGAACGATCCCAGTTGTGGCGTCAAACCCGAATTTAAATTCAATGAATGCACTGTAGTTTCGTTTCAGGAATATTTCTCATTTTCCTCTAAAAGAGAAGTTCAGAGAGATCAATGTTGGAACAGTTGGCCGAAGGAAGAAATGACTCACTTTGGCTGGTTTTGCTATTTTATTTATAAAACGTGACAGAACTTTGCCTTGCTAACACATGTGCGTGTAGTGGTTAAGAGGTGTTTGAAATAAACTACAAAGTTAATGACCTTTCTATCTGTAACTTGGGCTTTTTATATCGCGGACATAAAATTATTTACATGTTATCAATATGAAAAAAATAGCGAGTTCATCGCATTGTTTATTTTTATTACAAGGCAGATGTTTGTTTTCAAATCGTTTAAAAAAATTAATTCAAAAAATACTGTTTAGGTGCTATTTTGAAGTATGATCCTTTAAATAACAAAACCTGTTTATATTGTGCCAGATTTCAGACTTTGGCACATAATTAAATCAGTATTGTTGTATTACCCAACCATTATAAATAAAAAAATCCAATTAGCAGTGCATAACAGATTTTAGAAGGACTGCTTTGTGAGAATTCCTATTTACAAAACAATGGTTCTTGCTTCCCGTTCAATCGAACACCATGTAATTGGTGAAATGTTGCATGGTTATTCTGGGTTATTATGTTTCCAAAAAAGGACATGACTTATGTTTCCAAATTTCACCAGTGAAGGTAAGACGTTATTTCTTTTTTTTAGCATTAAATTTAAACTTATCAATGTCATCATTAAACAACAACTCAAGGAGAAATTGAAATCAACCATATAATTCAATGTCACTGGATGCATCATCACTTTCAACAGTTTCTTTGACCCAGAATACCAATGGACTAGATTGATATCCTGAGGAGACCCAAACAAGACCTATGGAACCTAGTTGTACTGACTAATACATTGAGTCTCGAGTCCAAAATTTTTTGTTTGTATTAGTAAATGTTCGACAGGTTTGTCCACCTCAATCAACCTTATCTAATCACTTACGTATACAATTTACGATAACATCAAAATAACAAGGAAAACAGTTTTTCCTTATGTACCCACCCACCCACCAAATATTTACCTTGACGTCCATAAAATCATAATCGGGGAAAGCTGCGTTCAAGGTGGCGATCAAGTAGAACAAGGTCTTGCGGCTGATGGTGTCGCAGAGCGGGCCGTCCTCGTCCCCGGACACACTCCTGCTGTACTGCGACAGCCCCTGCGGGGGCGACAGTGCTTGCAAGTCGTTAGGGTGGACACCTTCGGCATTGAACCGCTTGTAGAGGGCTTTTTCAGTGCCGGCCATCTTGCACGAGTAGCTCTCGATGCGACCGATGATCTTACAGTCGCCGGTCTGTATGGAGAGGGCATTGTTGATCGCCTCGAATCTGGTACTCTCAAGAAGTTTCATGGCTATCACAAGGGGATATTGTTTCGTTTTGTTTTCTCTTTTGTACAGAGGTACCGGACGGGGAATCGCACAGTGACTTTATATCGGAAACGGTACACAAACGGCTCTACTTGAAAAAAAGTTCTTGAACATGGCCGTCGGATGTATGAATATTCCTTTTCTTTTCGAGTGGAGGAGACTAACAGAGGGGACGAGCGTACGCCTTACAGATCTTTTGCTCAGTAGATGGTTAGGGCACATCACAAATTAGAGTTTGCGATAAAATGAAATTACTACTTTACAGTAGTCCCTGTCGTTCGGTTAGCGTTCGTTCCCGGGGACTCACAGGGGGTTCCTTCTAGTAATATAGGGCGAGTCCACTTCCTTATACACTAACTACAGGCGATAACACAACACCGATATTTCACCTTCGCTAGTGTTCAGACGACGACGACTCGCGCATCATTATCACACTGAAACAGAAAATTAACAGTTAACGCTTGTTATTTCACAGACTAAACGGACTTTAGGACAATTCTAAAACAAACTCGGACAAAGGAAAGCGTTGATATTACTCTCTTGACAACAACATACACAAACAAAGATGGCGTACGGGACGGGCGCGTCGCGATTGGTCTCGAGCGCGTATTACGTCACAAGGCGCGAAATTGTGTGGGAAATTTAAATTACTAGGTGAATTCATGAGAATTTCGTTCGCGAAGAGGGTAATTTGAGGATTTGAGCCTGAAAATCGAAAATTATTAAAGGTTACGTTCTCGTACGCATCAAGTTTGAGATCAGAACTGATCCAACAGGTCCCAGAGAACGTCTAATTTCAAAAAGCTTATCGTTCGATAAAATTATGAAAATGGTAGTACTTTTGGTGAATGTGCGTTCGATCTGTTAAATATATTCTTCTATATACCCCTTGTATATCTGTGGTCCTATGTGTAGAGTTGTATTAGATTGTATATTAAAGTTGTGACTGTTTTAAATAAATGAGCGAGCGAGGTCGCAAGTGATAACGGATAGTTAATACTGAAATTGTAGAAAATAGTAGTAGTTTAGTAGTAGTAGAATAATTTATAATTGTTTACCCAACGAAATTATTGACCTGACTCAAGATAAGTCAAGTTTGGTTAACTGTAAGGGCACAAAACATTATACCATGTCTTAGTGAAAGTACTATAACATTAATAAAAATTGTAAATAGTAGTGTCTCTCATAGATTCTTGGAAATTTTGTAGAACACTATGACTCTAGTTAACTCATTGTTTGTCAAAAGTAATTCATGATGAAAAGAAATATTTATTTATTTGGTTTATAATAAAATTGCTATCTAGCTAGCTATCCTTGCTAGAAGATTGAATCTCATCAAACTTAAATTTCTATTACACTATAAATTTGTGATTGAATGATGTGAATTTAAGTTAAATGAACCAAAAAAAGTGCTCACGGTTACGATTTCTTATTAATGCCAATTTACGGCTAATTAGCCAAACGCACTGAGAATGATTACTTCAATTAGAGCCTATTTATCAAGTAATCATTCCAATTCAATTATCGCCGACACTTCGTCATCGTTGAGGTATAATGTCCCTAATGACCGACGTATAAGGAAAATTTCTTTGGTTAAAGTAAATGCATTTTATTTGGAAGAGTATTGAACTTGAATGTTAAATATTTTACGAAAAAAGATCATCGTGACCTTTCAGTGTCAAATAATAGACGAGTCTCTGTTATTAGGCAAAGAGTGGGCTGCGCCTGATCCCGAAAGCCAAAAGGAAATCAGTCGCATTGATTTATTTACGTAACCGGAATATTTACTCAAAAATAATGATCTAAATTTCGAAGGGAAAAGAGACAAAAAAAACTTACGTAAGTTTAGACGGGGCGACATCACACAATCGACGAGTGAAAAAGCGAGGAGGAGATGGGCAAAAAGAAGAGGGATCATTTCCCGCGCCGCGTCAGGAGTGAGTATAGGTCTGTGGATATTTTCATTTATTTTGTAAACAGAAAATTGGAGAACAATTTGACAACCGGACGTACCCGAACTATTAATCTACTAATTTTAACTCGGGACGCGTCGGGACGCTCGACTCGCAGCAGCGCCGTTCAGTTCGGCGCCGAAAATATCTACACACGTTAGCACGTTAGTTCAGACGACGTCGCGATCCCCGTCACCGATTCGCACGTTTCGCACAATAATAATACCATCGAGGACAATGGCGCTCCTCCTGCAAAAGTGTAACCGGATATTGAGCGCGGCATGGTAATATGAGCGTCTCTCGACGAGGAGGAGGAGCAGCTGGAGCAACCCCCGAGGACGCCGCACAAAGCGTTGGCTGCGACCCAAAAGCCTCGAAGCGCAACAGCGGCTTGTTCGCCTTCCTCAGATGGTTCAAGCCGGCGAGCTCGCGTGACTCCGTCCAGGCCTCGAGCTCGAGCTGCAGCGGAAGCGGTAGCTGTGAGAGCCTCGACTCCACGCACAGCGTCGGCACGGTCGCCTCCTTCGCGTTCGTGCCCCCCGACGCCTACGAGGGCAGCGTCTCCGGGAAGCGCATCGCCCCCGGGCCCGAGACCGACACCTACAAGGCGAGGCTGAGGCAGCGTGACAGGCGGAGGGAGTGTGACAGGGACCTCACGCTCAGGAAGAAGTACAACCTGTTCGCGGCGGCGCCGACGCCCGACGAGAACACACAGAGCCTGCCGCTGATGACGCGTTCCTCCGACGAGGACCCCCGGGTCCACCGCAGGACCAACAGCGAGTCGTCGAAGGTGAAGAGGGCCGGGGCGTACCTGCACGTCAAGGGCAAGCGCAGGGCCCCCCAGCCCCCGGCGAAGGTCGGGGAGCCCTCCACCGCCAGCCTGCGCAGGAGGAAACGCCTGGCCCCGCCGCCGCCGCCGCCGGACAAAGAACCCGACGTCATCTGCAACGACTCCTTAAAATTAGACCACGGCGTCCTCAAGCCGGTCAAAGAGACGGAATCCGAAAATAACCCCCATTCGACGAACAGCGTGTACGTGTCTCCCGCCTCTCCACGGCCTTGGTACAAGAGGCACTCGACCGTCACGACCACCAGCACCGCCACCAAGAGCCACAAGTCCATCGACGACAAGTACGAACCGATCGAGGTCCAGTTCAAGCGCAACTCCACCCTCGACCTCACCCTCGAGGAAATCAAGACCGCCGACCACCAGAAGAAGAAGGAAGAGAAACGCAAATCTGGGGTCTCGTATCTCGCGAACATCAGCGAGCTGGACAGGGAAGCGGAGGAGATCATAAGGAACCGCGACCAGAACGCCGTGCCGGACATGCCCGAGTTCATGCGACCCAAGGAGACCAAGACCGACGCCGCCGACAGTTGGGTGTCTCCCAAGCGTCGCTCCGCCAAGGATCTCATAGCGAAGTTCAACGCCATCACCAACGTCACCAAGGTAATTTGGGTTGGACGCGGGAAACACGCTTTGGGTTGATCTCGAATACTGGAATGATCCTGTGCTCCAATTTTCCATTGTCTTCGACCCATTCCTTTATGATCTTCAATCAGTGCATGCTCCCATCTTTTCTGGGAACGTCCTACTGGTCTCTTTCCAGTAGACGCTGTTAATGGGATACTCCTTACCAGATGTCCATTTGAGAAGATTAAGTTTTATCCATCTTACTATGTTCTCCTTTCCGTGCAGTTGTTCTAATTCACTATTATGCCTGAGTTTGTTAGTCTAACACTACTTAATGCTGATAACAACTTCAAAATGCTAGGGCTGCTTAACTATGAAGTGTTATGAGTCTATATGAATTTTCAGGTGGATTCAGAACCCCTCGAGATATAAGAAAAACCAAATTCATAGTTTTTTCGAACTTAACACGGTAAAATATTTCCCCTTTTGACGGATTTAATAAAAATTATGTTTGTATACTTGCATCACAATCTCAACCTCGTTTTCACCTGCGCAGGTAACAGTTTTCGGGGCCTCGCAGAAGGACGCCAGACTCTTCGGCAAGCAGACCAGCTTGGACGAGACGAGGCGCAAGCAGGAATCGCTCCTCGAGTCCCACAGGAAGAAACTCGAGGAGATCGACCGGAAGAACGCGCCGCTGCTCAAGTCGGAGAGCGCGAGCGCCATCAAGTCTGGACCGGAGACGCCGAAGCTCGAGCGCAAGAACTGGAGGTGCCCGAAGTGCAACCTCGAGAACGAGTACTGGAGGATCATCTGCCACGTCTGCTCGGCGATCAAGCCGTACTTCGACGACTTCTCCTCCTCGCCCAAGGGCGAGACGAAGGAGCCTTCGAGCCCCCTGGCGGCGAAGAAGGAGGCCGCGCAGAGGCCCGAGACCGGCTTCGAGCGCTCCAGGACCCAGATCGGGTTCTCGGCGTTGGCGGCCAACAGGAACAGGGGCGCCGAGGTCAAACCTGACACGCCAAAGAAAAGGTAAATCTTCTATTTCTACTTATTTCAGAAGAATCTATTCTCTCCCTCAGTCATCAGCTATTTTCTTCGTCTCTTTGATTTCAAATTTGCAGGAATTTGTATCAAACTATCCTTGTTTCAAATTTGGCTTTGGCTGATTGAGTTAATTGGAAGTTATTACAGATTTATTTAATTACAGACCTAAACAATGGGCGTCAGGCTGTCGCCATACACACATTCATACATTTATATTAATCAGCTTCTGTTTTACGATTTTTCTCTGTGTAGGAACGACGAAAAGGAGAAGCTGAAGAAAATGCTGATAGAAATGAAGAACTCCCTACCCAAACGCAAATCCAACATCCTGCAGCGACAAAGCAGGGCGAGCGTAATCGTGGAGAACCCCGACGAGCCGAAGCCCAAGGAACCCACCGAGGCGCCCCCGAAGGAACCCGAGATGACGCAAGAGGAGAAAGTCGCCGAGATCCTAATCGGCACCCAGACCAAGATCTACGAGAACATCAAAGTGAGAAGGATCGACAACTCGAGGCCGGCGAAAGTGTCCTCGTCTGCGCAGACGAGCGGAGTCCTGAAGCAGGCGCAGCAGCGGAAGACGAAGGAATACGAGCCGATGCGGCCGAGGGACTTCGAAGAGATCTACTCCGACTCGGGCAGCAAGTCGGCGGCGAGGATCTACGCGAACCTCGCGAGGAACGACGAGCTCTCGATATTCTTCAACATGCCTAAGGGAAGGGGCGACGGCGGCGCAGCCGGGGGCCCGAGGAACGCGACCGACACGATCGAGATCAACAGGCTACTGAGGCGGCTCGAGACGGCCATCGGCAAGGGGGACCTCGTGGAGGCGGCGGCCTTCGCCAAGGAGCTGGCGCAGCTGAAGGTGAACTGCTCGGTGGTCAGGCAGAAGCCCTCGCCGCCCAGGGCGGAGGGCGGACGCAAGGGAATACAGTGAGTATGTTTTTTTTTTTAAATCCATGGCTCTCGGTTTGGCCAATGCCAGGAGAGTCGAAACTTGATCCACCACCTAGTGATTCTGGAAAGTTTATAAACGAATGAAATATTTGACTCGTAGTTGTTAAGTGTGTTGACGATCACTTTCTGCTATGGCCTTAGTAATTCCTTGTAACGACATTCTAGGTGATCTGCCACGTTTCCTTCTTTTCAGGCGAATCCATTCGAATATATTTTTTTGGAAGTCATTGTACTTTCATTCTCTTTATGTATTGTTATAAAGAGAAAACAACTATCACTTGTAATAAATATAAATCATTCACCTAATGTGTTATCGGCCTATAGAAGGAATTAACACTATCATTTAAACTGACAACGAATTTGCTTTTATATTCCAAGAATTGATCACTATATGTTCACGTCCTTTCTTTGGGCCTTCGAATTTAAATTTAGGATTAAAAAGAATTATGGCGTGTATATATGTAGAACATGATGTCATTATTGATGCGTTTCGTGCGATTCATGCACATCGACATCATCATATTTCGTACGGCCCATAATTCTGTTAGTTTAAATGTATCTTATTTTTAGTTTTAATGATTCACTAGAGATTATTGGACCCATTGCGTGTGCCTTGTTGGTATCGGAAATTTCTTTTCTATAAATATCGTCGTCCGTAACACTTCCACTTGCATTGCATGTTTACGTCATAAAAATCCACACAAATCAATCACGTTCGATTATGACCCACTTGTCGAAAATTATTTTTAGGCGTTTCACGGTCTTTGCAAAATCGAAAATGTTAAAAAAAACTGGACGGGCATGAATGTCATCAATGGCTGCTAAAAATAGCTTTCAGCTGTAGAAATTTTTATAAACTTTTTCCAATAAACAAGGAAGTAGTTAATAATAGACTGGAAGGAGGAACGGTCCAGTAATATTCGAACTCTCGGGAATTTCTTAAAATGATCTCTGATTAAATCTGTTGAACAAATTTAACAAAACTAGAAAAATTGAAATACACATATCATGTCTTTGTTTAATAAGCCATTGTGGCCACAAAGCCTTATCTTTTTCATCCAACGCAAATCCTCAAATTTCCCACTTCCCGCAGGATCGAGATGTACGTCGAAGACAAGGTATCCCACAGGGGCCCGTTCCCCCTGGAGGTGCTGCCGACACAGACGGTGGCCGACTTGAAGCTACAGGTCCAGAAGGAATTCGAGATCCCGGCGGAGTACCAGCGGTGGATACTGGGGAAGGAGCTCGTCACCAACGAGGACTCCTTGCTGAAGGACCACGACGTCAACAGCGACGGGTGCCCGGTGTTTCTATACCTAGTCGCACCAGGTGAGTCCAGTAACCCGTCGTTAACATCCCTTAACCCTATTCCGATTCGCAGATAAACCCAAGGGAAGGAACGCCGAAGCGACGAACCCTCCCTCCACGTCGAAGGAAGAGACAAAGGCTCCTGAGCAAAACGGGTTCGAGAAGGTGAAGTCCAACGTGCAGAACCTGCAGAAGATCCTGAGGGAGAACCGCAAGGACCCGGATCACGTCCCGAAGATAGTTAATGTGATACCGAAACCGGCGCAGGAGGTGAAAGTGGTACCTGTCCAGAAGGTCGAGACCAAGACTGCCACCGTTGAGGTGAAAGTAGAAGCATCGCCGCCGAAAACGGTGGAAGTTACCAAACCCGACCAGGAAGTCAAGCAGAAAGTTGAAGAGGTCCAGGGGATGAAAGTCGTTACTGGCCAAGTCGCTTCCAGTGAAGCAACTCCCGGGCAGCTCGTCACTAAAAAGGCCACTCCTGATCAAGTCATTCCCGGTAAGGCCGTCACTCCTGGTCGGGATCCTCCTGAAGACGACTACGACACCCTGAGGCCGGCGAAGGAGTGGGAGTGCCACCTCTGCACCCTCCTCAACCCGGTGTCGAGCAACGTGTGCGCCGCGTGCGCTTCGGTCAGGCTGCGGAGGGACGCCCCGCAGCCGAGGAAGAAGAGGGCGCCGCCGGCGCGCCCCAGGAACGACCAGACGTACCTGCAGCTCATGGACTTGGACAACACCGACCTCGTCGGGAACGTCGAGCCGTTCGAGTGCGTAGTGTGCTTCCTGGAGGTGGCGACCGGGGAGGGCGTCACGCTGAGGGAGTGCCTGCACCAGTTCTGCAGGGCTTGCCTCGCCCACACCGTCGAGTACAACGAGGAGGCGGAGGTGAAGTGTCCATACAGGTTAGCTTCATGGATTAGGTCGAACCACTCGACTTCGTTCGGGGCTCTAGTTGTCTCTCTTACCTTAACCGTATGCTCTGTTTCTGGAAACGTCCATAGAACTTTTGCTATAGGAAGCACAGATTTTTCAGAATCCTCCCCCTTCACTCGTACACCATTTAGAACCTAGAGGAATCACATTACTCCCATTTGTCTCTTGCAGGGACGACGAGTACTCCTGCAACATAGCCCTGCAGGACAGGGAGATCAAGGCACTGGTCAGCTCTGCAGTCTACGAGCAACATCTCGCCAAGTCTGTCGCGCAAGCAGAGAACAAGATCGATAAGTCCTTTCACTGTAAGACTCCGGACTGCAAGGGTTGGTGCATATTCGAAGACAACGTCAATGAGTTCAGGTGCCCAGTGTGCAGGAGGACCAACTGCCTGACGTGTCAGGTGAGGAACGGAGTTAGTTGTAGTGGCTCTAGGTTGCTTTTAGGAATAGAATCATAGAAGGGTTTGTGAGGAAAAATTTGTGATAGATGCAGGTAAGGTTTCAACTGTGATTTGAAAGGTTTAAATGAATGTAACAGAATCAGGTTGGTACCAAGCTATAACTGTATCAAACGTTGGTCGTGCTGGTCATACTAAATATCTGTTCTTAAGGTAAATATAATGTAACACCATGGCTCCTTGCTGTTGATCACTTATTTTACTGCACTTAGCCTAGTTTGTAGATAGAGCAAATTGATTGTATCTCGTCTTTTTCAGGCCATCCACATGGGCATGAACTGCAAGCAGTACCAGGAGAAGATGAACGACGAGTCCGAGATCGACGACGACGCGAGGAGGACCCGCGACATGCTCGAGGAGATGGTGAGGGGCGGCGAGGCGATCGAGTGTCCGACCTGCAGGGTCGTCCTCATGAAGAAGTGGGGCTGTGATTGGCTAAGATGCTCGATGTGCAAAACGGAGATCTGCTGGGTGACGAGAGGACCGAGATGGGGCCCCGCCGGCAAAGGGGACACCTCCGGCGGTTGCCAGTGCGGCGTCAACGGCGCCAAGTGCCACCCCAAGTGTAACTACTGTCACTGACTGGGGATACGTTGTTTTGTTTCTTATTTTATTAATATCTGATAGAAGTGATACGAATTCTTGATATGGATTTTATCGGTAGTCGTAACGTTGAAGTTTTTGTTATTATTATATCGCTTTTATGGATCATTTCGTTCGTTTGTTCATTATGTTTGCGACTGCATGCGAGTACGTTGATTTATTATTTTAACATTTGCGAATGCTGTTAAGTTATCCTACATTTTCTAGTCTCGGGAATAACAATGATATGACTGAATGCCACTTCATACTGCCCTGATGATAATTATTTAATAAAGTTTATATTAAATCGAATTCTCTAATAGATATTTTAAGTACTTCAACTGATTGAAAGGACAAGATGTGTAGTCCATTGTGACTATTTAATGCGCTCATTTAAAAAAAAACTTAAATGAGGGCTTTAATTTTAATTTATAGATCGTTTCGTATTGATAATTTTCAAGGGATTCAATTCCTACATCATGTCGCGGATAAGTTTAGACGCTACAAACTAGATGGCGCTTAATCGGATCCTAGTTATTGTTTGCTCTTTACGAGAGCTGGTAGTATGTAAGAAATTTCCTCGCTCACACGTATAGGCAACAGTGCAGACAGTATTTTTAGGTTATGTGTGGTATCAATAACATTGCGTTTCTCTATGATTTGGAGAATTACTCTGAATTATAATTAAAAGGAATGGTGAAGCGGTGAAATAAGGGAATTTGAACTCTGTTAAACTTATTTGTGCTGCACACCATCACTCGGAATAAGAATACAACGTTCTGTTCCTGGATAGAATCCGAAAGAATCCAGAAGGTATTTCTTTAAATTATATTGTATTGCACATTACCTATTCACCACTTATTTGTTATGGATTACAATGCATTCTAATTTTTTAGACTTTCTTTCCTCTGCATCTCCTAATATATTAAGGATAAAGCTTGAACACAACGGTCAGTTACTTGCGGCTAGAGGTAGATGTGCAGCGACCTGGGTCATCTAAGTAAGTACTCGAATATCAGTTGTTTACAGTAGATCGTACATGCTGCCAATTCAGAGGCTATATATGACTAAAATATGCTTCAGCACAAACATAAGATATGCAGGATATGGCCATAACCCACAACAGACAAATCAAATCAAAGAAGGCATAGTTAAAAGGCGAAGGGCACGTATAAACTTGAAGAGAGCAGTTAGGTAATGTAAGGGGAACCATCTAGCTGCCAGGCAGTAATTTAAGGTGCTTAGAGAAGGTAAGATATTTGATCTTTTACAAAATGTAACGGGATTTGTTATCCAATGTGCTATCCAAAAACTAAGAAGTCATCTGGTAGAATCATTTATTTTTTGAGGTTATAGTTATATGATCTTTCTTCATATTTCCATGCCGTATCAGGTCCACATAACATTGGCAATTATATTGGCAAGTTGTTTGCGGTTTTCAGCTAGTTGAAATAATTGTTTTCTTTATTTTGTCTTTTTAGAAATGGTGATTTTAAAGTGCTTAAAGTAGTAGGAGGTTTCGTATTGACACAGCCTATTAAAAGTGGCAGTGTACACTTTTAATCTAAATTTTATCAAATGCCAGCAGTCAGCATGTAGTCTTTTTGTAACTATTCCTGGTGTATTTCAGGCACATCTTGTTTGGAGCTTGTTATTGCTGAAGGGACTCTCATGGCCCCACTGGAGGGATAGCACATGCTACGTTATGAGTAAATGCACCCTATGTGATGAAATGGAAGCATTCAAAAGAGGGAGAATCCAGGGAGAATTTTTTAGGATACTACTGATAATGTTGAGGTGTTTGAACAACTCTAAGAGCAAAGGTAATAATAGTGATTTTTTTAATATAGTTCTTTCACTGTTAGCATACTTCATTTCTTTGTTTGGAAACAATATTTTCAAAGAGAAACGTTAAAACATTCTTGAGGCTCTGGTAGCCTACAAAAATCACCTCGATGTGCTAATTCAATTTGGAAGTTTTAAAGTTCCCAACATATCAATCTTACAGACTTTGAGTAATATTGTTTCCTGTGAGGACGTAGGCTGAAATGAAAGTAACCATTTTAATGGTATATCATCAGAATAACAGGAAACCTAGGAATAAATGTAGGAATGTAGGTATAATGATTAAATACTGTGTCATATCCTCCACTCTAATTTCACCAACAACTGTCCTATTGATATCTTGCGAGTGTAATGAATAGGCCATCCATGGCCTAGAACCTAGCTCAAAGTTTTAAACTATCTACTTCTCATTTGTTCGCTTGTAATTAATATTTTTCCCCAAATTTATAATGCTTATTTCTGGCTTGCACGGTGGGTTGCCTGCTTAACTATTGCAGTGTTAAATTTAACATTAGTGAACCTAAAGGACGTATCCGAATTGAATTCTGCCCTGAGGCTCAAATGTAGTCATTTTATTTATGTCTACATTCTGAGTTTTATTTCTTAAAATTATCGACGAAATTTGATGTGTTACAAGTCTGACGCGGGTGTGGCGCCATCTGAAAGAGAGTGTCCAAACTTTCATGTACCGTAAATCTTAGTGGGGCGTTCATTATTGCAGGGATTGCCATGTATTACCCGCTAGTTCTCAATAGATGTCGCTTCATACTTTGTCATGTCGTTCTGTCATTCTAGTTGTGTGTGTTTGTGCAAATGTAGACTGCGTGTCAGTAATCTTTTCCGTTTCTCCTTGCGAGAAAGAGAAATAGTGTAGACGAACATTGGCGACTTGATTTGTTTCTCTCTCTTACAGTAGATCAGAGAAGGTTGCGTGCATGCAATCTATCTATCTCTCGGTGAATCAATGGGTTTTGTGCACAGTGTACTGTCATAACCTCAGTTTAATCAAACGGTTATAATTTTGTTTTACGCCAGTTCTTGTAATATTACCATTATTAATGAGTGAATAATCGACCCGTTATCCACCATAGCGGTGATTGCAATTAGTGGCATTCGTGAAGAACGTTAGGTCCACGAGACCTGCGGTATCTCCTCGACCCTTCTAGGTATTTATATCCCAGCCTCTTTATAGTTTGAAAATATATAGGAAGCGAAGATAAACCTTGTAAATTATTATCTGAGCTTGGTTGTAAACCGTGGGTTCCTAATGTTTCGCATAGATTTCCTTACAAATCGTTACAGTTGTGGTGGGACGATTCCAGGTTTTCTCTTTACGACTACAAATTTTTTAAGTTTTCTTTTTTAGAAACTCATGTTCAGGACGATTTTGTTCTTGTTTTACTCGTAGATTATTCATGTTATTTAGTTTTATTAGACCTACGAACAAGTTCTACTTTCAGATTGTATTTTGCACATAAAGTGGTCAGCATAAGGACTTAAGTTTTGATTATTTATTTTGCAATTGCAGGAATTGGTTACAAAGCAGCCATTGAATTCAAGAATGGATATGATAACGGATAGTGGAAGTGGGAATGGATGGAGCGACAAAAGAGATCTGGAATTTCCACCCAAATTTGGCACGGAATGACGTAACAGACCTGCTGGATATTCTATGTGAGGCGGCTAGATGATCAGCGAAAGAAAACATTTGGTAGGTTAGACAGATCCATTACTTCTCATATTTTTGGCTTACCATTCTGTTTTTTGCTGAAGCATATGTTGTGGATACTTAACTAAGCTTTCAAGGGCTTCATTACGGCTAAATTTATATTCAGAAATTCATTTGAAACAGACAGTATTCAATTAAGCTTTTGTAAAGCCTTTCAAGCTTCTTTGAGTATTGGCATTTGTACAAGTCGTTTAGACTAATTTGTAAGCTTTCTATTGGCTGTAGTTGAGCGAGTTTTATATAAAGAAAAAATGGTTTAGATTCAGTAAGTAAGATTAATGTTTTAATTAAGTCCTTTTGGTTGCTGTAGATTCTAAAACGTTTTTGGAGTCCTGTGACGTATTCTCTTTGTGGCTTGATAATATGAAATGAAGAGAAACCGTCCAAATTTCAGTCTTAGAGTGTTAATGAAACCTATAAGTTCTAGATAAACTTTATAGGTTTCTTCTCCAAGTTATGTCTTTTTTCAAATCTAAACCTGTATCTTTTTGGATCCTCTTTTTAGAAAATTACCCTCGAGGTTCTTTTTCATTATATACATCCATTACTTACATTATTTAGCTTTATTAGATTTATGAACAGGCAACTATATTTGATCACCACATTATATATGTTGCACGTATAATTGGTAATGTAATGACATAAATTTTGAGTTGTTGTTTTTCAATTGCAGAAATTGGTTACAAAGCAGCCATTGAATTCGAGAATGGGTATGATGACGGATAGTGGAAGTAGGAATGATGGGAGCGGCAAAGGAGATCTGGAATGTCGACCCCAGTTTGGCACAGAATGACGTAACGAGCATGCTGATATTCTGTGTGAGGCTGTTAGATCATCAGTGAAAGAGAACATTTGGTAGGTTAGACAAATCCATTATTTCTAATATTTTTGGTTTACCATTCTGTTTTTTGGTGAAACGTGTGTTGTGAATATTTGTCTAAGCTTTCAAGTGCTTTGTTGGAGCCAAATTTATATTCAGAAGTTTATTTGAAATAGAGAACATTCAATTTAGATTTTATAAAGCCTTTCAGGCTTCTTTGGATATTGGCATTTGTAAAAGTCATTTAGAGTAACTTTTAGGCTTTCTAGGGGCTGTAATTGAGTTAGTTTTGTATAAAGGACAAATGGTTTAGATTCAGTAAGTAAAATTAATGTTTTAATTAAGTCCTTTTGGTTGCTGTAGATTGTATAACATTTTGGAGGCCTATGGTGTACCTTCCAAATTTCAGTCTTTGAGTGTGAATGAAAGCTATGAATTCATAATCTTCTTTGTAGGTTTCTTCTCCAAGTTATGTCTTTTTTCAAATCTAAACCTGTATCTTTTTGGATCCTCTTTTTAGAAAATTACCCTCAAGAGGTTCTTTTTCATTATATACATCCATTACTTACATGATTTAGCTTTATTAGATTTATGAACAAGCAACTATATTTGATTACCACATTGTATATTGCACGTAAAATTGATAATGTAATGACATAAGTTTTGATTTGTTGTTTTATAATTGCAGGAATTGGTTTTCAAGCAGTCGTAGAATTTGACGATGGATATATCAGGTAGTGGGCACAGCAATAAGTGAAGCGGCAAAGGGGATCTGAAATTTTAAACCAAATTTGGCCTGAAAAGACATGAAGAACCTTCTGCTAACGATATGTAAAGGACATATGGTTTTATACAGTAAGAATCTGTTAATATTTTATCCCTTCAGGTTACTTTAGATCAATTAAGACATAGGAAATTGAGCTATTCCGCCCGATTATTAATGAAATAATTCATTTGTTGAGGAAATTTGATGAAATTATTCTCTGGTCTGTACTTAAATAGACCTACTGGCGTACACTAGTAAGTTTATAAGCAGAAACATGGCATGAGCTTCCAATTATTAAAATTAAATTAATAAAATATGGCAGATTAACTGCTGTACGTCCCTTAGAGTTTGTTCTGTCTTTATCTTCGAGTCGTTTGTCACACATACCACATAACGTCTTCAAAATGTGAAGTAAACTTTGATATGACTATTTTTACATCAGATCTTTGTTTAATTTTTAGCAATAAGCCCCTTCTATGACCTGAAATAGAAGTCCTTTGCAGAACAGACGTGTATGCAGTACGGAAGTATCGTCACTCCTGGAACTTCACTGAAGAAGCCCCAGCTGACATTGTGGTGTAGAAAATTGCCAGAACAAAAACCAAGGGGGCCATTTAAGTCAAATTAAGAGTTAATTTAATGTAAATTACTAAATTACATCTGTTATTTGTATTAATGTTATAAATAAAACTTAAACAATATCTTTGTATCCTTTACGAACCTTTCTTGCAGAAATTTAAATTCAAATTTGCCGCCATTAGAGTTTGACTGTTTTGCGCTTTTCATGTTCCATGTCAAATTTGAATTTCCCGCGAAATACCTCCTGCTACAGCATGACCTCCTCGCTCTTATGTTATCCTGGTACCAAATTTTGCGTCCAAAATCGAGTTTTCGCCGATTCAAAAATTGGAATTTGCGTATAAAATCCGAATCTTGGTACCAGGATAACATAAGAGCGAGGAGGTTATCAGGTAATAGGAGGTCTAGAGAAATATTCTCTAACCCGTATAAATTTAAATTTGCCGCCATTAGAGATTGACTTTTGCGCTTTTCATGTTCCATGTCAAATTTGAATTTCCCGCGAAATACCTCCTGCTACAACATGACCTCCTCGCTCTTATGTTATCCTGGTACCAAATTTTGCGTCCAAAATCGAGTTTTCGCCGATTCAAAAATTTGAATTTGCGTATAAAATCCGAATCTTGGTACCAGGATAACAGAAGAGCGAGGAGGTATAGAAGGTGTAGAGATATTTCCCGCCATTCTTACTTACACAAAACTTTTGAATTTTAAAATGGAGTTTTCTGGTGACGTCCCCCGGGGCATAGGCAACCCTACTCACAGGTAATAAATGTTAAAAGGAAACAACTTCAAATCGAAAAATGTTTATTAATTAAAAAGTAATATATAAAAACATCATTACACAGCTATATAGCTTCAAATACAACATTTTAAACATGGTTATGTAAACATCAAAATTATTTGAGTCATTAATAGAGTAATAAGTTAAAAAATCAAGTATATGTTTCATACAATAGGTTAAATTAAAAAAAAGGAACAAATAAATAGTACTGACTGACATTGTGGGACATCACAAAGACTATAAATGTTCAGTAATGTGATAAACAAGATCTCTTAATTCTAAAAATTAAAAAACACATTTTTATTTTATAATTACCTATTTTCTCAGGTTATATACTAAAAATCCATTTATGACACAGCTAGTTAGATAATAAACTTGAAAACACAAGTTACAAACGGCCTAAAGAAACCTGGAATATGAAATTTAGGAAAACTCCAATGGAAACAGTTTTAGTTAAATAGTTCTGTACTCCCTGTTTTGGAAATGAAGATAAGAGCAAATCAAAACAAATCCAGCTTCTTTAGAAATGACTTTCCCAAGCAACTTGTGCATTAATGTAATTTCTAAGAATACGAATGATTTGATTGCCAGAAAAACTTTCCCTTACATCAGATCGATGAACTTCGACAAGTTGAAGCATCCGCTGAGAATGCGAAATCGAGCTGCTCAACCAAAAGGCTAAACAGCAGTCAAAGAGTCCTCCTTTCCTCTTCAGGGCAGTTGCCTTCCATGAAGTGAGCCTGTTGAACTCCTCCTTAGACGAAGAAACTGCTTAATCAAAGTCTTCAGGAGAGAGGCACCAGTTACCTGAAACAAGTCATATATTGCTTAGTTAAATAGAGTCTCTGAAAGGTTTCATGTACTTATGTGTAGTCATGTTTAAGGATTATTTCTGAAATGGCAGATTTGGGTGCAAATTGTGTATGTTACTGGAATAATTGCAACTTGCATCTTTCGTATATCTCCCACAAATTGTATTCACATCATAAAGCTGTTTGGAATACTAGACAATAAATTTGAAGGACTTGACAAAACTTGTCGTTCTTAATGTAAATTTAACTCTAATAAAGCCACTGGAAAGCATAAAATTTTCTTTAGACCAGTTTTCGAAATCATAGAATCTAAAGCAACTTAAGAGGTTTTATAAAACCTTAATAGAAACATACTGAATTCGAACTCCGAGCCTATCATGAAAAGTTAGCTAGAATAGAATCCCTGGAATACTTAAAATTTACTCTAAGTGACTTGTACAAATGACAAAATCAATGGGAATTCGAATGGTTTAAGAAAACCTGATAAAATCTTGTGGGATTCAAACCATATGTTCTCAAAATAAATTTAGTTCAAATAGAGGCCCTGGAAGCCTAAAAACTTCTTCTAAGAATCTTTAGAAATCTTACCAGTCTAGAGTAACCTAAAGTGCTTTAATAAAACTTTAACTGAATCTTATTGAATCTAAAACATCTATATAAAACTCGGTATTAAAGCTCCTAGATAGCATAACAATTACTCTAAACAACTTGTACAAATGCCAATATTCAAAGAAGCTTGAAAGGTTTTACAAATGCTAAATTGAATATTGTCTATTTAAAATAAACTTCTGCTTCACCAAAAAACAGAATGGTGAGCCAAAAATATCAGAAATAATGGATTTGTCTAACCTACCAAATGTTCTCTTTCGCTGATGATCTAGCCGCCTCACACAGAATGCTCGTTACGTCATTCTGTGCCAAACTGGGGTCGACATTCCAGATCTCCTTTGCCGCTCCAATCATTCCTACTTCCACTATCCATCATCATATCCATTCTCGAATTCAATGGCTGCTTTGTAACCAATTTCTGCAATTGAAAAACAACAACTCAAAATTTATGTCATTACATTACCAATTATACGTGCAACATATATAATGTGGTGATCAAATATAGTTGCCTGTTCATAAATCTAATAAAGCTAAATAATGTAAGTAATGGATGTATATAATGAAAAAGAACCTCGAGGGTAATTTTCTAAAAAGAGGATCCAAAAAGATACAGGTTTAGATTTGAAAAAAGACATAACTTGGAGAAGAAACCTATAAAGTTTATCAAGAACTTATAGGTTTCATTAACACTCAAAGACTGAAATTTGGACGGTTTCTCTTCATTTCATATTATCAAGCCACAAAGAGAATACGCCATAGGACCCCAAAAAAGTTTTAGAATCTACAGCAACCAAAAGGACTTAATTAAAACATTAATCTTACTTACTGAATCTAAACCATTTTTTCTTTATATAAAACTCGCTCAACTACAGCCAATAGAAAGCTTACAAATTAGTCTAAACGACTTGTACAAATGCCAATACTCAAAGAAGCTTGAAAGGCTTTACAAAAGCTTAATTGAATACTGTCTATTTCAAATGAATTTCTGAATACAAATTTAGCCGTAATGAAGCCCTTGAAAGCTTAGTTAAGTATCCACAACATATGCTTCAGCAAAAAACAGAATGGTAAGCCAAAAATATGAGAAGTAATGGATCTGTCTAACCTACCAAATGTTTTCTTTCGCTGATCATCTAGCCGCCTCACATAGAATATCCAGCAGGTCTGTTACGTCATTCCGTGCCAAATTTGGGTCGAAATTCCAGATCTCTTTTGCCGCCCCATCCATTCCCACTTCCACTATCCGTTATCATATCCATTCTTGAATTCAATGGCTGCTTTGTAACCAATTCCTGCAATTGCAAAATAAATAATCAAAACATAATTACTTGTTCGTAGGTCTAATAAAACTAAATAACATGAATAATCTACGAGTAAAACAAGAACACAATCGCCCTGAACATGAGTTTCTAAAGAAGAAAACTTAAAAAATTTGTAGTCGTAAAGAGAAAACCTGGAATCGCCCCACCACAACTGTAACGATTTGTAAGGAAATCTATGCGAAACATTAGGAACCCACGGTTTACAACCAAGCTCAGATAATAATTTACAAGGTTTATCTTCGCTTCCTATATATTTTCAAACTATAAAGAGGCTGGGATATAAATACCTAGAAGGGTCGAGGAGATACCGCAGGTCTCGTGGACCTAACGTTCTTCACGAATGCCACTAATTGCAATCACCGCTATGGTGGATAACGGGTCGATTATTCACTCATTAATAATGGTAATATTACAAGAACTGGCGTAAAACAAAATTATAACCGTTTGATTAAACTGAGGTTATGACAGTACACTGTGCACAAAATCCATTGATTCACCGAGAGATAGATAGATTGCATGCACGCAACCTTCTCTGATCTACTGTAAGAGAGAGAAACAAACCAAGTCGCCAATGTTCGTCTACACTATTTCTCTTTCTCGCAAGGAGAAACGGAAAAGATTACTGACACGCAGTCTACATTTGCACAAACACACACAACTAGAATGACAGAACGACATGACAAAGTATGAAGCGACATCTATTGAGAACTAGCGGGTAATACATGGCAATCCCTGCAATAATGAACGCCCCACTAAGATTTACGGTACATGAAAGTTTGGACACTCTCTTTCAGATGGCGCCACACCCGCGTCAGATTAAGAACTAAAACAGCGCTACCTATTGAGAATTAGCAACTAACACATGGCAATCTGTAGTATCAATGGCGCCCTCTTTTAATAAAATGTTCAGGTAAAACATTGGGACACTCTCTTCCAGATGGCGCCACACCTGCGTCAGACTTGTAACACATCAAATTTCTTCGATAATTTTAAGAAATAAAACTCAGAATGTAGACATAATGACTACATTTGAGCCTCAGGGCAGAATTCAATTCGGATACATCCTTTAGGTTCATTAATGTTAAATTTAACACTGCAATAGTTAAGCAGGCAACCCACCGTGCAAGCCAGAAATAAACATTATAAATTTGGGGAAAAATATTAATTACAAGCGAACAAATGAGAAGTAGATAGTTTAAAACTTTGAGCTA
The DNA here is from genome assembly GCA_963576515.1 of Cryptocephalus primarius. Taxonomy (NCBI): domain Eukaryota; kingdom Metazoa; phylum Arthropoda; class Insecta; order Coleoptera; family Chrysomelidae; genus Cryptocephalus; species Cryptocephalus primarius. Next base: position 12,938,704 of record OY754948.1, on the reverse strand, counting down.
GGTTCTAGGCCATGGATGTCATTACACTCGCAAGATATCAATAGGACAGTTGTTGGTGAAATTGGAGTAGAGGATATGACACACAATTTGATCATTTCTACATTCCTACATTTGTTCCTAGGTTTTCTTCTATTCTGATAATGTAGCATTAAAGTGGATTCTCTTCATTTAAGCTTCCCTCGTCTGAGGAAACAATATTACTCAAAAAGTCTCTAAAAATATTATGTTTCTGGGAACTTGAAAACTTCCAAATTTAATTAGCACATCGAGGTGATTTTTGTAGGCTACCAGAGCCTCAAGAATGTTAACGTTTCTCTTTGAAAATATTGTTTCCAAACAAAGAAATGAAGTATACTAACAGTGAAAGAACTATATTAAAAAAATCACTATTATTACCTTTGCTCTTAGAGTTGTTCAAACACCTCAACATTATCAGTAGCATCCTAAAAAATTCTTCTGGGATCGCTTTCTGGAATGCTTCCATTTCTCCAGTCGTGCCATGAAAGTTCCTTCAGGAAAAACAAGCTCCAAACAACATGTCCCTGAAATACATCAGACTATTATAAAAAGACTACATGTTGACTGCTGGAATTTGATAAAATTTAGATTAAAAGCGTACATGAAAAAAGCAAGCTTCTGAAGGGAAGTTTCAAAAAAATTCGTACTCTTAGACAATCGAAAAAAGAGAAGACAAAGCAAAACGCTGGAAACATCAGACCACAACTGTAATGGTTTCTAAGGAAATCTATGCGGATCATTAAGAACCCACGGTTTTTAAGCAAGCTCAGATTCACAGAAATTTACAAGGTTTATCTTCGTCTCTTAAATATTATCCAGCTACAAAGAGGCTGCGACATAAATACCTAAACAGCTCGAGTAGAAACCACATGTCTCGCGGATCAAAGTTTCTTCACGAATGCCACTAGCTGCAAACACCGCGGTGGATTATTCACTGGGTAGTACCGTTAACTACACATTTACACTTTCAATTAAGTAAATGACTACAATAAAGCTACAATTAAAACGAGGTTATATCATGATCCCATATGTTCTAACCATAGAACCTAATGAAACACGACATTTTGATGCACGAGATAGGCAAATTATTGCGACGCACAAATTATACGTTCTGTGGCGACGCGTTTGAGGTTAGGCCGCTTGCATTGTTCGTATTTTTGTTTGAAAAACGCGTATCAATTCTCATTTTAAAGTTCAATTAACTGTTTCCTTGCCTTAAAGTCACTTTCATCTATCGTCATCACACTAGGATGAAACGATCCCTGGAAGCTTTTTCCGAAGCTTCGAGTTCCAATAGCAGCTCCAGTAAAAGTAGTGCATGTCTTAAAATTTGATATCTTGTATGTGAAACATGAAATGCTTTCAGTACGCCTCGTCGAGTTTAACCAGACCCCGAGCGGTCTACCCTTGGTCAGCCATGAGAAAGTCGATAACAAAAACTGTGAAGTATTGATGGAGTTGGAACAAGAATCCGATTTAGTATGTAAATTATTATTATTGTACCTATGCAATTATGTAATGTTTAATTCGTTTTTAGGCTACTAGGTTCTTGAACGCCAACGCCAACAATAAGATAGACATACTCAGGAGACAGGTGAGATATTACTTCGAATGTGTTTGCCTTAATAATTGGAAATTTAATTTCTATGTAGGGTTAATAGAAGATAGTAATCAAACATTCCCCGTGCAATTTTAGATTAAAAACCTTCAAGATATCATGGTAGACATATTCAAAGAAACAAAACTTGGCAGGGAATTAAACGAAGTCGCTTGTAATTTCATAAAGAAACCTGGCCACATATATCATTTATATAAGAGAGAATCTGGGCAAATGTACTTCAGCATATTGTCTCCACAGGTGAGAAATGTAACACGTAAATATTCATGACTACATTATATATTTGTAGGAATGGGGGAATCCTCCACACACTTTCCTAGGAAGTTACATCTTACAAGCCGATCTAACCTGGAAACCTTTGGAACAAGTAGAAAATCAATCTGATAGCATTAATTTCCTTCAGATGCTAGCGAACGGGGGAATGAATGACTAAACTGAATAATAACAATTCTATTTTATAAAAAGTTTTTTCTTCCAACAAGAAAACCTGCAAGGTCCAAAATAAATCAGGCTCTGAACAGGAAGGCACATAAAATCAAACTTGTGCCGAGAGTTCCTCTACTGTAATCACCTCGAAACTAATTTTTCACTAATCCTGAGTTAACCCGATACTATGTAACGTTCGTCCGGTGCGCTGAAAGTAATACGATTAACGAGCCCGTCTGCTCAGCTGTATGTTCGCTTACCGTTTTTGGGTAACCTTAGAGGCTCAGTATCTTGAACAGTAACTTCGTGGGGTTGATTGTGGTAATTGTAGATGACGTGTAACAGTTTGTCCTCCCCTAGTGCCGGATCAAAGAATCCCGGCAGCTCGCTCTTTGACCTATCGTGTATCACCAGTTTGCTGTCTTTGACTAGACACTGGACTGGTACCGTTACGTCCACTACTTCGTTTGATAGCTCCAGGTCATTTTTGGTCTGGATGTTATCTGGAAGAGAAGTAATGAATAAAAAGATGTACTACTTGTTTAACCACTACATAAATCTTCAGGATATGCCAGCTAACTCTAGTGGACTATCCCACTATGTAGATTGTAACATTTCCTAATACGAGAGCGACAAGCTCGATCGGCTGGAATGCCCATTTGTTCCGAACCTACGTGTGCACTACCTATAATTTACCTTTGATCAGTTTCCCATAAACAGCCTTAATGATCACCAAGCCTTTCTTCTTAGTCTCCTCGTCTAATATCCTGCTGTAGGCGGCCTTCATGAGTTCCTGCGCCGCCAGAGCTTCCCGCCTCCTTTCCATCAACTTATTGAAGTTATCTTGCTTTTGTTTCTCTACTTTCTTTGATTTCTCCTCTCGCAGCAACGGCTCCACGAAACCTTTCTTGACAACGATATACACAACCAAAGGCACAACGGTCGCGTAGAATATCGGCGCAGGCATTATCTCTTCGCATAAATGTATGGGGAAGGAGTACACTTGAGAGGCACGTGTTAAACTGTAAAATTGTTGCCGTTAAAAATTTTTTAGAGAGTACGAAATACAGATTAAGAATTTGGAGACTCCACTAACACTCACTTTGGAACTGAGCTGAGACAGAGGGCCTAATTTCACTCTAGGAATTTAGACCAAATTTGAAGAACAATTTGAGTATTTGATCACACTATTATTAATAAACATAAACAACTATTAATTGGCGTTTCGTAGATGTGCTTTTCTTGGGTGTAATATTCAAAAGGGTTTGTGGAACCTCCGAATTTTGTCTTTTAACACTGGTAAGATTTTCTTGAAAATTTTAGTAACCTGTTATTTTACCGAATTTTTAACTTCACTCCTGATGGCACACCACAAGAAACTGCAAACGATAAGTTACTGTGTTTAGAAACCTTTTTCTCTGCTCCGTACTCGATAACTCCTCCAAAAGTACCAGCCCTAAAAAAGGTAAATGTACATTACAATTGTGCTGATGTGTAATCCGCTTAAACATGATACTGTCCAAATTCCAATTTAAGCTCATTTTTATGCATTTTTCTCTTCATCAAACATTATTTAAAATAGCCACTGTAAGTACCCCGTCGCAATCAATTTATCAAATAATTTTATACAAAAATTCTAAATAATTCTCAGACATACTTAATTGCTACTTTCAACTTCAATTCCTGATTCATCATTTTCCTGGTGTACTGGATCTGGAGGTAGGAATGCGGCAGTCCCACCTGGATGGAAAAGTTGTACCTATTCGTCTCTACAATGGGACAACTTTTGGTTACACTTCATGTCTCCGACGTGCGACATACGAACCAGTATCTCTAATGATCTGAGTGGAGAACACGGACCTGGGGCCTCCCTGGTACGAGAGGTACCCCACGGAGTGCTTATCGATCTGCATCGCCAGGGTCGACATGATCCCCGGCCTGATCCCTTCGGGCGTGAACTGCAGTATCGCGCCGCCGTTCCAGAAGAACCGCTTCGTCAACGTCCGGAAACCCTTGAAGGATACTGCAGGGCCGCTACCTGGAGGAGGAACGGAGAAATCAATAATCTGTAGGTAACATTCTTGACATAAATTGGTGCGGAATAGCCGTAGAAGAAAGGAAGGACAAGGTTTTGTCGAGGTAAAATGGAAGAAATATGTATGGACAAAATGTGTACTGAAACCAGAATAAATGGGAAAGGGTTCAGAAATAAAGCTAATTCGGAACTATCTGAATCTCAATATGAATGTAAATGGGACCTGAATTCAGTACTAAATCAAAATCTGAATCACGAAAAAATTACTGTGTTTTTGAAAAATACTGAAGTCAAAAAATGTCTTCTGATCAATATAAACAATAATATACACTAGCAATAACATAGAATTCAATGGTCAATCCTGACAAGAACTCCTAATCAGGATTTGAATCCATGTGTGGTTTCAAAGAGCATGAACACTAATTAGCTCTACGAAAAAGTATACAATGAAACAAAATTTACCTGCAGCCATTTCGATTTCAGCCCAGCTCTTGTGAGAAAAAATATGCCTCCAACTCAGGTTAATGCCCCCACTACCGTTACCGTTCTGGGTCTGCAACTGCCCCGATAGGGTGCAGGTGTCCTTTTGCGTAAGAGGGAAGTCAACGGACTGCGAGAACTGCATCGAAGACACCTCTATGTTAGGAATAACTGACACAAAGTCTCTGAAAACACAACCGATATCATAACTAAAAGCGACCTAGATCTTTCTATTTACGTTTCGAACTCCTCCTCATAGAGATCGTTGTCATATGGATTGAATAGGTCCGTCGCGTTCACCGAGATCGTTATGTTACCGGAGGGATTGGTCGCTTGCTTCTTTTTCCTCTCGGCCCTCTCCTCTGCCAGCTGCTCGTACTCTGCCCTAATTTCGGCAGGCGTTTTCGTCCTCTGGACTATCTCCCAACCCTCAGTCTCCAGGCCTTTGGTCCCGAGGGAGTCGTATATCGCTCGGCGATGTGGATCGGACAATACTAACAAATACAATCGGTTAGACATGTTAAAAGGTGTAGGAGCCGCATACAACCTTCATACGCCTTCTTGATCTTGTTGAACATTATTTCAGCTTCGGCCTTAAGCGTGGGATCCAAGTGTTTGTCCGGATGGTACATTTTGCTTAGACGCCTGTACGCTTGGTTAATTTCATCTTTAGTTGCCTGGAATTGAGGTTATATCGCACTTACAATCCTACACCAGTTGCGTTAATTAAATGGAGAATTTACCTCTTTCGGAATGTTGAGGAAGGCATAATAGTCTTCCTCTATGATGTTTTCCTCGTCGGAATCCGCTTCCATAGTTCGATAAGAGCTCTTCTAGTACAGAAATTCGTCGAAAATAAAACCGCGAGGACTTCAGCTGCGGAACTCAACCGTACTCGAAGATCGGCTCCTGTGCATTTAAAGCGAATGCGACGTTACTTAAATTTTGTTTTAAATTCGCTATAAATGATATTCTTAACACTCTACATGACATACACAAATGTTAGGTTACATAAGTTGGTAACTCGTGAATCACAGAACGTACAATTTGGTTAGGTTAGATTTACCTGTGTGAAGTTGGCAGCCGGGGAGAGAGTGTGGAAGTTAGCAGGGGTGCCAACACTTGACAGTGAAATAATTTGAAATCTTGGATAACAGGGGAAATCCCTAGTTGTTTTGCTCTAGGAGATATTTTAAATAATTAGCTTTGATTAACTGATGCATGAAACCTGTGGAATGTGCGTCAAGCTTGGAGACACATAATTCAGGTCCCTACTAGACTATGTGCTTTACTCTTAGCAATGAAAGCTACTTCTGCTACCAGTCTACAAGCATCCAAACAATCCAATCTCCGAATCTCTAAATCCCCAAAGCACAAAAGGTAGCTTAATTGGTATACCTTTCAAAAAAGTTCCTAAGTCCATGCAACGAGGCAACGAGAAATTTTAATTAAACAAAAAATATAGATCAATTTTCATCTTCAACTGTTGGCCTCCTTTCAGATTTCGATTCCGTCGGCTTTTGACTCCCGCTGATCTTAAAAGGGGACTTGGTGTCGTCTGCTTTAGCAGACGGCGGTCTTTCAGTTAATAATTGCCTCAGCTGCTCGTCATCTCTCGACTTGTACATCTAGAAGCAAGAATTTTGGTTGTATAATGATATTTTAATAGGAAATGTAATGTAAATACTTTTCCATCGGTTCCTTTGACAAGCGTGTCTTGCACTGGAGCAACTTCAGGGCCCCACTGTTCCAAAAAGTGTCCCAATCTAGTCACTCGTTGCTGGGGCGTGGTGACGGTGTGACTTCCACCGCAATAACGGTTGCACAAGTGATCAGCACTAGAAACAACACTAACGGCATAAAAATGCAGAGAGAGAAGAGTTTCCTTACCTCTTGGGCGCCTTTCCGCTCATCAGCGCGTTCTCTATCAAATTCAAGTTCTTGCTAGTCGGCAAACTAACAACAAAACAAGCATAGTTTGATAACATTGAAATCACTTACTGTAAAATTTCTTTACCATTTCTGTTGTTTCCTTAACTGGTCCAACTCGTAAGCCAGATACGGTGCCATGCTTCTGTTCGGTGGGAGAGCAGCGGGTTTCGGGAATAAACTCGGATCTACTTCCTTGCGCATAACCACGTCTTTATCGCAAGAGATGCAGTTGACGTTCCTTAAAGGAATGAGAAATTTAAACAAATGCTGCAGATATTCTACAGTGGATATCCCTTACCTCAAATATTTGCTCTTGGTGCCGGCAGCTTCGTGCTCCCTCTTCATAGCGCTCAATGCCTTGAATTTTTCCTGGAGGTTCTTTAGTTTTGTATTGATGAACTCCCTCAATGGAGTGAGTTCGTTCCTGTCCATCTTGCTTCCGACATTCTTCTGCAGGTCTTCCAAGGCCTGAGTCCATAGTACTTCCTAGAAACAGTTTACAATATGTTTGAACATTTTAATCTACACTTTCCTTGCTAATGGGGACATCGACTATCGACATTACTCTTTCGGCATGATTCATACTTTCTAGTATTTGGAATTCCATGCATACTGCCTCAACTCAACCTCAAATATGGTTTATGAATTTTTGAACGATCGCTCACCTGTTGGGACAGTTTTCCCAAAGCTTCCTCTATCGTCTTGCTTATGTCGCCGCAAGCTTGATCGAACTGTTCGAACGACACCTTCCTGTTGATGACACAGGCGTCTGCTTTATCGGCGAGCGCGTCCTCCAGATCTTCTCTATCCGCTTTGACGGTCTTCAAGAGCTCAATTTGTTCGTTAATCACCTGCGAAAAGTTTCATTAGTGCATTTGCTGCTCTTTTCCGCGAACGATCTCACATCCATCGCGTGTTGCTTGATGGCGGACTCCTCGTTCAAACCGTTGATCAGCGAATGTATGTTGGAGAGGTCTTCTTGCATCTCCTTGATGTTCTCCTGCACTTCCACCAGATATTCCCTGTCTCCCGATTCGCCACTCTTTCTGTGAACAACGGTTGTTGATGTTAATAGAATATTTTTCAGAGTATTACTGTACTTACACATGCGTCTGCTCCAGTAGCTCTCCTAGCGTTTTGTCGATATCGTTGATACGATTCAATAGATTGCTTATCTGTCTACCGTACCCGGTATCCAGGGAGTTGAGCTGAGTGGCGAGATCGTTCAATTTAGATTCTAACATTTTGCTGGCGGCTTCTGATTTCGGTTGCATTTCACTTGTTCCTAAAATTTCATGATATTATTGAAATTGAAACTACTCCCATTGTTTCTTATCAGGTTGTAACATAAACTTTGATTATAAATCCGCTTTACTTACTTGTGCCTAGTTGTTTCTTATCCAAATCTTTTATAACTTGAAGGGACGTCTCCATGCTCTCCTTCGCATTAACTAGAGCTTGCTGGAGGACCGCGAGCGCTTTCTTTATCGGCAATTTTGTAACATCGATTCTGTAAGGATCGCCACGGTTTATTAAGGCACTCAATCATATCAGTAGACTAAGCTGGCTGAACGATAAATTCCGTATATAACCTCACTTTTGCAAAAGCCGGTTCTTGCTGACATTGGTCGTGGTGAGATGGTTTTGGTAAAAGTGAGGTTATGTAAGGAGTTTTATCCTTCAACCGGCTAGAATATCTAATTTCACCATAGAAGTTCGTCATACTTATCGATATCCGCCGATAACTCGACAGCTTCGCTTGAAAATTTGGCAGCGACGGTCGTGCTCTCGCTGGGAACGAATGATGCCTCCGGTTGGGCTGCAACTACGGAAGCGCCAGGAGGAGCAGCTTTGGAAAAGTAATGAATTGAGTCGTGAACAAAGTTCGAGATATCGATTTACTTGTTTTTAACTCCTCGACGGCCTTTTCCAGCTCTGTTAGTCGTTCGTTTAGACTGCTTAGGCCGACCAGAAGGCTCGAATGTTTTTTCACTTGCGACTGAGACGTAGTGGATGCTTGTGGGATGTCCTCTAGTGACTTCTGGTTGGTGTCTACATCTTTCCCTGTACCTAACAGAAGAATTTTACTTAATTTAATGAACGAATCTCTGGCTGGTGGTTGTGCTATTATTTTCGGAAAAATAAGTGCACATGCAGCTGGTTTACTATTATGAGAACCTGAATTTTTACCTTTGATTGCGTCTTCAATCAATGATGCCATTTTATCCGTAGCAATCTCGACTGCGTCCATCCTTTTCGTTAAAGCTAGCACGTGGTACATGTCCAAAACAGGCGTCTCTTCAGATGACCTGGAATATTAAATTTTTTTTGCGTTATGCATTTCTAACGTGTCATCTAAGGTTACTTTATAGCTTTTATTATGTTCTCATTGCTTGGGAGATCAGTTAGCTCCTGTATTCGAACCTTCAAATCTGCTATGTCTTTAGCCATTTCTTCTATTTGATCTTTGCTGATAACCAGGGAGAAAACTGGTGCGTCGATATCTTTCTCGTGGCTTACCACCATAAGCGAATCTGAAATAGGAATGTAAAATAAGAGGAGGTCAGCATATGGCTCTTGGGTTTTTACCCCTTTTCTTTTCAATCTTCGGTTGTTTTTCCTTTTGTCCTTCGTCTTTCTTCCCTTTCTCCTCTAAAAAAATACCGAGTTAAGTCTTTTCTTCGTTTCTTTTCTAGTTTACCCTACCTTTCTGTTTGTTATCCGCTACTGGTTTTGCGGGTTCAGCCTTCGCTGTTTCTGGTTTTTCTGGTTCGTCCGTCGTGTCCGTTGTATTCGTCAGTTTAACCGATTCCTGATGGTGTTCCGTCAAAGTTAAGCTGCATGGCTGAGAAGTTTTCGATGCCGCTATGATGTAAGACTGTATTCTGTCGCTATCGATACCTCTGAACTCTACGTCGGTATTGGTCAGTTTTAGACGATTTATCATCACGTGGAGAATCGTGTGGAGAACGGTGAAGTTAACGACGCCGATCTAAAGATAAAGTTATTAAGGATATTAATGGAAACTGTAGTACCACCCGATAATGCTTTAACTAGAGGAGAAGTCACATAGAAATGGTATTATTTTTGGTGCATAACACCTATCTTAAACGCTTTCCTGCGTCGTGCCCCTTTCTATGTAGCTTTTCCTCTAATAATTGTTAAGGCTGTCTCCTAGCGCTAACATTTTGGACATTTTCAAAATCATGTATGAGAGGAAGTTTTAGATGTGGTGTCTTACCTCGGGCGTGTTTAAGGCCAGATCGACCATTTGCGGCAAAGACAGGGTCGTTGTGCTTTCAGCCATTTCTTTTCTGGATCAAAAAAATATTCCGAAACAACTACAAAAAGTGATTTGATATTATCCAACCTTGCGACGTGAAATGTCAGAATAACGTCCACGAATGTCACACCGGTGCTGATAAATATACAGGGAAACTTGTATACGAAAGATTTTTCTCGTGGATAAAATATATTTCAATAACAAATAGATTACTCCATAAATAAAGTTCACATTGTGAAAATATTGTCTGGGAACCGTCGTTGTCTTGGTCTAACATTGTTTCAGCGTGGAGTGCACGCGGACGTTTAATTTTTGCTCGAAGTCGTACTGCGTGTACTGGCTCATCTGTTCTAATAGCAATTTTCCTTCTTCCTTGCTCTAAAACGGTACAGATCGAACAGTGACGAAACTTACTTCACTTTGAGGACTTTACCTCGGGGTTTTTGATCAGCAACGAAGCGAGTTCGTATTGGCAGAACGCAGACACGTGAGCATCCTCGGAATTCGGGGGGATATTCTTCCTCAATTCCAGGCATTTCCTAAAGACGACGACACTGTTGTCGTACTGTTTTTGAACGCAATAGCAACAACCTAATATGAGCTGAGATAGGCCACGCATCGGCTCCTCCCCTTCCGACTTCACACACCGACATGCTAAACGAATTGAAAACAAAGGTATGTTCACATAACGAGGTGTATGTACACAGGTCATCTAAAATAAAATTGGTCACACGTCATCACTGCAAAGGCTCAACAGATTCGATGTAAACAAACATGCAGATGTAAGTAATCCCAGAATGGAAGCGGCAATAACGCTCATTGTCGTCAACATAAAATTTGCGTGCGAATTTGAGTCTCCATGGAACAGTTGTATGCCTACCCGCCGCTACAATTGACGTATACATGATGTTACCGGGTCACGTGCGAACAATTTTGTTCAAAGGATCTGTATATATATTCGTTTTTAAAATATAGTGGACGAGAATAGCGCCATTCAAAATTTACTAGGCCGCCTCTGGAGAATGTATCTAATAGTACTATTATCAAAAAGTATTTTACTGCGCGCGTAAGACCAATCGGCTTAGCGCAACTTCAAAAATCGATAAAAAAAATACCGAACGCTTCATTTTTATAAAATTTGGTATGGTTATTCAGTGAAGTGTCATTAAGAAGTTAGGTAAGTTTCAACTCTTTCCTCGAAGGAGTTTCGGAGTTGTGATCAATTTTCTTACCACCTCAGCGCTTGGAATTCCCGTCCACTATATACATGAGCTGTCCATTTACCGTATATGATTTTCATTATATTCTGCGTGCTACAACTAGGTAAGGCATTCCAAAGGTACAGCATTTCGAAGACGAGCAGATTCCAGAAGACGGTCCTTTTTGCCTTGATCATATCTAAGTCGGACGGAAAAAGTTTACACCTGCGCGTCAGGAACTCGTCCAGCTGCGCACCTTTCGGCATGGAAGCCGTCAACGTTCGTAGGTTTTGGAATAGGGAGGGGTTCGAAAAGTTCTCGCACGACCCTTGAACAGAATACGTAATTAAATAAATTGTTAGTGTCAAGCTATTTAAGATACGTTAGTTATTACCTGCGCATATTGCAGCGAGGTAACAATAGAACCCCTTCGACCACCTACTGGACGACTTGAGAAACAATAGCGTATTCAAGGCATGCTCGTAGTCCAATTCTATCAGGTAACACCAGGCGATTTCGTGCATACAAAGCGTCTTCATTTCCCTCTGGTCGGAATTGCTCGCAGCCTGCTGGAAGGACTTGAGGGCGTCCTTTATGTTGGACTGAAAATCGAAACGGTAAATTGTCGAGATGTCGCTTCGGGTATAACCTTACGTCTAAGCGGTACGCTCTCCCCTGGAAGAATAAAATCAAGGAGGACGTCCCGAACTCCTCTTCCGATTCCTTCAGGAGCGAGAAGGAGGCCTCCACCCCCGCTTGAACATTCGTGCCGTCGATTGCGTAGAACGGGCGCACAATGGTGTGGTACCACAGAAGGCATAACCTAAAAAGGGGAATTTAGAATAGGGGATAAAGTCGGTCATTAAAATTTTACGATTGCAAAAAGGATGCTGTCAAAAAAGGTATCCAAAGAATCTTCGATACCTCAAAAGATAACGTCTGTGGACCGTAAACGGCTATTAATGACCTTTTAGCTCCTTCAATTGAGCCTGGAAAGAGAATACTCACGTCGCTAGAGGTGCTCTCATGTCGGTTCCAGTCCTGGCGTACATCAGGCATGCAATGCCGTGGTCTCTGTCGGTCGCAAATCCGAAGAGATTAATTAGTCGGATCAACGATGGCGGCAGCAAAGAGACGCCGAGCTGGAAAAGTCCGTAGCCGAAGGAGACCGCACCCATAAGGCGAATTATCACATCCCTTTCTATCTGTTTACCCTTGCTAGAAGTAGAAAGCCGGTTATCAGTCGACAATTGTGGTGTAGAATTGATTCACTGTGCTCAAAGAACGTTTAGTACTTACGATTCTTTGGGAGAGAATATCGAAGAGAGACTATAGGAGGAAATAGAAGTAGCGAAAGAGCTCTGGCCGAATCTCCATGAAGTGGATAAGGCGTTGTTTACCGAAACGGATTTCGGCAAGACTTCTGGTTCGTCAGAGACTCTGGAGTAGTCGCAAGAATGGAGGGATTTAGAGTGAGGGACTGAGGAGGTGTGCAGGTACCCATTGCCGACGCTCGCGGTTTCCAGAACCTCCGGTTCCTCGGGTAACGCAGCATTGTTACTCTCCGGATCTGAAATTGGGAAAAAACCGGTCCAGTCCGTTAGTATTGAATTCCATTTAATTCCTTACTATTCAAGAAGAATTCTCCGACGTTCTCCTTGTACAAATCCAGTATCTCCTTGTACAGCCTATGGTAGATCTTCCAGGCTTTCCTCAGCACCCAACTCCCCTTGAAGTAGCCGGTGATGTCCTGTTGGAGGAACGACAGGATCGCGATGCAGACCTGGGAGTCGGCCAGGATGATCTGAGTCTCGATTTGCTCCGCGTAGGACTTCGCCGGTTTCGACACGGCGTTCGTCCCGAACATCCTCTGCGTTACCGATTTCAACCAACCGGTGTCGAGCGTGCACCGTTTCTCCACCTCCCTCAGGGTCGATGTTGCCCTATTGAGTTTCTCCTCTTCGAAACTCGTTAAGGCGTCCTGGGGGATAGTTGTTGTTGGTAATGTAATGTTATGTTTTTCGCTACTAAATATTTTTAATAACGTGAGTTTAAAATTTAACAAGATACTAAAATACTGTCTTAAACTAAAAACTACACCTTAAATTTGTTTATACAAAAGACACCAATGCAAGTCTTACCCTATTAGTGATGTGCCACTCTTATCCATATATGCATTAGGTATTATATGATCCAATTTTGTACTTAAGTTTCACTAACCAGCCTAAACGATTTCTAATCAATGCTACGTACCATCATTAGGGCGAAGGCATATCCAGAGTACATCACTAAACTGTCCGGATATTGCAGGAACAGCCTCTCAGCCTCGGATCCTTTGTCGTTTATGATTAAAGTGATACCTTCCCTCGATAACTTCCATTCTGGCTGTTGCGTTTCGTTTTCACTGTTCGAAGGCGCGTCGGACCGATTAGGGTAGCTGGAACTTGCCATATCCTCTTTTGACATTAGCTATCGTACATGTTGAAATAAAATTTGCGGTTAAAACAGATGAATGGATGATTATCACATTTTGAGTTGGATCACCGAAAATTTTATCCTCGTCTGACGTTTCAGGTTTTGATTTTGTCAGGGAAACGTCCGTGCTATGACGTTACTAACGCAATCGCATTGCTAAGGGATGATCGGCGTATCGATTTTTATCTAATGTATATGAAATTTATTATAAGAAGGGTAGGAGGGCTCTAATAACCTTGCTGATATTTTTAATTGGATAATTTCTTATATCTGACAGTTTTAAATGGACTATTTAGATAATAACTACTCAAGGGTATTGTTGGTTGCCGTTCATAAGGGATCTAAATAAGACTAAAGGGAACAACTAGATCCGTCGGTGTAATTTTATAGTATATGGTGAATGCGCCACCCTAAAAATGTTTAGTGACCTTTTCTTGGATAATCTACAAATCAGGAACGGTCCAATTACAAGAGCATGCATAAGATTTTTAAATTACATCCAGAAAAAACTATAGTCCTAATGAAAACGAAGGGGAACTTTCTAAATACCTACAACTTCAACATGGCTCGAAGTTCTAGTAAATACAGGACCTTTAACCATCTAATCTACGATTTATAAATTTCTATAGAAGGGTCTTTCGTACATGTTCTAGATTTATAAACCAGTTCAAAGTTCTGCAAGCACGTATGGCGTTTTTAGGTAAAATCTATAACTTCCATTACCGCTTATGAGTGTGAAGATAGATTTTCTAGGAAAATCTATAATATTCACGCAGAAAGATCCAACATTAGAACCATTACCACCTTGTACCATGAAATCTAGAATCTACATATCTGAGCAACACATTAATGGGCCTTTTCTTGGATAATCTGGATTTCTGGAACGGGTCTGTTACGACAGCATGCATAAGACGTTTTAAATTAAATCTCAAACCTTCTATATTCCTTACGACCACACACTATCTTATCTAGAGTTTATAGATCTCCTTAGAAGGGTCTTCTGCAGAACTATCAAATCTACAATTTTAAATAGTTTTTATGAGCATGAAGGCAGGTTTCCTAGGATAATCCATAACTCTGGCATGTTATAAAGATTTAGTAACAACTATACGATCTTTTAGCATTAAATTTCCTCAAAGCAGTGTTGGACCCATTCCTTGGATAATATAAAATTCTGGAACAGGTCAGTTCAGACAGTAACTTCCATATTCCTCATGAAAGGCAAGAGCGCCTTTCGAAATACCTGAAATAAATAAGGGGGATTTTTAAAATTTAGTTCCAAATGTTTTACACATCTCGATAGTTTCACATCATCTGAGATATTCTTTATTATATCATATATTTATAATTCATAATTATACTTTGATATATTTTACAACCTCAAACATTATACTTTTCGTTTCAATATATTTATAAGAATACACTTAGTACATATACGTATATCATAAAATATATCTCAATATTTCATTAACTAAAAACTTGTGCAAGTTTTTTCTACAGTATCACAATCGCATTTTGGAACTCTCTCATGCATGATTATATTTCACCGCTGAAAACGTGTAGCTTTTCCTGGAAATTTCTGATTTCATCGAGATAGACGAGGTAATCGTGGAAATGGCACCGATGGAATGAGAACTGAATCTAGAAAATAGCAAAGAAAAATTGAGTGAAACGGGAGGAGTTCGTTGAACGTGAAGCGACGATGTAAAAGCAATCGAAACCCCCGTTCGACTCAATTTTCCTCTTCTTATCGGAAATTTCGAGTAAAAAGTACACATTTTGGATCCTTTTGGGGCGACCCGAAGGACCGCCCCTAAGCCGTCCTTGAGCATATACTTACGGAGTATTAGAATACCCTCGGAAAGGTAACATTAGAATTCAACTAAAAACTAAAATTCGGACGCCCCCCCCTCGGAACGGTCGTCCCCTCGAGACGATAATCTCTTCAACTGTTTCTTCTTGAAAAAAATAAGAAGTAATAAAAACGTAAATAAAAACTATTATATACAAGTACAGTTTAAGAACTACTTGATTACAGATACTCTTGTTACCTACAATTAGTACAGATAAAATGCTTTTCATCTTAACAAAATAATTCGTATATCGTCAGGAGACATCGCAACTTTACAAGTACACTATAATAATAATAATAATAATAATAATAATAATAATAATACACGGAAGCACAAAAAATCACAATTGCTTATTTGTCCTTTTTAAGAACGAAAAAGTTTCAAGAAATCAGGCACGAGAGATGGACGTACCAACTAATAATTGACTAATCAATGAATTACTCCGGATTTTATGGTTAGTGCATGGGAAAATATTCCCGAAATTACAAGGCAGAGGTCAATTTTGCTATACTTAAAGTGCACTCGTTGTATCACTGACGTCATACGACTTCGAACTTACAGATGGTGAATGCAGGTGGCGCTGTTTTAGGAAACTATTGTGTAGAACGAATGAAATTTGTTTGCATTACTTTCTAGATGGGAGTGTTTTAAGAAAATATGAGAATCATTTTGCTGCCTTCTCCTCCTCTCGTTGTTTTTTACAGTGTTGATACGTTGTCCATCTCCAATGTCAAGTAGGCCTTATGTCACATATTAAGGATATGCACACAACAGTAACTCACTCTGGCATAACAACCTTCTAGCCTCCAAAAAGAAGAGACACCTCAAGTTTGAAATTTTGATGTATGTGATCTGTTACAGATTTTATTTGAAATTTGTTAAAACTTTCCATGTTCAGTGGTTTTCTTTTTGAAGACTACGTCGTTTTTATAGGCTAAATCATTTTTTACACCCCTAAATATGCATACTTAATAATCTTAAAATTTAATCAGTTGCAACACTCATAAGTTCAGAGCTCTTTGTTAACAGAGTATAACTCTTACTTTAGTGGAATATCTGATATTTTTGGGAATTTGAACACTAAATACTAACTACAATGTATATATCGTCTTTTGCAATCGATGTTTTCCATTTTCTATATATAAATCCTTGACTGAAACGATATGGGATTTTTAAATACTCGGAGTAAGATTGATATGAGATTAATAGGTGCGTTTCGAGAGGTAGTTACGTTTTATAAAAAAATATCTATCTGATATTGGTCTTTTAGGATTTTATATAGAAAAATAGAAGGTGACGTCTCTTCAATAATTGAATCCATTAAACTATTTTCCCTAGGCAACAACTCTTTGTACCCGTTTCAGTGTTCAACCCTGATAGTTTCCTCTTCAATACCTACATAAAATTTTTACATAAAACATAGATATTCTCACTACGGGTTTGGAATGTCATGTTTTACAAGATTCTCTTTAAATAATTCTGAGGACCGTTCTCGGCGGATGTGCACGTTTCTCAGTCTTTCTCCTAAAACTGTCCCTTTAACGGGAACCGACGAACGCACTTTCTGGATGCGTCTCCAGGTTCTGCTGGAACATGCTGTTGTTGTTCTGTTCCCTGGTCGAGGTCTCGGCGTCTATCGTGTTCCCGGATTCTATGTCGACGTTGCTGTCGCTTTCCACGTCGTGGACGAATCTGGAATTTGGAAAAAGGAGTTATACGTAATTTTAAGGGCACTTTTATGTGGATTTTGGCTGTAACGTGGGTATTTATTTGGACATTTCGATACAAAATTGCATATTTTCAATACTCCCTGCATTATTTTGCATATTTTGGACATTTACCCCACCCCCAATATCCTTTTTCTATTATCAGTACACATACCCCCATTTGAATTTTTTGGAAAAAGGGGATGATTTAATGTAAATGACCCCAATAAAAAGTTTTCCTTCTTTCCCTTATTCGACTATTATAAATTATATGCAATTACTACAAAGGAAACATCTCGGATTAAAATGTTTCAAGCAAATTTATAACTAATTCACTTAATCAATACTCTGATAAAAGGATAATTAGTAAGTACACCAAAAACTTGTTACATAAATACATGTGTATCCACTGTAATGGAGATAACGTAAGGATTACCAAACGTTGATAGATTTATTTGACAAAGGAAGACAGTAAAGTAATTCTAGATGTAAGTCCTGTCATTTACGAGATTTTGTTTCGAAATGGTCGAAAAATTATCATTTAGCTACCCTTGCAACATGGAAAAAATATTTTTTCCTATACTCACGTATAATGTTTTTCCTCCCCTCGCATCTCGCAAATGACGTTTGTGAGGGCCATGATGTAATTTTTCGCTAACGTTAAGGTTTCTATTTTCGATAATTTCCTTTCCATTTTTATGTGGGGGATTACTTCCCTCAGTTGCTGAAAGAAAAATCGAGACAATACGATTATTTTAGACTCTCCTTTGACAGAAAACAAGATTACTGAGTGATAATGACGTTTCTAGTCCGGGTTTAATCAACTAAGCACGCAGGCAGTAGAGAATGTTCTTTAAAGATTTTACTCCTGTTAAACGATTCTTTACTAAACATGAATACAGAAAATGAAATAGCAATTGTTGAAAAAGCCTAATATCGAATTACGTATTTCCATTTCAATATTAATTTTAAATCTAAACTTCTTTTGAAACTGAAATGATATTATTTAAAACATCTGAAAACCTTCTGCATTTCATTTTGAGGCAATTACACGGTTTAATGCCCCAGAAGAGCTTCTGGAATGTTTATTATATATATTCAAAGTTTTGTAGCGTTTAAAACTGCAAGGGAAAGGTTAAATGCTTCTAGAACTCACTAGATACAATTGTAGAGGCATTTTAGCGTTTCGTAATCCCGAAGGAAACTCTTATAGTATTTGGATTCAAAACCAAAACCCTTCTAGATTCTACCTGAAACTATTTACGAAAATCTAAATGTTTTCTTTGGTCTTCATATTAAATGTTAGGGCATTTTCAGCGGTTAAACGTAAAAGTACCAGGAATTTTTATTTAGGATACCTTGTGGAGGCTGGAAATTACTTATAACATCAATAAATCTTCTATATTTTATTTTGAAGCAATTTATGTGATTCAATGTTGCTTCAGAACTTCTATGAATGATGATTCAACAAATTGTAGTTTAAAATTAAAATGAAAAGCCATGGCAGAAGAGGAGGGTCGAAATATGCCTCAAACATAGACATCGTCTAGATATATTTCTCAATTGTATTACTGGTAGCTGCAATGTAACATTTTTTTAAAACAAACACAGGTAAACGTAGCAACACGATTTAATCAGTTTTCCAATTAAATTCGGAACGTTAAATTTTTTCGATCAGCATTGCCCAACTTTTAAAATTCGCCCAGACAGTTACATAACAGCTTTAGATACTGTTAACGACCGTTCAATTTCCCGAGAAGAAAAACTATTATTAAATTTTTTTCCCCGCCGGCCATATCGAAATCACGCGGAAGTAATTCTGGTATGTCGCCGTAACTGTATTTCCATTTGATGTTTTTGTTATTAAAAATCGATTACAAACAAAAATCCGTATCAAGGTGAGGGGAACTGAGTCACAATTTATCCTTTCTAAAAATTTATTTATGGAAAAAACGTGCGCAATTATTATTAATCGAGTTGCATCAATATTTTCACGAACCTCGAGGCTAAGGTTGAGGCATAGAAATTTAACGTGATGCGCTAAATCGAATTAATAACATGATCTTAATTAGATACTTTTCATTAATACGTGTCTCAGTGAAAACAAACGAAAATCATTGAGTTTTATTGTCGACATCCGGTGCGTCGTCCAACTCATTCACTCTTATCGTTTTATCGGGCAAAATTAATCCAAGAGGGGAACACGTATAAATATTACGTATTGAATATGCACGCAAATTTTTATTTACTCATTACCTGATAATGGAAGTGTGTATGTGACGTCAGGTTGGAAACACACAATATTTTATGTGTTGTCATTTCACTCAATATACACACACAGAATTTATAAAGAATACACGTCGGAAGTAAGGATTATGGGAGGTTTAAGTGTGAATCTTCTGAATTCAATTATCCTTCCTTAATTACCACATAAATTCCCCAAAATTTTGGGGACACTTTCGCTAATTTAAAAGAGCCCTCTAGTTTTGCCCCCGAAATTTGAATTCTAGATTATTTCTAACGTTTAACATGAAAATGAGGGAAATGTCAGTAAATTCCTTTTAAAATTCCTGTAAACCATCTCTATTACCATATTTGTCAATGTCGCTATCATTATGACGACTTTACGGCGGTCTTATGGCGCTTTTGCCCGGTCTTAACTTGACAGGTTATATGGAAATGAGCTTTACCCATTGAAAATGCAGGTAATGCGAAAATTTGTGATTTCTTATCAAACGTAGCATGGTGGAATAAATGGAAACATACCCTAAATGCGTATGGCGTCAATATCATTAAAAATAATCAGCGAAATATAAGTCTGCATAATTAAACATTAATTATTTGATTATTAGTCATTCATACAGCATCTTAGGTAAAGAAATGAAAATGACATTTACTGCAAAACCGAAGAACAACAATTTGAACAAGAAAACAGCTTGGAAACTCAACAGAAATCTACAACTAAGGAAATAATAAAAATATTTCCAAGCTTTTCTACATTGTCCAAATTCTGTTTAACCCTAAAGTGTCTTTTTCAACTGAAAACCCATGCAGGACTCGTAAACATTTCTAATTTCTGACCAAAGCACTAGTGCACGTCCCCCTTTTAGGAGATTTACACTTGGCACAAGTTTCAGTTTAGACCCTTAGGGACTCGAACGTAAAATAGATTTCATTTTATTTATTGCTTTTACCTCGAAAGCATCGTTCAACGAATGCATTCTCATTCTCTCTCTCTCGTTGCTTTCCAGTCTCCTTAAGTTTCTCTCTCTCGCACTAATACAAGTTTTCCTCCGCCTAATCGTAGTGCCACTGGATGCGCTCCCACTTGAGGCGCTCCCTGCGCAACAATAAGAAGAACGTGTATGCATGTGGGAAAAATGGAGTGTTCAGGTAAATTATTCATCGAAATGCGCAGAAGTGACGGCAATTTTTTGGAGGCATTTAAAAATTTCGATACTAATGTGATATGTGATTAGTGGTATAATTTTAAACCTGTTTGTCACAAGAGAATAAAATCAAACTTTCCATGGCACATTCTGATGAACAATCTAAGTTAATACAAAGCACGTGAGAGATTAGGGAGATTACTTTCTTCTATTGAAGAGTAAATAAATGAAGTTTTAAAGTTTAATATTAGATTTATTTATTCAGGGATCGCCACGTAAACCTCGATAAAGTTCGCGAAGCGTGTAACTGAAATTAAGCTCCATTAAATCTCAGGTGAATTACTGTTAAGCACGATTATAGGTCGGTAGCGAGAGGTGATTTGGGGAATTTTCTGGAGCGTCCTTACCTCCATGTTTTCGCCGTTTCCTTCCCATCGCCTCATCGCTGCTGGACTCTGTGAGATCGTCTCTCCCGTCGTTCGTGTGTTTCCTCAACTCCATTTCTTCTACTTCCACATCCTCTTCTTCTTCGTGCCAAGGCGCCGTCATCTCTAGAGAACGCATTATTCGTCAGGCGCCCTGGAACACAGACAGCATATTTAATTACAAAGCTAATGAATTTTTATATTATTTATTCTATATTTCTAGATGTGATCAGTACTATATTCTAGAATATACATTATCTATATATGGAATATCCTAGCAGAAGGATCTAGGCACCAATTAGTCGCTAGAATCGCTTGAATCTGGAAAAACGCCCAGGTGTATCATCAATCAGGCATATTTCAACACGTGATCAGTATTGTATTTTGGAATATCTATCATCTGTATATAGAATATCCTAGCAGAAGGATCTAGACACCAGTTAGTCGCTAGAATCGCTTGAATCTGGAAAAATGCTCAGGTGTATCACCTATTAGGCATGTTTTTAGATACGATCAGTACTGTATTCTAGAAGATGCATTGTCTATATATAGAATATTCTGGCAGAAGGATCTGGAATCTGGATGTAACTAGAATTTGCTGGGATACGGAATTTTCGGTGATTGAAGGCTTCAGAGGAGCTTCTAAAATGACCATCCTCTATATTGTAGACCAGTTAGCGTTTAAAATTAAGGATTATGATCGTAGTGGTGGGGGATCGGCGCAAGCCAACGTGCGCAATCGTTCTTTACTCCCTGGACGACCCAAGTACTTATTCGCGTTTAATATTCTTTAATTTCTTTAATCTTAACAACCCTTAACCTCTATTCTCCTCGCGATGTGGCGTCGTGGGGGAATAGGGGGCAGTTCAAGCGAAATGCTTGAAGCGTGGTTTATGAACGATCTCTTAGGAAAAATATTTGTTATTACTATACGGACGTATATTGTGTAGATGTCAATAAAGATACTGTCACAATTTCATACATGGATGTACGGTTAAGGGGTTAAGCGAGGCGTGGGAGCAAAATTACATGGTAACAGGAAAAGTGTAAGGGTTAAAGGTCACAGACGAGACGATGCAAAGAGGAAGCACAATATATATTTCCACCGTAGATTGAAATACTTTTATTGATCGAAAATTATAGATTGTTGCTCGAAACTTTGTCCAATTTAGGCGTAACAGTTAGACCTGCTGAAAGTGTACTCTCTAAATCTGTTGCTGCCTGAAAAATTTTAGATATAGCGTTGCAGCTATGATGCTGGAAAGGCTGCAACGTTCCTCTTTGTCGTTTACTTTCTGGAGGAAGGATTTTATATGCGCCGGTGGCGAAAAGCGATTGCTTCCTTTTTTAACTTAGACGTTTTATTATTCTGAATTCATGAAAAAGTTACGTCACTCACACAAGTCGGGTAATAGAAAAACAAAGTTAAGCTGTTATGTTAAGCAGACTGTGGATAATTTTTGAATACTTAATGAAAAATGTTAGTCGCGAGAATATAAAAAAGTCCATGAATAATATTGAGGTCATAAAAATAACGGGTGAGAGAGGAGAATAATGATGACGACGACGACGATGATGATGATGATGATGGGTTACATCGACAAGGACGAAGGGAATGAAATTATCCGGGACGCAAAAGAGAGGAAGCCGAAGCGTCGCGAAGTAAATTTCGAACGTTTTATCGATGGAATCACAAGCACCGCGATGGTTAGCATTTAATTTTTTAATGGTTCATGGCGGAGCCGATTCGATTTCGAGATAGCGACGACGCCTAAGAAAGTGGACCGATGCGATTCGCGGAGAGTTCGTTCGAGATGGTCTGCTGAGCACCGCGATGGATTTCTAGTGGAAATTCGACCACGACGGACCGCAAAACGAGAGGACGAGGATTGCGAAAGGCGGTTATTTTACATGTGGTTAAACGGTGTTTTTTGGATCGGAATTTTGAACTTAGCAGAGGCAGAGAGAACGGAAAATTTGCCACAGGAAAGTTCAAAACGTTCACCACTCGAGGAAATTCCACGAGAAAATTTCCAACGTATCAGCACAATCAAAGTTGATTATTTTTACTATCAAAATACGCTTCTCTATACTGATTTCGCCTCAACTGCATACTGACTGCGTCGCCTGCTTATTTTCCCTCCAACTGAGACTACCGCAAAATTGCTTAGTGTTAGGCGTGAGTAACTGCAATTTTCGTAAGTATATTTACCCATGGTGGTGTGTATTGACTAGAAAGTTAAGTACTTGGTATTGGTATTGGCGTTATACCATGATGTTTGTACAGTACTTGGTTTTTCACTCAACTTGCAGTGTTGTATTGAATTTTCCTCGGTTGCTTAGACAATCAGCATCGTGAAATGCAGTCTATAGCGAAATCCCCGAATTCTCAGTACGACTCTAGTTTAACAAAGGATTTTTCCGCGTCGTTTCTCCAAAGATCGCAGGTTTGCGCGTTTGCAGTCACGTCATTTAATTCGGCAAATCGACTCCGCGGCGAATTAGCATCATTTCGTCGCGCAAGAGCCTGCGTTAAAACAAAAACGAAAAAATTCCCCGTGTACTGTCACATCACGTGTTTGCGTCCCATTAGCAATTTTTTGCGTTATTTCCGCTCTGATTCGCGAACGAGAGAGGAAAAATCGTAAACGGTCGATTTCCTTTTGTATTCATACCGGCAGGGGCGAAAAAAGCATATAGATAGAAAATTTCCGGAGCGCCTTTTAATTTTTTCCGCGCTAAGAGTTTCGGAGGAGTCTCCGAGTAATTAGATTGGAATGATTAAATATTGATACGGTTTTTTTCTCGCTTGGGGTGTTTGAATATTTATTAGAGGGGTGCGGAAAAGGGGTCGTTAATACAAAAATTCCGCTGAAACGTCGATGGTTTTTTGAATAAAATATCATCTGATATTCGCTTCGAAACGGGATAGAATTGGAGGAAACGCGGGGGCGTCCTGACCTCGTACTGCAGAGGCCGCCATCAAATTTGTAAAATACTTTTCCGAACATTTCGAAATACTGGATTAATCCTGCGAACGACGAAAAATCCCTTTGAACACAATCAATGCCGAATGGCCGACGAAAGGCTACATGAACCCATCACCTTTTCACATCCACGCCGATGGTCCCGACAGGATAATTTGTCGCTCAACGTCTCGACTTTCCCCTCGGTAGAGCAAGATTGCTCCTACATTTCGAAAACGAAAAGAAAAACGTACCTCGTGACGTAACGGCGGCGTTCGTTACGCATTCTGAACTTATGTCGTGAAAGTTATAATTTTGTTCTCTTACAAAATATCTTTCACTTAGAAAGTAAATACTTCTCGATCGATGCAATAAAGATTTGCCATAAAATCGCGAGTGTCACGCGTACGAGAGGCAATCGAATATTACCGCATTCGATCCGCGCAATTCGCTGTTTAAGTGCTTTTACAATTTTTATTATATATTGCACGTAAATGACGAAGATTCCGCACCTGGAAACACTAGATTAGATGATGTATTACTAGTGCTATAAATTATTTCCGAAAATCGTGTGCAAGTTTATAGAAAACTTACATCCACTTTAACACACAGAGCCCTGTAGTATTTCAAACTTTCTGTAAAGTTGCACATGCCTACTACATGAGTTCAAAAAGTTTCAGCACTTTAACTCACAGAATTTAAGAGTTGTGGCTGATGGTACGACATTGTTAACGATCGTCACCAATCACACATTTTCAAAAATTCATAAAAAAGTTATCTTAATTTTAATTCAATTGAAACTTTACATAGTGAGTAACTGGAATATACTTTAAAAGTTATGAAAGTTTTAGTTCACTAACTAAAGGAGTTCAAGAGTTGTGATTGATTATCGGGTAACATGATGCATTTAATGCAATTTTTAGCAAACGCAAATTTCGAAAATTCGCCAAGATGCGACAAAACTTCAGATTTTGTTGAAACCAAGCACGATACATAACGGCAATACATTTTATAAATTTACAAAGTTTCAGTGCTCTAACTAAAGGAATTCAGGAGTTGTGACTGATTACGTCGACATGACGCACTTTCAGCAATCATATATTTTCAGTAATTCATAAAAAAATCAACGTAACTTCAATTTAATTAAAATCCTACCAAAATAGGTAACTGGAATGTACTTTAGGAGCATAAAAAGTTTCAAATCTGAAACTGAAGAAGTTTAGGAGTTGCGACCAAATGTATTAATTACAATTTTCACCTAGAGCAGATTTCGATTTTTTTTTCGAGAAACTCACAAATCGGATTTGGTTGAAACTCCACAAGTTGTCTAATGAAACTATACTTTAGAAGTTTAAAAAATATCAACTCCCTATAATAAGGAGTTTTCGAGTTAGAGCTACTTATGCGGCGACATGACACACTTCTTGCAAAGTTAATCTATCACATTTGTATAATTTCTGAAATCGTTATTTTAGCTCCAATTTAGTGCAAACTCCAAACGGAAAATTGCTGAAACTTCCTTTAGAAGTATAGAAACTTTCAACTCTGTAACTTATTGAATTGAAAATTGAAACAGAACTTTCAATATCAAATCGTTTCCAACTCCTGTTGCTAAAATTTTCACTATGACACTTCCATTTACATAAATTTCCGTAAGATTGTGTGTCCAAATAAAGTTTCATTAGCTCTTTTCACTGAGGAGTTTCGGAGTTGGATCCACTTTTCTAACGACTTGACATCGTTTGAGACGTGACCACTCGTCTTAACGACAAATTCAAAAATTCATAAAAAATATACTGAGATTTTGATTTCAACAAAATTTGCTGAGATGGTTGAGTGAACTATTATTAAGAAGTTAGGCAAGTTTCAACTCTTTCTGCGAAGGAGTTTCGGAGTTGTGATCACATTTTTAATAACCTTACACCATACTATTGCTGTGTAATTTCTATTACTAATGTAATTTCGTTCCAAAACAGAACCCTACTTTCACATTTCTAAAATCTTTCAAAAAACACTCAAATTGTTATGAATTTCCCCTATTTACCATACCCTTGAACTCAACATGATGTCAACACTATACACGCGCTGCTCGATTTTCGCTTCCATTTTTCCCCATTTACGAAAGCTATTAGATGACCTCTCGAACTGGACGAGCTCGACAATTAGGCCCTCTTAAGGCGAATGCGTCATTTGATAAATCAACACGGTGGAAATGGTCGTGGAAATGCGGGAAATTCTGAATCGTGTCGAGCGAAAATTCTTCCACCTTGTTTAATAAACTGGAATGTTAAAAGGGGAGCTTTTCACGACCGTCGTAAATCCTACGGTAAAACGGTAATAAAAATTTACGTTTGCATATTTTATTATGCAAAATAAAGAAAATGGAGCGTATTTATTTTAATTAGTTTTTCATGGAAAGTAAAACTGATCCGGTTGTATACAGTGTAGCTTATCCCTCATGGATTCGGCGAGTTTTCCATTAAATAAGTTCGTATATTGTAGTACTTACGGCAAGAGGAGTTTCTTTTATTGTCTAAAAACTGTTGAAGTGGAGGAAATTTACGGGAACTCCTCGAGAAAAATTAAAAATTAATTCGTTAAAGGTAAGATTACTGATTAAGTTGGTACTGGTTGTGTCGCTGTTACATTTTGTATGGTGACAATAATAACAGCACAGACGTGAAATTAATTGGAAATATCATACCACAATTACCGTCTGCTTAAAAAAATATTTCAACTCACCTCTGTGAAATCTGATGCCACTTTAACAATATTATTGTGATTTTTAGACAGCACAACGAACCGCACTCTAATTTATATGTATTTGTCTCGAAAATATTTTCTGAATACGTACAGGTGTTATCCGTGTATAAACAGAGAATTTATTCGTGTTGTTACGAAATGCACCGAACACGAAATAATATAAGCGTTCGTAATTTAAAATCTGTTGACTCGGCGTTAAATACGAACGATGAATACGAAAGTAGATTAAAATTGTTTTAATTGACCAAGGACGGACTTTAAATAAGTTTCTTGTGTAGAAAAGGAATACGCCTTTTCATGGCAATCAGTGCACCTTTACCGATACGTCGGTAATTAATGTACGTAACGGGTCAGTCATGATTTACATGAGAAATTACAGAAAGATTATTCTTACCTGAGAATAGATCTGAAACTCGAGATCTTTTATAAACTCGCGATCAAAGAAAGGAGTCCTTAGAAGTGACGTTTATATGCAACTTAATGCGGATGAGAATTTCTAATACCCGTAAAACGCTATGAGATATTACATTAATTCATAACGCTCGAATCTCGTTCTCCTCGTTGTTCTGAGAATTTTGTTAATTGGATTGAACATTGTTTTCTATTTTGTAGCAGCTAAAGCAACGCCCGCGGAAATGTAAAGTAGGCGAATTAATCTTTGCGTGTATATCTATTCAAATTAGACACTTTTACGAAACTTCCAGCATTTATGTTCGACAATTTCAATTAACCGCGACGAGGTAAATTAACACCTCGGTAGAAGGAGGAATTGAGAGAATTTTCGCATGAAAATGTGTCGATATGAGGTACGAGGTAAGTTTACAAGCTCTCAAGTGAAAATAAACGTTACTGAAATCATAGCTTTCTTAAAGAGAGAAAAAACGAACGAGCCGAACGACCCGAACGGCGCTTCAGCGTCGTGCCACGATTCTTCCTTTTATATAATACACATACAGTTATAGATTCACATCTGAGCCCCCCCTGTCCCTTACACTCGTTCCACTACTTTTTGTATACAAAGTAATTTCTAGTACTTCGGCATAGACAATATTTTCAGTCATATCCTCACGTGGTATTAGTATACACTTAGAAAAATTATAAATATTAAATATTTATGTCAAATGGCAAAGTTAGGCATATACATACATACATAGATATAACTAATTTAGCAAATATTATTAAAATGTGGAATTGTTTATGTGTATTATAACAAAACATATCCACATAGTAAATATTTTAAAACATTTCAATGCAAAGATGTTTTAAACGCCTTATAACTATTCTTCAATCCAAAAGAAGAAATACTTAGTTATCATATTAAAATCTACTCTGTATCCATAACATATACCAGTATATACACCTACGACAGCTAAACCAACTGCTGAAGAAGAAAGCCAAACAAAATACAGAAGACCGATCAGAACAAATATTGCTAAGCTTGGTCAATAGCCAAATCAAGTTTAAAATAAACTACTACACCCCCTTTGTAGAGAAAAACTGACAATTTTTAATAGTAAAATGCCCTAACTGTAAGGCGGTTTTAGAAAAAAATATTTCAAATAAAAATTCGCCTCTGCTGATCACTGCAATAAGTCTATGGAATAACTTGCACATCACTTAGCTTGATTAATAAGTCATCAACTGGTTAGTAAAAGCTAGTCAGTTAATAAGGCTATATAAAGCTCAAACGAGCTCAAGAAAGCTCAAGGAAATGAGTCCATGAAATAACTTGCAAAGCACTTAGCTAGTAATCAATTGGATAGTAAAAGCTAGTCAGTTGATATAGTTATATCAAGCCCAAACCATATTTAGCAATATGACTCCAAATTAAGTAGGAGCTATATTAATCGTGCTGATTGCAATGCACTAATGGAATATTTAGTGACTGCAGTCTTTATTCACTCGTGATGTTAGTTAGTCGCTAAATGTTAGTCAGTCAGTACAGTTAAACTAGTCAAGCAGTAGTAAGTTCCGTTAGCACATTCTTAACTATCCCTCTGTATTTTTTACTTCAGTAAGAGCTAAGATGCAATGAGTTAGTGGAATAGTTAGTCAATGATTGGAATCACCCATTAACTAACTCACGATCAGCTGCAACTTAGCTTCTGACGTAGGATAGTTAGTAAGTTGACGAGTACATGAAAACTGGTCAAATCTGTAAGTTATTTAGCTAGTCATTCTAGTTAAATCATTCAATGCATTCTATTGCTTACGCCTTAGTAAAAGCTAATTGGTTAGGCTGACTCAAAGACTTAGAAAATCTCAAAAGTAAAGGGTCTTATAGGGAAAAATGTTTTGGATAGAACTTAAAAGTAATTATTACGTCAGTTCAGATATGAAGTTTCATAAGAGTAGGTGAGAAAATGAAGAAAAGCGGAAAATTTTTAAGGAGCCCTTCAAGGGAACTCAGTTAAGATAGCGACTATGGTAATGGATGTGGATCCACTGAATAGAACATTTGTGTGTTTAAAGTAACACGTTGGACTAAAGTTTGAGATAATGCAAAAGTGATTAGAGGGGAGGAGGAGGATTTTATTAAGCCCAAACACAACGTTGCCAGTTTTCCACTAAATACAGTTTCTAAGGAAACGTTAATACATACATTCACACGTATGAACATTTTTCCAGCCAGAAACTTAGACTCAGGGAGCTCAAAATGGCTAATCTTGCAATCGGTTTAACCTTCTCATTATGTGATGTATGTAAGCAACAAATTTTTGACTTTATTTACTAGTAAAAGGTTGCAAGGCGATGCAAATCTCATTTGTTGCGAATGATCGCAACGGTCCCGTTTTAGGGCATCGTGCGAGACGAGACTAATTAATTTAGGAAAATCAATAACAACTCTAGACGGCGCCTGTACACACAAAGGCTATTACACAAACCGAAATATCTCTGTTATCCTTAATTTTTCAACGGGAGTTCGCCGTGTTTTCGGCAGGACGAAACGGCAATCCTGACGGAACGGCGTTAGCGGTAGGAAATCGCGATTTAATATTTCATCGAAAGTACTGTTTGCTTTTACGATCTTCGCGTGGTGCTCCGGCCGGATATTAATCGAGGACGAATTGAGCTCGATTTATTTTTAGAAATAGAGAAGAAAAAGGACCGTTATGATTTTTATTTCCCCCGGGCAAACCTAACGATTGTAGTTATTAGGAAATCTTAAGAGCTACGCATCAAAGCAGTAGCGATACAAGGTAATCTAATCTCGAATGGGAATTAATTTGTTTATAACGCGTTATGTAAAGTACCTTTTACGTACCGATGGTGGATACTATTCATGTCACAGAGTTGGTTTGTAATCGGGGAATTCCGACAACTTTCATAATAACCCATATTAACGTCTTCGACCGATGTGAAATAGGATGCCACGAGTTACAGACGTGGTTGCTTCACGGAAAAGTTGGGTTAAATATTTTGGAATGTTAGAAACTTTTGAACCTTGGATTCTTGGGGGAATTCACCGTAAAATATAGCGAAAATAACTGATCATCGAAGGCATGGGTTCATTTAACGTTTTTTTCTTGTTATTGAAGAAACGTGCAGTTCCGTTAGCAAATTTGAGATTTTAAGGTATCTGAGGGGAAGCGAGTCGGAATTGAAGATTTCGGGGGTCGCGTTTGGGTCGGGGAAAAGGGGCGAGCGGTACCTCAAATCGTGGCGAGTATCCCCATCAGCACCCGGTCCACCGAAACGACACCACGAGAACCGATGGCACCCGGAAAGCGTACACGTATCTACCCGCGACAGAGGAAAGCGATAGAAGGTATTGGTTTGCTCAGCACGAGGTAGCTAGTGAAACTGAATTACAGCGTTTCGAAAAGAATTTACAGACCGCTTTCCCGTTAGTCGGTGAATGGCGATGTAAAAATCTAGGTCGTCTCGTTCGCGAGCAGTTTGGCAGCGCACACCGGCGTGCCACGGGGTTCTCCCCCCGGGCCCCTCCATGAGGGCAGGTTCATTGCCGAACGACGGCCGGCTCCGAAAACAAAACGACGCGCGAAGCCGCACGGGCGCACGCACGCGAACGCGCGCGAAGAAAGTGAGAAATGTCCTCGGAGTTACGCAAGACC
Organism: Cryptocephalus primarius; assembly: GCA_963576515.1. Taxonomy (NCBI): domain Eukaryota; kingdom Metazoa; phylum Arthropoda; class Insecta; order Coleoptera; family Chrysomelidae; genus Cryptocephalus; species Cryptocephalus primarius. The sequence goes on along the minus strand of OY754948.1, from coordinate 12,908,060 downwards.
GTGCCGATCTTATCGACGCTATTTGCTAATTAACGCTAAGGTATTCTCGGCTCCATCATCTTATTTCACCAGTCGTAATGTCGTTTTTCCATTCGAGCCTTTCACTCCAATTTGAACTGTGACTTTTCGCCAACGACGCGTCTGAAATATTATGCAACGGAAAAAATCGCGAGCCATTCAATCAGAGGTCGATTTCATCTCAGAAGCTCATTAAATTCTTAAAGAAACCTACTCGTTACGCGCATGTACTCGTCATAAAATCTGTGCTTTTCTCACGTTTCCATCACTTTTACAACTATACTGTCACGTCTACTTAGAAATTTAAAAAAAATCTTCCTAACCCATCTCCTGCCACCTCAATCAAAATGACACCATACGATACCGTACCAACCACGTGATGAAAACTAAAAATTACTACAATTTCTGCCGTAATTTCACCGATCCATAAATCCAACGATAAACCAACAGTACAGTAAAAAAACCTCAAATTTACCAGTAATTACCTGTTTAGTAACGTTCATTGACTTAACTAAAGCATTTGACACACTCAATCACGAAAATAAATCGAATAAAATAGGCATAACAGGTACAGAGAATACATTTATACGCAACAATCTAGTGGATAGAAAATTAATGACAGGAGTAAATCAATGTACCAGTGGACCATAAATGTAGGTGTGCCACAAGGCTCCCTATTGGGCCCATTGTAATTTATAGTGCGTATAAATGATAAATTGAATTAAAAGGAAGTCATATCGTTCCGGATGACACTATAATATTTTACAACGATGAAACTTGGAATTCCAAGGTTCTCCCTCCTCCTCCCTCTCCCGAGGTAATAGCTGACGAGCACCTCTTGGTTAAGCTGAAACAAATTAGCTTTAAATTCTAATAAAATCCTTTTGGATACAATGGAATGTTACAAAATTTATTAAAAAAAATTAATAGTACCTGGGTATTACCTTTGCCAGTCATTTAACAAGGGGATTTGCATGCCCCATGGTCAGCAACTCTAGTTACTGGCGCCGCCAAAGGCAACGAGAAGAATCTAGGGGAAGAGGCGTAAAATGTATATTTAAAATAGTCACACCTCAGGCCAAGTGTTTCCGTCCTTCGTTGTAAGCTAATAACATATGCTTAGATCTTTTAATTGATTTTAAATACACCACACTCTTCGTATCGAGAGGATGCAATTTTTTTCCCAACATCCTCTCCATATAATTAGAACCGTGTGATTTTTTTGTAACTAAACCGCTTTCGACTCCGAGATCTTCGCTCCGGGCCGTATTTTTATTTAATCGCATGAGGACTGATTGGTACGTACGGTGAAGTGAATCGGTGCCCAAGTGAATGAGAGAGGACGTACCGTTATGAAGATGGATCACTGAATGAGGAGAAAAAAGTAGGTGAGAGCGCCATTAAGCCTAATAGTGATAATGAGTTTACTTATTACAAGCGGAGAAATAAAGAAAGTAAATTCGATGGCGATACTTTACAAGGAACGATGTTCCTGGTACGTAAAGATCACGACCTTGCATTGCTTGAATATACAGAACTGTATGAAGCATACCTAACGGTGAGATGAAAGTAGGAAATAAATCTCGTGAAATTAAATTGTGCATAAGTGATGATCTACCATACTGTGGAATTTCCAAGCAACCTCAGGAAATGTTCCAGAGAAACTCTTGGCCATTAAGACAACTAAAATTTATGCAGAGCAATCTAAATGCCTTCTAATTGGGTGAAAAGCCTTGTGGATTTTCCAAAATACTATATAGACCTAATTGGGCTTAGAACAAGGTATAAGTATTCCTTCTGGAGTATTCAGCAGCCTGTCAGATCTTTTGAAACTTAATAAAACTATCTAGAAAAAGTTTCAAAGTACAATATTGGGCTTACAGTATTCTCATTTTCCTGGAAAGCATTTAGGATGTACTCTGGCATTTCCAAGCTACTTTAAGACAATGATCCATAGAAATTTTTGGTCTTAAAATCAATTAAATTTCATGCAACACAACCTAACTGCCTTCTAATTGGGCGACAGACCTTGTGGACTTTCCAAAATACTATATAGACCTAATTGGGCTTAGAAAAATGTATACATTGTCTCGAACTAGATTAGGCTCTTTTCTGAAGTATTCTGGAGCTTACTAGATCTTTTAAAATCTAATAAAACTCTCTAGAAAAAGCTTCAAGCTTCAATATTGATTTTATTTTTCTGGAAATGTAATCTGGCATGTGCTGGCATTTCCAAGCTACTTCAGAAAATGTTTCAAAGAAACTTTTGTCCTTTAAAGCAGCTTAAATTAATGGAGGGCGACCTAAATGCCCATGTAATTGACTGAAAGTCTTTGTGGATCTTCCTAAATACCATATAGACCTAATATAGCTTAGAACGATGTTCCTGATGGGTACGACCTTGCATTATTTGAATCTACAGCATTGTACGAGACATACCTAACGGTGAAATGTAGGTAGATAAATAAATCTCGTGATATTAAATTAGAAATGCATTATTTATTAGCGTTATGGATAAGTATCGGCGCTCCTTTTGTAATTAAGTTTGATATTGCCGCGTTTTATAAATTTAATAACTATTGTAATGTAGTCGACGTAATTTAAAACTTTGATCGACGAACAGACCAGATCCTATTGATTATCGTCGTAATCCCTGCAATATAGTTATATGGAACTTGTTTGGAATCGGCTGGAAAAGTTTCAAAAATCCCCTACAAAATATATTACCAAATTTTGCTGCCTGTACAAATTTGATGACTGAATTGCTTTAAATCGTTAAAACTCGCAAACAGGACTGGAAATCAAGTAAACGTAACCAAAAATGCAGATGTACCTTTGCCCTCGTGTATTTTCCCGGCCCGACGCAATGAAAATTCGCTTACATTCGGCTTCTTATTATTATTCATTGTTTGATGTTTTCTCGCATCTCTCGAGGAATCGACGACGACAATCACGTGCGCTAGTTTTTCACCATTATCCTGATCAGAATTGATGGAAGTGAATAGAAATCTCTGGAAAGATTGGAATAAATAACTGGAAACGTGAAATATTTTGGGCAGCGAAAGGGACTGTAGTAACGAACATCAAATTTTGTTCCCTTCACTTCAAAATGCGGACTAATTAACTACATAGTTGAAATTTCGATACGCTTGCAGGAAACGTATTGTACATAACATCCAATTATGTAATAACGTAGCTAATGCAAAACAAGCTTAACGTGGGTATTCCATACGTTCGTCCTCTCTAATGTTAATTCGTAAACAGAAATCAACGTTCATTAAACAAAATCGAATCGAATCAATAACGACCGATTTACACCGATTCTGTTTATCTTCGATGTTTACCCGATGGTTATCGAGTGTGAACTGTTATTATTAACCATTTTTCTTCACACAATCGGACACTTCCGCTCGCTATCTAATTGCAAAGGTCGGCCATACTTCCGGTAGGTGTGAACGAATGGAACCGAGGAAAAAATATAATGATACACGGGAGATTGATAATGCGTACGTGCTTGACGGCCTTGCTGCGCCGTTTGACATTTAAACTCGGAAAAAATTCTTTTATCCGTACCCGATTCGATCCAGGGCTGGCTCGAAGGAAAAAGATCGAACGACGGGCCGAGAGTCGAGTAACTGCTTCTATTTACGTAAGAGAAAACGTAATTAGGGCGCTCACAGATCACTGCGCATACGATAGTTGTCCCCCACGCGCATGTAAGGATACACGGACACTACTGCGCAGCTCAATTTGACTCCCCATGGGTTAGTTCAGTTGACAAATAATTTTGCTTTCCTTTTCTATACGAAAATACTTAGTAAAGTACGGACATTTTGAACATTTCCATGTATGAATAGTGCTGAATTGACTACAACTATACTGAACCGCCAGTATTGGTACGATCGATTGCTGAAGCGCATGTTTTGTACATCGGTTTATCGAGACGAGACATCTGGTAGTTAAATAAATAAGTTAAATTTAAAAAAAATTTCGCCACACGAGTTGCACATGTCATATCTCACAGTAATTCAAAATACGTATTAATTAATCTCTTGTTTGTTTGTGATTATTCGTTAATACAATTATTAATAGAAATATTTACAAGCATATCGAGCCAAAGGAGTAAGAGGAATATATGAATTTATGGCAAAGAGACGACTAAAAAATAGACTGTCAATCATTTTTTGCGCATAAGGGGCGGGGCATCAAGGTGGGTGTGGCTTGATTAGTAGGGAAATTAGGCGAGGATATTTCAAAAGTGTTTCCGTGCCGTTCCTTTTTCCAGTTGGCTTTTCCTATAAAATCGTATGAATCTGTCGCTCCCCTTCTTTCTTCTCGTGAATAATATTGATATTTAATTACACGATTTTTTGATCGATGATTTCCATTATAAATATTTCAACGATAATCCAGCAAAAGTAAATCCAATTGATTTAAAACCATTACAAATATGTGGTTGGTAAAATTTTGACAGTTCCTTCATTCAATCAAGTACTAATTGGTTCCTTCGACCGAATGGAAAGCTATTAAATTTTAAATATAAATTAGCCGTAGACATGCGAAGGTGACTAATATCATACGAGACTAAAGTCAGCGCTAATTAACGCATAGATAGTAATTATGATAAGGAGTAGACAGAACTCAACTTTCTACTGATGAAATAACTCTAGGTAATCGTTAGGAATGTGATCAATCACGTCACGTGTTATATTTGTTTCCATGCAATGGAATTTAAATTAATAGTACAAATTTAATTCGGATACTCCCACTACTGCCGTCTTTTTTTCTTTCGATATTTTTCATTCTTCCTCCCCGGGTTACGTTTAATTCCCTTCGAATCGACGACCTTTACGAAAAGAAATAATGTTGTGGCATCCATGGGGATACCATTAAATCTCCTTTCTTATGCTCCCCATTTTCTCATTTATTTCGTTCTATTTCGGGAGAGCAATCCCCCATATGTATTTAACTTATTAGCTGAACGGAAAAACTTTGTCGTTTACGGGGGCCGATTCCTGCGTTTGGTCTTTTAACAAAGCCAAAGGCTTACGGCGGTTTTATGATTGTTACACAATGCAAATCTCGGCGCAGAGAACCAACGCCCTCAAAGAAAGTCGTATCAGGTTGGGCCAAGGATAATCGACTGCTGATAACAGTCTTTTCACATACTTCTGATTCGATTTTTTCCGCTGACCATTAGTGGTATTATCAGGCGAGTTTATAAATAAACGAACAGGATTTCAATGGGCAGAATATGCAATTCAATTTACGTAAATTACCGTACACTTTTGCATTACCTGTTGTCATGATTCGAATCAGGTTATTCGCTACATTTTTGGGAAATTTTCTTACAGATTTTGGATTTCAATAATTTTGCCAAAACGGTGATGTCTCTTGAGGACCACCGAAGTGGCTGTAGAAGCAACCCCCGAGGGAAAACCCCGGAGCGACCTTGCCCTAGGCCTTCACAAAGGCAAGTTAAGTAAAGAGTTTAAGTAAACCACCACAGAGTTTTTTAATTGCTTGTCGATAAGTTAAAGCAATTGCAACTCAGTGTCATTAACTCATTTGGACTTGAGCGAAATAACATTGTTGGGGATTCGTAAGTTTTGTATATATTTGAACTGTTATGTGCACTTGCATGTAACAATAGTTTCTAGCGCCATCTACATGCTAAACCCAGAACCTTCCAGGCAGCCCTCGTAGATTTTTTGCTAATTAACGTACATTTCCTCGTGAAAATAAATAAATTTAATTTGAAATTACCTTCACTTCAAATGTTTCTAATGACAATTCACAAAGAATTTACTGTCGGAGGAGTGGTTTCTAGATTAATCACGTACGTTTGTTGTGCACTTTTGGATAAATTGACAAATTACTGGTTTGCCTCGCTCACCCGTTTTTCCTTAAAGTTCCTTACATACCCATGCAGTGATTGTAAGTAGATACAGTTTATCAATGTCGACGTATCACTCGTTGAAATTTGGAAGGCTGTAAGTGTTTCCAATATTTTTGTCGCAGATGAAAATACGGCATACTAATGGACTCGATTATCCGGTGTGGGTGAAAGGTGAATTCGTTTTTAAAGGACAGGTGACTTATTATCATTCTGACCGCAGGATGCATAATGGGGGTACGCGAATACTGACGCTGGCGAAACATTCCCGGGGCATACAGGAATATTTAATGAGGAATTGTGTGTAAACCACGTGCTTATGTTTGAGGCACATTTCAACCCCATCTCCCCCACGTGGAGACACACTGCGGCTCATCTAGAAGCTATTGTTTATTTCTTAGAAATTCTAGATTTTCCTATGCTACCTCACATAGGGCAATTACGATTTTGATCGATCTCGAAATTGCAAATTTTGCAAAAGTTCTTCGAGGGCCAGGGAAGAAATTCAAAATTTCCTAAACGGCCTCGAGTTTTAAGAACGTTCGCTTGTTCGCCTTGTTTTAAATTTCGGGATAAAAGTCGAAAAAGAAAAGTTTTCCCGGATGGAATCCACAACATCCCCCTTGTTAGTACAAAAATATACGCGGCGTTTGTATTTTTATTTCAGGGGATATTAAATTACTAGCGCAGAGGAGTTCCTTCTTCGAATCAGTTATGTCTACGTTCGCCAGGGAAATTGACAGGAAAAATAGAAAAACTTGGGAGCAATAGGCGCAAGTGTTGATTGAAAAGTTCGTACTTACTTCGGTTGATTTATCGAAGCGGAGGGTGTCCCTCAAATCGGAAACATGCGCCAAAAAGTAATCTGCAACCTGCAAGAAAATTACATGAAATATAAAAGTGTCAAGTGTAAGAAATTTCAAATGTTTTCACATAACTATAAAGATAAAGGTGTTTTAATTAATGAGTCAATTAATCAGTGTTGCCTTATACCTATGTAAAAAATTTTGTGGTCTTAAAATAAATCGATTATAGGGTAATTAAAAACTTGAAACATCTCAAATTTTTGTATTATTTTCAAAACGTCCTTGTCTCTACCCACTCTCGATTTTAGTTCAAGATCATCTAAAATTAGATCAATCACCTACTACTACTACTACTACTACCACTACTATTAATCCTTGTGATTAAGTTCTAACCATTTGTTGACAATATCCTCCTTTCACAACGTCGATCAAGTTTTATTAATACGTTATTAAAATGCTCGCATTGTTACAACCTGAGTGATAAATCAAAAGTTTAAGAAATCGGCAGCTCTACCGGAATCCTTGCCCCAGATAAATCGAAGATCCGACGAGGATGATTTTTTCGACCATGGGAAATTTCAGGAGCGCCGAGGCGAGACCACGATCGAAATATTTTCCGCGAAAACGAAATCGCTCGCGAAAAGAAAAGCGTGAAAATATTACGCCCGGGTAATTCGTTTCACCTACCGTAACGCAACGTATGCACGAACAATGGAAACGATAACCGGTCCGGTTTTAAATGTTAACTATTTCTGAAACAATGGAAAATAGCAATTTGTGCAATCGGTGCAAATCCAGGGCGTTCCCTCGGGAGTTTTCCCGGCAATCTCCGATTGTTTCAGGGAAACGACCCTTAGGGGTCTACTGAGGAGTCTTCGATCTACTCCAGTTAAAACTAGGGAGCTTTCTTAGAACAGGGGGACTTTCTGCGGTTTGGGAATCCATGGGACTTTTCCTGGTATGCTTGAAGCAATAATTTTTGAATGATAGCATCCCAAAATATCTGGATTGTTTGGAATCAACGAATGAAGACGTCGTAATTTTTACATAGATTCTAGAGGACTTGTCGACTGTTCCAGAAAAATAACATCTAGAATATCCTTCCCCTGCTTATTCTGCTGTTACTGCAAATAACTTACTTCATGCGCTTATCAATCTACTAGCGTTATATGCGAAACCCGAGCCTACTTACGTATATACCTTTTGTGTGGCGACATTTTACTTGCGCTTTCATTATCAGAATCCGAGGTAAAAGTATTTCAATGATATACCTGCCTTTCTCTTTTAGTGTGTCCGTATCGCAGTACTATGGAACGGGCATTATCTGTAAGCCAATCCGGACGGGTGATCTCGATAATATCGAGGCGTAAGTGAAATGCCATCGTGCATGGAGGTGCCTCGAGGGGGAGGCAAAGTTGGAAAGAGTATCGTTTCGAGTGGCTTCGAAGGGAAGAAGTTTCGAGTTGTCGCAACCCATCTTCAGGATATTGTTAGAAAAATACTCAAAATTTTATTTTGTAAATGTGTACTTGGAATTGGAAGTATGGAATTTATATGATCTGAAGTGTGATCTACCCTGAGTACTATTTTCCATTAGTAAGAAGAAATAATTACCATCGATAATTATCGTCATTGAATGCGTCCGACCGAGAAGAAATTCGAGCTATTCGAACAGGATGCAAATTAGGCAGTTTCGATGGCCTTAACCTTTTGTTTTCAATTTTTTCTCTTTCACATTTCGAATATTCAACATTTTGCATAACAAGTTTTCGACGTACGTACAGTTTCAACATACTTATTTTGATTTATCGTCGACTTTTTTCCCATGTGTATAATCGAAATGTGTCTTACTAAGGGAAAACTAATCGCGCCTTATCTGTTCGTTAAACTCGATCCGATGAGGGGTCATCGGGGAATTATTATTAGTGTTGACCTAGGACTCGAAAAATGTTTATGGTGACGTATCGGGAAACGACAAAGTTCCACCTAATACGCTAAGTGAAATTACAAAATCCGCCGCAACTCTCAAACCTCAGTAGTTGGAAAGCTGAAATTTCCTCAACTTCTAAAGAACACCTCCAGTATATATCTTGCGGAGTTTCAACGAAATTGAGATGGAAATCGCATGTTGAAATATTGTCAAAATTTAGGATTAGAAAAAAATGCATGAAACGTGACGTGTTGCAGCAGAATCAGTCACAACTTCGAAACTTCGTCAGCTGGAGAACTGAAATTTTCTGAGCTTCTAAAGTACATGTTCATTAAATAACCTGCGAAGTTTCAACGGAATCTGGGCTGTGCTCGGAATGTAATGAATTTTTAAAATTTGCGATTGGAAAAAATGGATTAAATGCGTCATGTTTCGAAATAACTAGTCATAATTTCCAAATCCAAATAATTACAGGATTGAAACTTCATTAACTCTTAAAGCACAGCTCCTTTAAATATCTTGCATAGTTTCAACAAAATCAGAGTAGTATTCGCATTTTCAGGAATATTCAAAATCTGCGATTGGAGAAAATGTTATTAAGTGCGTCATGTGGCCTCATAATTAATCATAATGTCGATACTAGGTTAGTTAGACATCTGAAACTTTTTAAAATGGTAAAGTATACCTCCATTAAATATCGTACGGAGTTTCAACAAAATCCGAATTGTAGTCGCGTTTTAAAAAAATCTTCAAAATCAGCGAATGAAAAAATTTGCATTAAATTCGTTATAATGCAGCATAATTAGTGATAACTTCGAAATTCCGTTAGATACAAAACTGAAACTTTCTGTACTCCTAAAGTAAATATCCATTCAATCTCATGTGGAGTTTTAACAAAATCTGAGTTATAATAGTATTTTTTAATATCTTGAAATTCTGTAATTACTAAAAACAGAATTAAATGCGTCATGTTGCTTCATAATTAGTTATAACTTCGAAACTTCCTCAGTTATAGAGCTGAAACTTATAAAACTTCCGAAGTACGTTCCAGTGACACATTTTGTGGACTTTCAGTTAAATTTCTACCCAGGAATTTTTTCACACAAGTAAAGTTGACTATTACACACACATTTTACGTAGATTCTCGTCAAAAATGATTCTTTCTATACGACTCTACTTTTGATTCCAGATAAACTTACCAATAAAATCTTATAAAATTTACAACATGGCTACAACACTGGAGATTTGCAATATGGTCCTCATAAAAGTCTACTAGATTTAGTCTCGTTTATACGACAGCAAACGTCTCCTGTTTTCTTCCAGAAAAGATGTATATTAAAACACTGATTATTTCGTTATCTCTATTTATTATTACCGTTTGGTGTATCAATAAATTTCCACTTGTACTGATTGATAAGTTTTGAATGAGAAAAGCAATCTACTTATTGGGCGGAGCATCAAAATGTAGCAGTGATAAAAGCATAAAAGTGTGATTGAACGTAACTTTTAAAAAATTTCCAAGATAAAAATATTGAAAGAACGTCAGGATGTTTCATCCTTAAAATCATCGTCAGTAATCACTTCTTCTCTCAAGACCGATCGAGTTATAACCGCTTCGATTCTCCTCGAATTAAATAAATTGACTGTAATGAAATCACTCGGTGTCGAAGAAGAAAAAATCGAGCACTCTTTTCCCTTCCCCTAAATAATTTATTCAATTTTTCACCCTCACAAATCCGATTTCGCGTTTCGCCCACGTCCTATTCGTCGAGGATATCCTCGGAGATAGACGCGTTTTCATAACGTGCTCGTGCTCCTGAAGGAATTACCATTACAAAGAGATTTTGAGGAGTTATATTTCGTTAAGACGGCATTCCTCGGGAATACACTTTTCGAATCTCTTTTCCGAAAGGCAATACTTTTGACAGATTAACGCCCTCATTCCCTCAGGATTTATTACAGTCGCTTCGTGGATGCGACCAGGAAGACCATCGTTATTCAATGACGAAGAGAATAGTTGCAAATCATTCTTGCTGTGTGCTTTAAAACTGTCAAATGCAAGTACTGACTGATTCAAAACTAAATTCATTTACGTATCTTTCTAGGAATTTCCAAAGAATTTCGAGGATTTTCGGTAAGTGTTGATAAATAATTGCAAGCGATCAATCAATTTAGAAGTATGGGAGCATGGGCGATCAGATAAGTTCTCGATTTATTTCAATAACACATGGAATTTGTAATTTAAACACTATTATCGCCTTAAATTACTACAAAAGTTTAAGAGATAAATCTAAATTGCAAGTTCACCCAAAATTCATACAGATATCAATAAAATTATCGGAAATTTGTACCGCGGCATATCGAAACAGAAGGATTTTTGATTATACTTGCTGGCAGAACTGATGTATACCCATAGCATTTGGCCAATGATGGCCATGTTTTCCAAAGTTCCTTTATCAAGTGTGTTAAGGCTTCGGGATGTAAACAGGAACGCACTTGCTCCCTGATTTCACGACTAAGTAGAAAATCACGTGCTAAACTAACTCAAAATTCTTCTGTAAATAACGATACAGAGAAAAATCGATCAAAGGGCGAACAGAAATCCATTTTTCGGCGGAGGTGAGTCCTCAAAAGCCCAAAAAACCATTCAATTCAGATAAATTATTTATGGTTTACCTTTTCCCGACGACATCAGCCCTTCAAATCTCTTCTCGGGGGATGGAAACGCCGGAGGAGTTCCCGAGGAACCCTGAAGAGACGCCGATGCCATTTTGCGCGGCCGTATTAATTCGAGGGGGTGGGAAATCTCCGACTGCCCGGAAAAATCGTGGTGTCGACGACTCGTACCGGAGGAAAAGACAAGAACGGAGTAATTGCCCAATTACTTACCCCTACGGCTCTAGAATTAACTATCTCGTAATTGAATGCAAAAACCCCAATTAAAATTAATATTATTCGAGAGCGCTATTAGCGTGCAAAAAAGACGGTCTAATTATCTTTCTTCCTCTCTTTTCTCTCGGAAAAAATTCTAATTAACCGGTCAAAATTCGTTAGTAAAAACTTAACGAACGAATTGAAATCAAATTTGGTAACCAAAGACAGTAATTAAATCAAGGATGGAGCGAATAAACAGTCAGGTCGTTTAAGGCGATATGAAAACACTAGAGGTTTTCGATGGACAAATAAATGCCAAGGTTCCGATGTAGGGAGGGTAGGTATCTTGTGTGTTTAACCTATTACAATACATGCATATGTGTTATGAAATCGATGTATGCGATTCGCTTCGGTCGCATTTTATAACCGCTTTTCTTTAATCTCGAGCCTTTTTTAACAAAGTTTAATAATCCGCAAGCCAGATTACATAAAACGTTGCAGCAGATTAAGTAATTACGTCACTCTCCTAATGGACGCTAGTTAAAAGCCGCACATAATTACTTGTTACTTAATATCCTCGGTCTCTTGTTATTACCTTATACGCGAGATAGGGACTAAGTAAAGACGTGAAATTTTCCCTGGAAAAACTTTTCGACCTGGAAAACTCGTCGACTTTTCTTTCTCGTTATTGTAGTTCCTTCCGTCCCATTTCCCTCGATCACAATTGCCAATTATTAGTGAATTCGTGTTGCGCAAATCGACGTTTCGGTACGTGCGCGGGCCCCCACCAGGGCTCTCCCCCCACCCCGTCGGGCAGATAACGAGCGACAAGATAGAAAGGCGGATAAATTAACTGGATTACAATTTCATAACAATTAACCGAATGTGAAATTAGTTCAACAACTTCTCAATATTCCGAGTGAATAATACGTACACGAAAGAACAAGTCGTACGAGATTCAACCTTGGGAAAAGTCCGGGGCAGATCCGGACCGACCCGGAGTGTTACACTTACTCAAATCAGTAACTACGGCTTAAAGTTTTCAACGTTAAGACTAAGTGGAGTATAAAGTAGACGCCTGAAGGAATTCTGCTCGACTCATCCCCACAACTTTCGTAGAGTTATATTCTACGAAGTTGGGGGAGATTAGTGCAAACGAGGGCTCGTAGAGGGATTTTCAAATTAGTAGCAGGGTAGTGATCGAAATGAGCCACGCTGTGGCGGAAAAAATCGTTTAACCTTTGTAGAGAGGATACCCTGTAATTGCACTGTAGTTGCCCCGTAATTTTATTACTTACAACAAGTTTCTTCCTTTTCTTAAAGAATTTATGAAATATCTACTTTACCTCTCTCTATATTTTCATCATCAACGTGGATAAATCGTGAATTACTTTTTAAAACATAACTCATTTATTTCCTCTCTATGGAAATATCTGTAAGGACTATAGTGTTTCAAATCGATGAATATAATTTTTCTAGTTTCTCCTTCCGATAAGAAGCTGGATCAAAAAACCTTATCTTTCCAGCACTCCATCATTTTTTTGTCAAAAATTAGTTTCCTCTTCTTACATTACAATAACCGATTAGATTAGAGATAACTCATAAAAATAGATATGAGATAAACAGTACAGAGATTACAAGTGGAATCTAGATAGTACCTACATACATTGGTTAAAATGTATCGAAAGATAAGGGCGGTTGCGTAGGGGATTGTAACGCATGAAAGAACCCTTCTTGGTGTTCTAGTGATTAGTATTATGCAGTAGTAGGTAGTATGGAATCATTGTAAAATTACAATTTTGAAGCATTTAATCATAAAATTGTAAGCGTCGAGCATTTTGGCAGCACCCCCATTGGTGTCGGTGTAGGTAGGACTATACGTTAAATTTTTCTTGTTTAATAACGAACGGTATCGGATATTGAACCAAGTTTTTCACTTTAACATATGCACATACGTGTACCTACACAACAGTAGATAAAATGTAAAAATTAAAAAACATGTTTTCATTCGGAATCAGCGCACTTACCTAAACCGCTTATGTTTGTGGATATTACTAGATAATGACTCGAGATAGGAACCGTTCGTGTTATGAACTCTGCCACATTTATACACATTGTATATTTATTCACGGGCAATAATCCGAAGAAAATATTTTTTACGGGCGGAGAATTAAAATTAATTTCACCCTGGCGAAACGGATTAAACGTTATGAATTATTTACCTTCGATGTCGTTGGAACTTTTCTAATTTACGAACATTCGCTGTGATTGAAGTTTGTAATTACCTACGCTTTCATTACGAATTTGAATAGCGATAATATTTAAGATTTTCGCTTAAAGTTGTAACGCAGGAATTAAACTCCACGCTCTGGAGTTAACATACGTACAATATAACACGATTGTAATTATTTTTAGCAGATCCTTCGTTAAACAGCCATAAAAATTAATTCCAAAGTTATTATCTTGCCCCTACTTTTCTGAACGCCAATTAAAAAGGAATGAAAAACTTTTTATTGCATCCGTGTCGTAATAAAAGGAACTTTTTAAATAATCCCTACCCACACGTAACGTCACGATGTTTTAACTAAAAGTACGGTCTTGTGCATGTAATATGTTACGATACTCTTATCTTCGAGTAGGTATTAATAAATTTTTAAAGTGTTTTAATCGAAAGAGGTTAGATAACTAAATTACCATGGCCGAAAGGATTTATTACAAACCAAATGAGTGCATTTTTACTAATAATTATCAGCAATGTTATGTCAAATTTTATTAAAGATACCTATTCATTTATATTTTTTGTTGACAGTTGGATTGGAGGTTCATCATTGTTTATGTAAAATTTTGATAACGTACCTATAAAAGTCAGCATTCTGAAGCATTTTTTGAGATGACTACAGGATGCTTGAGCCCATAAATCGTCTTAGGAGGTTACGCCCTCTAGAATATTTCTTGGTTATTATTTCTCAGGTTTGTTGGTTCCTTTAAACTTCCTTTAATAACACTCGTACGTTCATCCCCTCTAGGTTTAGTTTAATGGGTGTGTTCCACCTTCTAAACTTTAAAAACCCTTTAAACTGCTTAACTCATAAGTGGTCTTTAGTTAATGTATTGAATTAGGGTAATTTTACGAATTTTAAAGAATAGTTCTATATGAATAGACAATAATATTAATAATAATAATATAATAACATAATAATTCTATTATGAATTATTCATAAACCACCACATTTTAGGTATACTTCATGGGTTTTAATTTAGGTTTCTGAGAGACCTAAATTTTTCACTCTGTTAAGTGTCAAAAGGTTTTTACGACTACGACCAGTAATTTAACTAGCATGAATTTAGAATGTTTTGAAAGTTCCAAACAATTTTAAAGATAAAAGTTGTTCTAGAATTTTGAGGAACTGCCAGTGCCTTAATATAGAATCTAGAAGGTTTATAGAGGTTAAAATTTATTTGGTTCTCTGAGGAGCGCGGAAAAGTACAGATTTTCCTCAAGGGCTCCTCTAGAAGAAGCTTGCTCGTTACTAATTTGAACGGTAGAAAGTATGAAAATCTTTAGAGGGCCATCAGGAACTTTTGATTTGATTTAAAATCGAATTTAGAATGTTTATGGAAATTAACTTTAATCCTAAAAGCTACAAAATTTCATAAATCTAAAAAGAAAAATTCAGAGGTTCTTGTGAACATTTCAAAAAGTATTCATTTACTTGTTAAGCTTCCTTTCCTTGAAGTTTTGAATTTGAAAACAAATCCCATAGGACATCTCGTGGTTATCCTACGTAGAGGAATCCCCAAATCTTAATTCGATAAGTCTTATCAAACTCTAGACAGAAAATTTATATTTTCTGTCCTGAATCATGCTAGGGAAATTGTCCAGAGATGCCTTAAAAAGCTGGAAGACCAGAAGGGGTTTCGAACTTAAACCAAGGGGAAATCGCGCCAAAGAAAATCTCTAGGAGATCCCTAACAAGATTCGGAAATAAATCTGCGATCATACTACGTATTTCTCTTATGCTAGCATCATTTCCCAGATTTGATCTTCTTGGAGTTGTTATGAGGCTCTTCTGAATGTAAGGGAGTGATTCTTTTAGCGTTTACCGTTTCACCTTCTAAACGTTTTAAATTTTCCATCACCCATGGTTATTTTTGACGAGTTCAGCATTTACATTTCCATACGAAAGCGAATACCGCGAATTTCCATTCCTGTATTTGTCGAATGTGGTGTGTTTAAAATTTTATGACCCGGTATTATGAATTGAAATTGTTATGGTTCTGCAATAAAATCGAATTCGTAATTTAATGGTAGATATCGAAAAACGAAGGGTATGTCGCTTAGTGTTTGACAAAACTGTTTGGGATTCTCCCTTGAAATTTTGGGGCAACAAATCCAAGTTGGCATCCAGCTCTAATAGCAAAATTTAACCAAATAAAATTACGAAGTCATATTTGTGTACGAATGAAAGTATTTTCCTATTGCGTTACACTGTTATTAGATAAGGATGCTAAAAAATTATTGTTATTGACGTGAATTATGTGTAATTTAGAGTAATTCATCTTAATTGGTCAACTTACGTTTTTCTCCGAGACACCTCCGACTGGCTACATAAGATCCAATATATTTTCATATAAATAAAACCAAACGAGGATACGATTGAGTACTTCGAACCGCGAAACGTTTTAAAATGTTCGAAACTGTCAACAAACCGCTCGACTACCGAACGTCTACTAAAGTGTTTACCGCATTACGAAACCTATCCAACGTGGTTAAAACTTTTATCTGTCATTAATAAAAGTGTTTTCATATTTACGATGTTACATATTTTCAAGTCGGGGGTATTTATCTCTTTCCACGAATTATCTCAGTTTCTGTGTATTTTTCGGAAACGGCGCTAATCCACAGTATTTTCCGTTTCACTTTGCCTATACATCATTTGTGTTTACGTTTAGCGTTATTACATAATTAGTTGAGGCTTCGGTGATTAAACAGAAGAACCAGTTTTCGTTACGCGATGGTACAGGATAGGAGTCTCTTACAAGTTACATTGTTTTGTACGCCGAATTCAAAGCGTTTCCATCCAAGTGCGTACATGGATTTGTTGCAAACTTTATTACCGGTAAATTTGAGAGGATTTTAGGGAGGTTAAATACACCATTATATGCCCTCTTAGTCATATTACCATCGTTCATAAAACACGTGGCCATGAGTGTCCACACAGGCGATCCTAGATTCCACTTGTGACGGTTTAGATTTATTTAGATTTTTTTCTGGAGTTTTTATTCTTCCTTACGTGTAAAATTGAAATGAAATTGTTTGGAATATCCGTAAAACCATCCAGATTGCCTAAAACGTCAATTTTGGATGTGGAAGGTCCCAAAAGAGCCCCTAGAATCTTTCTCCTATATTCTAAAGGGATTCTCACTTTAGAATTAAAACTGAAAACATTATTTAAACAATTATTTTGTTTAAAATATTCTCTCCTCCTCCATAAACAGTGAATAGCAGTGGATTTGTACTTAACATATTTTCACTTCACTATATTGAGCTTCGACCGTACTATAATACAATAAATAAATGTATTATATAGGTAACAAATATAATTTTTATATGAAATTGTAAACATAAGAATAATTTATGAAGTAAAAGCGTTAGCTCTAGAGACGATTAAACTTCATCCTTTTCTCCACCCCCTCAGAAATGGCCTAATCAGAGGAAAAGCGAAGTAGAGAGGGGAACGACGCATAAACGCACTTATTCGCCAAAAAAGACATATAGTTCCTATTTTACCTGTTTTCAGATGAATTCGTTTGAAAGGTCCATTGAGATTTTCTTTAAAACAGTTTCAGATGAAACTCTGGAATTTTCCTTCTAAAGTTTTGGAGTTATCTGATGTTCAAAATTAAATTTCGAACGTACGAAATTTCTATGAACGTGTGGATTTAATTTAAACTCTAAGGAAATCTCTACAGTCTTTTCCTGCATCGTGAGTCAGAGTTTCAAAGTTCCTAGCATTTGAAACGTTTTCAAATTTTACTCAGGACCATTTAGAAAAATCTAAACGTTTTAAGATTCTAAAGATTTAAGATTAAGATTAACGTCTTAAGATTATTTTCGCTTGTTACTTTTATCTTTAATTTTTTAAATTCGCGTTAAAGGTGCGAGGAAAGTTACCAGACCGAAACCGGCTTAATTAATTTTTAAAAGTCTCACGACGTCATGGCACTTTTATAATTTCGAACCTACCCATTCAATTAATCTTCAATTAATAAAATAATTAATAATTAAATTCAATTTCATTTATCGAAAGAACTGGAACCTATTGACAGACTGGTTGCTGGATTTTTTTGCATCGTTTACTAAAAATTAACGTCGATATTTTTGGAAAACTAATCAGGACGGTTGATAACGAAACATTGATTGAATCGAGAAAACATTTAATTTTCTTTGGGTTCACCTCGAAACCGTTCCATGTCGACGATTTATCGATAAGACTCGTGACGAACTTCTTCCAGTTTAATTATAATTAACAGAAGAGATAAGACATCTACATCTTCATTTACGTCGTTATTAATTATACAATGTTTGGTGTTACGTTTAAGAAACATCTCTGTAAGGCTCTGTAGATAATTTAATTTACGCTTTGATTTCGTGATTATTTTCTAAAGGAAATTTACTAATTTTTACATTAATTACTATTACTAATAATTACACTTACTAATTACAACGTCCATTTAGAAATTCAATCAAAATGACGTTCCGCTATGATGACGTGCCACATTGATATTCAATAATTCACCATAAAATTTTAAAGGCGAACTTAACGATAACGTTTTATCTTTTGATATTCAGAACGACGCGTGACGTTTCTAATAGTTGGCGCATTTCATTAAGGCAGGTACGATATGAACACCTGCTGTATCGTTAATGGGAAATGTTTTTCCTTTGGACGATCTCGGGAAAACGTCACCACAAAAGGGAATGTTAGCGGAAATATACCCGGAAAATTGAGTATTTAATTATAGGATTTTCCTGCACAAAAGTACGATCCCCGAAGAAGTCCCTTCTTCTTGAAAGAATCACTTCAAGTTTATTTCGGTTGCATATTTTGGGATCTTCACAGTGTTGGTGCCTCGTACCTCCTTTTTAGCCCTACTAAACGGTGAAATTATACTCGATATTAATCTCGATATGAAAATTATTAAGGAATATTTATTTTTGGCCTGGTATACGTACGCACGCATAAACACCACGTTATTCTTGCAGAGAAAGGCATGACATTCCACGGTGCAACTTGTCGATTTCATTCTGGAAAAAATCGTCGTTGCATAATGCAATAATCTCTCTCTCTGTCTTTCTCTCTTCGAGTTTTATACCAAAGTAATTGCCGTCGCTGGTTGCAATTGTAAAAATTAGCAACTTATTTAATAACGAGTTGTCACTTCAGTTCTGGTCTACTTAGGCTACGAATAGTGTAATGGACTCATTGTTGGGGATAAAAGGACAATTTTGATCTCACTGAAAATCCTTGTATACAGTTGTAGAACTAAAAATGACTACAAGACGTTTAAATTTTTTTGGAAATAATTCGAACATTAGGCGTCATGTTCAAAAGGCATAATTTGCCTTGTATTTGGGTAAAATCTGCCTAAAATCACCCGCAGCGTTTGTGTTGTTTTGTTCCATTTGTATGTAAGACATTTTAGGTTTTAGGTAAATCCCACTGTTCCAAAATGGTTTCGTCACTCCTAAAAATACAAAAAACTCCCTTTTTGGAGGTAATTCCCGATAATCTGAATGAAAATAATCTAATGAAATCAGCTAATTACACTGTGAAAATGTGTATGTAGTCAGAAAGATTTAATGTTAAGGGTTAAAACCAGAAGTGGCAAAACAACCCCTTAATCCACGTAATGAAGCGACGAAAAAACATTTGTTTTTCAGTTTCTTAGTTTGTTCTTTCAGTTTCAGTCTTAATTTGTATAAATGGGGTTGGAAATAACGACGACATTTATTTTCACCCCTCTTCATCCCATTTATATTGAGATACTTTTAAGTTTCCACGTAATTTTGTGATAAACTAGTGTACAAAATATACTAAAGAAAGTTTCATCATTCTACAGGAATTAATCCACCCCTAAATGGACGTGAAATGGAAAAGGCGCTAAAAATATTATTTTTCTCATCTTCTCATCTAAATTTTGATTAATGGGGGTTAGACTATTGAAGACTACATCATTCCTCTAAGGGGCGAAGCTACCCCTAAGCTTGCACGAGATTTTTTCATTTGTATTACTGGAATTATTTACAAAAATTTTAGTATGAAAGTTTGACTGATCAGTAAAAGGGTATGCCGAATTTCCATAAGCAAAGGTAAATGCGAAACACCCCGTATAAACATCCATTTTGCCTATATTTCGTATCTAATAAATTACTTTATCATTTTAATTTATGGATCTTTCGCTGCGTTTGAAATGTTGACCACAAAGTTTCTCTTATCAAAAAATAACACGTCCGCAAAAATGAAAAAGTTGCAATTACAATTATCGAAATCAAATCGATGTATTCGCAAATTGCGCGAGTAATTATCTATCAAGTCCACCAGATATGCAAAAAATTATCCATCGGTTCGGTTAAGGAAACGGCGGGTGTTCGTTAATTTTGGCGTTTTTCCCTGATTAACGTATTAACGACCATTTCGGATTACGGTAGGGAAATAATAAATTATTGCGACCTTGCTAGAAAATTCTGAGATAAGAGAGCCAATTTTCAGTTATCGCGAAGATAAAGAGGAGGATCAATTTTTATGGTAAATCCACATTTACCATTCCTGGCAAGTGCAGGGGAAAGTTAAAACACAACAACGTAATCATTACAAAGCTCAGTGTAGAATCGAATTGAAAGTAGTGCTCGGACAAATATGGAGTCGTGTGTCTTTTTACTTTATCATTTTAGGTAATATCGTAAAGAACAACATTTCGTTTGATATTTATTTTAAGAGGTTGTTATAATTTTAACCCAAAAGACCTCCAGATAAACCGTAAAAACAGCTAAAAGTGAAGTTTAAAGGTCGTCACCTATACTAGATACTTTCGTTAGATACGTGAATTAGGATGATTAATTCTTTATCGGTCCAGGCATGTTTTCGAAAATACACCTAAACCGCCAATATATTGATACGTACGCTTCAAGGCCTTCAAAACTATGGTGCATTCACACAGAAAGTTCTCGGCATCGTTTTACCACAGTTACTTGAATATCGAAGAAACTGTAGACTGCATTTAGCACGTGAATTAACTTTTGAGTCAATACAACTCGTCCACGATTCCCCCTCTCTCGTAATTCATCACCAGATCCAATCAAATACGGATCAAGAGCGCAATAAAACACTTCTCTGCGCCATTAACGACGCCGGTTTTCTCGTGCCTCGTACGATTCGAAATTCGCCGCGAGACTTTTCCTTCGATTGATTTCGCGGTTGATAAGTTATATTCCTGATCCGTCGCTTCTTATTCAGCTCATTTCAGCTCATCTTTTTTGTATTCTCGTAGTATGCGCGACGTGTGGGAACATCGCCTTCGACCGCACTACCGTTAATTAAAACCGATCCGATGCGAACGAATCCGTCGATGAAGAAAGAAGATTGTTGCTCCAATAACCTCGATAACTTTTTCGAGCGCGAGAGGATCGGGCGAATAATAAAATTCGTCGCTGGTCATTTGAAATCCGGGCGAAAAGAGACGGTAGAGCGAGGAACGACGAAATTATCAAATTTCTAACTGAGACCGTTGAGGTGTTTTCGTGGTCCTCAGGCAACTGCAAGTCGCAAGCTTCGCGAAACTTCTAAATTTGAGTTTAGAAATTTTGAGTTTAGTGAAAATGAAGTTATTTCGAACTTCTGTAAACCTTCAACAGTTCATGTGAAGATAATTTCGGACGCTGAAGACTTCAAAGTAACACATGAACCCTTTCTTCCAAATCCTTAAAATTCATATTTAAAATTGAAACGTTTTAAATGTCCATGAACGTTCTAGATTCAATTTTCACCCATTCTGGTCGCCTAAAATTCTAGAGGAATTCTCTTGGGGTTCCTTCGAGATAACTCAAACTTTCCTTTGCTCTACATTAGAACGAAAAACTTCTAGAACCTATCTGGGATCATTTAGAAGAATCCAGAGTCACACCAGGGCCCTCAGAGAACTAAAAACAATTTGCAAGCTCCTTAAAACTTCTAAATTCGATTTTGTAGCACTTTTCCTTGTTTTACGATCGAGAAGAACCTATGGAATCTACATTCTGCCCCCTTTCTACTGTTGAAGATGAAAATGAAGATATTTGGACCTTCTGTACACCATCTACATTTCCTTTGAAGGTGTTTTTGGATGTTGAAGACTTCAAAGAAACATATGAACCCTTTCTTCCAAATCCTTAAAATTTATATTTAAAATTGAAACGTTTTAAATGTCCATGAACGTTCTATATTCAATTTTCATCCATTTTGGTGTTCTAAAATTCTAGAGGAATTCCCTTGACGTTCCTTCGACATAACTCAAATTTTCCTTTGCTCGAAACTGCCATGAAAAATCTTCTAGAGTCTGCCTGAGACCGTTTAGGAGATTCTAGATTCCTCCCATGGTCCTCAGAGAATTTCAAAGGAATCCCTAGAATTTTTCTTTGGCACGATTCAGACTTCCTATTATTTAAAATTATAACAAGAAAACCTCTAGAATATATCATCTAGACTAGAATCTTAGGCATCTTAAGCCGCCTAAGATTCTAGGCCTCCAGCATCTTTCTTCTGGGTTTTTAAAATTCTCCATAATTTTCGATTAAAACTGAAACGTTTAAAACTCCTATAACCCTTCTAGATTCAATTTTGAGCCCATTCTTTTCATTTCCCGAAAATCTAAAAACTTTTGGAAAACTTGAAGGCCATAAAACATGATTTTGGAAGAAGCAGAAGGTCTTGCAAGTCCTAAGGGCGATTTTTTTCGGAAATCACCTAGGAAAATGTAGATTTCTGTATACATGGTTTTAGAAAATAATTTGAAAGGTGCCTAACCTTTTCAGATCCCATTTTAAGGATCCAAGGGTTCAAGAGAGAGAAAACTTCAAACAATGACACGTCATGGCCAAACTATGGAACGATGGCGACAACGCATCCAAGTGTATATCTATATCAAAAGGAACTTCTATAAACCACCCTAAACTAAACACTATTAACATTTATACACTTACGCCTAACAAATAAACAGTACGGATGAATAATATGGCGCTATGGAAACCTGCCCTAAAACAAACTGGAATAGTGAAATTAGTGTCAATTAAAAGGAGCGAATTGTAGGTAAGAGGACCCAGGGACAATTCTAGTGTAACATTTTGACGCAACTCGCTGTAATTAACCAGCCTTCAAATCAGTCAAGCGATATCAATTAGGGCATTCGAAACAAGCGAATAGAGAGAAGGGAGAAAATGGACTGAAAGAATCCATGATAGAATGTGTTGCAACTACCAACAAGTTCGGTAGGTATGTAAAGGAATCATTAAAAGAACTGCAGAAACTGTGTCACCAGTAAGAATTCCCATTTCTTCCAATTTCCTTTATGTAACGACCGAATTTCCAAATTTTTCCCTCCCTCGTAGTGCAATTATTATTATTTTCCTTTGATCACCATAGCGAGGAAGTTGATAAATTCCCCGGTGATTAATTCGCTGGAGTTTCCTTTGGGATAAAACGAGAAGTAATTGAATTTTAAACTTAGCTCGAAAAGAAAAGTATTATCTTTCCATTGTTTCGGTTCAGATTAATTTTTGCCTCGTTTTTGCCCGAATCGAGAACGCTACCCGAGGAATTTCCCTGCAATGAAAATTCTAATTGAAATCACCTTCGCGAGTTGTTTACGTAAACGCAGCATTTTTGTGGGCGTAAAACTTGTTGCCTATTAAAAACCCAGTCGATAGTTCGATACCCCTTCGGAAATAACAAAAATTTTGCCATAATTTTCAGGACTTACCACGTCCTTCGATCGTGGATGGTCGAGTAGGCGAAAACTTTGGTAGTTTCGCGACTTCGCGGAGTGACAGCGACGCGTGTAACGCAGGTAGAGCAGCACGTCCGACGTCGAAGACGCCACGTCCCGAACTCACGAACAGGAGCCCTCTGGACGGCGACGCCGTCAGCCACGTGTTCGGGGGAGGACGCCCACGCGCGTCGTCGTCGACGCAGCAGGAACGTAACGGAGCCCCATTAAATACCACTTCGGTTACGACGGACCTACAAATTTTCTAACTTAGGTTAATTGTAATTATAAGTATACCAAGTGCATGTGGCGATTTGGTCGAAAAATGACTAATTTGCCCTTTACTTTTGCCCATACTAATTCTATAACCAAAGACATGGAGTTGCCGGAAATAATATCGTTTATTATCCACCTTTGAGACTCGCTACAGGCTGCAAGAAATTTCTCTAATTTTTCCTACCCCTTCCATCATCTAGTACTACCCTTTCCCTTCAAAATGTGCCCTCGAATATAGGCCAGAACTCCTAAGCTTCTGTAGCTACAAAGTTGAAACTCTCTAAACTTCCAAAATATATTTCAGTTACTCATCTCGTAGAGTTTCAGTTATATTGAAATTAAAATAACTTTTCCAGAACTAATAGAAATATGTGATCGATAAGAACCGCAAAAATTGTGTCAGGTTGATGCATAATGAGCAACTGCTCCAAAACTCCATGAGTTAAGGAGTTGAAACTTTCTGAGCCCTTTAAGTACGTTATCGTCGGACATTTTACGAGGCTTCAACGAAATTAGACGTGCAATCACTTTTTAAACGATTTTCAAAATCCGCGATTCGAGGAAATCGCAATAAATCCGTCATGTAGTGGCATAATCGTTGACAACTCGGAAACTCCTTTAGTTAGAAAGCAGAAACTTTCTAAACTCATAAAATACGTTCCCGTTACTTATTGTGCGTAGTTTCAATAAAATCGAGCGTGAAATTATTTTTTAGTGAATTATTGAAATTGCTCGAAGGGTAAAAATCGCTACAATTACATGAGTCCGTGTATTAAAGTACAGAAAATGTAGCTTAAATTTGGTTACAAAATTACTACAAGTGTGTTTCTACAAAATACATCCACTCAAGCCCTTAGAACTTCCCCGTGTTATATCTTCCGTTCGTTTATTGGAGAGGACATGTACATATTGTAACGTTTCTACGTACAAACAGATTTAGTTCTTCCGAAATTACAACAGCCTTTACACACACAGAGATTTTGTACTACACTGACGTCAGTATTTACATTTCACAATTACATAAACAACTACTTGTTTTTCCCTAACAACGACCTATACGGGGCATTCGCTACACTATCCCTCCCCGTCTTCAGGGTCGCCCTCGACCCTCGGACGATCTACTTCCATATCAGCGAACTGCTACTGTTACGGGTACTGCTACAGCTACCGCTACTGCAACTGCTACTGTTCCTGCTTCGGCTACGGCTACTGCTACGGTTACGGCTACTGTTACTGCTGCTACTACTGCTACTGCTACGGCTACTGCTACAGCTACTGCTACTGCAACTGCTACTGCTACTGCTACTGCTACGGCTACTGCTACAGCTACTGCAACTGCTACTGCTCCTGCTACGGCTACGGCTACCGCTACTGTTACGGCTACTGCTACCGCTGCTACTGCTATGGTTACGGCTACTACTACTGCTACTGCTGCTACTGCTACAGCTATGGCTTTTGCCACTGCTACGGCTACTGCTACTGCTAATGCTACGGTTGCGGTTACTGCTACTGCTACAGCTACGGCTACTGCTACTGCTGCTACTGCTGCTACTGCTACGGCTTCTCCCCTTCTTCAGAGATTCCGCCTGATCCTTGCCAAATCCATTTGATTAACTCCATTGAGCGGGTTAGACTGCAAATCTTGTACAAAAATTAATCAGCAACAAATCGAAATCAAGCAGGCCAATCCTCTTTCTGACCATGAAAGACACCAGGGATGACCAATCCCATCCAATGCTCCAGGTAGAAGAGGGACCTGTCTCTTGAAATCCTCCAAGCAGGCCAATCCTACTTCTGACCATCAGAGACACCAGGGATGACCAATCCCATCCAATGCTCCAGGTAGAAGAGGGACCTGTCTCTTGAAATCCTTCGCTGCTCCTGCAGTTACTGAAATCCCCAGCAACTGCTTCATGGCTCCAGACACACAACCCAGTGGTCAACCATCACCAATTCTTGTACTAAAGATGAACAGCGCCCGTCTCCCAATATGAGTTACAAATGTGGGTGTAGCACTCAAACGGGCCACGCGCGCCAGCCGCACGCAGTCAATCCATTCGAGTGTTATCCTAAATCTAACTTAGCTGTAAGTCCTGTGGAATCTCGAGTCGCGCCAGCCGCTCAACAACTCCATAACGCCGCACAGACTGCACTCCTCGCCTCTCCGCCGCGTGCCATCGCCATCACTTCTGTACGCCATCTCAGGTCCACCAAAATTTTTCCGCTACTTCGGTTCACCAAATCCCGGTTGAGCCCCCAATTTGTAACGTTTCTACGTACAAACAGATTTAGTTCTTCCGAAATTACAACAGCCTTTACACACACAGAGATTTTGTACTACACTGACGTCAGTATTTACATTTCACAATTACATAAACAACTACTTGTTTTTCCCTAACAACGACCTATACGGGGCATTCGCTACAATATGTATGTATATATACTTTGAAGAAACATGGGAAACGTTTTCCCCAGAGTGGATTAACGCAGATGGAGCTTCAGTTAACCGAAGGTCGCCTGTTTAAAGACAATTCGTTTTCAAAGTGGGCAAATAAAAGAGAACGGGATTCAAACTACCATAAACCCCAAGCGAGATGAAATTTGAAAGCTTTGATTAATTAAGGGCGGAAATCGTCGGAACAAAGGGGAGAAAATAAGTAAATCCAATCTTGCATCGACTAAAAATAGATTCCCTTTCGTATCTCTTTATTTCCAGCACGACCGAACCCATGAATGAAAATTAGTCAAAGGCGGGGACGGTTCGAGGAAGGGGAAACGTTGTTTTACATTCCAACTTTATTTTCGTTCGATCGGAAGTTGTGAAGTTTAGATTGGCTTCGTATAGTGACACGAGCTTTGTATTCATTGTTTTCGCGACCGGCGCGGGGATTCAAGCAGAGCCTAAGGGACGTTTTGGAAGGAAATCTCTACAATTTTTAATATAAATGCACGAAAGTACGCTGAAGAACAAAAATGGGAACAAAATCATCGCCCCGTTGCGACTACCGGTTGAATACTCCAACCGTAAGCCAGGACGCAGATGACGACCCCGTCATTATTTCAACCCTTCGAACATACAAAAGATATCGGGTTCGATTGACTTTTACCCGAGCATCGATCCAATCAGCGGTCGAGATCTAATTTGCGAGGAACTAAGTAAACGTAGATAGCGGATTCCTCATCTAATATGGTGTTTTCTTTTCGGGCGGTGCATTGGGGAATTCGCCTTTTTAGAGGGTTTTGATTACGGGGTGAAATTGAATCGCCGTCGGCCGGCTTATCGACCGAAATTTGTTTTGTTCCGTTCGACGTATTATTGCAACGTTTAACGCTCGATACGTCTCGATCCCGAAAGCGGCCCCTCCTGGAAAAATTCGATTAGGAGACCGCGAAATGCACGAGTGCGAAAACTCGATAAACCCCCCGGAGATTTGCTACCCGTTCCGGGGGAAAGCGTACGGGTGCGGTTTTAAGTAAATTTTCTCAAGATTATTTTCGAAAGTTTACCTATCGGGCAGGGAAATACTTTGGAAAACTGTTGAAACATTCGTTGAAAACAGGACCAGTCACAACCTCACCACATCGAAAAAATGTAACCAACTACGTACTACGAGAAAACTGTGTTTCCTTAAGGTCTTAAATTGTAAATGGTGGATTGGTGATAACCCAACTGTTATCCAGAATATCCAGGGAAATTTCAAATTTTTGCCATTCCCAGAGGACCACACAAAACATTTAGAATTTCCTCCTTTAGAATCTTGTAAAACTAGTGTAATGCCCTTTCATCGTCGTCGAACATTCACTCAGTATAAACATCGTAGAACAGGCGCCAGCTTTTATAGATATCTTTGCGTGGGTAGTGTAAACTCAGGAGAAGTTCTATAGAAAGACCTCAAAGACCATTTCTTGTTGAAGAAATGAACCTACTTAGACCCTTTTGAAAAGGTATATGATTCTTTTCTTAAAGGATGGGTAAAACAGTGAAAATTCATCCAAAGAGTGAAGGTTACGATCTAACTAAGTAACAGTATTATATGTGTTGCAGAATTTTCATAACACTATTGTAGATATAAGAGCAAATGAGAACTTGAGAATCTTTATAGCAGCTAAGTAGCAATAATGGCTCTATTATTATGCCATGACGGTCCCCAATTTTAATTCACGT
This sequence comes from Cryptocephalus primarius, assembly GCA_963576515.1. Classification (NCBI taxonomy): domain Eukaryota; kingdom Metazoa; phylum Arthropoda; class Insecta; order Coleoptera; family Chrysomelidae; genus Cryptocephalus; species Cryptocephalus primarius. The sequence goes on along the minus strand of OY754948.1, from coordinate 12,880,074 downwards.
CAAACTTTTTAGGATTGCACCAAAATACGCTAACGAGAAAAATTATATTTTGTACGTTTTCGCGTCACAATTTCACATAATTCAAAAACGTGCGTTATTGGCAGCCCTCGAATCCGAATCAGTCTATTTACTCTTTCGCTATCATCGCGCGAACAGCCGCTCGTTTATAATACCGGGGCCATCCTTCAATTTATGGCTGAGCTTTCCGATCGTTTGCTCCTCTAAACAACACACACACGTTATACTCCCTCTTTCTCTCTCCCTCTCACACACGTTATAATTCCAATTTGATTTTCGAGCACATCCATCGTCTATCGCCCATTGTGACACCCACTGGAAAATCGATAGGACATAGCGCCACTCTGGGGCTTACGTATTTACCGACGTACGTCGTGCGTCCACGGACGGAACTGGGACGAGGGGGAGCAACAAGTGTATCTGGCGGCGAAAGATGCACGTTATTTCCTCAGCGACAAATTGGTTTTGTTCCTGGTGCAATGACAGGGCCTGACAACTTATCCGTGTTTACGAGCACGCGGATACTGGATGGAAAAGACAAAAGGAAAAATGGTGTTTAAAAGTAACTGAAAGTCCCTGAAAAAAATTTAACTGTAACACCATCTTCCAATTCAAAAGGGTTTAAAGTTATACTAACTGTGAATGAACGTACTGTATTGCCCAGTTATTAAATCCAGAGTTTGAAAAAACATTTTAAGATTTCTAGCTTAAAAGTGAAGTAAAGTTAATTTCCTCTTTTTGGGCCTACTGTGGCATATCTTGACGACTTGAAATAAAGCAAGAGAAAACTTGTTGCTATCATAAACTACAGCGTAGCGACTGTCCACCTTTTTAAATGATAAACTTTAGTTAGTTACTGGCTATCATAGGAAAGAGCCCCGGCAAAACAGCGAATTTTCCTATTTTCGCGGCCAGACCGTATCCGTGGGAGTAACTGACTTGGAGCATCCCAGTAAAAACCACGCATTTTCCGACCATCGCGGTTTCTGATCGCGCATTTTCCGACCGTAGCGCCTCCATGGGAGTTTGCGTAATCGATCCTGAGCATTTCAGTAAATGCCGCGCATTTCCCGACCTTCGCGGTCCAGGACCACCCATTTTCCGACCGTATCAGTCGAAGTTTGGTCGATCTTCTCTACAGAAGCCGCGCATTTCCCGACCATCGCGGTTTCTGATCGCGCATTTTCCGACCGTAGCGTTTCCATGGCAGTTTGCGTAATCGATCCTGAGCATTTCAGTAAATGCCGCGCATTTCCCGACCTTCGCGGTCCAGGACCACGCATTTTCCGACCGTATCAGTCGAAGTTTGGTCGATCTTCTCTACAAAAGCCGCGCATTTCCCGACCATCGCGGTTTCTGATCGTGCATTTTCCGACCGTAGCGATGAGGAATTCAATTCTCTACAAAAAATTTCAAATAAAGTATCCAGTTGCTACGCTTTTGAGATATTCTAAAAAACTGAAAGGGGGTGCATTTTCATCCCTATCTCCAATTTCCACCATGTAACTCCGCGGATTCTTTGTCTTAAATGACCCAGTGAGAACGATTCATACAATAGCCTTAGTTCCTTCATAGACTAACCAACGGAATTTACTTAAAAATATTTGTGGTGCTGGAAGTTTCGACCGGCCGATTAAGCGAAACGTTCTCTCCTTGCTAGTTCCTCTGACCTTAAGCGAATAATTAACAAAGAGGAAAAAATTCGAGAAAGATTACTTTCCACCGCGTTTAAAAGCGAGGAGAAAACCGACGGTAAAAACCTCGTCTACAGTTGAACTTCACTAGAGAGTAACTGAAGCTGATAAAGACGTTCCGAAATTCGAAACGTAACAGGTTTGAGAACGGCACGTCGGACGCGGAGACACGAAAGTGAACGTATCTTTCCCGGAGGTGGTGAAGCGCTTAAAAACGTGTGAAATTCACTTTCTCGCCTCGTCTCGAACATCTGAGTCGCTACGAACCGGCGAAACGACAAATTCCCGAATTAATTCCTAGGAAGTTAATTTGATGAATGTCTCGAATCGAGAAATCCCCCACAATTCGACCCATACGTCAAGCAAAACGCAGCACGATCCCAATTACCCTTCGAGTAGTTCACGGATCGTCGTTAAAACTTTTAAATTGATACTCGCGTCTCAAAAACTTCCCAAACCGACGTTTTATTAGAGTTATGGCTCCCACCTCACTTGTACGTCATATTCAACTCGGCGCTAACTCGTTTGACGGTCCCCTGATGCGTCTTGATTCGAGTCGCGAACTTCTCGCTCTCTACGAATAAAAATAAATTATGTAGAACCACTGGGAGGATAAGGGGAAACGAAAGAGAGGAAAATGCCGTTATTTACCTTAACTCAAAGTCCCGCGGTTAAATATTAAAACTTCGCTGTTACAAAGGTCGTAACAACGGAATCGACAGGAGAACGAAGGTTTAAATCGAGCAGTTATAATGTTTAATGACATATCGATTTTACTCGATAACGTTAAAGGAACGACACGCAGAAGTTGCGAAGGGATTTTTTCCGGGGCGTAACAGGAAATTAGATAAACCGAAGAGGAACAAAGGAAATGAGAATTTTTATTAGCGCCGCATTACCACTGGCAGGTTGTAAGGTAATGGAAATGTTAAGATATTCCATATTGAAATCTATCTATTCCGGCATCACGAGGGCCGTTTCGGGTTTCTCCCAGATCCCGAACGCTACCGGATTCTCCAATCGATTCCCCCCTAATGAATACGCTCGTCGAAGAGCGAATAATAGGAAAACAAATTTAATTATAGACGCGTTTGCTAGTCGAGTAACGTTCCCCTAAGTCCCGGGGATTCACTGGTGATAAATTGTCGCCTTTTATACGGCGAAGTAACGCCGTTTATTCCAAAAGGGTTTTTAAGAATATGAAAATAAATGGAAGAGTTGTTCTAGAGCAGAAGTGGTATTTTGAAAACGTAATGAGCTGAATGCAGGTCTTAAATTGCGTGACACTCATGTTTACTTGAAAACGAATACGGGTGGCGTTGATTAAATGAACTAATTTAAATTCGTCTACTATAAATTATCCCCAAAAACTCCCTTCGCATATTCCCTTTGGGGGGAAAGGAACCAAAGGCCTCCACATCTGCACTATAATTATTCCGCAGCGGCGACAAAATCTTTATAAGGCATTCACTGCTGATTAAGACACCCCCGAATTGCCGCCTCTTCCCTTGTACTTCCTCTCTCACTCCCTCTCTCATTCTCTCTTTCTATCCCATCAGCCCAGATCAGCATCCCCCACAAAGGGACTCACACGCGGTGTAGGCGGGAATGACGTCAAAATAACGCCAGAGAACGTGTCTCAAATAAGTAAATTCATACTTACTTACCAGAATGGTAAAAAGACGAGAATTTCTGAATTTTGGCGTTAAAAATTTTGTGAGATTTTAGGATGTTTTAAAAGCACCTTTAAGGGTAGTTTAAAACGTATTTAAATTATTTAAGAAAATTCCGCTAAAGCTTGCCTATGACTTTTAAGTTTCAATATAAGTACTCTTATCTTAGAAACAAAATGATATTAATTGGATTTATGGCTATTTTAAATTTGATTAATTGTGTTTTGCTGCAGGCATTTTTCCCCCTATTTGAAGGTAATTTTTTCAAAACGAAAATGATTGATCCCAATTTTAAGTCGTAATGATGTAATCGGACTTCTTTTGAAAAAGAATTTCAGGGCCTGAAATAACAAAGGTCAATGTTGATATGACTTTTGTGGGAAACTTGCGAAAAGTGATGAATATTAACGGGAAATGCAATTTAAGTGTAAACAAGTTTTAGTTCTCTAACTATCGCAGCTTGTTAGTAATGGCTGATTATCCGACGACGTATTGCAATAAACATATTTTAAATAATTCATAAAAAAATTATCTCTACTTTAATTTAATTAAAAAGTTCGGAAAGTTTTAAGTTTCTAACTTCTGAAGTTTCCGAGTTATGACTGATTTTACGAGAACATGACGCATTTATCGAAATTTCGAGGACTCGCACGTTTTGGAATTTTTTCAAGAAGCGGTTAGATATCCGATGGGGTTGAAATTTAGTTGAAGTTAATGGTAACTTTAAACACAAAAATTAAGGCGGATTTCGGTCAGCGGAGCAGGTCAAGTGCTCCCGAAACGGTCATCTTAAGAGATAATGGAATGAAACTCGGTAGGCTTATAAAGGAAACTCCGCTGAATACTCTCATAAAGTTTCACTTCATTTGGAGCACTCTAACATTGTTAATGGTAACTTTAAACAGAAAAATTAAGGCGGATTTCGGTCAGCGGAGCAGGTCAAGTGCTCCCGGAACGGTCATCTTAAGAGCTAATGCAATGAAACTCGGTAGGCTTATAAAGGAAACTCCGCTGAATACTCTCATAAAGTTTCACTTCATTTGGAGCACTCTAACATTGTTAATGGTAACTTTAAACAGAAAAATTAAGGCGGATTTCGGTCAGCAGAACATGTCAAGTGCTCCCGGATCGGTCATCTTAAGAGCTAATGAAATGAAACTCGGCAGGCGTATAAAGGAAACTCCGCTGAATACTGTCATAAAGTTTCACTTCATTTGGAGCACTCTAACATTGTTAATGGTAACTTTAAACAGAAAAATTAAGGCGGATTTCGGTCAGCGGAACAGGTCAAGTGCTCCCGGAACGGTCATCTTAAGAGCTAATGAAATGAAACTCGGTAGGCGTATAAAGGAAACTCCGCTGAATACTCTTATAAAGTTTCACTTCATTTGGAGCACTCTAACATTGTTAATGGTAACTTTAAACAGAAAAATTAAGGCGGATTTCGGTCAGCAGAACATGTCAAGTGCTCCCGGAACGGTCATTTTAAGAGCTAATGCAATGAAACTCGGCAGGCGTATAAAGGAAACTCCGCTGAATACTCTCATAAAGTTTCACTTCATTTGGAGCACTCTAACATTGTTAATGGTAACTTTAAACAGAAATATTAAGGCGGATTTCGGTCAGCAGAACATGTCAAGTGCTCCCGGAACGGTCATCTTAAGAGCTAATGAAATGAAACTCGGCAGGCGTATAAAGGAAACTCCGCTGAATACTCTCATAAAGTTTCACTTCATTTGGAGCACTCTAACATTGTTAATGGTAACTTGAAACAGAAAAATTAAGGCGGATTTCGGTCAGCAGAACATGTCAAGTGCTCCCGGAACGGTCATCTTAAGAGCTAATGCAATGAAACTCGGCAGGCGTATAAAGGAAACTCCGCTGAATACTCTCATAAAGTTTCACTTCATTTGGAGCACTCTAACATTGTGAATGGTAACTTTAAACAGAAAAATTAAGGCGGATTTCGGTCAGCGGAGCATGTCAAGTGCTCCCGGAACGGTCATCTTAAGAGCTAATGAAATGAAACTCGGCAGGCGTATAAAGGAAACTCCGCTGAATACTCGCATAAAGTTTCACTTCATTTGGAGCACTCTAACATTGTTAATGGTAACTTTAAACAGAAAAATTAAGGCGGATTTCGGTCAGCAGAACATGTCAAGTGCTCCCGGAACGGTCATCTTAAGAGCTAATGAAATGAAACTCGGCAGGCGTATAAAGGAAACTCCGCTGAATACTCTCATAAAGTTTCACTTCATTTGGAGCACTCTAACATTGTTAATGGTAACTTTAAACAGAAAAATTAAGGCGGATTTCGGTCAGCGGAGCAGGTCAAGTGCTCCCGGAACGGTCATCTTAAGAGCTAATGAAATGAAACTCGGCAGGCGTATAAAGGAAACTCCGCTGAATACTCTCATAAAGTTTCACTTCATTTGGAGCACTCTAACATTGTTAATGGTAACTTTAAACAGAAAAATTAAGGCGGATTTCGGTCAGCGGAGCAGGTCAAGTGCTCCCGAAACGGTCATCTTAAGAGCTAATGAAATGAAACTCGGTAGGCTTATAAAGGAAACTCCGCTGAATACTCTCATAAAGTTTCACTTCATTTGGAGCACTCTAACATTGTTAATGGTAACTTTAAACAGAAAAATTAAGGCGGATTTCGGTCAGCGGAGCAGGTCAAGTGCTCCCGGAACGGTCATCTTAAGAGCTAATGCAATGAAACTCGGTAGGCTTATAAAGGAAACTCCGCTGAATATTCTCATAAAGTTTCACTTCATTTGGAGCACTCTAACATTGTTAATGGTAACTTTAAACAGAAAAATTAAGGCGGATTTCGGTCAGCAGAACATGTCAAGTGCTCCCGGAACGGTCATCTTAAGAGCTAATGAAATGAAACTCGGCAGGCGTATAAAGGAAACTCCGCTGAATACTCTCATAAAGTTTCACTTCATTTGGAGCACTCTAACATTGTTAATGGTAACTTTAAACAGAAAAATTAAGGCGGATTTCGGTCAGCGGAGCAGGTCAAGTGCTCCCGAAACGGTCATCTTAAGAGCTAATGAAATGAAACTCGGTAGGCTTATAAAGGAAACTCCGCTGAATACTCTCATAAAGTTTCACTTCATTTGGAGCACTCTAACATTGTTAATGGTAACTTTAAACAGAAAAATTAAGGCGGATTTCAGTCAGCGGAACAGGTCAAGTGCTCCCGGAACGGTCATCTTAAGAGCTAATGCAATGAAACTCGGTAGGCTTATAAAGGAAACTCCGCTGAATACTCTCATAAAGCTTCACTTCATTTGGAGCACTCTAACATTGTTAATGGTAACTTTAAACAGAAAAATTAAGGCGGATTTCGGTCAGCGGAACAGGTCAAGTGCTCCCGGAACGGTCATCTTAAGAGCTAATGCAATGAAACTCGGTAGGCTTATAAAGGAAACTCCGCTGAATACTCTCATAAAGTTTCACTTCATTTGGAGCACTCTAACATTGTTAATGGTAACTTTAAACAGAAAAATTAAGGCGGATTTCGGTCAGCGGAACAGGTCAAGTTCTCCCGGAACGGTCATCTTAAGAGCTAATGCAATGAAACTCGGTAGGCTTATAAAGGAAACTCCGCTGAATACTCTCATAAAGTTTCACTTCATTTGGAGCACTCTAACATTGTTAATGGTAACTTTAAACAGAAAAATTAAGGCGGATTTCGGTCAGCGGAGCAGGTCAAGTGCTCCCGGAACGGTCATCTTAAGAGCTAATGAAATGAAACTCGGCAGGCGTATAAAGGAAACTCCGCTGAATACTCTCATAAAGTTTCACTTCATTTGGAGCACTCTAACATTGTTAATGGTAACTTTAAACAGAAAAATTAAGGCGGATTTCGGTCAGCGGAGCAGGTCAAGTGCTCCCGGAACGGTCATCTTAAGAGCTAATGAAATGAAACTCGGCAGGCGTATAAAGGAAACTCCGCTGAATACTCTCATAAAGTTTCACTTCATTTGGAGCACTCTAACATTGTTAATGGTAACTTTAAACAGAAAAATTAAGGCGGATTTCGGTCAGCGGAGCAGGTCAAGTGCTCCCGGAACGGTCATCTTAAGAGCTAATGAAATGAAACTCGGCAGGCGTATAAAGGAAACTCCGCTGAATACTCTCATAAAGTTTCACTTCATTTGGAGCACTCTAACATTGTTAATGGTAACTTTAAACAGAAAAATTAAGGAGGTTTTCGGTCAGCAGAACATGTCAAGTGCTCCCGGAACGATCATCTTAAGAGCTAATGGAATGAAACTCGGTAGGCTTATAAAGGAAACTCCGCTGAATACTCTCATAAAGTTTCACTTCATTTGGAGCACTCTAACATTGTGAATGGTAACTTTAAACAGAAAAGAGCGAAAATATACAAATATCGAAATTATGGCGAATGCGCCCTGATAATATAGATTGGTGGCCACACTATGGAATCTAATAATATCACAATTAAATGCTATAAATCATACCTCACGAATAGAACATTGTCGTGTTATTCATAAAATAAATACACCACGTTATTTATTGTAAAACTTAACGGTAGTGTGTATAACGTGTAATTATAATTGCGCGTTTCGTAATAAAGTACCTCGCCCATGCCGCGAGCGGGAAAAAAATCCGACTCGATTCAACCTTTTGCATAGAAAGCTAGGACGATTTATAAGTTTATTACCTTGCGAGGAAAAAAATGCTGTCGGCTTTTACGTATTTCGGCGGCCGGCGAGCGAAAAATCTCGAACGCGCGCGCGCGCGCGACCTTTCGCGACATTTAATCCGCGAGAAAACTGGTCTTTTTCCACCTATCGACTTTATAGAGGATAAACGACGATTTATACGATCGAATTGTGTTGATAATTCCATCGAAGCCGGCGAGATTTCGGCGCAGCGGCGAGGCTCGATTAATTCGTAAGCGTCAAATTTGTTACATCGCGAAGATGAAATATTGTCATAAAAACCGAGCACTTAAACCTGTTTTCGCCGTCTGTCTCATTTACTTAATTCTGGATTAATCAACGCTGGTGGTAGAAACGACACAAAAGGTCCCTGGAATTCTAACGAACGGGGGCGTCGGGGACGTTTTCCACTGAAAAAAATAAATTACAGTTCATTTTAACTTAAAATTAAAATTTGATCATTGCGAAAAATCTGTAATGGGACATGTTTTCGAAAATTTAGGGGATCCTTGATTGCAGTGGTAAACCGTCGAGTTAGCTGCTTTGTAGAATGCTTAAGAAAATTAAATTTTTAAAATTTTGAAGCTTTAAGCTCAAAAATCGCCCCTTTGGAGTCAGTTAAACCCAATGATAGGGGTATTTTATGAAACCTTATAACGAGTTAATCTCCAAATTGTCATAATGTAAGTACTAAAAATCCCTGCGTTAGTTGGTAAATTTTGGGGGTAAAATTTTGTAAAATGAGACTATTGTCCAGAAAAAAATGACACGTTTAATTTGGAAAAGCGCTGCCCTAAATATTACCCGTATGAGATTAGTTCAAAAATGTTGGGGGTTTTATATAACATATTGGTGGACAAAAATTCAACAAATTTTTGAAATTGTTAGGTTGAGTTAGGTTAGATATCTCCACAATGCTAGGGAGAACATGAGCGAATAATTAATATCAGGAGGTTGTAGATATTTTGGCGAATGCGCAAATGTGGTCATCAAGTTCATAGATTCTGAGAACCTTAAGGAAATGTTTAATGCTGGGAACCATCGAGACTTGTTATAATCCTGGAGGCTTCTTAGGTAACGCCACAAATCTGTGGGTTTGGGCCATAAAAATCATTCCCAAAAACCAGGAAGAAGGTTGCAGGATCGATAATTTCCAGCAACTCCTTAACATTTCTAGTACAGCTTTTGACAACCTTTAGAACTTTAAACAAATTTAAAAAAAGACTGTCTTTACAGGCAGGTTGTAGAAAATATTACAGAATCTATTATTTCAGGTTTACAAACGCTTTTCAACTTTATTTGTTAAAATGTCTGTGGCTTCATTGGGATTTTAATCATTTTCTAAAACACTTTATGCGACAATTTTACAACTACTGTAAATTTCTCGTGTAGTAAACGTATCTAACTTCAGAAAATAATCTATATTGTTCAGGTAAAGGATACTTCAAACGAGAATCCCTTATGGCACCATCTGTGCGACAACTCGCGAATCAAATCAGAATACTGTTTTATAATGAAAGTATTCATCGTTGTATCAAGTTCAATATCGTGGAGTAAAAGTTATCACAACAGATGTCGCTGTGATTTACCGTTTGGATTAAATATTGACGTATAATTTTACTCATCCAAGAGTAATATTAATAGAAATTTAAGTACTTTTTGAAATACTGCAATCTACTTTGAGATAAAGAATAAACAAATAAATAACATAAATTTCTATTAAGAATCCTACAGTAATGCGTGTAATAAATGTTTCTACCGCCTCTTATGGATTATGATCGATATATATGCAAAACAGAAAATGTCTGCAAGGAATAAAATCGATATACACGTATAACTCCGGAATAATTGTCCTTAAATCTAAATGCGAAACTCCCGAGAAATGCGGAACGCATCAGATAAATATTTATGATCTATAAGTGATACATAGGTATTGGGTTATCGTTAATCTGCATCTACACATTCCGAGGGAAATTTATTCAGGGGAATCGGAGTCGTAAGTTTACAGTAAAATCTCGAGGTAAATTGCATTAAACAAGCAAATATAACTTGTCATTCAATTTGGATTTTATAGCATCATCACAAAATCTAACGTTATCAACTCATATAAATATCATGATTATCATATCACGCAAGCTGTAACATTGTACACCAAAAGAAATTCCAAGGAAGCAAGGATTTCTAAAGGAGTGAACCTTGAAATGCCTCGTTGGAACTCTTGATAAAGGGTTCGCTAAGATAGCGATGAAGAAATGAAACACGATCATCTTATCCACTTTAAATTAATAAATATTTATACAAGGGCTCTTGCGATCGTTCCAACCGGTCTTTTAAATTAAATATGAGCGCGAATGTGCGGAGTCATCTCGGCTAATTATAAAATGTAGTACTAAAAATGTGAGGGATATTGTTGGGTTACACGTATTAAATTTATTTTTTAGCGCTTTAATCAAGATGTTAATTTTGTAACAACAACAAAAATTTATTTCAAGCAGTTAAACCGATGAATTCAACTTTATATCTACTTGTTGAAGTTGTGAAACGCTTTCGTTCCTCTTCTCAGAAGGTCCAATTGGAAATACTGAAAATCCGGAAGAAAAGTTGTAATTCCTTCTTAGTTAAGAGATTATTGGAAACAGACTTCTTTATTAACTAAAATAATAATCTTTGAACTAAAATTTAAGAAAATGTAGTCTACTTGACGTTTGGAAAATGAATTATTGAAGTTTTGGAGGAATTTACATTTTTCAGAGTTTTGGAGAAAGTTAAGCCACTTCCGTGAAAAATAAATTATTATTACTTGAACTGAAACGAAATTAATATCGCCAAAAAGTAAAGCAGAGCAGTTAAGGTAACTTTAGGGTTACCTACAACTTACAGGTTTCGTTTAAAGTTATAGAACCGTTCACCAGTTATTTAGTTATTTAAATTTTCTTAAATTCACTTATTTGGAGTTTTTCAATTTTCTCCTCAAAGGTTGAGAGTGTTAACGAAGTGGAAATATTGAAATTCTAGCTCAAATTGTTTACTTAGTTGAGATAATTTTGGAGTTCCCAGTGACTCAGGTTAATTATCAGTAGTTAATCCGAAGAATCTCCTTCAAATCCAGTTATAACATTTTTAGGGTAATTTCCACTTCCCAGAGTTTTGATTAGCTTACTAACTATCCAGCTGAAAATAAAGTCTTTGAACTGCCACGAAAAAGTTGTCAAAAACAAAAGGTTAGGGCCGTTAAGACAACTTTAAGGTTTCCTACAAGTCTGCAGATACTCTAAAGAAGCTTTTGGAATCTTTCCCGTTTACGTAAATTTTGTTTTCAAATTTACTGTCCACCCTTACTCATAGAAAATTTTCAGCGCCCTTTTGAATCCGAAATCAGTAAGAGTAAAAAAATTCAACAAAAATTTGACGTTACAAGGCAAAAATCTCACCGTCATACGTTCCCTAGGGGGTCAAAATGAGGGAACTGATTCGTCCCTTTCCCCACCCCCGCGATGCCCGTCACGGGTGACACGCAAATAAGTATAGAGCGGCACGTTTTCAGTTCATCCCCCGAAGAGCCCCGTCGCTTTGGTCGGCACCACCTCGCCATTGTTCCACGCTTTCTGTTCGGGCGAGATCACATTCCTCGATAAGATGACAAACAATGGTCGCGGGGGCAAAAATCGTCCGCTCTACCGGAATCACGATTATGGCATACTCTCCGACAACGATCACTTGACGCATATCCTTGTAAGGAATGCCATTAGAGATAGAAGGAGGGAGGTGCACGTGTCGACGTTGTTTACGTCGCGGTTAATTAATGTGAAGGGGGCTTAATTGGGCTGATAGACTCGACGGGCGCCTGATAACGTTCGACGTGGTTTACCACCTGAAGAACGCTGAAATTAATTGAAACCCGGGCGGGGTCCGAGGGCGAAAAATATTTTTGATGCCTATTAAGAGACGGTTTGGAGCTTCGCCGTTAATAAGGCAATTTATCGACCAACGAATTTGGAAAAGACCATACGACTTAAGAGCAACAATAAGAACCAGAACCATCACAAAGAAGGAGAACCAAGAGCCAAACGACAGATCCATTTCCATTTCATGGGCACACACCACCTAGTACCACAAAACCATCGAAAACACCCAAGAATCTTCCAACCATGACCGCCAGAAAAAAAACAGAACCGGAATATAGTATCAAAAAAAAAAATATCTAAAAGTGTTTCATTTGCCACCCTGTAATGCACTTAATTTCAATTTTCGAGCAATAATCCTCCTCCACTTTTATAATTCAGTAATAATTTATCAACGATCTCCATACACGATTTATCACATAGCTTCTAACGTTATTACGATCACAACGATCTTACCTACCCGTGTATCTCAGATGGACCTCATAGTACCTAATTGTATTCAAATGCCTTTATCTTTTCCCATTTGGTTCATATGTAAATCAAAAAACATATCCACTAGATAATAAATTTGAGATAAAAGCTCGTTGGCATTGTTATATAAAACTATTAATTTTTTCCTATACCGGGGATTACGTAACCGCGTCGAAATAAAGATGGTATCGAGCGGCCGCTAAAAATTGAACTTTCAGCTAAGCCGGGCGTAATTGTAAAACCCAAAAATGCCCCCTCTGACATGTTTAAGACCGGGAAATTACACGCGAACTTCGTCGTACCCGTCGATCGGGCCTAACTTTAATTATCGCCGCTTTAAGTATAGTCATGTGAGATGATGTATGCCGCGAAATGACGGGTAGCCGAGCTCAATCGATAACTCTTCGTTTCACATGTGAATTATAACGTCGGTGTCGTTACGTAAAGGACGGGAAATAAATAATTCAACCGTTAGGATCGAAAAACATCTACCCACTTCGAATAGCTAAAGTAGCTTTGAAACTTGAAAGAGGAAGCTGCAGGGTCTACTAGCTTTTAGGGAGTTTCATGGAGAAGTCTCAAGGGTTTTCTACTCAAACAGCATATCTTGAAAAAGATTTCGTTAGTAAAATAAGGCTAATTAGCATTTCCATTGAAGATATAGAAGTTTCAGGCATCTCGAGTGATTCGATAAGGAGTCTAGCTTATTCGGACTTACTAGGAGAATTTTTTAGGGTTTCCTTGAGAAATTCTTTAGTATATTAAGACCATCTAGCATTTTTTTCAAAGTTGAAGAAGTTCCAACCAACTCGAGAGATTCTATTAGAAGGTGCTGAGTCTGCTAGCTTTTCGGGAGTTACTTGGAGAAGATTCAAGGGTTTTCTACTAATACAGCATGTCTAGAAGAAATTTTTTTAGTATACTAAGAGCATTTAGCATTTTCTTTACAGTTGAAGAAGTTTCATGCAACTCGAGTGATTTTATGAGAAGTTACTGGGTTTGATAGCTTTTTAGAAGTTACTTGGAAGAATCAAGGGTTTTCGACTAATACCAGCATGTCCAGAAGAATTTTTTTTTTAGTATAATAAGATTATTTAGCATTTTCTTTAAAGTTGAAGAAGTTTCATGCAACTGGAGTGAGTCTATAAGAAGTTGCAGGGGTTGATAGCTTTTCGGGAGTTTCTAAGGGAAGTTTCGAGGATTTTCTACAAATACAACATATCTTGAAAAATACTTCTTTAGGATAATGAGACTATTTAGCATTTACCTTAAAGTTGAAGAAGTTTCATGCTACTCAAGTGGTTCTAGAAGAAATTTCTAAAGGTTTTTGAGGTTCCAAGGATTTCATACTAAAGCAAAAATTTTAGAAAAAGTTTCTTTTGTATAGTAAGATCACTTGGAATTTTCTTCTGTAATATTAATGAAATTTCGTGCTGCTAAAGTGATTCTAAATGATGGTTTATTTGTTGCTATTTTTCCAGGACGTCTTGGAAGTTTCATGCTAATACAGTGTTTCTTCAAGGATTTTAAATAATCGAAACTTCGAATAATCGAATAATCGAAAACGAAAAAATCTAATTTAAATAAATAATTAAATTTTTAAATATCCTCTTAATAAATTTATAACAGCTGCTTACCCATTAATAAAGTCCTGAAGTGTCAATAAAACCATATCCGGACGAATTCCTCGTTAATTACGCACGATAAATCTTCCAATCATCCCATAAGGTGATAATGTTTCCGTAATTTATGAATTTTCGGGCTTCCTTAATTACAGATCGGGTTAGATGTCTTAATAATCGAAACTCGAATCTGGACAGTTTGATGGATATCTGGAAAGATATAAAATATGAGAGGAATCAACACTGACGGATTATATATGTAATTATGTGATTTTAAAAAAGTTCGGTAATCATTTGTGTAAACAAGTGGATGTTGCATCTGACGGTTAATTATAGGAACCCATTGATAACAATTAGAAGCTGCCCATACACGTAATGCCTAAAGGAATTGTCTTTTGTGTAGATGCTTCTGTCTATGTTATCTAAGCGAATATATCAAGCCGCTAGACTGTACATGAATATGACGTTACCCATAAAAGCACAATGTTAGAAAGGTAGCGCTATATTGTTGGTATAAATAATAACAATGGCAATCACTAAACCTCAGGGAATTAACAGCGAAAAAGGATCACGACCGAGACAATATTATGGGGACACCCTTCCATAACACACTTATCTCACTTGTACTACGCCTCATACACCCTTCGATGCTCCATCTATTCAGATTAAGTATAATACAGCGCAAAAAGCATCAGGATACCCATAATATTTCAACGTTTCATTATTTATTACGGCGATATGATCTGGTGCCGGGGGAAAAATGAAAATCGACGACACAACCGAAGTGTATAAATATCACTTACGATCTGCGTGTGCGTCGCTATATGGGCCGCATCAATTTCCCCATCAGCCGTGAGTGTAAAGGACAGGAGGAGAGATGATGGAATTTTTCTGCCACATTTTTTGATTTGCTTGAAATTGTGGAGAAATTTTTTGGGATTAACGTTAGGAATGCCTTGAAACTGTTTTTTGCGGAGTATTGTCGACTTCACAACAGAAAACTTCGGAAGTTTGAAGATCCATAGAGTTTCTGGGAGTTTTCTTCAGTTAATAACGCAAAAATTACACTAACTCAGTTCCAAAATCCTTCATTATACTATTTTTTTTGCAATTCTGGCAAAATTTAAAAAAATCTTATTATAACCCAATTTTAGAGCAACTGCAGTTATTCACGTTCAAAAATTTTTCAAAAATTAGGGGAAAGAACGCTTAATAGCGTACTATGAAGTACAAATTGCACGTAAATATCAATTTTAATACTTTGCACGTAATTATTTTCAATTTTTTCTCAGCCAGGCGCCCATAAAATTGCCCATTTCATTACACAAACCCGAAACGTGCATTTTTCCAGCAAAACATTCTCTTTACGTGTTTTTCATCGCGACTAATAAAATCCCTGGCTCTTTTGAATGTAAATCCTTTGAAGTATCGCGACCATCGGGCTAATTTATGCACTGGTTTTAACGAAGACCGCTGAAAGTAGTCCTTTTAACGTGAGACGTAACGATGAGTTATCCTCTCGAATGATAGAAAAGGGTAATTATTGTCACGGGTTTCTGAAATGTCAGGATGGGATAAAATCTGTGAAATTTTCCTTATGTTCCTTAAGGGGGAGATACCTACATACCTACGTATGTAGGAATTAAAGCTGGCTGTACAGTTAATATCACGAGCGTAATCTCTGAAATATGACCGCCTCACGTGCCGGAAATCCCCTAGAAAAAATTGAGATATTACAATGAATATTTTTGCGGTAACGGTGCTGTTATTTATGCACTGCAAACCGGAAGAATTCCACGCAAACTTACAATCTTTTACCCTCTAGTAGTTATTATCATATCGCAAGCTTTATGATGTATGAATAATTTATTTCACCTCTTAACACTGACCAATTTAAATAAAATTATTCATAATTTTAATTATAAGGTAAGGGAGCAAGGTAGATTTGAGGTTAGATACCTATAATATATCCTGGTTGCTTATGCACATATTATTCAATAAGATCTTTAAGTAACAATTATCAAAAATCAGTTAAATTTTATAGAGGAAACAAGGGTTGTCTTAACAAGGCAACAAAAATATAACCATTAATTAATTACTGGAGGGTTGTTACCTGAGGTACATATTGCACGTGGTATGTGGGTGTACAGGGTGTTATTTATGTTAACTATTCTACATATACCTACTACATACAGGATGTTTTCATGAAATAAAATTTTGTGAGTGTATATCAACAATTAGTGAAGTGGCAGATTTGGTGCATTTCATACATGCTTCAAAACTTCATAAAAAAATTACTAACATAGTTACTTTAATAAGACCCGGTAGAATTACATAATCATGTATTATTAATATACGAGTAAAGTTTCAAGTAATTAATTAAGAAATTTTTGGAGTTGTGACGTTCTGAATGGATGTCAAACGTAAAATCAAGTAAAACGATTGATTAAAAAATATTGTCGAAACTTTCATGAAACTCTAAGTTTAATGAAACAACGTGCGGTTATTTGATGAAGTTTTGTAAACAATTCTACAAAGCTACAACTTTCAATTTAAAGGAACTTTCAATTAACTCATGACCAAACACAACGTTACCATTGCAGCTTCATAAAGTTCAACGTGTAGTTTCTTTGAAACTCCTGAGCACAATTAGACGAGGTTTCATTAACTTTCAACAAAGATTGGTTGAAATATGCCCAATTAATGCAAGGGTAAAGTCTCCAATGATTACATGAACAGGTTTTGGAGTTATATCCATTTTTACATCCCACGATGGGAATATTGAGCTCAAAATGAAGGTAGGGACTTAGTACAATTTTTTTTCAAACTCTTAGTTCAATAAAACCTCGTAGGACTACTTGATGAAGTTGTATAAACAATTCTACAGTCACAAAAGAATTACTAATGAAGCTATGTCAATAAAACTTGTACAATACACGAATTAAGTTTCAAGTGTTTATTTGAAAAAGTTTAGGAGCTGTAACGTTTTGAATTAATAGTGAACTCAATACAAAGTTAAGTAATTAAAATTTTTCTGGAGCTCTGAGTTCAATGAAACTTCGTAGGATTACTTGGAGAAGTTGTGTTAAGAACCCAAATGGCTCAAATGTCTCCACGTACATAAGTACGCACATAAACGGAAAATAATATTAAGGCGACAAGGTGGTTTATTTACATAACGAGAAATCAAGCAACGGCGTAATCGAACATGGTACAAACGTGTTCCTAGCAGGATCCAAATATTTTTCACCTGGTTAATTCAGAAAGAAATGGATTAATCGCATGGATTTGAGCCCCTCGAAGGAACACAAATTCCCCGCTAACGTCAATTAACCGTCTTATTTGCAAAATAGTCTCCCATAAATAGCCAATCCGGGTCGAAACTCGACAATTTTTTTATCATTCCGCCACGGCGAATCGGAGGACTTTGGTACACGTTACTTATAAAATTGAATTATTGCGGAGCCGATCAATTATCTGCTATGTTGTAATAACTTTTATGCTAATGCCTGCGATATCGACGGTAATCCATTTCGAGAATGTCATCGACGAAACTCGAATTACTAATGAAGTTATTACACGCAGTTGTTGGCCATACGTTTTAAATTGATTAATGATCACGGACGGGGAATAATCGAAATGTTCCCTGGAGTATCGAGGAAAGGATTCGCGGAGAATTAGTGAGAGGTTTAAGAGCCCAAACTATATTTGTGTCGAGGTTCTATCCAAAAAAGGCAAAAACTTGTTATAACAAACCCTTATGTTATATTTAGAAATTAGTTTAAAACAATTACAAACAATTTCAGGATGAAAAACATCATTTTCATATTTTTTCAGGAAAGGAGTAGATCTTTCAGGAATATTTCAGACATTTCAGAATACAAATCTCCCTTATTTGGATTATGTAATGAATTCTAGGCTTGTTCAGCACCATTTCGAACAATTTCAGGTTAAGAAAGTCTGATTTTTAGATATTTCAGACAATAAAGAGATTATTCGAACTCATTTCAGGAGAGAAAATGTTTTCGCGAATTTTTCAAAACCACTTCATACAATTTCAGGATAAAAAAAAAATGGTAATTTCAAAATTTCTCTCAGAATTGCCCTCAGAAGCATTTCGGGCAATTTCTGGATAAAACATAGTCATGAATCCTTTAGGAAACGAGCAGTGTTCAGAACCACTTCAGAAGTTTCAGGATAAAAAACCTCTCCTTTTTCGAGCAATTAAGGATTTTAGACATTTCTCCAAAATCATTTAAAGAAATTGTTCAGGACCATTGCAGAAATTCCTGAACAGAAAATTGGATTAATTTGAAAAATTAAGTCATTTAGGACCATTTAAGAAAATTTATGACCGAAAATGGACAGAAAAATATGAAATTTTCAAAAAAAAACTTACTAGCAAAGAAATGAGTTTTGTTGTTTCGTTATTTAAAATGTAGTTCATTTTTGTTTTTAATTCAGGAAGCAGTATCATTTAGATTATTATTATTTATAGCGTACTTGGAATCATCAAATTTTCCGCGAATAATCGATTGATTTTAGATCTTCAGAGTAATCCGAGGTAAATTTCTCGAAGGTACTTATTCGTGGCAATGCTTATCTCATTACTTTTGTCATCATAAACTTGCAGAACGCAGATTAAGAAGACCGACGATTTTCGTTACGTATCTTTAATTAAATTGTACTGTTAATTCATTTGTGTTAAAATTGGTAATTAAACTGTACCGTACATTGTATAATAGGCGCGTAATATTTTCTCCTAGGAAGCGAGAGTCCGTTACACTCGCCCAGGCATTTTCGCACAAAGGCCAATATATCTGTATTAATAATACTTCCTGCAAAATTTTCATAAATGCTTTACGCACTCCTCTGCAGATAAATCTAACGTCGTTCTCTCCGCATCGCGCGAGATCTCAGATTGTCCGGCTTTACAACGCAATATATTTATTCTTACTACTGGATATTAATACCTGTAGGATTTATGGGGGCTTCGCCCGGACAAACACGATTATAAATCTGATTTTATCATTTATTCCCCTTGTAAGAATATCGAGAACATCCTGTTGTTGCCGCCGATGCGGAATCGCTTTTTCGGGATATACGACCAGGCGAGGTCTCCCCTTCTCTCGAAGAGAAACTCCAGGATGTGCAATTGGGACGCGGATTTTTGTCATGACGCGCCGGGTTCGATCTGCTCGGGGATTAATTCGCCGCCATCTTCCTGTTCCGGATTCGCGATCTTATATCACTCGGTATGTGCGCTCGGAACGAGTTATTGATGAATACGCCTATATACGATGACATTCCGCTCATTAACGCCGATACAAGGGAAATATAGTTTTATCGGTCGTCTCGCGGTGCACGTAGGTATATTAATTGGATATCGATTAAGTAGGCACTTTAATGTCACAGGTGTGGGTACTGATAACAGCCGGTCAGATACGTTGAGGATTTATTACTTCCACATTTGCGGGAAATTGCTAACACTTCGGACACGCTGCGAGAGTAAGTTTTTAAGTAACGTGCCTTGTTCTATAAGAACGTACAGGTAAATTAAAATTTATCGCTCCGGTAAATGCCCGGCGTTAAAGAGAAGCAGCCTCGTAGAATTTATTTATTTTCGTTAAACCCGGGTAATTTACACGAAGCGAGATGATTCCAACTTTAATGGCCCGTTTTACGCCCCGACGATTATTTTTATGATCGCTTCGCCTTTATGTGAATCGACTTCCTGCACTTACGAACTCCCTACGTTGATTTATTGCGCTCAATTAAACGTTTTTACCTCCAAACGTAAACACGAGAGGGCTTTCCTCCGAGCTAGGAAGCTCCCAGCGGCATATATCATCTTAATTAGAAATATAAACATGTTACTTTCGAAATGACGACGATAAACAACCTC
The DNA here is from genome assembly GCA_963576515.1 of Cryptocephalus primarius. NCBI lineage: Eukaryota > Metazoa > Arthropoda > Insecta > Coleoptera > Chrysomelidae > Cryptocephalus > Cryptocephalus primarius. Next base: position 12,860,086 of record OY754948.1, on the reverse strand, counting down.
CGCAGAGGGAGCAAGAGATACAGACGTAAGGAGACAGGAGAACAAACGCGTATCGACTACCGAAAGCGAACTTCATTATTTACTCCAATGAGCGATGATTTAACGACACGAAAACTTACTCCCCTCCCCCCTTCCCCGATCACAAATGAAAAATATCGCCGCTTTTGAGATCACAAGAGGCCGATATTAATAACGGCACAACATCGTCGGTAATTATGGCACTCCTTCCTTACGGATAGGAGGAAAATCATGGCTACTAAATCTGCGAGCCCGTAACAGTAGGTGGAATTTAAATTTTGTGCTCGCCGTGATTGATTCCGCCGCGATGGCGATTAACTTTGACAAATTGCGCCGATAAAGTATTAAATGAAGTAATTACCGCGTCATCCCGCCCGGCGCCTTCGGGTAATCATCCGAAGGAAATGCGTTTCCCTAATCACAATTAGACGTACGTACTCGTATAAAAATCCGTAAACAAATAATCCAGATAATAGCAAGGAACCCCCGATTTTGCACTAATTTTCAAACATTAATAACTGTTGCGATGATGAACCGACTGACACACCCTCCTTCTTAATAAGGCCATTATTAAAAACAAATGAACCTTCTACGATCAATGGCGCCCAAAATGCACAGGTCTTTGTGTCAACTGCAGCGATGATGATGTCATCGATGAAGAAATTAACGAAGATACTCTAGATGATAAATTATTTGCATATAATGAGCAATTTATGACGATATATCGAATAAAAAATTTTGAGAACTCCTCACGTTCCTGTATGAGCGATAGAAGTGGCAGATTTTTCGCAAAAAAACCTTCAAAATTAGCCATTTTTGAGTCATTTTCATTTAGTTACTGAGGCGCTAATTGTACAAAAAAAAATGTTAATTGAGCAACTTGTTGGTATCAACGAGACTTTCAAAAGATAAATTCGTATATAAGTTATTGCAAAAAAAACTAAAAAAACAACTACTTTACTTTTTGAAAATAATTATTGTAAAATTTGTATTGAAAGTGGTCCAAAAACTTACTGACAAAGAGAAGTCTTACAGGACATCCAAAACACTCATTGTTTGGTTAATCAACTCATGCGTGCACGTGGCAACATTTAAAACGAAATATACAAAGGAAACATCCTTAAGGAAGGTCGGGTAAACAAGTAGTTTCAACAGAGTTCGGTGGTGTGAGGATTTGCCGATATCTTTCACGATTCTCCAATGATGATCGATCTTCTTGAACTAAGAAGTCATTTTATGTTTTCACCAGAAGAAGAACATGGTGCTCAAATCTCATACGACTACAATTATCACAAAGAAGAGAAATCTGTTCGAATGCCCCCTGCGAGACGCGTTATATTTCAAAAAAGAAAACTTAGTTGTATCAAAACTTACTGCCAAACCGAAAGAAGTCTTACAAAATATCCAAAAAATTCATTTTTTTGGTTAATCAACTCCAAAATCTACAACGAAATACACAAAGGAAATATCCTTAAGGAAGGTCGGGTAAACAAGTAGTTTTATCAGAGTTCGGTGGTGTGAGGATTTGCCGATATCTTTTACGGCTCTCCAATGATGATCGATCTTCTTGAACTGAGAAGCCATTTTATGTCTTCACCAGAAGAAGAACGTCGTATTCAAATCTCATACTACAATTATCGAAGAGAAATTTGTTCGAATGCCCCCTGCGAGACGCCCTATATTTCAAAAACGAAAACTTAGTTACATCGACATTTTTGCCAATCCTTTAATAATGGGTATTCTTCGAGTAAATGCACGTTTAAGCGTTCGAGCGATTGTATCGCCGTCGAGAACTCCGCGCAACGTTCAAGATGACAAATAACGCCATCAGCAGAAGCGTAATGGTAAAACCTACGGGGTGTGGTGATAGAAAATTAAAGGAGGGCTCGTATTTCACGAGATATTGTTTCACGTTAGGAAATTTTTAGATAGGAATCGGCAACTGTTTAGGTGCGGCGCTTAACGGAAACCCGCTTAGGTCCGGGTGTAATCGATACACTTGTACACATCCTCTATTCGAAAAAAATCTATCGAAATTTCGTAGGAGTCAACGTTTCTATTCCTTAACACGACGATCGACTTAGGTACTGCGTTGATTATAAGCACCGACCGTTCATCCGCTGCAAGCATGTACGTCGGTCTTTTATGTTTTGTGCACATCACATTTGAGCATGTGCTAACCAGTAATCCATTAGAAAAACCATTTCAATCGTGACAAGCACTGAACGTGCACATCGATTCGAATCGATAGTCATCTACCATCATTTATTGATTGTGTTGTGAGCCGAGAGGAGCACACATTGGAAGATCTCTTTATCGGCGATCGGTGGTCAATCAACGTTGACATTACGTGAGGTTGCCGAAAACGTCACTTCCTCTTCTTCGGAGCATGCGTGTTTAATGTTTCTGGGGTTGAAAAGGAACGATCTGCTAGATGGGATGGCCTTTAACTGAGAGGTTCTATACGAAAATTGACAGATCAGCAATTGTTCCTCGTTTAGCATAGCATAGCGCAAATTTAAATCTCCTTCATCACTCCGACAGATTTTTTACCAACGTTAATTCTTGAAAATTAGTATGGCCGCTACCATTAATTGCTTCAAAATTCTTCTCGGACGTCGCGTGATCGATTTTAGGCCTCGTTATTAGGCCTGTTCCGTTAGAGAATCAATCCGGATGCCTCCATTTCGGTAGTAACAGTAACATTTTAAGTGCTTCTCTTTCCGATCCCTAATTGACTTTTACAAATACATCGGCAGCCGTAATAGAAAATGAAGAGATTGACGTAGCGATTAGGAGAGAAACATTAGTACGTACTTCTTTTAAACGCACCAAAAAAGAAAACATAGGACGACGGATGATGATGAATTATCTATGGAGATAGACTGAGAAGGAGAGAGAGAGATTTACGTATCGGACCTGTACAGGCAAACGAAATTAGCGCTATCGCGGACTTGATCTATGTCAAAACAAAATCGAACCAGTTTATATTGTTTGTATTATAATTAGGACGAATCCTGTTACATTGTGCAAGATTAACAGGTGGCGAGGTTCTAGAAGGATTTAACTTGTACATGCAGTGGAAATAATAATGAGGATAATCGGCTGAGGCAGGATCAGTCGTCGGAAAAACACTCGGAGGAGCGCCGGCAGAAGTGAAACAGACTTCCTTAGTATCCATCATAGTTACACATCATTAACAGATTATGTAATGGTAAATCACAAACCAGAAACTTTACAAACGCATGTATGCAATTATAAGAAAGCTGGGCGTGAAAATAAAAGAGGAAATCTTCAAGGAAAACGTATGAGACGTCTTCATCAAACACTCGAAGATCATTAGAACGATCTTGCACACCAATTAATCGACGAAAGGCGTGTCACGTGTAAAACTGCTATTTTGCTTCGTTCCAGTATTGGTAACGCCACCTAGCGAACAACAGCGACTATCACGTTATCTATCTCGCTTCCACCTACTCGAAACACACAATCGTAGTCTTCAGGCTAGTTCCATTGTACAACTTTTGTCGTCGCTATCCCGAATTGGTTTTGAATCTGCTAGTGGAGTTATCAGAGTCTGTTCCTAAGGCAAAAGCATTGTACTTTCTCTTCAAATCGGGGAAGGGCGTCACGTGGTTCCGAGAATTGCCGTATCGTGATTTTAGAGACGCTCCAGGGAAGAACGCCTTGATGACTTTCTTCGTCCTCTCGTCGTTCGTAAGTGATGGCCGTCCTCGTTGTCTTTAAACGCTCGTGGAGACCGTTTAAAAGGTTTTCACAAGAGAAGTGACGGTAAGTTTCGGAAGCTACGTGCGGTACGTATTATCCCTATATGATACGGGCCATCAGATATACTAAAATCCTTACGTCGAGACACTGTTTCTTGTTTCTATCGCGTCCTCCATCTTTTTCGGTGCGGACGGGCTCCGGTGGCGCGAAAAAAACTGCACCGAGAGGAAGCGGAGACGAAAAAGTCCGAGATACTTACCCGTCTCTACGCAATCATAATTCTCGTGTTCGTTGAAATGTGACCGAGCAACGCGGCCGCGCCGCTTCTTTTCCTTGCCGTATCTTCGACCGTGCAAAAAGGTCTGAATACCATAATTCTAATCTGTTTTTTTTCCCTCATTTTATTTTCGTTCGGAAGGAGACGAAGGCGGAGAGAAGAAGGAGAAGCGGGAGAAGAAGAAGAGTGTACCCGCAGCGCGCGCGGGGTCAAATTCGTGGCTGATCAGAATGGCTGTGAGCGGCATCTCTGAAGAAGAGAAGCAGCTAAAAAAATCAACATCGGCTACGATGAAGAGGCGCTTCTTTTGCGACGTTGCCGTCGGACGGTGAACGCTGTAGCAGCGATTGTGAAAAAATCCGATGACCGCAAGGGGAAGCGCCACCAAAAGGAAATCCAGGGTGAATTGGATACCTATCGTCCTGTGGGTATAGAAGGAATTTCTACAGCTGGTCACATATGAGGTGCTACAGGGTTTGGAGAAGGAAATAATAAGGCAAAATCGCACCGTAGAGTACTGATAGAAGGTATGTGTGTGATCATTTGAACCAAAGGTATCCAGGTCGCTGGATAGGACGAAGAGATGCAATCCTCGGTCACCAGATTTAAATCCTTTGGACTTCACTTCATAGGGACACGTAGAAACTGGTTAACGTATGTAGCGAAATGACACCGCAAGTTCTGCACAATCCAGAATGGTTTCAAGATAATCTATTGTTGCATGGAGGTTGCTGGACTACATTTTCAACGTTTACCTCAATGATGTGGTAATTTTTTAGGTAAAATCGATGTAAATCTTGGAAGTTTCGGGAAAAATGATTAGCGACATTTCTGTCACTGAGCATGATGGCCATGTTGTGTTCCTAGGCTTAAATGTAAGTATAGCAATAAGTCAGACTTCTCCCCTTACAAGCATGCTCCAAAAAATTGTCTTGGACTATATTATAACTATTTTCTGCGCGGTCATTAAAATTTCCCCCATCGATTTGGTGGATCCGAGATCCGACAACGCGGGCCCCACCGGCACGGGTGCTCTTGGCATGCGGTAGTTCGCCAAGAGCACCCATTAAACATCCTCCTCATAGCGGAAGACAGGTAATGATCGGGCAGGGCGTTGTTGCGAGCTTTACGGTTCTGGTGGGAGGTTTCGCCGTTTTCTCCTAAGCTCCGGGTCCTCCGGCTCCGGGGCCCAGTCAAGAGCTACTTGATGATTTGTTGACGTTTGTTATGGCATACCGTTTTCGCTGGCAGCGAGACGGGGGGTTACCGTTAAGGGACGGGAAACGAGAGGGAGGTTAAGTGGACCCGGTTCCATAATACGACAAAAGGAGAGGCGCTCATCCAGAACTTGATAAATTTGAAGGGCGAGGAAAAAAGTTTAACGATCATTTCGAGGTTTACACCATTGTTGTTGCTCTTGCGCCTCCCGTCACACTTCTGGAACCTAAGAAGGATCTTTTGTGACTCATGAAATGGCAACAGATAAAGCTTTAAGCCGAAATTTAGGCTTTAGGTAGATACTGTTTCCATGGGCTTACAACAGATTGATGCCTACCATTGATTGAACCATACCAACCCGATTTTTAACCAAATTTTTCCTTGTTTTACTCGAGACCGACTGCCGTTTCCATTTTCGAATGGCGCTCGAAAAAAATCCCGGATCACGATTTCACACGACTTAATTTAAATATATATCAGCTAGAAATGCTGAATATCATTAAGCACATCCTGCTCCTCCGGTCTGTGTGTCTCCGGCACATCGTGACGCTTCATTGACATGTGATGAATTTGCATTGTCTACCGCATTAACTCAGGTGTTGGCTCCTTCTCTACCACGAGGGAGAAACAAATGAGTCCGTCGTGAGCGCTCTCGATTCATGAATTCTACCGCTTTCGGATTCCGGCACCTCTTCGAAAAATCCTCAATCGACATACTTGACGGACACCCGCGAATAAATCAAATACTGAAACGCTAAAAGAGCGCCGAAGCTATGCGTGCGTACACGTGTATTTCTTCCGTCGGCATAATGGTGTACAAATATGCGCGGGATTGTGCTCGCTTTGTCCATGTGTAAACCTTCTAATTTACGGTTTCTAATCAAAAGCGTAAAGGAGAGAAAAGAGGAGAGGCAGGCCGAGAAGTAGGTAACCTCCCCACAGCCTACCGCATAATTCTATCACATCGTGAGGTACGATTAAACCGCCGTCGATCCGCTTTTGGATCTCCTTCCTGCTTCCAGAGCGCGTGCAGCGTACATTCGATTGTAGAGCCCTAAAAAATTATTTGGAAATTTATTGTATGTGAGACGCATCAGTTAGGAAAATAATGTAACGGTCACTCCCTACAGGAAGAGCAACAGATGAGAGAATTTCATGAAAAAGAAATGTCACTTGGTAACAAAAGGTAGAACATTTTTAAAGCTAAATGTGACTGAGCATCGCAAGTCAAACTTAATCACTGCATAATTAACGATAACTGCGAAACTCCTTGAAGTTCAAACCTTCTAAACTCCTCAATTGCCTTATTAGCAATCATCATGCGAAGTTTCATCCAAATCAAAGTTGTAATAGCTATTTAAAAAACTTTCTAAATCTTCAAGTAATGAAAATTGCAGTGAATACGTCAAGTCGTTATGTAATCAGTCGTAACTCCAAAATTCCGTAAGTTCGAGAGTTGAAACGTTCACAACCTCTAAAGTATAGTTTAGTGGCAAATCTTGCGGAGTTTCAATTAAATTTAAATTGAGACAATTTTTCTATGAATTATCAAACATATTGTACTGGTGAATATTGCAATAAATACGTCACCTTGTTGTACAATCAGCCACAACTCCCAAACTCCGTCAGTTAGTGTGCTGAAACTCTCTGAATCCCTAAACTACGTTTCCATGAAAGACCCTGTGAAGGTTCAACAAAATCAGAGCGAAATTTGATTTTTAACAAATTTTTGAAACTTGCCAATTGGTAGAAATTGAATTAAATACGCCATATTGCCGCATAATCAGCCACAACTCCGTAACTCATTTAGTTGGAGTGCTGAAACTTTCTAAACTGCTAAAATATCTAATATGTCTGCTAATGTAGAGTTTCAATCGAATTAAAATTGACACGCTTTGTATGAGATGATGGAAATTTGTAATTGGTCAAAATTGCTAGAAGCTCATCAGGTTGTCGTAGAATTAGTTACAACTGTTAAACTTGGGCAAATATGGGCATTTTTACAGCTCTGGCAAGGGTTTTTTCTCTTTAATTTGAGGTGCTGTTCACCTTAAGTCGTTATCATGAGTAGGTTTGACTCACAATGGGAAAAGTAGTATATTAATTGAATGAAATGAAAAATAAGTTTGTTAATTGTCTTAGAACGAATGGGTCTCGCTTTAGTGAAAAATAAATTGAAATATAAGATATTTAGTAGAGTATTACTTAATAAATGCAATCGATGAGAAAATCAAGCCTGTGTTGCAGGGGAAAAACTAAGCCAAAACGTTTCTTAACAATGGTTTAGCTTTCAATAAGTAATTTCACCTTTACTGTTATTTTATCGCCATTTTTAGCCTATTGCGTGTCTTCTTTCAGCAGATTCTGGTGTTTTTAGCCTGGAAACGAGTTTTACAGTATTGAATCTTTGTCGTCTGCAAAAGAACCTCTTGACGTTCACTATCGCAAGCGCAAGATTAACAAAGTACATGAAATGAGGGAACTGACAAGCGACAATTTCCGTTTACGAAGCAGAAATAGCGCCTCTTCATGCGTATCATCGGTTTAACCACGCGATTAAATTTTGTCATTTCATTGTGTAATTTTGTAACGAGCAGATTTCATCGACGTTGATCACATTTTTCCCTCGTCGTGCAAGTAAAATTTCTTAAGCGGGCAATACTTTAACACTTTGTCAGATACTTTAGTAAATCTCCCAGGTTTTTTCGTCCGATTTCAATACCATTAACGTGAACGGAAGCCGAGATATCCATACGCGGTGCGCGTACACGCGGCCTTATCAGATCCTAAATGTCGTAAATTTCGCCTAATAATTTTAATACAAACGATTATCTGCATATGCGACAGAGAAAGAGCGAGAGGGAGAGAAAGAGAATTTATCTGGATCTCGAGCCCGCTATCTGCTGCGGAAATCGTTCGGAATTAGTGTCGACATTTTGTATAGAAACGACATATAAATTTGTTATTCGTTCAGCGAGGCGCGAACCTAAGGAAATCTCTCTAAAGCTCATGGCGCATTTTCAGCAAGCTTTACTCAAGATACAAAAACCATATCGAAATAAACGCCTTTAAATCAAGCATTAAAGAGTAATGAGAATCACTCCGTTGTAACGGAGTTATGAAGGTTATTGAACGACCCACTTAATTAATATAATATTTCAGTTGAAAACAAGTATGTAACAATATAAAATCCAATTCATTCTCTTGGAGGAATCCAGTAACATGTTCGATATGTAGGTTAACGCATTGTTATTGGAATTATCGATTAGTTAGCAGTTATTACAAGTATGGTCGACTCTTGATTCCGGACATGTGGTCCAATATCTTATGGCACTAAACCACTATGGCGAGGTATCTGGAAAATCGCTCCAAGAGATTTTTTAAATATCCTACATTTTCCAATCTAATCATTTTTTTGTGAAGTGAACGGTTTAGAGGAAAATCCTGAGAAAATCATATTTTTGACAAAGAAAATGGTAATATCATTCCTTTTTCCTTAGTTACGACGTCATTGCTTTTTTTAAATGGAAATCCACATGATTTTCCCTTGTTTCTGATAAAGCTCTCTGCTTCTTCCATGAAAAATTCCTGACACTTCTCCTGAGCATAAAGTACCTGAACCTATCATGGAGTGAACTCTATAAGAACTGGCACAGATTTGCACAGATCTGTCTACGTTACTTAACATAAGTCAGAAAATGATGGTGTATTGAATAGAAATGAATAAAAACGTGTACTTATACAGCGTATCGACTTAATAGCCTTGGAATGGGTGAAAATGGCATGAAAAATGGGTAAACAAGGCATTGACCGGCTTCGCCCTCTACGAAGAGCCTTCGTAGGTGAAACTAAAAGAGTGGGTCGTGCGCACCCTGGTCATTTTTGGTCCCTCGCTTACGACAAACGCTATAGCAAATTTTTTGGCGGAACTCACTCGTCCAGCACTTACCAGTCGTACGGTTTTTTCGACAACGGCCTTGCTCAGTCGTTCCGCGTTCCCGGCAATGTCGTCGACCCAGTGCCCGTCACATTTCGTATTCTTTTTCGACGGACCACTCGGACGAACGTGCGAACGCTTCGGAATGGCCGAATTTGTATTTTGGGCGAGCTGCCGCCTTCCGTGTAAAACACTCCTGGAAACGCCTGAAACGCAAGAGAAAATTCTGATTTCACTACGAGTCCGTGAAATTTTGAGCATTTTGGGAAATAAACGCGGCAGAAAATTATTTTTTAGTGCTCAACATGAATCGTAAGAAGACGACAAGTGTAAGAACATTGTGGCTTACGTTATAGTCGAACCGCGATATCTACGTATCGTCGTGCTGTTATGTTTCTAAGGGCAATAATTGCATACAAAAGTTATTTAAAATTTAAACATCAAGGTATAAAATGCCCTATCAACTTGCTCGATTTGCCCTCAAATGGCGTTCATCAGCCGATTATTCAAGAATTTACCATACAGCACAGTATAAAGAAGTGTATGAAATGGCGAATGCGCCCAGTGACAATGTTGTAATAAATTTAAATTATTTCCAAGCTGGGTAACTTTATCGAACTCTAACGGAGCTTATGATACTTCTAATGAAGTAAGGTATACATTAAACCGTTGCACATCACAATAAGCCAAGTCATTAAAAAGTTACAGTGTAAGAAACCTACATTACCACCGAAAACATAACACTTAAGAAATTTAAATTTCTCTAATAGCCAAATACCAACAACGTCGGTTTAATTGCTCGACGCAAGCATATTTCATTTCTCCTTTTACGTCACATTTCAGTTGGCATCCCATTTCGAATGTAAATCTATTCCGAGGATGCCGAAAGTTGTGAATATCAATTAATAGAGTGCAAAACGCATCTCCTCGTTGCTCCGAGTCCCCCGTTCGCATTATTCATTCAAGAGCCTCTCAGTTTGAATTATAAGTTTACGGGCATGTTCTCGCGCATGTAATATATGCTTTTATCTCAGGCACGGTCGTTCACTGTAGGTAGTTGAATGGTAAATTCTTCCGTGATTCTAATACAACTCTGATTTACTGCTACCTAAGCGAAAACCGTGCCCGGAAAAAACCTCGCCCGGGGCGAGAGAACGAATGTAGCTCGGATTTGTACTTTAGAAGTTCAAAAAGTTTCGACTTGATAACTTAGGGAGTTTCGAAGTTGTAGGGAATTGCGTGATGACCTGACGCACTTCTGCAAACTTAACCAACCACCAAAGAGGAATAATTGGTAAAAATATTATTTCAGCGCTGGTATTGTATAAACTCTAGATGGAAACTTACTAAAATTTACTTTATAAGTCCAGGAAGTTTCAATTGCTCAATTTAAGGAGTTTCAGAGTTGTAGAAAAATCACTTTCTAGGCTTCAATTAAGTTGAAACTCCACATATTTTACCGTAAATTTAGGACGTGGACTGTTGACGCAACTCTTGAAGTTGCATTCCAAATCACTATCGTTCCCGTTTCCGTGAAGCCCTATTACGCCACTTGCCCCGCTCCGAAGCACGGTCTACAACAAAAACATCCGCCTATCGTTATTTACGATTGTTTTCACCATTCTTTCGGATCGCGTTTACGTTGCTATTTTCGAGTTGGCACGCCTCCTCATAACCATTAGAATCACCTCGTTCTTGTACCAGACACAATGTACCGCATTCATCATATCAACTTCACAAACGGAACACTACATGATCTCATTGTTCCTCGCAGGTGGCAATAACATTTGTCACTCTAACACCGGATTTTTCCCCATTAAGGAGACGCGTAAGACTCGTCGAGGAATATTTTAGGACGATAATTTTTAACGTGATCGTAACGGATCGGCCGGCCGAAAGTGACTAATTTATCTATTTTAAATTACCGTAAGCGTGTAATCAATACCGGTAGGAATAACAATTTTCTCATTACTGAATGGACGGTTGCATTTGCATAACTCCGGGATTGATGTTAAACGGAAAAAATTGAATTTTAAATAACTAATTAAAGAGACGAGAAGTGTCCACAGTTCTCGAAATAAGCAGCTTCTCAAGTGGAAGATCTCATCTGCTTACAAATAAGTAATGTGTATAACACATGTTTGAATGTGGGAAGGTAGTTAAGATCGAGCCGGTGATAACGCCATTCAGGGGCGTAACTTTAGCGATAATTAAGGGAATTCTCACGCGATCCTCGTTTTTAAGGGAAACACTCCCTCGCTGCTGCACGGCTATTACAAAATCTACCACTAACTGTATTCATCAAGCAGAGAAAACGAAATTAAATTAAGGGTTAAAATTACAAATTTGGGTAACTGAGGTATTAATTATCACTACTTTACTACCCTTGGTCCTATTGTGGGTATCAAGTAAGGGATTCATCACATGAAAATTATGATTTTTTAAATTACTTTCGCATATAAGACGTGTTAATACAAATACCATTAATACATACAAATACCACATGATTAAAAATACCAAAAACATCCCTCTCTACCTTATGCATTCCCTTCAGAGCAACGTACCCTTCGGTGATTCACATTGTTCCACAAACTCCAGAGTTTTCCAGAATGATTTTTGTACTATGAAATACAAATTTGTTGTGAAATTTTCTTTTCACTTTATTATGAATAAAATTACTACTGTCAATGTTGTCAGATTAAAATATCAAACGGGAAAGCTTGAAGATTCTACTTGAAAACCTTTAGGAAATTCTAGATTTTCCCCATGGACCTCGGAAAATTTTTTTCTTTCAATATTCCATTGCAAAGTACTGTCATTCATTTGAGGTTATAGAAGGATCTATAAAATTTCTAATCCATATCCTTTTAAACATTTACAATTAAAAAGAAATTATCTGCAAGTTCCATAAATCATCTAGGTTATCATGGAGGAAGCTTTGGGTGTTGAAAATTTCAGGAGAACCTCTAGAACCTTCTTTCTAGATTGTGGAACCTTTTCAAAGTTCAGAATTGATATTAAAACCGTTCAATTTTTGATGAACCTTCTAGATTTAAATTTAAATTTACTACTCAAAAATTCTAGAGCACTTCTAGAGATTTTCTTCAGCATGATTTTGTAACGTGGTGTTTGTAACAAATGTCAGGGCATTTTGATCAAGCAGATCGTAGAATTTCTCCACAAATCCAGAAAAAGCTCCATAAATCATCTAGGTTACCATGGAGGAAGCTTTGGGTGTTCAAAATTCCAGAAGAACCTCTAGAATCTTCCTTCTGGATTGTGTAACCTTTCCAAGGTTTACAATTGATATTAAAACCGTTCAAATTTCGATGAACCTTCTAGATTTAAATTTAAATTTACTGCTCCAAAATTCTAGAGGAATTTCCAGAGATTTTCTTCATTTTGATCAAGCAGATAGTAGAATTTCTGCTTGTTACAGATTCAGACATTCTAGTGTTTGAAATCGTAACAAAAAAGCATCTAGAATTTTTTTCCTAGATTATAGAACAGGACATTATTTGGATCCTTGGAACCTTTAAGGTCACAGGTTCCGGATGCCAAAATGATATCTTTTTTGAAACCAATTGAACAGCCTAGGGTCTTTCAATCAACGTTGACCAGAGCGGTACAAAAAATGTTGCATTCCTTTTCGGAATTCATGTTTTGCTCTGCTATTACAGCTTTGCTCGTGGGTATTTCCTGGGTTTTCCGATGTGTATGATTAAAAATTTTTCCACGGATTTCTGTCGTCGCCGCTGCGATTTTCCCCCTTCGCCGCCTCCTCGTGCCATGCGAGAAAACCGCGAGGCCGAATTGGAAATGCGACAGTTATCGGCCCTCCTCTTCCCCGTCTCTTCCACTCTGCGTGCAGGCCCGATCTTGATTGATAGTGGAACACGAACTTTTACAGACGTCTCATGACAAAACTGCATAAAGACGTCGGAGCTTTTCCGTGAATCCTCCGCGGTGATTTATCCGCTCCGATTCCGCCCGACTCGGCGATTTTTTCCTCTTATCTCCCAGACTCTTTTTAAGGCAGGGAGAGTCCGTGAGAAAAATGCGACCACCTCCGGCCGGAGCGGCTAACGGACGGGAGAAAAAAATTCGAAGGCACGTCGCTATCGAGGAAAACGTCAGCGAATTGACGTTTGCCATTCAGGCATTCCCCGACGTTACATAAATTTATTTCGCGCTTGTGCTTTAATTGTGGTCGACGATTCCTCTTCGACATCCTCAATTTACGGTAGTTTCTAATTTAAATGAGGCGGAGCGAGAGGGATTTGATGAATATGCTTGACGGCTAGTTTAACTCTTATCCAATGTTAATTGCTCATTACGAGTCGTGGCGTCCGTCGTTTTATCTCCCTGCTGTTATAGAAGAAGATTGCATCTGGGGAAAAAGTGAAGCTCGATTGGAGGAAAGTATAAATCTTGAGGATTTATGGCCGCGCAAGTGTAGGTACGTATCAAAAATCTCTCCGAGTTATGTTGTAAATCTCTTAAAGGAAAGATTTCATATGTCTATATAGGCAATGACTTACGTATTACTTCTCCGCGGGCACGTATTAGCGGCGTAATTACGGCCAATTACGGCTGTACCATTGTGACGGAATGACAACAATTCCACGCGAGCGCAAATATGTTTCCGATTATTCGGGCACGTCAGCAATGTCGCTTTACTAAGTAAAAGAGCCATAAAAACCATCACAATACAGCAAATAAACATACTACGCGTACACGTACCTCCCGACTAACGTCCGACTACTTGTTTAATATCGACATTCGATTAGTTTCCCTGTTTAGTTCCATTTAAGCAAAACGTCACTTCCTCGCGTTTCAAAGAAGAACGCCCGGCGTTGAATTATGGCGCTTTGTACCACCACGTAATTTTTTCACGCGGTCGCGGTTGATACGTGTGAAATAATTTTTGACGACAGTGAATTACGATCGCGAGAGCGATAAATTATTTTTATGGGTGCCGTACGGCTTTATGACGAGCTTTAACTCGGATCGCCGAGGCTTCGAGAGATGTTTGTTTTCCCGTAAAAATACTCGGTGGAAGTAAACGTTTATGAATGGAGCTGATTTACGGCGCCATTAACCGATACATTAAAATTAATTCTGCACAATAAATCGCATTAGCTAACAAGAGGGACGATACCGGACGGCGCGCACCTCGAAAGGGGACTTTACTATCTTTTAATGAAGTGAGAAGTTTCAGGTGTTTTACGTGTAAGCGCTCATACACTGAGAGGCACGCATGCACTTAATTACGTCGGAATTGGTAATTACTACAACCTGTCGATGCGTCACAGTACTCGAAATTTACTAATAACTAGAGTAATTAGAGAACTCTAATACATTTCTCAAAAATATGATGGATGGTACATTCACATAACTGTATTGATTATATCTTTGACTAAATCCCCCACAAAATATAGGCACTAATGTGCTTTGGTGTAACTGTCGTTTTCCTCAACAAGGGCTATAAGGAGCTATAAGGGCTACAAGGGCTATAGAGCTCATTAGGAGAAACACGTGTGGTTGGTTACCTTTTCTTGTAGTTCGGACGGCTATTTCATGCATTTTCTCTTGAAACTATTAATCCATCATAATTTTTGTACACCTTACATATATTCAGAGTTTCACTTTCGAACCCTTGTCGCAGTCGTAAACACCTTTTGCTTTATAAATGAACTTTTTTGTAACATAGCGTTTTATGTATCAAAAAATGTACTCTTAATGGTTATAGGGAGCAGATTCAAAAGGACGTACCATTCTCGATAAAATGCTTGAAATCGAATTTGAAGAAACCTCAAGAGATTCTTTTATAATTTTAGGAGACCACAATGGGCGAAAATTGAATCTAGAACGTTCATGAAAATTTAAACCGTCTCAATTCTTAATCAAAACGTTATTAAACTCAAAAATTTCGAAGAAATACTTCACATGTTGCTTTGAAACACTCAACATTCGAAACTACCTCCAAAGGACATTAAATTAAACACGATTTAAGCATAAAAGACCATTAATCCTATTTAAAGGATTACACAAATTAGAACATACCCTTTGCTTTAAATAATGTGCGTGTTTTCAGATTAAATTCCATTTTCCCTATAAAAGAATTTATTTTTGAAGCGTTAGTATTAAAATTTGAATGGAGATTTCTATGGGCGGTTAAGCGCGAAACCTGGACAACCCAAATTTTGTTTCAATTTTAATATTGTAGGCATTAGTAATTTCTGTTACGATTTTACTTGCTTATATCCAGTTATTCGAATTTACGAATGGAATATTTTTAGTCCCAAAAACAAAAATCTTAAATTTTGTTTTTGTTTCCAAACAAATCTTTCTTACACATTTTTGCTTTCTTGTACTTGCTTACTGCATATTTCTAAACATATTCATAAGTTCATATTTGTTTTGAAGTAGTTTTAAACCGACAACCGTCTTATTATTGGTCTTAAACCAAGGAGATTTCAATGGGCGATAGACGCGAAACCTTAACATTGCAGCATAATTTCAATTCAGCAAAAGTGCTTTTAAAATTGTTGCTCGAATGAAATTCTCAATTACTTGGCTAATTTAATCAAATGAATAATCCCTAGACAGCGGATCGTGAATTTACTTTATTCTAATTGCGATATGAAGATATAAATTCAAATCAAGCTGGCGAAGTAAAATAGGCTGCTCGATAGACTTGGTTTATTTTTTAATTAAATTCAAGTTATTTACATATCTACGAATCGGTTTAAACGCCTAGAACAAATTTTACAAACATAAATTATTTTTACCGTTTTATTTTCTGCGTGAAACACCTGTGTTGATACTCGAAATAAAGCGTTTAAAAGCGAATGATCCTGTGTATTAGCCATTAGACCATACAGGAAAACCTGGAACTACATCGAGTCCCTAATCCTCGAAAATTGAGAAAATCTGAAACCCGGAAAATCCCGGAAAACTTGCGTGAGTTGACAACCTTTCGTCAAAGTCTGACCGTCGTAATCAAACGATTAATCCATTAGAAATTCTCACATATTTGACAATCAATCCACCTAAGCGTATTTCCATACGTCGGGTTGGAGATTGACTTCGCGCCTTCTCCGATTTCATCGCGTATCGCGGCGGCCATAATTCATCGGAAAACCTCCTAAAATCGAATCCGATATCACCAATTAGGGAGTCGGCGTCGTTAAATAATCTAACGGCCGGCGATTAATCACATGTAAAACCAGTAGCGTTCGCACGGCCGGACGGCGTTTCCAGAAATGTGCGGAATGCGGTTTCGATCCGTGGTTTTTTCGCTCGTGGGAGGAGTTGATACGATTTTAATTCCCTTCCTCTCGCCTATCCGACGTGTGATGTAACCGAAATATCTCGTCGCTTTAATTTTTTTAATTGGGAGAATCTCGGATTTCGGCGTAGGCGCAAACGAATCGGGTTTATCGACGTCTTTACGGATTATTGATCGTGTTACATTTAATTTGGAACGTCGCGCGACAGAAACCCCATTAAAATCTGTGAATAACGAAGACACTTCAATTTCGTCAAAATATAATCGACGCGCGTCCATAAATACTCCTTTTAAACTTTTGTGAAACCCATGAAGGCCTAATGACACGAAACACTTTTGATGTAAAGGTTACGTTTCCGCATAATTCTATATCAGTACGCATATAAATTATCCGCATAAATGAGGTGGATTTGCATGCATTCAACGGCGGATTTCATAGTTTGAATGTTATCGAAATCTATTGATTTTAATCGACTTATCACATCAATATTCACGCATGACATCCAATGAAATTTCATGAAAAAGCGTATCTAGAAGGGTGGGGGGTGAAGATTTTTTAAGAATTTTTAAGCTTATCGCAATTAAAATTATTGATCGAGGCTAAGTTCAATGGAGGTAAAACCCCAGAGGAATTTTCTATGGGGTTTTAAAGTAATCGTGGTGAATGGCGTAGATGAACAATAGATTCAGCTACATTAGAAACCACATTCCCCCAGTTTTGTCTAGACTAATTCACCCAAATCGTTAATTACACTATTTCGGACAAGTCAAGCGAATTTTGGTTTAATTAGAAGTCAATTGAATTTTTTATGAATTTTGAAGCTAATCGTGGTGAAAGAAGCAGACGGGCAAGAAATTCAATCATGGCAGAAACCACATTTTGACAGTTTTCTACAAACTAACTAACCCAAATCGTTGATTAGACTCTTTTGGACCACTCCACTGAGTTATAATTTAATTGGACATCCACCGGTTATTTTATGAATTTTTAGATAATCGCGGTTAAAAGTTTTGATCCAGGCTAAATTAAAAACCACATTTTGCCACTTTCGCCCAACTTAACTAATTCAAATTGTCTATTGACTTATTTAAGACAAACCATGTGAATTTTGGTTAAATAGGGCGTCGATGGAATTTTTTATGGGGTTCTAAGCCTATTAGACCCCACATTTTAATAGATCTGTACAAATTAACCGACCCATATAGTTGATTAGACTGTTTTGAGCAACTTAAGTGAATTTTAGTTAAATTGACCTTCCATTAAACTACTTATGAATTTTTAAGCTAATCCCGGTTAAGAGTATTGGTTGAAATTAAGTTCAATCATAATTATATTTGATTTCCATCGATCTATCGATTTTAATCGACTTATTACATCAATATTCACGCATGACATCCAATGAAATTTCCCGAAGAAGCGTAGCTAAAAGCGAGGAGGGGGGGTAACGAGCAGCAGCCAAGACGGCCGAGAGAGTATAAGTATCCATCAGCGGTAGCCATTAAGAGATTCGCTTTAATGGAGCAACTTTATGCTCCCATATAAATAACGAGCTGCCATCTCCAGTCCCTCTAATCTAAGGACTTATCAAAATCCGAGAGCTATCAAAAAATTGCGGACATTGATTTATACAGAGCGATGCTGGCCTGATAATCCGACATGGAGGAGACGCTTGTATCTGATGTATTCAGAGACATTGTTGTGGCCTTTATGTACGTATATTGTCAAGACAGAAATGACTCACTACTCGTACGTCATGCGAACTAATAATTAGTACGGCTTACCTATTTGGAGTATTGGAAATATTTATTTATCGATGCATGATGTAAATAACCGAGAATTTGAATATTAAGCAGATAAGAATGGAATCAGTCCAGGGTTATTCCGTAGCGTGAAGAATGTCATTTGAACAGGATTTCAGCAAGAAATATTTTATTCCACGAGAAACATACACCACGTATCAATCCTCATATCAATTGTTTCAAATCCTCTCACAATCATTTTTTCGCGATCGCCCATACATATGCAGCTGATCAATTGATCATGCACGCATGAGCAATTCCTATAAATTCCTTCTCGGTGTCAGACTAACACATTAAACAGACAAAACTCAGCACTAACAGTTTACGTTTATTGAAATCTACGATGGGCGTGTATAATGGAATTAAAATCAATTTTGTTGTATATGTTATTTGTTTTATTTATGCGACGTTTTATTACGGGCATGTTATTATATACACTATGAGCGTTTTCGTTCCTGGAACGTTGCAATAAGGCTTCCAAGCAGAAAGCGATTTTAGACTGATTAAATAAATAGCGAAAGTGGAATGAAGTACGAGGGCTAAATTAACAATGGGTAATCAACGTACCGTTGTCATAAAAATTTTATGTAGCGTTGCCATGTTATTATTTATTACGATAAAACGTTATGAGAAGGGTTGGGACGAAATATTTTCATGATTTTACTTTAGAAAATTTTCTGGAAGGGCAACTTTTAACGCCAATCCCGTAAAGAAATAAACCCCGCTAAAACGTTTACGTTAGGCATATTCAAGCATTGTCGGTGCGCGCAGCCTCCACACGTGGGTTTTCGGGCGCGAAATTAATCATCACAATGATCTCTCGGAGGGTGAGCCGTCCACCTCGTTTTCGCAACCCTTTTCTATTTTGTTGAAAAATCGCCCGGCTAGACCAGTTCTATTCGATTTGCATAAAGCCGCCAATTTTTACGAGCCGCAGCGAGGAGGGTGCGATCGAAAGGGAAGGAGAAAGAGGCGAGCCTTTTTTGATAGTCGGGAAAGGAAAGGGGTCGGCAAATGCGATCTTCATGTAAATCCGAGCCGGTGACCGGCCTTTCAAAACCGAAAAAAGTCCCGCTTCTGCATTCAATTTCCCAGGTGGTAGGCAGCTATCGGGATAATGGGGAAATCGGGCACCGTGCGTAAATGTTACTATTCGTATGCAGAGCTTGTGCTAAGATTAAAATTGCATTAGGAGAGGAGAGGGAAATGGGAATTTCCCGTTCGAGGCGGTAATACAACTGTTAAACGACAGCTGTCGTTAAACGTACTACCATGATAGCAGTAAAATCGGCAATTTCGTAAAAATTTCAAATTCCTGTTTAAAAAATTTAGTTCACAACGCTTATCTATGAAGTAGTAAGTATAATCGGCCATCCCCACCTCCATTATAACTTCTACAATTACGTACATACAAGTGGCGTTACATAGGACAGACCATTTCTTTAAAATTCGATTTTAAGGCACTTTCCACACTCCTGAAGCTTAAAAGTTAAAACTGAAACGGTTTAACTTCCCATGAACGTTCTTAATGCAATATGGCCTTACAAAAATTTAAATGAACAGTCATTTTTAGCATCTTAGCACTTCCAACTGTTGGAAACTATAATGAGAAAGCTGACAGAACCCATCTCAGATCCTCGGGGAATCGAAGAACCTCCATAGGACTTTCACACGAGTTCCAAGTTAGATTTTAGGGTTCTTTCACCCAATATAGGTTCTAGAAGTATCTGGAACTCATATTTTCCACTCTTTTTACCAAATCCTTGACGTTTACTAACGTTTAGAGCTGAAATTGAAACATTTTAAATTTCCAAGGACCTTCTAGACTCAATTGTAACCAATTCTAGTCATCCAGAAATCTCAAAGAACCTCTACAGTTCTTTTCAGTGAAATTATAGCGAGAAAGCTTCTAGAACCTATCGTTTTAAGTTTTCACGAATTTTCTAGAAACAACTCTAACCAAGTCTGGCCTTCAAGAATTCCAAAAGAACGTCTGTTAGCTTAATTCGCACTTTCCCTTGTTAGAAATTATTAGAAATGTTCCAAAATCTATCTTAGCTGCAACTTATGTTCTCGTTTTGTGACTGAAAATAAAGTTTTAACTGAAAACTTGAACAAAAGCAAAACACTCGATGTAGGCAGTTAAATTCGTAACTGGAATAACGAGTGGATATAGTTATTATTAAGAAAAAGTAAAGGCATTTCGGTGTCCAGGTTTCGCGTCTAATCGCCCATTGAAATCTCCATTGAAAATTTTATGCAAAATTTATTCCTCGCCTTTTATCTTAGTGAATGATATTGAAATGACTACTTGTATCACCTGAAAACACACGTGCTGCCAATTTTTAAGATAAAAATCATATTTAAAAAAACATGCGAAATTTCTCGTGTCCAGGTTTCGCGCTTGATCGCCCATTGAAATCTCCATTGAAAATTGCTTGTAAAATTTATTCCTCACTCTTTACCTTAGTGAATGATATTAAAATGACACTGTATCACCTGAAAGCACACGTGCTGTCAATTTTTAAGACAAAAATCATATTTGGGAAACTGTGCGCGAGTTGGGGGTCGAGGTTTCGCGCTTGATCGCCCATTGAAATCTCCATTGAAAATTGCTTGCAAAATTTATTCCTCACTCTTTACCTTAGTGAATGATATTAAAATGACAATGTATCACCTGGAAGCACACGTGCTGTCAATTTTTAAGACAAAAATCATATTTGGGAAAATGTGCGCGAGTTTGGGTGTCCAGGTTTCGCGCTTGATCGCCCATTGAAATCTCCATTGAAAATTGCTTGCAAAATTTATTCCTCACTCTTTACCTCAGTGAATGATATTAAAATGACAATATATCACCTGAAAGCACACGTGCTGTCAATTTTTAAGACAAAAATCATATTTGGGAAAATGTGCGCGAGTTTGGGTGTCGAGGTTTCGCGCTTGATCGCTCATTGAAAATTGCTTGCAAAATTAATTCCTCATTTTTAATCTTTAGGAAACGAAATTGAAATGACAACGTATCACCCAAAAACACACGTGTTAGGTACTTTCCACCCTATCGACGTCGCGATATCTCGTAGCACGCACGCAACATAATCCATATCTGGACCAACGTCCCTGTGGTCATCGCACGCACGCACGCAGTGGCGGGAGCTGAAATATTCCAGTTCCCTGCCGCAGCCGAGATCTTCGTATTCTTCGTAGTCTTCGTACACTCGCGAGGTAACCGCGCACTGGATGCTTTCGAACCGAGTGACCGACGACGTCGATTGTTTTCGGTGCGTCTCAGCAAAAGCTCCACATTTCCTCACCGCGTCGAGGCTCCGCGTGGTTCGATCCGAGCCTGGTTGTGCTGTGAGGGGTTTTGTGAACTCCCATGGGGTTGGTCGCGATCAAATTTGTGCCAAATTTTTAACCACGGTAAGTAGGGATCTGCTTTTTTGTCGTTTTATTGCGTTACTTACTACGAACGACGTAGTAAATCGTCTTACAATTTTTTAACCGGTCGATTAAATTAGATGCAATAGTTTTACGCACGCGTCGCATGTTGGAAACGCCCGTTATTGATGCATTAATTTTTATCTAATTAACGCGAAGTGAAATGCCCATTGCTTACTTAATAATACAAGCAAGTATTAATTTGATCATATCTACAAGAAAGCAATAACTCCTCTTGCTTTTAATTGATCCTAATTACCTGTTTACTTGTTTACATCTAGTTTCTATAGCACGTCAAAACACATACTTGGATTTTAAGAAAGTTCTATAACTACATATTTTCAGAACTTATTTCATTTCACATTTTAAATGAGAAAATTAATTAGTAACCTACAACCGTGAAAAAATAATTACCTACTATTAAATTAGGCGATTTCTCTTAAATCAATGATCAAATTGAATCCAAATTAGAATTTCGACCTATCACCAAGAGAAAAGTGTCATATTTCACCCTTTATTCTTCGAATTAACGTAATTTCACCTATTTGCATGAATGAGTATCCGCCTCGTCCCTTTCGATCCTCCCCTTTTTCTGTCCCATGTGCCTACAATCTGTCGCACTTCAGACCGTTCCGCTGGATCGACCATTAAATCAATCCGCCGTCAAAAGAAATCGCATAGGAGACGCGAACTTTCATATTTTTCCATGCGACCATATAGAAGCGATTATGAGGATAGATTCTGGTGCGGGGCGCAAAAAATCCGCGCGCATTAATCCAGTTTCTCGGCGGTAAATATTCATCCCGCGAGAGGAATATAAACGCGCGTTCAGACTTTTTTCCTGCGACATAAACGTCAATTGATGGCGGGACCGTCATAAAGTCGTGATAAAGGATCGCGCCGAGGCTGCGGACGAAGAGAAATTCTCTGATAGGAAATTCCTAGGGAATTTTCTTTTACAAATATGGTGATTTAATCATCTCGGACGACTCAAGCGAATTTTAGTTTATCAGGGCGCCAATAGAATTCCTTATGGACTGATTGCAAGCCAAAGTATTAGTGGAACTTAAATCAAATCGAGCTAAGACCACATATTGCCACGTTCGTAAATCCATACTTACTTAAACTGTTTAAGGAACCGTTTTAAACAATTCAAGTGAATTTCAGTACAATTGGACTGCAATGGACCTTTTTATAGATTATTTAAGCTAATCGTGGTTAAGGACGAAGGTGGACATTAAAATCAATTAACCAGAAGCCAAATTTTGGCAGTTTTGTCCAAACTAACTGACTCAAATCGTGGATTACACTATTTTGGACAATTCAAGTGACTATTAGTTTATTAGAACGCCATTGAATTTTTTTATGGATTTTCGAATTAGTTACAATTAAATGTTTTGGTGGTAGCTAAGTTCAACTCAGCTAAAATCCACTCATTACGAGTTTTGTTCAATACAACTTACTTTAATCGTTCATTAAAGTATTTTGGACAATTCAGCTAAATTTTGGCTCAATTCGACTTCGATTGAATTTTTTATGAATTTTTACGCTAGGCGGGGTCAAAAGTGTAGGAAGAAAAATAGTTCAAATATACTGAAAACTATGTTATGCCAATTTCGTCCAAACTCACTAACTCAAATCGTTGAATACACTATTTTGGACAACTCAAGTGAATACCAGTTTAATAGGACGCCAATTAAATTTTTTACGAACTTTTAAACTAATCGCTGTTAAAAATATTAATGGGAGACAATGAAAACGAGATCAAAAGGCAATTAAATTCGGGATATTTCAAAAAATATTATCTACCCTTGATTTTCAATTTTAAAAATAATTCAAAGTATTAGAAAACCTTTAAGTATCCTATGTGGCATTTAATTTATAACATTATTAATGTCAAGAGCCTAAAATAAAATTTCAAGGCAATAATCCAGAATCATAAACTAAATATAGTAAATCTAGGGAAGTATCAGTTATGCTGATGAAAATCTCTAGAAATTCCTTTAGCAATTAAGGATCAAAGTTGAACCTAGAAGGTTTATTGAAATTTATTGAGATTTCAACCCCAAACTTCACAAAAGTGCAGGAATCTAGAAGGAAATGTTCTTGTGGAACATCCAATGGGGCCCCCGAAGGAAATCCAGATTTCACATGTCAAAGTCCTTCTAGAATTTCAGAAATTAAATTTTCCGGGGACCATGGAAGGAGATTCTAAAATTTCCCAGTCTCAAGTGGACAATTCAAAAATTTTTAGGAAAATTTTGGTACTGATGCAACAAGAAATTCGAGAACTTCCACTCCATGATTCTGGAGACTTTCCTCAAGGTTTAGGCCCAAATTTATGATGAATCGGTTGAAATATTTCTAGTGGCGCTGCACTGATATTAAATCGTTCCAATATGTCCTTAAATTTCTTCATTTACTTATGGAGTTATTTTCGCTGTAAAATGATTAACGGAATTCGCTTTTTCCGCTTCATTCCGCCTCTATCCAATTAATTGGCTGGATAATAACAAGTTTCTGGCGCACGCATATTTGCGAGTCGTTTCTACTTGTACACATCACCACCGTTTCTAGTGACATTTAAGTAACAAGAGCAACAAGCGCAATGTAAACTGTTTACATTGAATCTAATAATAAGCATAAAGGATTTTTTAAAACGGAAAGAAACACGTATGTGTTGCACGGAGGCAAAAACGAAAAATTCTCTGTTCGGTTGCGTGATAGGTACGATGAATTTTAATAATACATCCAGGATTTAATTATAGCTTTATGTCGGTTTGCTTCTTTGCCTTTTTTTCGAAAGTGGCAGTGCTTATGTAATTGTTTAATTTAGAAAAATTGAAGGATTTCGTAACGCCCACGTCGAACATTTTCCAGCCCTTCACGCTTATTATTTTTCCTTTAACCTTTCGAGTCTCGCATGAGATTTCATTTGCCTCGTCGACGTTTGAAACGTCCTCACCTCATGCGCCTCAAAAACTAAATAAGACAGCTTTTGAGTAAATTTCAATAAAGTTCAAAGGCACTTTCAACTGCTCTTTAATCAGACTTAACCGATTAACATCAAATCGTTTTACAATGTAGTAAACGTCGTTACTTTCCTTAATACCTTGCAGATTCGATCTGAACCTCCAGGATTTTTCCAGGAGATCTAAACGTGGTATTTTCGAACGAATGACATTTAATATTCCATCACACTTAACTGCCTCTATTTAGAGCTTAACCTTCTGCGATGATCTAATCCAAATAAGGCCGTAAGAAAATATTTATCTACAAGCGTTTTCGTCCTCGTCGGATGTCGAGATTAATGTTCATTAGACCTAATTATCCGGAAAACGTAACATTCTTGAATAACCTGGGCGTTTTCCACTCGTATGAAATTCTACCGCCAGATTCACGTTTAATACAAAAAAGAGGCAATTAAATTAATAACGCAACGTGCTCTGGAGATTTATACAAATTTAATGGATGGCGTTGAACCGGCCAGGGGCGTACAACAACGGAAAACCGTTTTCAATTCAGACAAAAAATTCAATTTTTAATTAGCTAGCGTGCGTTACAAGGAGATTACTTTTAACAGTAACGATCTAATAGAATATTAATTATGTTTATTACAGAACTTTTAAACTCGCTTGCAAGCCGTAGCAGACGAGGATTCCAAATGAACTACTTTGTTAAAAGATCTATTTAGTCATACTAGTACTATAAATAAGTAATGAAATTCATGATTTTAGAATAACCTTCATCTTCTATATCTTAACACATTAGGTTTTTAATTTTTAAAAGGTACTGTATAATTTCACTTATGTGTATAATCTAAAGGTCCTAGCATTTTGCTCAAAGTTTAATGGAAATATCCTTATGGAGTTCAGAAAGTTTCAACTCCCTAACAAATGGAGTTTCGGTGTTATTGAAGCGGCATTATGATGCATTCATTGCAATTTTCAACAGTTGCAATTTCCAAATTTTTTAAAAAAGCAATTGCAATTTCCATTTTGTTGAAACTCCGTAAGATGTTTCACAGAAACTTGCTTTAAGAATTCAAAAAGCTTCAGCCCTTTAGCTCACGTATATTAATAGTTTTAGTTGATTCTATGGCATTGTGATACACTTTTAAACTCAAACACTTTCAAAAATTCATAAAAAAATTATTTCAACGTTTACTTAATTGAAACTCCACATAATATCATATTGGAACGTACTTTAGACATTTACCGAGTTTCAGCTTTAAATCTGAAGAAGTTTCAGCGCTGCGATCGATTATGTTGTAACTTGACGCATTTACTGCTATTTCCATAATCACAAGTTTCGAAAATTCGTTAAAACGTGATTTCAATTCCGATTTTGTTGAAACTACAGCAAATGTTTAATGAAAACGTACTACATACGTTCGGTAAGTTTCAACTCTCTAACAAATGGGGTTTCGGTGTTATGGGGGCGACTGGAACTCCCTATGGAGTTTAGGAGTTGTCACTGTTTTCTTGATAATCTGATAGGTTTTGGTACAAAAAATAACAAAACCCCAACTTCACTGAAACTCCCATATACGGATTGTACAAAATGTAATTTTGGAGTTAGTTTCACAGTTTGAGAAGTACAAAGAAGGTTTAACTGCTGGAAATTACAATACGTATAATCGACTTTCAAAAACTTGAACAAATCTTCATGAAACAATCTTTAAAATGTATGGTAAGTGTGAACTATTTTCACAAAGGAGTTTTGGAGTTACGACCACTTCTCTGACTACCGGACATCGTCTCAAAGTAATCGCTAGCCTTAATGATAATTTCAAAAAACCATAAAAAAAACTACTGAAATCTTCATATTGAAGAAACTTGGTAATATTCTTCAGAAAAGCGTCTTTTAAAAGATATAAAAATTTCAACTCTTTTCACAAGGAAATTTTCGAGTTGCGATCACTTTTCTAAGACCTCACTCCGTCTACAAGCGACAACTCGCCTTAACAACTTTAAAAACCGATAAATAAAATACGGGCACTTCTATTTTGATGAAACTCGGTAGGGTTGTTCAGTGAAGCGTCTATAAGAAGTTAGGAAAGTTTCAACTCATTTCACATAGAAGTTTAGCAGTTGTGATTATTAGTGATCAACTCAGGAACGAGAACTGTAAACTTAAACATTTTTAAGGCGCATCTTAGTTCGATATCATTTTACAGGTACTGGTATATACAGTATATAGAGAAAGTTCGTGAATATCCTAATTCTAAATGATTGCCACGCTATTTGTTCATTTTTATTGGGCGGAATAGTTTTCTCTCTTCCTCGGCCGAGATGTGTACGGATTAAAATAAATACTAAATCAGGCGTAGGAAGATAACGTGGATTTTTTCCATTTCGCGACGTCCTGATAAATAACAGCTCTCCTAGTACCGCATTACATGCTTAACAAGTATTTATTCTCGTTATTGCTGTCATT
Source organism: Cryptocephalus primarius (assembly GCA_963576515.1). Taxonomy (NCBI): domain Eukaryota; kingdom Metazoa; phylum Arthropoda; class Insecta; order Coleoptera; family Chrysomelidae; genus Cryptocephalus; species Cryptocephalus primarius. Next base: position 12,832,936 of record OY754948.1, on the reverse strand, counting down.
ATAATAGTTATAACAAGCCGTGGAGAATCTTTGATTTGCTATATATATCGTTGGAAAAAATACTGTTTTATGTTGAAGACAAACTGGTTTTTGCATCGGACGTTGTCCATCTAATAGCTTTTCTAGTTTTTCCTCCTCTTTTTATTTTTCAACGGGTTGGGTTAATAAATTTTATGCGCAAGTGACCGTTCTTTCGAGTCAAATGCAGCCAATAACATCGCCTCACTTTTTAAAAACGATACACTTAGCAATACAATAACTACACACACACACACCATTAATTAAAAACTATTAATTAACGCAATCATTAAAACAGGTGGCTATGAGTTTTCCCATAAATCAATCTTTTAGCGCGCCGCTAATTAATATGAGATCGGATTCGAAGGAAAAAATTGCAAATTTCCATTTACGTGTAAGACTGATCAATTTAATTGGATTCCGGTAAAAATCGCGGCTACAGGTGTTCGAACGAGCGCGAAAGCGAAGGAGGGGGGATAATTTTGAATTAAAATGTGGAATATGCAGGTGAACTCTTCAACTCATTAGAGTGCATTATTCGCAATCACCGACAGAAGGCCTAGTCGGTCAAAATAGGGGACAAACTTACAAAAAGTTAAAGAAACGGATGTCTATAGTACCAGATGAACTTCTGTAATCTTCCATTTAGATTTCCAAAGTTGCTAACGTTTTGAATTAAAATTGAAACTTTGAAATTTCCATAAATCTTCTATTTCAGATTTTCTATACATCTTCTAGGCAGATGTGGCATCATTTAGGAAAATCCGGATTTTTCTTTGGTTATCGTAGAAGGAAAATTGTTCAAGGCTCTTTTTTAAGGCGCTTTTGGCGATTAAAAATTCTATAAGAATCAGGAATTGTTAGTCTAGATTATTTGTAGTGTTTAAGATTGTAATGGAAGTACATAAACTGCCAGTAAACTTTCTAGATTAGACGTTAAGGCACTTTTTGACGTACATATAGATTCGCCCTAAAGCACCAAAAGTTAATGCAACGGTACTAATGCAGTAATGCTATTTTACAAGGGACGAAATAACGAATTACCTTAAAATCCATGGCATTTTCACACCATTACTCCCTAGCATTCTTTCTCTCGGTCTGTTCCTCTTTCGTTCTCCACCTACTCGTTCTTCATCAGGTACATACAGCTCCAATTGCTTGTGGGAGACACAACTAATTTGGATGAGATAAAACGCGGATTGGAGTGATACCGAGAAGGAGTCATGATGTCTGAATTAGGGACTAGAGAGTAGGCACGGATTCAAGATGGCGTCGCACGCGTAAGTCCCACCTTCGGCTCCAGCATAAATTATATGAGTAGTTTGAGGAAAATAAAGGAAACCTAACCAGATTCACTACTAAGGTATCATTATTACAAGAGCCTAAATCGTCGAAGATATTAATTATCACAATACGAAGAAGAGAAAATCACCATCAATCTTAATTTTGAATACTCTAGATTTAATTAAAATTAGGCACGAGTACTAGAGAACACAAAGTCGATGTATACATGTATAACGAAAGCACGCGAGCCTGGAATGTAACTCATTAACTGGAGATTTACATCAAAACTACCTTCACAGAGGCTAATGAAAAAACAATCTGCTCTAATGGTGTTATCCGTAATCACTATTATAATGAAGTGGAGCATGCTATGGTCGTTTTCACGACCGCTATTTGGATAGCAATCGCGTTTTTTTATTTGACACCGAAAGAGAAAGACCGGGAGAGAGACAGAGAGGGGGGAGAGAGAACGGGAGCGTAGAAAAAATCATATTAAAAATTCTTCGGCGAAATCGAAATTACTGATACCTTTTTCGATGAGAAGTAAAAAATCGAGTAAAGGTACTATGGGTTCTTCGTCACGCATTTCTTCACTTTCTAATTGGAATGCAGTAAATCATCCTAAAGGCATTGTGATTTAAATCCATCGCAAACGTTTTCTGCATTAACTGCAGTTTTACATATCTGACGATGCTTAATGCAGATGCATGATCTGAAACATTCTTTTTGCAGCTAATTGTTGTTAGTAAATCTTTTGGAAATAATTCTTTTTATTGCCCTTTACAACATGACTGTTAAGGTGTCGAATTATACGGAAAATTGCATATTTAAAGTCCTCGCTTATAAGCACGGAGTGAATATCACAAGAAGTGCATAAGGAAGAAGGTTTTAGCGACGCGACGGGAGATTCTAAACCGAATCTTTCGAAAAATAATAATGAAAACGTCGGCTTATACAACACACCACACAGTATCCTAGGAAAATCTGAAGAACGACAGGTTTCTATGTTAGCAACAGTGGAAACATAACCAACCACCTCTTTTCTTCACGGGCATTGCATACGCAATGGTCTATGACTAGCAGAGCAAACCAGGAGCTTCAAATCAAAGGCGGCTGCGAAAAGGACCTATTTTTTCGGAAAAATAGCATTCACTGCACAAAATTACCACCAAAAACATGGCCGCTTCGGACATGCGCCCTGGAATTTTGCTCAGGGAGGGAAGGCCAAATGTCGCTTCTGCTATGAATTGCACGTCAACATTTATCTTCTACTTTTAATTCAAAACGACATGGAAAAATGCCTTAAATTAGGTGAGAATTCATTAACCTTTCTGTATTCTCAATATTCCGTAACCTCAGCGCATTCGAAGAGGGTGTCGCGTTATAAATTAACGACAATGATACGGTCGCCACGCATTAATTCCACCTTCATACGTGCACAATGGCGATCCATCAGTATGACCATTAGCAATCTATTTAGGTAAATATATGTATATAAACGTGTCCTGTGCCACATAAAACAAATGGCGATTTACAACGCGGTATCGTTGTGCCATTGTCGGGCAATAACGACCTATCACGTGGTGCGTATAGGTATCTATACAATGCCCAACTTGTGATACGGTTAGGGCTCGGCCACGTCCCACAACCGATCGTCAGGAATCCGAGGAGAATGTCGGGAAGACACTTATGGCCTTGTAATTCACGGTAATGTCGTACAGCTTCATTACGTTCGATAGGAGGAATCGTTGTGTGTGTGTATGTGTGCTTCTCTTCTTTTTCGTCGTCGTCCTCTTCTTCTCTCGCACGCGCCACAACGCGTCCCTATGAGCGAGGAGGAGAAGAAGAAGAAGACAAAGAAGTAGAAGAGGAGAACTCCGGCACGACCATAAATGACTTTCGTGTGGTAGACCAGTAATGAACTGTAGGGTTTTCAATTGTCATGTGTCGGGGTTTTTTGCGACACATCGAATTATTCCGCGCTTAATCGCCAGGCCTTCATTATTTTAATGGTTATGTCGGTCGTAAAAACACACGATCCTTTTTATACGATGTTTTCCGATGTTTTGTCACGTTCCGGAGTTTGTTTGGTTAGATAATCCATCGGCTCCACATGAACTCGCCTCGTATTCCATTAAGGTTCATCTCCCGTCTCCTTGCTACCGTAAAATTGCCCACGAAACACGAAAACGTTAGACCTTCTACCGCTTCTCTTTCTCTTCGTCGGATATGCACAGATTTCGAAGATCTCACGAGGTGTTATTAGGAATCGTTTACTTCGGAGCGGAAGCGATAAATCGCGCGTCGCTTAAACGGCAAATTAACCGTATCCCGAGAACGAGAGAGAAAAAACACAGTCCTGCTATTACTTAATTTCGATAAGCATCGCCCGACGTTTTTAATATCCGGGACGCGTGACAAAATCTCCCGTCCGGCGAGAGGAGAGCGGGAGAGGAGATCGAATCTCTGATCGTCTCGCATCAGGTGTGAATTTTACTGCGACGCTCAAATAAAACGCTGTACGCGATGGCTGCCACTTTTAATAAGGCGATACCTTTTATCACTTTGATGAATCTTCGAAACGAGCGCACTCATTACGACGAGCATAAATGCAGCGGGCGCTGCTGATAAGATAGTCCGATTTACGACGGTGCTCCCCTCAGATAATCTAATTTAAGTTGAAGCAAGGAAATCCGCCGGATTATTAACGGGCAGCTGCCTGATTTCATGCGTAATGGGAAATTCCTCGATTATCCGACGATGCGAAGTGCAAAGGATCGTTGGTGTCAAATGCAACAAAGTAGTAAGGGATTCAGCACGACTGCACTATAACCAAATAACAACCTTATAGTAGATATTCTATCGCGGCTCATTGACAAAATATCGTACATAACCTCACTTTTCCGGGGTTGTGCTCGCTCGTAAATTTGACAGGGAGACCTTCATGCATTTTCTGTTGATCTCAACGCGTTGCAACGGGCGAACAGCGAAGATCACCATTCTACACCCTCGCAAAACTGATGAGGGGGTGTGTGTATAATATGTGCGCGGTATAGCTGCGCTTTCGGTCTCGTTTGTTAGAGCGAGAAACAGAATGCAACAATTGCTTTAAGATGAAAATGGTATTGCTTGAAACATTTGTAAATTTACCCTCTATACGGCTTAAATCAATGTTGCTCGAAATTCCCATTAATTGCAAAGGAGAAATCCTTGCTGACTGCGAATTTTTACGAAAATCGACAACAGTGCCATCAGGAACGTACACTATATATGCATCTTCATGAATTATAATTTAATTAGCTGTTTCATTAAACATATTACTTTGTTTCATGTAAATCCAATTTATTTTTGTAGTCACTTGTAATTTACTTATTAGCTATTAAGTTTACGTGGAGTTTACGACAGAAGCGTGTATTTATGATAAATTTCAATATCATCTCAACAGTCCCTTTACGTTCAAGCTATTATTTCATTCAATTAGGTGTTCTAATTAGCGAGCGACCTTCCACATTAATTAGTGAATCCACAGTTAACGTTTATGCATATAATCAACGTAAGAACGTTTTAAGGTAACGACAGGCAAATCTGTGGCAGGATAACGTCGTCGCGTAGTCGTAAGAATCCAGAAATAGTCCGGGCTGTTAATTTTCTAATACGATATTAAGTAATAAATGTTAATTAGGAAATGAACGGGAATGATCGAAGGTGACGTCGCTGACCAATCGTTACGGCTCACATGGTGTATTAAGTCTTAATACGTTCGGTCGTTGGGTGCTATCGGTACCAATAAACTCCATAAATATTGTTATTTCTATAGATGGTTATGTGAAATTGTGCACGACTCGTTCCTATGCATGCGGATTTTACATATATAGCCGATGCAGATGCATAAATTGGCAATCTCCGCATATATAGACCTGATATACATCGTTATTGCATGTATATCAGACTTAAATTGTTATTAGGGTTTAATACGAGCATTTTTAAATATTATGTGTATTTCCCTCGCGAGTCGATCGTAGATTTGTTAGACGAATGCAGAGGCTGACCGTGTGGATACCTCGACACCGCATAAGTATGGTAGATAATTTGACAAATTTATGTATTTGCGCACAAACACATAAATATTAGCTGAGGATAACAAGAAATGAAAAAAGGAATTTTATCCACTCACGGCAATTAGCAATTCTATTACGTTTAATTTAGCGCGCTGGAATTATTCCGCTTGTGCAACCGTTACATTTGTTTTGAATTCTGTATTGATAAAATTGTCAATTTTCACTCTAGAAAGCCGTATGAATTTAATTAATAATAATACTAGAAGATTTTTTTCTGAATACGATCTCTAATTTACATCAATTTTCTCTCGAGTGTACAATGAAATCGGAACTGATTAAAATTTTCTAAAAGTTATTAACTCCATCAAACGTTCCGCATAGGCAATACGATATGTACATTTTTTATAATTATCTCTTGCTATTGAGGCGAACGAACGTTTCGTCACTCTCGGTAACACATTTATTTAAATATAGACTATTTAACAATGTGTAATTTCTCTTTAATCAGATCGAGATAGTTCGAATGATAAACCTTCCAGCCACGGTAATATATTATTATTCCGCAATAATAATAACAATTATCTGGATAATATCTGGCTTAATGGAGTATTTTTATTTTTAAATGTGTAAACGCTTTAATAGCACGTCGAGAAAGAACTGCATGATGTATAAGTATCTAGAACTCTCGTTCTTTTTTTCGATCGCCTCGGAATCGAATTTATTGTGAACAACAATGACTGACGCTGAATAAAGAGAAGGTATTAAACTTTCACGTTTAGAAACGGGGAACGATCGCGGCGTTGGGTTCTCCTTTTTTCCGTTTGGATCACTTACAAATGTTGATTTATATCGTCGGGGGGAGCGCGCAAGCGTGAAAATGACAATTAACGGGATTGACGGGTGAGTTTTAACACCGACTCAAGCTAATGTGATCACAGAAGGGAGAGGGGGACTTGTATGTATTATCACTTTAATGTCGTATTGCGTTGGAACCGGGAAAAACACCCATTGGCTACAAGTCGAACATCTTTTGACACCCTTTGTCAGATTTTGATCAAAACTTTTTCTGTAAGAGTTGTAGCTTCAACAGAGTTTGTCGGAAAAATGTGGAAGTCCTTTGAGCGTCGAAAATTAGAAAATTTTGGGACTTTAACATAACGTGAAAATCAAAATTTTGGTTTTTAAAAAGTTTTTCAGTCGTACATATTGTACTTTTGAGTGTTTTGAGTCTATTTGCGAAATGATCACAAAAAGGTTATTGTTAAAGCATTCCTTAGGGAAATCGCGAAAATTTAAATAAACTCCAAGTTTCAAGACTGAATTTTGAAAATTTAAAGGCCTTTTGATATTAGAAGATTAAATGATATGTCGGAACAAACTTTTCAAAGAATTTTAAAGTGTAAAGAACAACCTAAAGTCAAATTTTCGAATTTGCTTTCCGAGAGAAAAAATGTTTAGTGGGGAATTCATTTGTCAACACTTTCTTACAAATTAGGCTGCTATAATTAACCAATCAGTTCTAGATTCAATAAAACTTCGAAATGTTTTACTTTCAGGTTCTGCTGCTGCTACTGTAGCTTCACACGTAATGGTAAGTTACTTTAATCATCAAGTTTAAACGCGGATTCCTGCATATCTTGTATACGTGCAGTGAAATTATGCATACTTCGATAGCCGGAATTAACTCCAATTAATTGACTTCACACCATAAACATAACTCTAAATTTAATCATCATCGGAATTAAAGAGCGCTTCCAATCCGCCCGGGACGATTTAAGCAACAGTTTCGATTGGAGGCAAATTGCCCCTGCTGCCGCGCGGCCAATCGTAAATCTCGCTTTTAATTACTTCAACCGTGGGTCCGTAGAAGAACGCAGATGAGAGCGCACGTGAAGATAACAGAACAGAACGTTGCGACGGTGATTATACGTACGCATTCTTCATTGTAATGGATTTGCCGCGGGCGGCGAAAAATTGCCGACGTCGCGCTTTTGTTATTTAAATCGGCCGAGGAGATACGGCGGGATACATTTTTGCCAAACGCTAAATATAGACGAACGTTGCTATACGTTTTTATAAATCATAAGAGTAAAGCATCGATCTTTAAACGGTCAATTTCGACAGTTTTATGGGCTATTCCATGTAATACCTGTCCAAACAATATGTGGAGTTTACTATCCGAGCGCAAATTGTACCGACGAACAGGTAATCTACAGAATTCATCTCCATCCGCCATAAAGATTAAGAAACATTACGAATTCAATGGCAAATGAAAATAAAATAATAAATGTCACATCTCAAAATCGTGTATTTTTGAGAAAATTAGATTTTCCAAACATCATTCGCGATTCATTGAAAGCCCATGACGATCACGAATTTTCCCGGACATGAAATTTAGAAAAACTGGAAAATGTTCAGCATTATATAATCGATAAGCGAAAGAAACAAGCGCACAGCGAATACCCCCACTCTGAACCTCGTGAGAGAGGGGGTGGAACGAGAAGGAGCGCGTGTGCGTACAGTATGTGCGCGGTATAGCTGCGCGTCCGTGTCTTACGTCATACTGACAGTTGAAATTGAAATTAAATCCACGGTTCCTTCGAAACTATGCGTTTTAAACAGGTCAAACCTTCAGAACGTGTTGTTGGCATTCAGATAAAGGGTAATTTTGTACTTTTAATTATTGCTTTTTTAGGTTTTAGGTGATATCTAGCTTAATTTTCAAGGCAGTGGCTTTTAGCTCATTTTAAAGGTACTTCAAGAAAGCTTATACGAGGTTTTCTTGATAGATCTACCGTTTTTCCGTTGAAGTGTACAACGATTCCTATCAACCTGTGTCACCTGAAAAATACTTTCAGTGACTAACCGCCCATCTAACGCCAATTCCGATGCTCCTCGGAGAAATGACGATCCAGTCGATGCGTTTCAGTTCATATTTGATGATCGCTTATCGATCCAAGAATGCACTTTCAATTAATTATTCTCGGCGTGTCCCCCTGTCATTTATTGTTTATTTATCATTCGCCGGAATCGCCTCGGTGGATTCACATTTTTACAGGTGCGCGAGTAAACGGCGTCTCCGTGGGCGTCGCCGATTCGTCGAATAACGTGGAATTTCTCAAACGCACGATCTCTCCTCTCCTCCTCTGATCGATAGTGGAAGTCCGTCCTGGATATTCGAGCGACGCGATTATCGATCGCGTATTAATTACCTCCGCGTAGATCGTCTCGACTGTGAAATAATACGTATTCCCTGCGATCGATTAAAATTCGAGTATGTAGGATGATCGATCGATTGGAAATTTTATTAGGAGCCATCTCCCGCTGAGCGCCGATAATCAGAAGGACGCCGGTTACGGTGACGTTAAAGGATTCGGCTTCTAGAATCTGAAATTGATCGTTTGGTTCTCTTCAGGAGAAACGGTTCAGTCGAGCGCTCAAAATAGTGATTGTGACTGAAGAACTGGAGCCTTTTCTTCAGTGACGTATTCATAAATACTTCTGGGGTAAAATATTTAAAGGATTCGTTGTCACGAGAGGGATTTTCCTCAGAAAAGCGGGACTCTCGTTGAAAATCACTGAATCTCCCATACTAAAAATAATCTGTCGTATCGAAACGCATCCGATCTCGATTTCAGGTGTCGCATGTCCTCGATCCGCACCTCTGTAACGTTATCCCGTCTCTGTGGCTGACCGAACGTAATGTCAACGACTGTCATCGTGGAGAGGAGAGACCGCTCCATTTTGTAACTGAAACCGTTCTGGTTTTAACGAATTCAGACCGTGAACTTGTTCTTCCTCTCTTCATACCGAGTCATCGTACTTAATAAATAAATAAAAAGAGGCTCTTTAATCATTTTCAGACACAACTCCGATCCTCTAGAGGGAGTCCTTTTTCGGGACGTGGAATGTCCTCTGCGACTAATTGCCGGACGTTTTTCGATGCGCGGAATTAAAATGATCGTATTTCTGCGCGCCTCATATGAGGTACTTGAGGCATTTAATAATTTGGAGAATTAGCTTTTTTAAGCGTTTTTAAACAGATTTTTGGAAAAATGTTGATCAAACACCGATCGATCAATAATATGATCTTAATACGCCAAACTAATCATCGCCAGGAAAACAAATATCCCAGATGACCATCCAAACTTAAATGGGGGACGTGTGCACCTGCGTTAAAGAAAAGTGGTACCCTTCACAAGAGATCAGACGAAGGATAGAAAAGACAAGAGCAGTATCCAACAAGATTGAAGTGCTTCAAAGGTCTGAAGATCAGGCTGTTAGGGTTTTGTACTACGGAGTAGAAGTTGGAAGCATCGAAGGATACTTGGAAGCAGAAGGGAATCCATGAGCAGCATTGGGGAAGCAACGTAAGGTCCTTAACACCGTAAAATGCCTGAAATTAGAACATCTTGAGTACGTAATGCGCAATGAAGATCGTTACCATCTCCCAGGGAAAAGAGTGGCAGGAAGAAGGTGGTTGTCATGGCTGAAAAACCTGAAAGTCTGAAGAAGAAGAGGTTTCTTTCACTAAAACTTTTAAATGGCTTCATCGATTATGATGCACAAGGGTTCAAGACATTCTTTGCTTTACTAGAAACGCCACAAACTAATCTTCTCGTTGGGTAGAGTCAACCAATTCAGATATAATTTGAATTTCTTGCCACATTGGCGTAGGCGCATTCGCCATTTCATCGAAGTCTTGATAGGTATGATAAGTTCCTTAATATTCAGCTGATAAATGCAACTTAAGCACTGTTTATCGAAAATAACAAATCCATGAAGAAACAACCCCCAGCATGCCTTGCCCCCAACGGTGCTAGAACTCTCCCTACTTTCCTAGGGATTTTTCCTAAATTTCTTGAACACAAGTCTCTTCAATTTCACCGAAACATATCCCCAGGTATTCTCAGTTTTCCCTGACGCAACTAGCAATTTTATTCCTGCAAAAATTTTTCCTGTACGGCGATTTCCGCGATCTAATAAACTTTCCACGTTAATCGTATCAATTATAACGTCCGACGCGAATATTTCTTCCTGCGAGCATGCCTCGCCGGGCTATAAATTCTCCTAACACAACACAATGAACGATCGAACAAATTAATCGTCGGAGAGTCACCGATTTAAATATAAATCGAATAAGCCACAGAGAAGAAAGCATCGGAATAAAAGAAAGACGTTAAACATTCGGGCTTCCACGGTAAGACATAGGAAAGTGTCAATTAAGTTTATTTTATGAGTGAATATATTAGATTTTTGTGTACTGGGATGTAGCGGTGTGATGAACCCATTGTAATAAATTTTTACTTTTATGAGGTGTTCGAGTAGGTAGAGCGGCAAGATAGGTAGCGCATAAATTTCATATTTGTGTCAAATCTTAAAGGCGCGGAAAATGACCGGATCTACATAGGAATTTTGAATGAAATCGAACCCAAAAATTACTCAAATTTTCATCAAAGCGAAAATCACTCAAAAATAAACAAAAAACAGCCTTTAAGTATCCAAATTTTTTTATGTAAAAATATGATCATTTTGCCTGATTTTAGCTCCTCAATGTATAATACATATCGTAGTTAAATCCATAATTAATACATGTAAGTCGCCCATACTCAGTGAATGACTCCTTTCCGGTATCCATATCACACACATCAATCTCTAAATTAAGAAACCTCCAGACGAAAAATAAATATTCATACGCCGTATTCCTCGATCCTTGTTTCGAAGTCGAAAAAGGCGTTCGATTATGTGGTGAGCGTGCGGTTTGGACTTATGTGCACAACAAGTGATCTACCTACCAATTTTGGATTGAAAAGAAAAACCGGCGAGATAGGCTATTAACCGAGATTACTGTTATTTTCGATTTGGATATGCAAATTCCTTCTGATTCTGATACGGTGTCTATTTGTTCTGGGGATTAGAAACCATTTTTCTTCGCGAGGAGGCCAATCGAATTAGATTGGAGTGGGCGTGCGACAGGTCGTTTATAAAATTATTTCTTCAATTACTCACCAAGTTATGGACCAGTTTGCCGGCATGGGATTGATTGAAATGAGCATTTGAGGTAAAATCCATACATAATTTACGAATATACGCACTAACATCTATATCAATTAGTCTCAACATACTTTAAGTGCTGCTCATTAGGCTACTAAGTCTCAGGAATTATTACGCCCTTGAAATTTTTCATTCTTGGCAAAATAAATTAATTCATAGCTGACATCCACACGACTTCATCTGCATTTGAAAGCAAAATAGTTAAATTAATTCAAATTTAAACTCTGCTAAGTAACATCTACTTGACCACGAAGCTAAGATTGAATAATTGCTAATTAGTTGATTGCTGAGATCAAGACGAATTTGCTTGTACCCGAAACATATCTAACCTAGCGAAAACTCACGTGAGTTATGTAAATACCCTAGAGGACGTTTGGGTAAGTAAGTGCCATAAAAGAATTTACCTGATTCGAACGACCACAGCTAATATTAAGACGAATTTACTTATAACTACAAGCGTCGATGCTTTGAATTTTCTAGACGGCTTGGAAAGTGTTCGGAACACGTTCTAGAATGCCAAGTATTGCCTAGAATGCTTCTAGAAAAAATTTAACGATTGGCGCTGCCTTAATTATCCTAAAACTCCAAAAATGCTGGTGAGGGATTCAACACGTTTTTACTGTCTTGAGAGTTTCGAAAATCCTCTAGAAACCGCCTGAAATGTGTAAGTATTGCCTAAGAAATTTCGTGAAGAATTCGTTAGCCTTTTTTAAATGATATAACCGTTTAACATGCCTTAAACTTGCTACTGAAGATAAGGGGACTGCCTAAATTATCTCAAAACTTTTCGAACACTTATGGAGCTGCCAACATATTTTAGACATTTTCAAGTCCTACAAAAATCTTCTCGAAAGTATCTAAAATATTCAAACAGCACCGGATTCCAGAAGAAAACTTTCTTTAACACTTTTCAAATGGTTTTCATGTCATTTATATTTCTTGAATTGCTTAAAAAGATCGTCTTGAATTTTAACGAAGATGGAAAGGAGAGAGAAAGAAAAGGGACGTTTTATCTAACCGATCTCTTCCCCCCTCCTGCTCCACCTACTCCGATCGGATTCATTATCGGGACGACATCAATCTCCATGTCAAACCGGCGCGTAAAATTAGCGGGTAGCAGCAGTACCTACGTGTACCGAGTCTCAGGAGCGTAGCGACTCCTTGCAGAGTTGAAGAAGAAACCCCAATATGTTCAATATGTCAAGTTCAAAAGGGAAAAGGGGAGAGAACCAAAGAAGTTCAAGAGGTTGCTGATAGTTTCAAGCTGATTTAACGAGGGTTTAGCGAGATACAGGCGATTCAAGATTTTGGAAAAGTTGAAACACGCTTTTGGAATTTTTCGAAAAATGTCAGGTTAGTAAACTTTCCTGTTGCTGGCTTATTTGCACAGACAGGCGGTGACTGATTACAACGTGCTTAGCTTCATGGATATCTAACGAAGATTTGGCGAGATACAGGCAATTCAAGATTTTGGAAAAGTTGAAACACGCTTTTGGAATTTTTCGAAAAATTTCAGGTTAACACACTCTTTTGCAGACTTATTTGCATAGGCAGGAGGTGGCTGATTATAACGCGTTTGGTTTCAAGGCGATCTAACGAAGATTTGGCGAAAAACAGACAATTCATGAATTTGGGGGAGCTCAAGAGGAGGGGGTGTTTGAACTTTTCCGAAACGTTTCATGTATACCTTCGATCCATATTGTCTCCATATGTTCCCGTGTTGGCTCCCCGAAAAATATATCCAATCCTGCCAATATCGTCATCTGACGGTGATAGGGATGGAAGGTGCGTCAGGTTTTGTACCTTTCGGTACGCCCCTGCTTCAACTAGCTACATGTAAGGGAACAGGAGCATCTCTAATACCGCAGTACGACGCATTAATATTCAAATTTATGTAGAAATATTCTTGAAGCAGCTCGGTCAACGCCTCGAAGTTCCTTGGTTCCCATTTTTAACGCCGATCGATCTCGGCTAATTACGCCGATTTTAAAATAAGTGCACACCTGTTGAGATCTTTTCTTTATTCGAAGGCGACCTCGTTAAATTTGTTCAAATTATTTAATGACCGGCCGTTCCTCATCTTTATTGGGATCAGTTTATTGCCTTTAAAGGTCTATTAAAAGGCATAACTCGTACCGCAGCTTCGTGGGATCCACGATATTTACTCACAGGGAAAAAATATTTTCGCACAACTACGTAAACCCAAACCATAACGACTCGCGAAATAAGCTCGCACCTGCTTATTCCCTCGACGGCGACTTTCTTAAATTTTCCGTCCGTATTGGAAAGCAAGGCAGAGTAATTGCCTTAAGTAATTCGTCGACCGCATCGTTAAACTCTTGTTTAAAAGTCGTTATGAAATGTTCCAGCCCGGATTCTGAGAATATTATTACAAGATTCCCTTTCGCAATTATTTCCAGATGATCCCGCTCTCGCGAGTTAAAAACGCAAAATCCAAGGAATACCTCCGACGACACGAAACCCGCATACCGGGATAAATGAGCGACTATTAATAGTGGAAGAGGCTAGATAAGCAGAAGAGCTACCGTGAACTTTTGCTCACTTGACTACCGCGTATCAGGACAACGCAGATACGTACGTACACCCATGATTTATGATCCGTTTTGGACATGGTACGAGTTCCCTCTATCCACGCCGAGGTACATCATCAATTATCAAGAGAGAGAGAGAGAGAGAAAGAGTGGACGCTTCCACAACTCAGATTCAAGTCGTGCCATGTATGAACGAAAGATTAATTTTGGGCAATATAACGGGAAACGTGCACGTCTTGAAAAATTTTTTGGAACGCGAAATCATCACGCCGCTCTTAAAGTAGATCCCTCAGATCTACAGCTTAAGACTAACACTTAGCCAAGCTTATTCAAGCCGAATGGTTGGTAAATAACGTTCATTACTAAGTTATTACGTATACTTAACATATGACATTACTGTCAAACTAGTGAGATCAATGTATATAATGTCATATTACTCATAGATCATATTACTATGATTTCATCCCTTTTTCTCATGCATGCATCATATATTTTGCCTCCTTTCATATTTTTGCTCATTAAAATTCGCTTACTGGACTGACTCGCAGTGGCGTAGCACGTTTGTGCGGATTGTTTCTACGTGTAGGGGAAGACTACTACTACTACTACACTACTAAAATCGCCATGTTGACAGCAAAGGAGCTAATATTGCTTCTTGTTTTACGTGTAATAAGAATGTGAAAAATAACAGAGAACCTATTGTCGAACTTAAGGTAAAGAATGGTAGACATAAAATACGTTTCAACTTAAATATACTCTCCTCTAAACCACGATGCTTTGAACACTTAGTCGTGTAGGAAAAAAGCTCTATAAGTGTGTTCTCATGTCGGTGAATATCATGGAGATTCATATGGTTGTAAAATTTTTGTGGCTTCTTACACGAGCAATGGAAATACCGCATAGAAAATTAGTACAAAAGCCTTCTCCGTTCATACTGTTAGGTGTATCTAACGCTTCGATCTCGAACTAAAGTAGAAGGTTTGAAACTCCGAAAACCAAATTTTCCCCTCTCAGGCACAGCGATCGACTAATAGCAATTTCGCACTCAGTTAAACTAGGATGTGCATCCTTTGGCGATCCTTCGAAATACGCCTAAGTTACGACGCTTTAAAACGACGCCTCGACGTTTTTTTCCGGCGTTATTTTATCCTTTTGGAAAGCAAAGTGTCGAGCGCGACCCGTTATGGAAGCACTCGATGGCCTATCTTGCCATTTTAAGATCTGAGACGTACGTCGTGGGACGTTGCATCAATAAACGTTATTAGCAACTTAAACTACTTACGTATGTAATCTCGACGTTGGGATCTGACGTGATCAGGGATAATCACAAAATTGAGATGGCACTTTTGTGTTGCAACAAAACATAAATTGAAAATTTAATTTCGCCATACAGGTGGATAAGTTGCTGTGAAGGGGGAGTAAAGACGATGAGCGGAAATTCATTTAATCGTCATTGTCCAGAAAGGAGACGGTGACACTTTTAAAATCCACCCGAAAGTTGTCAGCTATCGTGTTAGTACGTAAAATATAATGGCGCGTAAAATCGTGTCGGAAAAAAGTTTATGGCTCGATAAATTTACAATCAGCGGCAAACACCCGGTGTTTTAAGGATACTAAAACAGCTGGAAGTTTAGATCGGATCGAGACGATCCTCGCGCCATTTCTTTATTTGCTTGTAATTTAATAAAAGCGATTTATTTCAGCAATTTATTGCCGACCCACCAATCATCCATCTGTCAGGAGACAAAGAGAAAATTCCTTCCTATACCCTGTCAAAGAATGCGGCGAAGTAATAAACCGATTATTTCGTCGCTAACCAGAGGCGTTCTTAAAGAAATCAACGAATATTAATAAATGCATTAAAATTGTCTATGTAATGTTGAGTTTCCTTAAAACCGGTATAATTGTTTTATTAAAAGGTAGGTATTACATTTCCTACCGATGTACAAAAGTGGGTGCTGTCTAATCGAGGTGCAGATAAATACTAAAGTTCGGATTATGTGATTAACTATTCCAAGAAGGGACTAGACGGCTATTATTTTCTCGTTAATTCTAGGTAAGTTAAAGGAACTGATTGCGCTTAATGCTTGCATTAACATATCAGGTGGTTATGTGTATAAGATCGGCCCATTTATTCCATTTAAGCCTAAGACAGTAGTCAGTCAGCATTGCTTATAGACGTGTACGTGTGTGTGATTAGACAGACTTTGACAGTGACTTTCCTGTGTGTTCATAGTGGTATTTTTAAAGTACGGAGATACGTATTGGAGTATGGAGAATTTACCAGGACCATCGAAACGCCCAAAATTAGCGCCGTTCTCAGTTAATGAGAAAGTTCTAATTTTGAATTGTTTCGATTCCATCAAGAAACAAAATTTAGATGCGAGTGTGGATAAAACCGTGGAATTAACCGCTGCGATGCTGAGAGTTGGTAAGACATCAGTGTCACGACCATACATGTACTGAAGTGTTGTCTTTCTTCCCCTCTGTATCTCGTTCAAGCGCGCGCCCACACACAAACACACACATGCACGCACGCACGCACACACACACGCGCACGCACACGTAATTTTTTCAGTTATCGATTATTGCACATTTCGTCATTTTTCCCGACCGTACGCCAGTGAGTGGTTCTTCGCATGTGCCGAGCCGTACAAAATAGCATATGGTCAGGGAGAAACACTCGTAATATAAAGAGATTACGGAAGGTAGCGTGCAAAACATTAGAGAACTCGACACATTTAGTGGGTGCCACCTTGTATCGGTTTTGCATTTATAATGAGTTTTTATTACTTCGCCGCATTTTTAGACAGACTATAGTTCAACCCATTGTTACTTAAGTTAACGTACATGGTGGCTAAATGACCCTCCAGATCAAGGTTTGTTCGATTTTTTCAATTGCGCTAAACGGACGTATAAAACAATATGCAAATGATTGTTCTAAAAGGCGAAATGGCTCAAGTACTGATTACGTACGAATCAAACTCAATTATGCAAATAGGCCATGACACAATCTTTAAATACCAACGTTCGAATTTTTCTGCCAATATATCGCCGATACCCAGAAAAACAATTTGTAATTGTAATGAACGTAATTAACGTACGCAATAACAAATACCTGAAAAATGTAAATTACAGTTAATTATTTATAATTTACTGGCGTTTAAACTCCATCATAAAGTTTCCTTACACTTTACGAAGTGACCGTTGATTTTATTCTAATTGCCACTTCCCTTTCGTGAACTGATTGTTTTTATTGAATGAAACTCATTTTGCCTGAACGCTATCGGTTTAAAGTTACAAGCGAGACGTCAGTTGCGCAACGTTCCTGATAGTTATTTTTGCATAACGCATTTGTGCGCATTTCACGCCATTACCTACACCTATTTCCATTTAAACTGCTAATTTAATCTATTAGTTAGGAGTTTTATCGAGGCGGAGTTCGCATATTTCCCACATAACGATGTTTATTGGGATTGTTACGTTTTAACTAATTTTTATTAATTTTCCTTAATGTGCATACACCTTATCTAGACGACAATCGCAATTCTCCTCTGGCAGCTTTAATGCCCACGTTGTTACAAGCGTGCATAATGCAATAGATTCAGGAAAATTTTTCACATATAAGTAGCTAAGTGTATGTAGGTAATTCACACAAGAAATATTAGCATAAACATGTGTATGGGTCCGGGCAGCATCGTTTTAAGAAGCTGCCCTAGTGGGATTACTCAGACTCGACGCCACTGAAGTGTGTGAAAAATTTAAAAAAAATTCAAACCAACCCATTTCGATATTGTAGCCTTCAATGAATTTCTCAGATTTATTTTGGCTACTTAGAGTTCTTAAAAAGGAACTGAAGAAATTTTTAATAATTTTTTGAAAAGGAAGGAATGCTACGTTCAATGCGGTAGTGTAAAAATATGCCATCCGCCCCCCCCCTGAATTAATTCAGATTTTATAGAGTTATGGCGAAATTACGACTGAAAAACATTTTTCCTTTACAAAAAAAACTACAACCTAATCAAAAAAAAATCTAGAAAAATCCAAACGTGTGCAGGACGATTTCCTGAGCTTTTTAGATTTTTCCGGGGAAATCTGACAAAACTGGAATACACATAAAATAAGTATAACTTATATAAGTTAACTTATAGCACTTAGTCTAACCTAATCAAATTTGGACAGCTCATAGTCCTAATTAATACCAATAACCTTCGCAATTCTAAAGTAATCCGATTAAGAATAAGACCGTCATATAACGACGATTAATCTCGTTTACGATGTACGCTTCTTTGCATTTCTGACTCAGACATATTTATCATTTCTGCGAGCTACATCGAACTCCCCATGCAACTGTCCCGTCCATCTATTCAATTAGTCCGGGACTGCTCCTCTACCGGCCGAAATTAAAAACACTTAATCCTTCCTTTACGATCCCGTCTCGTCGGCGTTACTTATCGATATCGTCCATCAATCACACTCGAGTGCATCGGAGAAAGCGAGAGGGCGATCTGATGGGTATAAACGCCGACAACGCGTCTCTATTCAAATAAAACTATCTATCATTAATAAAATATTAAGTTTGCCACAGTTGCTGACCAACGAAGGGAACGTGCAGAAATGATGTCTTCATCGATACGAACTGAAAGGCGGAATGTGGATTCGGAAGAGGGATAAAGGAAGGAGCGCAGGCGTCGCTTCGATGAGGCCATGCGCCGACGGTTTCGCGACGGGCAACGTTTTTATCCTACGATTGTATCGGGAAGATCGAGTGGATTTAAGGCCGCCTATTAGATGACCAGATAACAAAGTTGAGGTGAATTTTAAGGAATTTTTTGGAAACGAATCATCGACGAGGTGCATGACGTATAATCAGTCACAACTTTCAAACTCTATGAGTAGAAGGGTTGAAACTTTGTGCACTCCTCAAGCACACTTTCGTCAAGTATCATGCTGACTTTCAACATAGTAGGAATTGCAGCAACTTTTTGAAAATTTTTCGAAACATACGACTGCTGGAAATTGTATTAAAAGCGTTATTTTGCCGCAGAAGCAGCGATCGTCTACTGTCCTGAATTTTTACAAAGCTGAGCTATATAGCTCCCTACTTCTCCCTCTAAGTATAAATCTCCTCCGCGATCCTTGTTGTGCTTTTCTCTTACTCTCGTCCAGGTGGGCCTGCTGTCCTCTGCTTCTGGTTTCCTCTTCTTGGTATCGTCCGCCTTGGTCTCGGTTCCCTTCCGCCTTGATGGTGCGTCCTCGTCGTAGTCCATCGCCTTCCTAATGAGTGGGTTCCTGTGCTCCATCGCCTTGGTGATCGTCCTTCTCGTCCTCTCCTTGATGGTCCTCTTCAGCTGTTCAATTCGCAGATCCCTTCGTAGCTGTTCGTTCCTCATGTACCATGATGCGTCCGTCATCCTCCTCATGGCTTGGTTTTGTATCCTTTCTAGTCTCTCCATGTGTGTCCTCGCTGCTTGTCCCCATGCTGCTGTCCCGTACGTCATGATCGGTCGAATTCCTGCTAGGTAGATCCTCCTCTTCGTCTCCAGTTTCAGCTTACTCCGTCGTCCAATGAGTGGTCCTAGTCTGCTCAGTCGGTCCTTCGCCTTCTTCTCGGTCTCCTTGATATGTTTCCTCCATGTGAGTCCTGTGGATTCCTAGATACTTCACGTCTTCCTTCCAGTCCAGTTCCATGTCCCTCATCCAGATTTTTGTCTTTGGTCGTCTCGTCTTCGGTCCTATGTAGATTGCCTCGGTCTTCTCCGCGTTGATCTTGATTTTCCACTTCGTCGCCCATTCGTCCATCTGGTCCACTTCTCGCTGTAGGTACTCCGCTGCCTTGTCTGGTTGCATCGATGTCGCTGCCTTCGCCGCGTCGTCCGCGTAGATGTAGGTCCTGGTGTTGCTGTTCCGTCGTCCTATTGGTATGTCGCTGGTGTAGATGTTGTACAGAACCGGTGCTAATACCGATCCTTGGGGTGCTCCTGCTTCCATCCTCCTGCTGCTCGATGTCGTCGCTTTGTCCTTGATCCTGAAGTTCCTCTCTCTTACGTAGTCCTGTATCATTAGAAGCAGCGATAACTCCGAAACTACTTTAGTTAGGGAGCTGAAACTATTTGTGCTTCTAACGTACATTTCAATTGCCCGTTGTGAACAGTTTCAGTTAAATCAAAGTTGAGATAATGTGTTTATGAATTATGGAATATTATACTACATTTAGCTTCAAGGTGAAGTAATATTAATGAAGTGCCCGTCATACTCATAGCATTATTCCAACTTTTATGTCGAAATTTCGCCACTGACATTTCGGTATCCGATCGCTTAAGCGCCGGATTTCTTATTCTACTTCTCCTGTCACCGCTGTACAGGGTGGCCGCTACACAATTACTGAAAAACCGGTGAAAATGCATGGACTCTGGAAACACGGGGAAAAATACCCTCTTTTGACGGATACCTCATTAATATTACTTCGCGTTGAAGCGAAATACGATGTAGTACTGAAGAAGTTTCTCCCCAGAAAATTCCGAAGATGTGAAAATGGCCATTTCCAGGCCTGTTAAACCGGCTTAGTCCCTCGTTAGTAAACTGCTTACATACTTCCCCGTCCCCAACTACACGAACGCCTCCCGCAAAAATCTCGTCCGATGCGAAGAATTTGTCCGTTTCGCCTGGTAGATTCGAAAAAGTGCGTGTCCGTACCCGTATAAGGCGTCCCTCACTGCCAGCTATGACGAACCATCTTTCAGTAATAGGACTAATTAAACACGGAAAGGGTGTACCTTCTTTGGAAACTGGTCGACGTCGATATTGTAACGTTTAAATAAATTTCGTAAACGTATTAGTGTAACGTCGACGTTTATTGCGTGCACTTTGTAAAGTGTACCGGATGGATCTGCGGTGGGTATACCTCTGCCTATACGTACCTACATACGAGAAATTATCATGTCGCTTGTAAATTAATTGGACGGCTTGTTCGGGCGGGGAAATTGAACGGACGCCGTGAGAGGAGGTATTCGAAGGAAAATTTACGAGAAAATTCTGGCAGCACTGAAAAGCGTTATACTATTTTCCTACTTAATGGGATCTAATCGCTCGACGTAATTATCACTGAGCCGATGTTGCTTGGGATTACACCAAAGCATTCCTATTCCTTCTCCATCCTCTTTAATCAATAACTTGTAGGAGGAACACCGCTGAGTGATAAACGACAGGCGTAATTTGTTATTTCGGCTGCCCCGGGTAGCCCGCGTGTAATCTCTACTTCATTAGTACGGACAAGACGGAGATAATTTATAAGAACTACCAGGTTACAAGGCGTAAATAAATAATAACACGTATCGAACTTATCCGCGTGAAAAGGGGAGAATTCCCCATTTTCTCTGGGCTCGAATTAATCACGAGCCTCTCCCTAAATGAATTCGTAAATCCCAATCTCGGTATGTGATCTCTAATAATTCTCCCATACCAGCCTAGGCACTTATCTGAAATCTAAGGCATCTCTTGTGAGAAATGTCGCTGTCAACGAAACTGATTAGCGTAATTTCGTTAAGGAATATTAATTATGTATGTGTGTATAGATATTGATTTCCGACTCCTACTCGAAAGCGAAAAGAATTTACATAAGGAATTGTAACGGCACCGGCTCCTTCAAGCCGGATGCAAAGTGGAAAGAAGGCAACAAATTTAGCAATGCTGATTATAATTTCCCGCACTCGAGTTCACTAAATTTAACAGCAACTGTCGCAGGAGTTTGAAAGTATATCTGGACGGTTGTTCAAGATTTCCAAAGAATGATAATCGGACCTTAAGGCGCCGCCGCCATCACAATTAAAATCGTATTAATTGTCACTTATATGCTGGAACGATCAATCTCTGACGTGCACTAAGACGCGGATAACAAACAATCAACTGAAATTAAGCGATTAAAATTGTACGAAGGTATACGCGATGAAACTATGCGTCTTCGAAATAAAACAATTATAAAGCAATCTTTCACAGCAACAAATAGACAGCCTTTGTAAAAAAATCCGTATTAGTCGGCTTACTTTGATTTGGGAGCGGATCAATAGACGAATTGCAATATTTAATTATCACTTATAACAATTGTTGATACAATTTTGCTTATTGATTAGCAAGCATGAAAGAAATATGCGTTGGATAATTCATTTGGGACCTTCACCTTTGCAAAAGATCTGCAAAAGTTAAGAAAACCCCAGGACAATGAAAAAGGACCCCATGAAATTTTCGGAGATAATCCGACGAACTTCCTTCCACGGGTGCAGGGAAGTACAGGAAAGTTAGGGAATCCAAATTTTCTGTACTCCTGAAGTTACATCGACAATATACCAAGAAAAACGTCAAGTCGTCACGTAATCCGTAGCAAATACGAAATTCCATATGTTACAGAGTTTCCAGTTTCCTTGTGGAGTTTCCAGTTTCCTTCTGGAGTTTATATTAAATGGGACCTAAGTTAATGCTTTTATGAATTAATACAATATATGATAGGTACAATTTGGAAAGTTTCAAGAAAATCGGAGTTGTCATCTGGTTTTAAAGAATTTTCGAAATTTACCTAAAAATTTTAAAAATTTTAAATTTACAAATTACCTAAAAATGCGTCATGTTGCCTTATACTCAGCCATAACTCCGAATTTCGGTTAGTTTGAGAGCTAAAATTTTGTGAACTTGTAAAGCACATCTCTGTTAATCCCTACGAGGAGTTTAAAAAAAAATAGAGGTTGTGACCTGATTTTAAAGAATTTTTGTAATCTGCGATTCGTAAAAATGGCATGAAATGCATGAAGTTCCCGCATAAATTGTCACATCTTCTAAATTTCCTTTATTAGAGAGCAGAAACTTTGTAAACTTTGAACTACGTTAAAAATGAGATAACAAGGCATGATCCTAAATAACTCCTGAAAAGCTGTGATCACTGTCATCACCTACTGAAAAATCCTGGATTCCCCACCGACCAGCAAACGAATATTTTCCTCTAAGTTTCCGTATCGCTTCCAAAGGAAAACTCCCCTACCACTTCGCTCATTTTTCTCCTTCCTCCCGTGGCGCAGTTATCATAAATTATGATCGGAGCGCTCCTCTCGACTCTCGCCGTGTAGTCTCCTGTTTAATTACTGTTTGTGTTGTTTCATGCAGATTTTAATGAGCTGCGAGAGATAAATACTCCGAAGAAGTATACGAGCGCATCGCGCTCAACGTGCGAACCTTTCGACGAGTCATTGAGAAAAATACAGGCGATCGAAATTTAATTTTTTACTGGCGCAAATGAAACGGGGATTTTAAATTGTTTACGTGAAGAATTGTTACTTATACAAAACAGGTAAACCGAGTTGTACTGTAAGAACGTCATACCAGTCGTTTATTTTAATGCTAGCATGCTAACGATGTTGCATGATTAATTTTAGTGTCTGCTAGGTTTCTATTGTTATTAACTGCTTCATAATTGTTTTTAAATATACATCAAGGCTAGTTTTTAATCCCCAGGTTATTGTACTCTCTTCTTCACGTTTCATACACATTTAGATATTTAATAACGAAATGACTACGTAGGAGGTTCGTACTTATAAATATACATACAAAAAATATATCGATCAGTATGCTTCCTCGGGCATTTACCGTATTATGTCCTGTTCAGTGTCCTTTGAATGCGTGAGAGTTCAACCATGACATGATCACGGTGGAGGCGCTTTCCAGGCAGAGGCGGGTGGAAAAATATTTATAATAACAAAAGTCCCTCCATGAAAGACGAAACTCCTCTGACTAGACACGAAATTTACACATGGAACACAACTTTTCAACGAGTAAGTCGCATCTTTACATACCTTTCTACGTTCTTTTACTTTTATCCCTTGTAAATTTCTGTGCTCGAACTTGTTATGCTTCGCCACGTATTCTTCTTTACCGTTTCTATTCGTCCTATTTCTACGCCACAGAAATAATCAAACCGTCAATAAGACAAACGCAAGAACGTCTTGCGGTTGGTTTCATTGTTGATATTCGAACGCGATTGCGACTGCAGGAATAAATAATTCCTGGGCACTAAGACGCAGCATATCTAAGCCAAATGACACGAGGAAACTTATTTTCTTCAGTAGTTAGAAGTATTTCGATGCTAAAAAGGCTTTTACGACACGTTAAGGAGCTCAAGAACATTTAAGGATGTTTCGTCCTTTTTTCCTTGCTCGGACAAAAATGGAATTAAAATTTAATTATGTCCTTTACACGATTTTAGTCGAGGCTCTCGAAAATTTCACGTACCAATGGGGGTAAAAAGGGGTGAAACATAATCAACACTTACCAACTAGCTCGAAGCTGGAAATCTCGTACTGTCATAGATGGATGGTGGTTAGGGATGATCCCGAATTCCAATTTTTGTGGATCTGAAAAATAAGAAAGACATTTATTTAACAGTGCACGAATAGCTCAAACTTAGAGTTTAGACACTTCAGAAAAATAACATAACTCCAGGTTTATCCCACCAAGGGGGTGAAAATGGGAGCAAGTACTACCTACAAAAGTTAGAAACTTTAAACTCGGTACAGGCATAATCTAGGCCCATGGGTGCCCCGAAAAAATTTTAAAAACCACGAAAAACTTGACATTTCTGTTGGTTAAGGGATTATAAATTTCAGTCAAGTACCTTGAAGAACTATCGATGCAGTATGTGGTGTACTACTGGTGTTTCCTCTTACAAAAATTTCTTACACTATGACTTCTATTGCAGCCCACTTGGATCTTCCCTCATGGACCCAACTGGTGTATATTTAAAAGGCAACCAGTGGCAGAAGTTGCTATCAATTCATCCCTCTACTCAGCCAGAATATGGGACAAGCTCCAGAACATTTAGGTGAGTAACGAGAAGATTGTTACTTCGAAAATAGATTAGTAGTATACGTTATAAGGATGTTTAACTGTAATGCCATGTATTTTCTACACCAAGTTAAGTATGGTTGGTAATTTTGGTGGAAATTACGCAGTATGGGACGAAAAACATCCTGAGGTTTTTCAAAAGAGTACGTTAGTAGTGCTAGCAAGTGGGTACGGACTATCGTAACCCTCAATATGACTGGGACCCCCGAGCGAAACATTTTGTAATTTGTAACAACTACGTGCAAACATGTCTTGTTCATCTTAGGTCCCCAGTTCCTTAGTGCTTCTCACTTTCTCATCAATTTTGATAGGCTGCTTAAACAGATAAGAAAGAAATTGTAGAAACCATGTAGCTGTAAGTGCACGGGGTACTGTCTTGTCTTACTAGTTAAAGCGATACCTTCCGAAAACGTCTGGACACCCCTGGTCCCATTTAATAGCGTCTAAAAATAATTCTGTGTTCAATACAGCCGGTCGTACCGTTACAATAATCGCGCATCCTTCGTCTTTTTCACCATTTATCTCCGCCAATCAATTCAGAATCAATTTTCTATTAAATCTAGCCTGGGGGGCTGTTATTTCGGAAGCGATTTCAAGCTACGTTTACACTATGTTTTTTTCTCTTTCGAAATCTGTCAGTTTTTAATTGTCGTACGATAAGCCTACGCAGCGCCAGCTGCACGATATGATAAATTTATTATGTCGCGAATTTTTCGAATTTCGCTAACGCCCATGCCTTGGAAATCCATTAATAACGCCGAGAAGGACTACCTGAAAGCGGCGAATGGCACCTGTACCTCTATACATATAGATAGTTAATTAATTGAGATGGATGAGTAACACACAGTATCAACAAGGGTGCAATTATTGTTATTACGGAAAAATGCGCCTTATTATTTTTAATGAAAATCCCATAATTGATAGCCTGCAGAGATTGGATTTCACTGCGGCAACCAACAATTTTATTAAGTGGATTACGGACGATAGATTGAATGCCTCGGGAACGCCGTCTGCGGAAGTATCGACCAATTGGATTATCATTCGAAAAACTTGAAAAACACTAATAATATTTTCATAAAAAATTTTTTGAAACGCTCGGACGACGTCCCAGAACCCGGCCATCGCGTCTACTGCCCCGCGTCGTAACGCTACTCGAATTACCGCGAATAATTCACACCGCTCATTCTTTTAAATTCATTTTAAAGAGAGAAGCACCACGCGATGATTGATCATCGCCGCCTGGCGAGAGAAAAAAGCCCGGCGATTTTAATTGCCGCACACCGGAAGAGAGCCAATCGAGTTTTATTCAATTCGTACGTTCCGATTTACATAACCAATTTATCTCCTTCAAATTAACGCGAGGTGTTGTTATTAGCTCCAGAAACGGATGCGGCCGAGGCGATTTCTCGGGGATCGAGGGAAGTTCGTTAATATTAAGAAAATTTACGTCACCACCATAAAAGAGCACAAAGAATTGGTATCAAAAATTGATCCATCCTGGCAATACATCGGAAAGTATCATTTTTCTCTATTTTCGTAATGGAGTAAGGGTTATTTTTATTTATTTGTACGGTTAAGTAGGAAGCGTAGAATTGTCGAGTCGTGTTGGTTTTTCTACCGCAAAACGTTAACCCCAGGAAAGCGTCTTGTGAGTTTTAGTGTAGAAACCAGACCAGATCGCCATAAATCTTATTCTTTCCATACTAAAGCAAAAGACAACTGCACGCACACTCGTACAAACACACACACGGGCTGCTTTTAATGACGACTACGTCGTATGATTTATGCATTTTCCATGACCATACCTACATACATACAATCTTCCTTATATACATACATATTCCATATTTGCAATAATTCATCTTTTCCCGTCTCGCTCTCGACCGTGTACGATTTTCCTCAAATGGAAATCGCCTCGTATATATCGATACACCACACACACAAACGCATACGCGCGCGCGTTGTTGCGTTTCGTATGATTATCATACGAAATTTCTGCATTTCTCGTCCGAGAGAGCCACAATTTGCATTCACAATCCGGCATGGGTGGGACCGGATTTCGACGTGTCATCCTGGCAGACAATGAATTTTGTCAACGCGTCCGCAGGTGGTTGACAATGGGAGAAGGACGGCTCTTCCTTCGATTTTCCGGCTGTCCGTTTTATGGCTGTCGTAAAGAGGAGAAATCGAATTGAACCTACTCATATTTCCGCGATAAAACACTCTTGGAGATACGGTATAATGCTTAGAATACCCCATTATAAGCGTCTTCGTTATTAGCATGTCGCTATAAGCTCCATAACGAAGAATGGCAAATTTAACTGAGGCCTACAAGGAAATCTCTAATCACTGTTCTTTCATAGATTTTCCTCCTTAAAACAACCTAATTTTTGGATTTTAGGAGAACTAAAAAAGATTAAAACTAACAGAAAACTTCAAAAAAGAACTTTCTAAGTTAAAGGATTACCAGGCACATTCTTCTTCATTCAACTTCTGGGATTTTTCTAAGAACCTATAGAATTTTCCTTCTAAACTTTTCAGATTTTCCATAAACCTTCTAGATTCAATTCAAAAACTCTAAATGCAATCTGGACCATTAGGAAAATCTAGACCTTTTTCCATGGTCCATAAATAGTTGAAATTTCTACAAAATTTTAAATTCGATTTTAAGGCACTTTAGGCATTTTGAGATTCTGAAAGCACCTCAAGAATTTATGTCCCGGACTCTTCCTAAAGAAGGTTTCATGGCATTTTCCTTCTAATTTTTTTTAGTTCACCAATGTTCAGACCTTTATTACCTTTTAAATTGACTTTTAAACCAATTCTGGCATTTAAAAAGACCTACGGACTTCTGTGAGGTTTTCTAGATTCCTTCAACGGTCCTGGGAGGATAAAAGAGTTTTTAAATTCCGCTAAAACATTGAATTTCGATTTTCAAGCAGTTTCGACCTAGAAGAACAATTGGAAGTTGTGCTGTAGACTTCTTCTATGGAGAGTTACTTAAGATTCCATGGAATCTTGCTTTATAAATTTTTAAAACCAAAATAGAATTATTTGAGATCTCTACAAATCTTCTAGATTAAATCTTAAACTAATTCTGGCTTTACACCAATTTGAAGGAGCGTCCATAGTTCTTATTCATTATAATTCAGACTTTCTAGCGACTGATAATAATATAACGAAAATACTTTTAGAACATACCTAACGGTACTTAGGAAAACTCCTAGCTGAAACATGTAAGAAAATCTATATTTATTGCATAGTCCCTGGAAAACTAAAAATATTTAAAACTTTTATAAAACTTCTAAATTCGATATTAAAGCAGTTTCAGTTATTTAAATTTCTGCAACCTTTTTTAGACTCTTTCATGTGTCATAAGAACCAGTACAATTTTCCCTCTGAATTTGTTTCGAGAAAGGTTGAAATTTCCATAACCCTTCTAGACTAACTTTTAAATCTATTCTGGCTTTCCTGCATTCTAAACGAACCGCTACAATTTTCCTATTTCGCCATGATTCAGCTTTCCAGTGTTTGAAGGTATAACGAGAGAGATTCTAGATCCTATTTCAAAAATTCAGGAAAATTTAGATTGGTTCTTGTAGAATGAAAATAATTTGAAACTGCTTCAAAGCTTCTAAGTTCGATTTTAAGCCTTTTTGACCGTTTGAAGTTCCAGAACAACCCCTGGAATTTGTATCCTAAACTCTTTTTAGGGAGGGTTCTATAGAAATCCATAGGATTTCCTTGAAACTTTCATACGCCTTATAGATTGACTTCCAAGCCAATTCTGGCTTCCAAAATTCTACGAGCTTCCAGGAAAAAAGTTTGAAATTAAAACAAAAAAGATTCTAGAACACATTTCAGGCGATTTAAGGAATTCCTATAGGCCTCACAGTTAGCGGAAATTTTGATAATGAATCCTTTTACACTTCACAGAGAATTCCTCATACAACTTCTAAAGAGCACAGTTCGAATTTGGTGCACGAAATCCTTCATCTGTTTTTGATCTGGACTTCCATGTAACCGTCGCTTTGTGTACTCCTATTGTGAGGATCACTTATCTGTCACGTTTGATCACATCACCGGAGTCTATTTAGACAGTCGGCTATGGTACCAGCGCGCCCTTGCTTCTTCCATCATCCCGAGAAAGGAGCAGTCCGTTGGGTGGCCCCATACCGTCAAGTCACGTCAAAGCTGACAACTTGCTCATCTTTTTGGTTCTCCTTTCAAAATAACGTGCAGCGTACGTAATTAAACGGTGAAAAAGTCCGGTCGCCTTTAATAGAGTACACAAAGGAGGTTTTTCGTGATTGTTGATTAAACAACGCTGGAAGCCGTTACTAGAAAAATGGATGTCATGTTTTAATTTTTACGCCTTAATAAAATAACGGAGGAATTTCCGAGGCCGTTATTAAACGAATTCTTCACTGTTTGTACTTTTAATATTAGATTGTGGCGCACCTAACTCGGCTTTTTTCCTTGCTAATAACTCTGTACGATACGATCGCCGCGGTCCCGATCGCCCAAAGAAGCGATTGAATTGTGTTAATCATTGTGATTAGACCGAGCGGGCCAACGTTCTACATTGTTGTAACAGTCGGATATTTCACGAACGCCCCGTCTATAATTAACCGTTTCTTAAGGGAAATGCTTGAAATACACACTTAAACGATTTCTTAACCCTTAAAATTTCGTAAACCCTGTAGTAAAGTGGTTGTAATCTATATTTAGGGCATAGGAACTCTGTGTCCAAATAACTCCTTTATGTCTCAGAGTGGCTGTTCCTGGCAGTTAATAGAAATTCGAAAAATATTTACCTGCAAGACGACAGAACCCAATTCCCAAAAAATCTAATTCATAAGCAAAAATCCTCAAACAGTATCGTTTTTCCACCAGCTCGTATTCATTTTCCGATTGAAAAATATTCTGTTTGCCTTCTGCTTGCTGACGTTAATTTATTTGTACTGCGCCTGTCTACTCTTTGATTTTAAATTTTAATTTCTCGTTCAGATCTTAATTATACAACCTCAATACAATTATTATTAGCTACGTAATCGGATTAAAATGTTAAATTACTCTGTCGTACAAAATGGAAATTAGTATAACACATGTAGGCTTGTTACCCAATCGTTTAACTTCGTCTAATCAGAAGCAATAAATAAATAAAACCAATAAAATAAATCTATAAATCTATCAAAACCCATAAATAAAAATGTAAATTTCTATACTGATTCATAAAAAATATTTTACCGTATTGGAAATTACGGGAAAATTCCCATATTACTCCAATTTTACCGGTTATTTTCGATATTCTATAAAACATAGCTAAACTTTAATTCAAATGAAACTTCATACAAGGAGTTACTGGAACGTACTCTAGGAGTTCAATCAGCTTTCTAATTAAAGGAGTTGTGGCTGATTACGTGTCAACATGTAACGTATACTATATTTAATGGAAATACACGTTAGGGGTTCTAAATGTTTTAGCTCTCTAACTAACGGAGTTGTAGAGTTGCTGATTATACCTGGCGCATTTCAAATAATTCATAAAAGTACTATCTCAACCCTCCCGTAATGGAAACTCCACAGGATGGATTATTGGAATGTACCTTAGGAGTATGGAAAATTTTAGATCTCTAACTAAAGGAGTTTCGGAGTTGTGGCTGTTTATGCGGCAACGTGACGCGTTCATTGCAATTTCTACCAATAGCAGATTTCGAAAATTTATTACAAAGCGATGCCGACTCAGATTTCATTGAAACTTCGCACCTTATTTAATGGAAACGTACTTGAAAAATTCAGGGAGTTTCAGCTTTCCAATTGATAAAGTTTGAAAGTTGTAGCTGGTTAAATTGTCACCAATCAAACATTTCCAATAACTGATAAAAAAGTTACACCTATTTGAATTTACTTGAAACTCCATATAGTGAGTTACTGCAACGAACTCTGGGAGATTAATAAATTTTAGCACTCCAATTAGAAGAGTTTCGGAGTTGCGGCTGATTACATGGCAACATGACACAATTATTGCAATTTCCAACGATCACAAGTGCTGAAGATTTTCTTAAAAAGCATTTCAAATTTCTATTTTATTAAAATGATTAATGGAAAGTACGTAAGGAGTTCTGAAAGTTTCAGCGCTTTAACTGACGGAGCTTGAGAGTTGCGGCTGAAAATGCCTGGCGCATAACAAGTTCCTTGTTGCCCCTTTTATAGTCAGTAGCCTATTTTGAGTAGAAAAATTGTACGTTACTCAAGAATTTAACCGAATGACTCACCACCAGTGGTCGTTATTCCGCCTCTATCCTATAAAATAGTACCGTTTTACGTCCCTAATTATATTTCAATCCACTGGCAAGTCGGAAAAAGTAAGAGCAATTTGATTTCTAGACCGACGATTTGATCTAGTCATTACGCCGTCTAGTTATCTACACTTATACCAACTTTAATTACGGCCGTCTTCTGTGGGTAACCGGCTGACTGTAAAGTCATCTGAGTTAACATACGATACCTATTACAAATTGATATGACGCAGTAGCGCAGTAAGTTTTCGAATAAATGCGTGGAAATGAAGATAGCGTGTCTGTGCGACGTTAAGGAAATAGATCGTTGGCCGAGACCAGTTCAGAACTTAGTATTTAAATGCGGGTATTAATGAGTGAAGGACCGTAAACGGACGGTTGATCGATTTTATCTTATGGATTTAGGGACGCCTTCACCGCGATAGAAAAGTTACCATATTGCGTTCTTAGACCGTCGATTTATGGCTCGACATTTTCGTATTCGGTATCGAATCCGCCGAATCGTCGGGGGTAGGAGAGCGCGTGTTCGTCGCATTTAGCCCATAAATTTCGCCATCGATTGGTCCGCCCGTAATCGTACACGCGAATCCATGTCATCGTTCATCTTACTTCTTTGGCGGTCCGATCTAACAACTCCCATAAAGCGGTATCGATGATCTCTCGCGCTCGGAAAAATACCGACGAGGCTCGCTCCATTCCGTCATATGCCACCTTGTTACCATATTTCAAACGTTCCGTGAGAGGGACTTTAACTATACGGCTCTGCTGAAATTTATGAGATGGTGGAATTGGAAACACACCCATTACCCATGATAATATCTATTAATATTGTTCTGCTCGGTACTGTTACTACGTACTATTACTATTATTATTGTTACTGGGGGCACATGCGGAAAATGACGAAGAATCCACGAGTCTTGCCTATCAAATTGTTACGTGCCAACCTCTACTATTTTCACCAATGAAACGTCATAGGAAATCATCACTTTTACTGACGCCTTGAGAAATCTTTATAAACCATTTGGCTTGATCGTCCATTCAAAATAAAGACACCTCGATCACCGCGACCATAACCCAAGGATATTGGGTAATGATACCCGTACTATCTCAGCATCACAGTAGTCATTACTATACAACTGGATTTAAATAATAAGTAATATTTCTGTGGAGAATCCAGTGCTCAAAATGTTAAGGGCTCAGAATATGATAATCAAGGATTCAATTCTAAAGACCTAACCACCCTGCTCGGGTATGCAATTTCAAAACTATATAAGACCAATGTGAATGTCATAGCTCATTAGCTTCAATGTATTTTCAGTTTTCCATGTACGAAGCCTAATTTTTTCCCCTGAAAATTAGCAAACTATCCTTTTAACATTCCCGCAATATCTATCATAGTCAAACAGGAATTTCTCCCATTTCCCACATAAATCCTTTCCTCGTTATCAAATCCGCAACCTCACCACTTTCCTCGCAAATCTCCACCGCTTATAGTGAATAATTGTGTAGTATGTAAATGGCGACTAATAAATATGGTTGGTAGAATTTCACTCAAGTCGATAAGGAGCTGAGCCCATAGATTACTATATTAAGTGAGGTAGCAAGGTGGTCGGCAACTTCAATTGTCTCAATGTCCGTTTGATTTAAGGATATTGCCCGACTTACTTTACTTATCGGACCGTTTGAGAACCGTTCTGCTTCTTCTCTCCAGGAGCCTTTTCAATATGAGCGAACGTATATCCTGAGCCGACGGCCGATTCAGACGTCGTAAAATTCTAATCTTTCAAGGAGGAAAATTGAAGGAAAATTTGTGAAACAGTGCCTCACTTAATACTGTTGAAATCAATAACTCGATAACAATATAGCGAGGTCCACAGGGGAAAAGTATTTTTTTACATGAAATTTAACGGCAAAACGGCCTTTTTTTGTGAAAAAATTGTTAGCGAATCGCTTTACATCCTATAGATAAGTTGTGCAGAATTAAAAATGATTAAAATGAGGTCCTAAAGAATCCTTTATATTGATTTTTTACCAAGAAAAGCCCGGAAAATTGTTAAATCGCGACTTTTCTTAAGAAATTCATAACTATCTAAAATTTTCATCGTGAAAAATTAATTTCCCGGGAGCATGATCGGAAATGTAACACGCTATTCCATTTTCCGACTTTCATAAATCATAATTATTGCGAAAAAAGGCCACTTATTTGGATTTTTGCCTGCAGGTCAAAAAGTAATGATCGAATAGTTTCACGTCTAATAGAAAAGTTGTATAAAATTAAAAAAGCTTTAATATGAGCTCTTGCAAAACTTTGTAGCTTGATTTTTCACCAAGGAAAGCCGGGAAAACTATTAAATCGTGACTTTCCTCAAAAAATTCATAACCCTGCAAATTTTCATGGTGGAAAATTAATTTCCTACGAAATGATCGACAATGTAACCCGATATTCCATTTTCCGAACTCTATAGATCAAAATTATTGCGAAAAAAGGTCTGTTTGTGGTTTGTTGCCTGTAGTTTAAAAAGTAATGATTGAATAGTTTCACATCCAATACAAAAGTTGTATAAAATTAAAAAAGCTTTAATATGAGCTATTACAGAAGGTTGTAGGTTACTACAGAACCTTGTAGGTTGGTTTTTCACAAAGGAAAGCCGGGAAAACCGTTAAATCGTGACTTTCCTTAAAGAATTCATGATTCTGCAAATTTTCATGGTGGAAAATTATTTTCATGGAAAATGCAGCTCACTATTCCATTTTCCGGACGCTATAAACCATAATTATGGCGAATAAAGGACTTTTTGTGGTTTTTTTGCTTGTAATTCAAAAAGTAATGAGCGAATAGTTTCACATCCAATAGAAAAGTTGTACAACATTAAAAAAGCTTCAATATGAGCTCTCTTAGAACTTTGTAGGTTAATTTTTCAGCAAGAAAAGCCCGGAAAATTGTTAAATCGTGACTTTCCTTAAAAAATTCATAACTCTGCTAGTTTTCATGGTGGAAAAGCCGGGAAAACTGGTAAAGCGGGACGATATCACTCCACGAAAACAGTTATAACTCAAAAAATACTCGGAAAGTTAAAACTTTCCCACTGTTTAGAGAATGATAGAGTAAATGTGCTTGCACAAGCTTCAACAAAATCAAAATTTTAATTTTCCTCTGATGAAATTCAAAAGGTGACCACTACGTTTATAAGAGATGTACAATTTTATACCTTCTTGGGGAAATTTCTGCTTCAGAAACGTCATTCAGCACATTCACCGTTACATGCTACATTTTCAACATCATCTAAATTTTTAATGTAGCTTTTCCATTTTCCTGCTTCTCTCAGCAGCTTCAAGCAGTGCTTCAATTCCATACAACTTTCCTACTGAGTGTACAAGGATTCCCTGATTACTTCAGGTATTTCAGCATTATTAAGCAGTGTAAATTTTCCACTCTATCTTCATAAACCGAGTGGATATATGTACTTGACGTTATGAGTTTTATTTTTCAGACTAGTTTAATGCCGTTGAATATATCTGGATCTGTAGTTGAATTATCAAGAATTTATTTTATTATTTCCAACGTTTACAGCTCGACTTCCAACGTCTCCAAGCGACATAACGGCTCTCCTAGATAGTGGCACGAGGAGTCCATGCCTTCCTAACATGTTATTATCGAAATTAACGATCTCGATGATGTCATGACAAAACCTAATAAAATCGTTATTTCTTCATTTAAAAATTAAATAAAACCAATTAGCATACTAAGAAGCGTCCGTATGCTCGAATGGCTACATTAAAGGCACGAAGATTTACCATACAACAAAAAAGCCGTCCTGGAATGTTCCCTCACTAAAACAAACGTTTTAAAAAATCGAACCGTCCGTTTAGTTTACGGCTGCTAATGAGTAAGTCGCTCGTAATAAAACAATCCTCGACATGGATAAAATCAAGCGGAACATTTCGTAAATCTGTTTAATTTGACATATATTATTAGCTGGTTATATCCATCTTTTTTCTCCTTTATGAATGCCAACGTCGGAGCGAAGGCGCAGAACGTTAATCGATATAAGTTTATTTAATTATACGTTGTTACAGGTAGTTATCGAGGTAAAGTTACAAGAAACGTTTTAATGCGTAATCTTTTTTTTCTCCTTTTCGACCCAATCTAAATCCTCATATGACATCAGCCGCGATACCGCGTTCCTAATAGATTTACGTTGTACGAACGTCACGAGAAAAAATCCATTCATACATAATGATAGGCTCTCATCGTCAAACGGTTTTGTGGCAACGTCAGCGCTTTTCTTTGCGAAAATCGATAATTATTAACCAGAGATTACACGGTTAATAACGATGAAAAAAGTTATGATGCGAGACATCGACGGTTAGTGGATAAAACGAGCATTAATAGGTTATTACCGACCTGTAAACAGTGCATACGCTGTAGGGGGAAAGGTGCTGCGATGATCAAGAATGCTTTACAATGTTGCGGATTAATAATTTTGTTCGTCAAGCTGGTTTCCATTACGACGGACTGTAAAAATATTTCTTAAAATGCTCGTCGATGATTTGTCAATTTGGGCAAAGGGCGCAGTATTTTCTGGACTTTGACTCGAATATTGACTCGACCAATATTAATAACACTCTCTTGATATTGCAATGGTGGAAATTTCTTAGTTATTTTATTATTTGTAGTAAGTACATCATATGTATTTATATGCAGTTACAGTTATGCAGAACATGGTTAAATTCCAAATTTCCATTAACTCTAATAGGAGGTTTCTCAACAAAGCTTCTCCAATACCTTAAGGAATACATATTTCCATGATTTTTTATTTATTTTGTAGAAAAATACTTTCCTGGCTTCTTTTCAGATTTTTCCTAGTGATGGTCACCTGTAAAAAAGCGAGAAATCGTTTTTTGGGAATTTTTGACACTGTTCGAGCATTTTTAGGTTAAAAGAGCAATATCAGGTTATAAAACGTCATTTAAACAATGAAAACTACTTTCAGTTATACAATCGTTGTAATACAATAAGAATTTTAACTCATTCAAACCCTCCAGAGACGATTTTTAATCATATTTGCCATATATTTTATTTCCTTGGCCCAATTTTGGACTTCGAAACATTTTGTGGAGGCAAGAACCATTAAGCTTCAGTTATTTATGGAATCAAGGTTGAAATAATGAATATTTGTATTAGTTCCCAATGTTAAATATAGCTAGGGACCCACGTTTTAGGGATTTTTGAAATTTTAGATCATATTCTCAGTTGCTTTGACCGTTTTTAATCCATTACTAAATTTTTTCCGGAACTTTTCTATCATTTTTGGAATCAAAAGCATGAAACTCAGCATGATACTTTTCTAGTTGTTCCAGGATTAAATTCAGAATAAAAAAAAGGAAAAGCAACTGAGAGCATAACCTAAAATTCCGAAAACCCCAAAAAACCTCAAAAAATGGGTTCCTAGCGCTATTTAACTAAGGAAACCTTTATTGCAACCTTGATATCATAAATAACTGAATCTAAAAGGTTCTGCGTTTTCATAAAAATGTCTCGAAGGCCTAGAAACCAAAAATTCGGCATGGAAGTAAAATATATGGCAAATATGACAGAAAGCCGTCCCCAAAAGGTTTGTACTGGTTAAAATTCTCATTAATACTAGAACGATTGTATAATCGGAAGAAGCTTTTATTACCAAAATGCCATTAATATCCAAATATTCCCAAAAAATGCTTGGAAAATGTCAGAAATTGTTTAAAAAACAGCTTTTTGCCTTTTTGGAGATCATCCACCACTAGAAAATATCTGAAATAAATTAAAAACCATGAAAATTAGTCCTTCACCAACCTCTGAAAACGACGAAAACAATCCATTTATCAAAAAAAAATTCCACATATTTTGGGAACCAGTCAACACTATTCATGAATTTTTTCAGGTCTTTTAATTGATCAGATTCCGAAAAAAAAAACACAAATAAATCCAAAAAACCCTATATTTTTTGATAGTGGAGGGTGGAGTGGGGTGGTTGAGTAAATAACATGAACAATCCTTCTCTTTTCGTCCTTAAAATGATGCAATGACAAAGAAAAAGGATTTCTTATCGGAGATACCCTTTAACGGAGAACCGATAAACGTCAGTTAATGACTGGCTTATAGCAACTTCCTGTCAGTGTCGCTCAATTCGTAAACTGCAGTTATTGTTTGGACGAGTATACATAGAAATATATACTTTTAGCCTGACGTGTTATGTTATTGATTAATACATTATTTAGTTGTCAACTGCTTATCAAACTTGCTCGATAACAGTTTGTACCTCAGAAGACAAAGACTTTCTTATTCTACATGACATTACTGCCACTTAACACATCATAAATCGAGCCCATCTCGTTCCTCAATGAACTCGGTACGTACCTCCAGTAATATCACTTTTCACAATCGTCGGTAATTTCGTGCATTCCTAATTCATTAGAGCTAATGTAAAAAGTTCTCACTTCGTTCTCTCATTAGTACTAATGGAAGGTTTATTGCTGCCGATCAACGCCGCTATAAAATATCTAATTAAAATCAGTTTTATCTCGAAGGTAATTGAAACGATGATTAGTGTGTATTTAAGGAGAAAAAATCGAACGGAAGAGAAGCGGTGTGTGGCTATTTATCATTGTCTTGTTATTACGGTCGATTCTTGGTTTTTTTGGAATGGAAAATAGGCGTAACTATTTTATAATTTCTACGAGGTGGACGTTAGGCTAACGGCAGATTATATTACGAGGTAAGTGTATTAAACTTTTCCAAACGACGTGGGCAGCGAGCAGCGGTTAACATTTCCCTCACAAAATGTCTTGCGAGAGATTTTTACAATTATCACACGTTATCCATGTAAACTACACGCGTAACGTATTAAATATGCATATTTAAACATTTATGTATCTTACTAGGCCGGGCGATTTTGAATTGTGTGTTTTCGTAGAATAACTAACTGCATGTTGCATACACCTGCAACTGCTCGTTGCAAAATAACTATTTTTTCGTGAATCGAGTTTGACATTTAAGTTGTGGTATTTATCGCTGTCTAGACATATTAATTATAAATGCTTTCAATGTAGTAATTTATATTAAGTCACTTTTTGTCTACGTTCACGACCGTAACAGTTATTAAGCTTCTTAGTAATGTGAAAAATAACGCGGATAATTGTACCTATACCTACACTTACACGCATGTAAAAGTTAATTCATTCAAAATTGAATATTTGTTTGCGATACGAATCATGGTGAAACACATTGTTTGTACATACCTTTGAATGTTTTCTACTTCAAAAGGATGAAAGTTTTGTTGGCAAAATTTCTAATCCTTTGTCCTTTGGAAAGCATAAAAAGGAGCTTCGGTGTCTGGGTATTCTACAATTACAATTATCACCCTGTATTACTAAAACCCCCCTTGCAATTTGGGTATTGGGTATTTGGGTATCCCAGGTACTTGGGTTTCCTCCCTATAAATATAATTATTACCCCTGTGTCACAAGAAAATACATAAACAGTTATCCTGATCCTGATCAATCTAATCCTAGCCATTACCAAGGGCTTATTAGGGTAATTAGGAGATTTCAATAGTTTTGAAAGTAAAAATACAAGTGATTTATCATTTCAAAGCGTATTAGTCAAACTGTAATAATAATAATTTATGCAGGTTTTTAAAGAAATATG
Organism: Cryptocephalus primarius; assembly: GCA_963576515.1. NCBI lineage: Eukaryota > Metazoa > Arthropoda > Insecta > Coleoptera > Chrysomelidae > Cryptocephalus > Cryptocephalus primarius. The sequence goes on along the minus strand of OY754948.1, from coordinate 12,794,097 downwards.
TAAATAATTTTAAAATCACATAAAAAATGCCACATTAATGCGCTTCTCTGTGGATTTATAGATAAATCGCAAATACACTCATTATAATTAGCAAGAATTGGGAAAATTGCTTATCACCCTGACAATTTTATGTTATTTTTGTGTTTCCAGCCGTCTGTATGTTACTACCTACATTTATCGCCATGCGACGAACATCTCATCCGATTTTGGACATCCTTCAGAAAAGGTGGTCAAAATAAGGCTCCCACTAGCACTTTTTTAGAAATTTCCATGAAATCTACTGATAAGAAAGTAATTTCAAACTTTTTCTATGTTAATAAACAATACCACAAATATCTAGCACAATATAAATGTCATTTATGATGTATATATCGGCGTCTTTGAATGTGGTTGGTATTTAATTCAATTATCCATCAACTTTACCCACAAACAATATCTCTATTGCGCAACAGAAGAAAAATTTAAATATGTTGGCCATAACAATAACAAGAAAATCTTAGCGTTAGATTAATTTGTTTTCATCGAATGGTAAGTTCTGTAGCCGCTAATAAATTTTATGTATGGGGTGCGGTTTCAGGCCTGTCACGGTTTTGGTATGTCGAGCATGAAGTGCACAAAATATAAAATGCGTAACTCACACCTAAGTAACATACTTAATGGTCATGGGTATCTAAATATTGCACCAAGTTGATAAGATATAACGACGAGACTGGAGAAAAATACTGCTTAACATTGCCGGTTTCTCCTTGAGATAATTTTATTTTTGAGCCCGTACGAACCGGTAGCAGAAGTGAGATCGGCCGCAGATGGGATACGGCGTCCGAAGGAAATTGAATAATCGCCTAGCGAAGAGAGAATTTTTTTACGAGACCCACGCAGGAGGTACCAGCAGAATTTGACATAATATGGTTGATTAGTGCCAGGATGTTTAATAAATCTTAACTATTGAGTTATCGATATCTTCTAGTGAAAATTAAAAACTAGAAACCGTTACCTCGTGAGCAACCTGGAAGAGATTTAACGGATCCAACCTGTCGCTTTAATTAGAATTTATTTATGGAAATATTTTGAAGGAAAATGTTGAGCCATTGCTTCTATAAGAGTGGGGACACTTGTACAACGTGCTCTACTTGTAGAAATAAGATTGGAACAGTGTAACATATTTTGGGGACAATAAAGAATCCGCCATATTGGATCAGCCATTTTAAATTGTAGGTGTCAAAATGAAATTTATAAAATCTCCTCGTCTATGGCTGCTTTTAAGACAACTTCTCCAAAATTTTCCACATTGGTTGAGCCATTTTGAAGTTTGTTACATTTGTTAATTTGCTGATAAATTATAGAAAAAAATGACAATCGATTTAGGGGCAATCTGTAAACTAAATACACTACACGTGTTTGCTGAACTTGAGGGCATCAGACAGTACCCTCAGAAATGGTTGGATGAGTCAAAAAGTGTAGTAAAATTTTATACATTTCTGTCGACTTAAATTCATTAGCGCACGTGTTTCCACGATTAGTCGTTTTACTCGTTTTACACGTTTCTAAACATTTTACTGCACGAAATCCGGCCTTTAGTAATAACATACAATCTGTCTGACGGGCTGAGCGGAAAAATAATTTCGCCTTCGGGGCGAAACTAGTTGAAAAACTTTACAAAGCAGCGTTAACAACAGTTTGTTACATTTTTGAGGCGAAAACTTGTAGTGAATGATGAATTTTACAAAATTCTCTCTCTCTCTCTCTCTCTCAAATTCTATTTTAACAAGGTACAAGATATTAGCCTTAGAAGAAGGCATATTTTTAAAGATTCCATACTATTCTGGCAGATCGAGTCTCCGCAAGTTCCTTCGTCTAATGGATAAATTTAAAATTTATATTCCGGCCGAGTATGATCCGGATCCTTATGGCGAGGATAAATCCTCGCGCACGCTGAAAGCTCGAGCCCTAGGCGAAACCGTCGCAGAACGGAAAAGTGTCGTACATAACCGACGCAACTCCATAACCGGGTGATTTACGTGACAGCGCGCCCGCATGCATTACTCACGGTTTTATTATTAAATAATTAAATCGAAACGCGGCCCGTTTCCCATTCGTTTACTTTAGGCGAATCGCCAGGTATGTACGCGTTCCTACCTGTGGACGCAGGTGTTTCGAATTTCTCTATTTCCCGTTCGAAACGATCGAATTCGATTCGTTTAGAGATCAATTACGCGGTTACAAACCGATCCGAGAGATAGCGTCCCTTATCGGACGCCGCGATCGACGGATTCCTCGGCTTTTCAGGTATGCCCGCTACCTGTAAAGCACGCGTATTGTATTCAGTACCACACGGGAAATGCCGCCGATATCGGAATTAATTAGTGTGAGAGAGAGGGAGAGAGAAAGGAAACGGCACGAGTAGGCGTAAAAGCTACATGCGCTAGGGTTCACAATGCCAGCCTGGACGATCGAAAAAGGTTCTCTTCATACATTCTCTCTAGCTAAATTTAGTATAGCTGTTAAAACAATATTTGGTTTTTACGAAACGAGCGGCGCATTATAGGTCAAATGGCATTTTTGTATGGAAACCTAACATCTACGCAAAAGTTAAGATGAGGATAATTTGAGGATTAAGAAAAATTCATTCATAATCCCACCCCCCCCCCTTATTCTAAGGGTCGAAAGCAGGAGTGAAAGGATGCACATTCCAAAAACAGACATTTTTTCCGTTTGTTTATGGCATATCTCAAAAAGAAATAGAAAAATGGAATTCAAAACTTAAAGGCAATTAAGGAAAAACTTATGCAAAAGCCATCATCCCCTACATAGGCTGACTACCAATGAAACATCGCTGAAAAACACTGTAAACTGCCGAGAAAACGAATCCAACAACCGTTTCGTCATAATCCCCCACTTTGAATATAGTTTGTCATTATCATCCCCTATAATAACAGTGGATATAAGGGACGTGGAAGTCAAATTACCCACAAAAACTAATATGGGATACATCACCTGTCCAAACATCCACTGTCCTTTGTAAATAAAATTCAAGCTAAACAATAACTAGACTTTAAAACTAAATAACTGAAAATTTATTTACTTCATCATCGATTTCCATTTATATTTTTACACCCACCCTCTTATTTCAACCCCTAGAAAGTATGACAACGACAAACAATACCCATGATGACTAAACATTCGTCAAGATTGTTTTGAACGATTACGAAAAACCTTTGCCTTCGTGTTTTTGAGGGATTTTTCACGTTTTTACTCACTCAACCCCCATTTCCACGGATAATTTAGAGCCCAATAACATACTCATAAACGTTCCCTTAATCTACACTGAAGCAAAATGCGTATCAATATCCCTCTTCTTCACTATAAAAAAAAAGATCGGTTTTTGAAATCTACACTCATTTGCCCCTCATTTCCACCCCTAGAATAGAAGATGGTGGCACTATAAATGATTTTCCCTTAATACGCTCGACCTAAGCTTTAATATGAAATAAAAGTTGTATCAGTATCACTATTTTTCTTTGAGATACACCTACCTCAAGAAAAAGAAAAGCAAGATCGGTTTTTGAGATGTGCATTCTTTGGCCCCTCATTTCCACCCCTAGAATAGGGGATGGTGACATTCTAAAGAATTTTCCCTAATCCTCGTGAACTAATCTTTAATTTAAAAAGTAACGGGTGTCAATATCTCAGTTTTCCTTTAAGATACACCATTAACAAAAAAAAAACTAGATCGATTTCTGAAATGTGGCACCCTTTGACCCCTCATTTTCACCCCTATAACAAAGAATGATGACGTTCTAAATATTTTTTCCTAATTCATGTGATCCAATCTTCGACTTAAAAAGAAACGTGTATCAATATCTTCATTTTACCTTGAGATATATAATTAATAAAAGAAAAATGATATCATTTTATGAAATATGCATGTATCGACGCCTCATTTTCACTTTTAGAATAGAAAATGATGGCATTATAAATATTTTTCCATAATACTCGTGACTTAAGCTTCAATGTAAAAAGAAATATGCTTCAATACCTCTATTTTTTTATGAGATATACCGTAAACAATAGAAAAGTAAGGTCGGTTTTTAAAATGCGCACTATAGATCCCTCATTTGCACCCTAATTATTTAGAAAACAATTTCACGTCTCTTCAAGCAGTTATTTTGAAAAATTGTGACCCTACAGGGTTGTTTAAAACAAATATACTTTCGAAAAATTATTCTATAACAATTTCTCACCCAGTGAACTAAAATCGAGTTTGATGTCAAACAGGGAACATTCCTCGGCCCTATATTGTCTACTGTATGACTAATCTTAGATAAAAGCTTTAGTTAATCAATGTAATCGGTTTTTAAATGGATAAATAATTAGAATAACATGAATTTTCGGCAGGTGAATATTCGAGAATTAATTAATTTAGAACAAAGGGCATTCAGTCATTTTCACAATGAGAATTTAATCGTAGCGGAATGTGTATTAAAATTTTAATTTCATTCTCTGAAACATTTTTTTGTTTATTACATACGAAATTAAAAAAAAATCCTATAAAAACTTGGTGAATATTCTCAACAATTTTCTCTTGACGTTGATATAAAGTGACGTCGGAGCTAATGAAAGAACATTCCAATTAACAAGTATATTAACTGGACATCCTCCGTTAACCGTTCCCATTAAAAAAAAGCCCGTCTATATTTCAAAGTGGTTTTAATATCACGGGCAATTTCCTCATCTCTTTTAATTCCACGCCGATGATGGCAGGACTTATGCAATTTCCTGGCCATTTAACACAGACACAAGCAGAAGAGAAATAATGGTCCCATAACAGTTGACAATGGCCGGTGTCCCGACGTGCCTCGATTTATCTATATTTCTTTCGAATGCAAAGTGTAACAAAATGAAGGCGAACGAGGAGACAAACACATTCCGCAAGGAGTTATGGATTTACGAGATCGTGATCTGGGCCCATCACTCCGCCGAGAGTGGAGATCTCTTCCGACCCATTGAAATCGTTCCACTATCTTTCCTCTCCTCCCGGAGTTGACCACCAACGGGTTGAATAATGCCGAGGCTCTCTCTCTCCCTCTCTCTCTCTCTGCCTGCTACTTGATTAAAAACGTCGCCTGTCGTTTCGGAATGTTGCACAACTCTTTTCGACGTCCTGTTCGATTTAGCGCTTATGAGGAGTTAAACGGTCTGTGACACGCGGTGGAAAAGAGGAGATCCCCTTGTAAGAATCAAAATTCGCGATGTGTAAATATTGCAAGTTTCACAGATAGTCCCGATACTTATCCATTTGTTGCTAAGCAACATTATTACAGAATACAGACATTCTTTGCTCTGAAACCGAGACATGTTTGTATTGTTACGAAAATTGCCATCGTTGTTTCCACAATTTTCCATAAGGAAATTTTTTCCCAATTTTCCTCTACGCTTCCCACATTTTGTATTAAAGATCTCCTTATAAGAACCAAAATTCGCGATGCATACATATTGCAAGTTTCACAGATAGCTCCGATACTTATCAATTTGTTGCTAAGCAGCATTATTACAGAATACAGACATTCTTTGTTCCGAAACCGAAATATGTTTGTATTGTTACGAAAATTGCCGTAGTTGTTTCCACAATTTCTACCATTTTCCATAAGGAAAATTTTTCCCAATTTTTCTCTACGCCTCCCACATTTTGTACTAAAGATCTCCTTATAGGAACCAAAATTCACGATATATAAATGTTGCAAGTTTTACAGATAGTCCCGACACTTATGTATTTGTTGCTAAGCAATATTATTAGAGAAAACAGTCATTAGTTGTTCCGAAACCGAGATATGTTTGTTATATTACGAAAATTGCCATACTTGTCTCCACAATTTCCACCATTTTCCATAAGGAAATTTTTTCCCAATTTTCCTCTACGCCTAACACATTTTGCATTAAATATCCCCTTACAAGAATCAAAATTCGCGATGCATAAATATTGCTAGTTTCACAGATAGTCCCGATACTTATCAATTTGTTGCTAAGCAACATTATTACGGAATACAGACATTCTTTGTTCCGAAAACGATATATGTTAGTATAATTACGAAAATTGCTATAGTGGTTTCCACAATTTTCCGTAACGAAATTTTCCCCAATTCTCCTCCACGCCTCCCACAACATTTTCCATTAAATATCTCCTCGTTAAGGCAAAAATCCCGATCGTTTCCCCTCGACGGAAACAATAGCGAATTAATTAACATCGAAGCCGCGCGCCGGCGAACCGTTCATTGTGTTGCCCTTGTGAAACGGACAACAAAAAAAATTATAATTATTATTTCTCAATTACAAATCGCACTCGTGTTCTTTTGCGCTGTTTTACGATTTGATTGCCGCTAATAAATCTATTTTTTCTCCTCGCGCTCGCCGCCGTATCCGTTGATTAATTAAAACCGTTTCGGAGACCGGCCGGGATGATGGAGGGGGCAATTAAACACGGTTATACCGTTTAGAAAAAGTATCATTTCAGCTCACGTGACGACAGAATCACCAACGCGACCAAAAGTCTTCATACATACAAATAAACGTTGCATGCTAATCGCAATGAGAGTTATTAAGGATATATATCATTATCTCGACCGAGAAAAAGCGATTCATTGTAATAATCGCTGATGTAATTATTTATAATTAAATGCTATCAATGGCTGATGGTGGGTTAAGATGTAAATATTATCCTTACAATTAATGGTATAATAATATCTAACGTCATATTAAAAGAGGGCAATTAGAGGAAGTGATTTTGCACAATACATTCTAACAAATCCAGTAGAGTGATAAAAATTCGCTGCAACTGTATTTACTGTTGCCACCTAAGGTCTTCTCGGCGGTTTCAGAATGCTAAGACGCGAAGGAATCAGTGTGGTTGACGTTAAGAAAATAAATTAACAATGTATAACCCTAAATTAATATACTTAGGACCAGTTCCTGTAATTATTTACTATAATCCGCTACAAAATGTCAAAATTCGAAGTTTCATAATTTCTGGCCACTTGTTAAGCAGTGTCAACGTACTTCTGCATGTAGTATTGCCAAGAAATATAATTCTTGAAAGAAAAAAAAGACGTGTAAAGGTAAAATTTTGAATTTTCGCGATAAAACCCTCTGATCTGTCATGGCGCCTGACCTGACGTCATTATATGGTAAGCATAAGAGGGCAGTTTTTATAGCGCTCGTTGTCTTAGTACTTTTTACCTTTGTTCGTAAGGTTTTATCCTCTAAAATCACTGAAATGAACTCTAAAGTTTACAACTGGTGTGTAGAGCCTCAGTGTAAAAATACAGCAAATAAAACACCTAACAAATTGTTTGTTCATATCCCGACAAATGAAAACATGGGGGAAAATGGCTGAAACTTGATCAATTAATGTTCCAGTTATTACAGGAAAAAGAGAAATTTTTTGAGAAATTTTAAAAAAACAACGTTATTCGGTCGAACTCCTTAAACATATTTTTGAAACATAAGTAAAGGAATTGTAGAAGTAAACCCATTTTGTTTTCATCATACCTACGTTAGTTTTCGTACTAAATATATTTTTAAGTTAATTTTGAAGGTCTTTTCAAGCCCTTCAAAAAAGGATCCTATAAATTTTCCTTGAAGCATAAATCCTTTTTCCGTTATTTAACGTTAAAAGTTTCGAATTAATTCAATGCAAACAAGAAGTTACCTTCAACGATACATAACTCGGTTACTATTACCGCTATAAAAAATTTAAATTCAATTTTCAATTTTCCAATTATTTCAATTTTGCTTTTAATACTGTTTTCGATGAGTTATTCGTGAAAAATCGTTTAAAGCACGCCATTTTTGGACGAAAATTCAACACTTTCACACACGAATAACTCGAGTCAACCCTTGATTTTCCAAAAAATATTTTTGGAATATTTTTCGCTTAAAATTCATTCATTCGTCCATTCCTGGGGTTACACGAAAGGGGGTAGAATCGGTGTTACACGAAAGAACTGCGAGATAAAACTTCTTCAAATACCAGACCGAAACAGGGTGAAAATAGTAAACAATGGATCCTTATAGAGTACTCCTACTCCCATGTAATGGAATATTACAGGCCATACTTATTAAACGTTTGTTGCAATCTTTAAACGTAACATTTAATATGCGGACGGTAGCAGAAAATTACCTCGGTGTATCATTAAACGGTCGACCTGTAAACAGGAGTAAATTTTAAGCGCATTTCTCACGGTTTGCGCCGAGGAATGCAGTTTAAGAACACTGTGATTAGTGGACATATCTAGGTGTCCATCCTGTTCCGAGCTAAATCGACTAAGTACGGTTTGTGCTGTTTTTCCTTCTCTTTCTCTCTCTCCTCCTCTCCTTCTGTTTGTAAAAAGAAATTGGTCACCATTAGTGACTGACGCACAGAGGCGGAACACAAGAGCAAATCGACAAAAATTTCTCTTAAACAAATTTCCGGTTTTTTCCTAGTAACATCAAGAGTAACTTCCATCGGCGACTGAAATTAATTCAATAAACCTGTCACAAGTTTAGCAGGTACTTATGAATTTTAATGGCATTCAAGAAACAATATATATTCACCTCGTAGAGATCGTGATTTATTTCTTATGATTTACGACCCGTGAACTTTCAGCGTGGTCAAATCTAAGCCGACCCACGCAAAAATTTTCGAATGATGGTATTAATTCCTGATGATCCCAGTGGGTAGCTTCTTACCTACACAAGGATAATTTATTTTTACTCTAATAGACCACCTGCGAATCCATTAGTGAAATAATAAAATTGATTGATTGGACGGTACGTATGCAGTCTATCAATCTTATTGTCTAGAGGTGTCTACAGTTATCGGAACGGTACTTTCGCGTAATATCATTGAAAAAGTCCTAATCCTGTCTATAATTTGATGTACAGGTAATTTAATCAGGTATAGAGTGATGCACCTTTGGGTTCTTCTGTTTTTTTCAACAGCGAGCTGCTTTCACCATCTTTTCCCCCTACACCACTGTAGTTATTTAAGTAGAGACCATTTCATCTCTGTCTTCGGTGTAAATTACGGATACTCCATAGAGATTATCGAGTCCGATTGGGCGTTAGCTTTATTTATGAAATTGGACAGCGCCGAAGATGCAAATGTTGCTCTTTTCCATTATGAGAAAATTTATCTGCACCTTCGCTTATAGCAGATAAGAGTAATTGCGGCAAGAGTTTCGATAATCTAAGATGCTAAGGACGAAAAAGTAAACCCGCCGAGACTCTTGGGTGAAGAGGAAAAAAGTCGAGCGTTTAGAATAGGAAAGGCTGGGGGGCACGGCGGTCTTAAAATTTATTGGCGTTTAGAAAGGGGCATTTCGTACGCCTCGAAGAATAATAAATTTAACATTGAACAATAAGAAAATACCGGAAGATTGGAAACATGCAATTATAAGCGATTCGAAACTGTGTTTACCGTGTTCACGTTTCGACATTTTTATGTTACCGATCGTATTGTTCTACGCAAAAACTAAATAAATAGATTTACGGAATCGAAATGATTAAAGCTGAACTATCTCTTGGTGAAGGTAATTATGATACAGTAATACAATGGGATAATACATAACGTTCTACATATCAGTAGAAAACTATGGGAAAAAGATGGTGAAAATTGCATCTCGCTTTTTGAAACACAAAAAATATTCTCGTATAGTACATCAAAAAAATACTTTGGTGAAAATTTCATCCCCATGGACGTCAAAAATCGAGAAAATGTGATTTTCGCTCTTGTGACGACATCTCCGGTTATAAACATGGTGGTTTCATTGGGTGGCTTTTTGTATTGCCTACACATGGCATTTAAAAAAATTTGGCGCGGAATTCAAACCGTTTGGTCGTTACAATTTTTAAAGAAAAACAATGACAGAACAATGGGTCGAGCTAGAAGCAGAAATAACAAAGAATGAGGTTAGAAGCTAAGGGAAAATAGACTTCAAAGGGCATTCAAAATGTAGTTTTCTAGGGATTAAGGCACGTTGAACCATCCGCCGTTGTCGCATAAATGCAGGAATTTTATATTAGTTCTACAATCACAAGAGTAGTTCTTAAGCTGATCGTCAAACTGTGATGGCGTATTGAAAATACCTTTGTTCAGGTCATTCTTAAATTCTCATCTGCCAGTTTGGCTCATGTAAACTGCACTACAGTCACCACAATTTGCTGATTCTGACCACTCGTCCTAATGATCCTTATTGCTTGCTAAATCTTTGTTCAAGTTATTGGTGGTACGAAAACAAATGTTAGCACCAAGTGCGGACATACTTTTTGGTAATTATAGGGAAATGTTACCGTAGAAACTCAAAGTTCTGTATATTTTAGCGTAATATTGGGCGTATACCAATAATATTTCCATACACCTCCACGAATTCCACCACCTAGAGTAATAAATTGCACGAGCGCTAGGCGTCCCTCTAACAATCCGCTAATTAGCACCAACGGCATAAGAATAAGACAAACGTTAGATCCACAGCTGCGATAATTAATCTGGTTAGAAGTAGGCAGGAAATATAAATGAAGCCCTCTCAATAGGTCATCGGAGAAGAAATCTCCCGTTCGCGAGAAGTGAGAAAAAGAGGTAGGCACCTACTCCCCCGCAGAACTCGCGAGATATATTTCCCTACGTCCTCGGCGGTGTATTCGATTTCAGCAACTTAATCTGCGGCCCGAGAGGACAGACCTTTCCTAATTTATGGTTCTCTCCGAGAACGGTAAAAACCGGCCGTTGTTCGCGATCCCCGAGACGATTTTTCATCGTCCTCTGCGGGATGTTTACACTAGCGAAAGAGGCACTTTCTGCTGGAAAATCACGGACGGTCTAATGAAGCCGTAGCCTACGCCTACTTATTGTTGTTGCCGGTAATGAGGATAGAAAAAGCCAGTCGAATCGTTTTACTGCGATAAGGGCACAGAGGTTAATGAAGTGAGTGTTAAGTCTCGACGGAGGCCGAGGTATGCAATTTTAGACTTTTCCGTGCGAAAAATAAGTAAATATATATTAACTTTACAAGAAAATTCACTTAAAAGCTAAAGGTGTTTACGACTACGACACGGATTCGAAATCGGAACTCTCCCAAAAATGACGGTTTAACACTTACAAGAGAACAAATCCTGACACAGCCGTCCAAACTGCAAGAAAGGGTAACCAACAACACATGTTTCTGCCTATTAGCTTCGTCAGGGTGGAATTACTCGCGTTGAGGTGAACGATGATGTTAACATGGAAACGACAGGAGACAGGAAGCAAGAAAATGTGTGCCTACAGAGTGAAAAACTTCTTTTTTAGAAGCGACCATTCATAAATTGTTGTGGTTTGACCATGTATTTCATCAATTGTAATTTGACTTGTGACCAACATAAATTTCCTTGCCCACAAGTGCCAGCAATTTTCTTAACACGCGTACTAACTTGTTGTAGCTGTCATATCTCGGAAAATGGGTGTGGTAGGAAGGAAAGATTTTCTATTTTGGCATTAGGAAAACCTCCATTTTTGTCTCACATAGAAATTTTGAAAATCCTAAATCTAAAGTGATCAAACCTTCCATTTTCTCGACCCAAAAATGTGAATTTTCAAATTTGACCATGTAACTCGCAAGGAAGGCCCAGGAATAAGCTCTTAGCCTTGTGGTGCAAATTTCAAAAAACTGCGATTATTTCCAAAAAGGAAAATGTTCAGCTGTGTTCAAAGAAATTCACCATATTCAACACATGTTTCATATCGTTTTAAAAATAAAGAAAAACCTTTAGCTCATTTTCTCCACATTTTCACCGACGCCTGCTTGTAATATTAATTATGAAAATCCGACAGAAGCGTTATTCTCACATTTTATTATTTTCCCTATTTAAACGAGTGATTTTCCTAACGAACCACTAGAGGATTTTTACGTCCGCGTAAGTCTAAAAATATGAAATATTATTTCCAATTATGCCGCTTAATTAACTTGTAATTAAGCGAGCAGACGGAACGGACTTGTAACCGCTCGGGCAACAATCACGAATCTCAAAAAGCAATGATCAGAACGTTAACCCAATGGTAATTACTGATTTCACACCGAACACATGTTTTTCTCCGGCGATTTCAAAACGTATCGTTAATTAGAGGTTAATTAAATACGCGAAAGCAGGAGAATCGTTTAAGCGAGGCTGTTTTTCGTCAGATCGGGCGGTAATAGAAAAAACACGACCTACTGCTACAGCTACTGTTTAATTTTTGAGTTATTCACGGATTTATACAGCATTTTTGATCTAAATAGAATTTTTTACGGGTTTTATGTAAATATGAGCCGTTTCAAACGCTTTGAAGTCGGCGCCGTATACGAAATTCTGAAACTTCCTTAATTGGACGGTATAGAATTTCCGTTACGTTAGATATTCATGTTGATATTATATTAATTCCACTTTTTGTAAGGAATCCTCAAGTATCAAGTGGTTAAATCTAGGAATCTTTAATATGTCCTCATAAAAATCAGTTTCAACTAAGAAACTTATTGCCTTACAATCCATAAGTGGAATTCTTCTAGTCAGGTCCAATAGGCCCAATATTCATTCAGCAGTTTTATTATTCTTGCCCAACTCATATATTAAAAGTTTGGGAACAATTCGAAGTATGTTATGACCCTAGTGATATTTTTAAAAGTTGTAAACCACTCGTAAGAAACTTACACGAGGTGCAACTACAGTTCACAAAGTAAATCGCATTGTTATCCTTATAAAATAGTAATACATGTTTATATATACGAGTATGCGCATATTGTAAGAGAAGCCCAGGAGGAGAATATCTATTTTAATACTAACGACTCTCGTATTTCCTGGACCCGCATTTAATTTTTAATCATGGAAACACAGACACGACTAAAGCAAATATAGAATCCTTCTTCTCTCTAGCCTCCGGTCTTCCTCCTCTCCTTCTCGGTTAGTAGAAACAATGTGTGAAAACGTAATTATCTCGTCTTCGATCTACACACATCGTATTTTTCTATTAATCATCGAACAATAAAAAGACGATTTATACGCTTGGAATAATAAATGATGATTTATTCTTGTTGATGAAGTAGCTAACAAGTCATAAATCTCTGCTCGCGAGGGACACACGGCCAGATAAAAGCTCAGAGGACAGGGTCTGTTGCTTTCTATTTTGAAAGAACTTCTACAATGGCGTGGTAGTAGTTAACAGTCCGTTCGGAAAGATCGATAAATCAATGCTAGCGTTATTTTTATTTCGGATGTGCAGTGTAAGGAATTACACGGGAAGAATGCGATGATGAACCGATTTTCATCCGGAAAACTAAAAGAAATTAATCTCTCTCTTAATAATGATTATAACAATTTCTCTTTCTCTCTGTTACAAATTGTTATAAAAATTTTCTATTTCTCTGGCAACAAACAGACACCATAGCCATGGGTGATGGTGGCGCCCTCGGGCTTGGAGGCCGTTTCAAGGGTTACAAGGAGTCAAATTGTTATGTGAGTAAGAGAGAAAGGATCGACGAATTTGTCACGGAATACTCCCGGTAGCGACGCCCAGCGCGGGGCGGCGCTACCATCGCCCATAGATTTATAACACTGAACCGAGTACTTTCATTAAATATCGTATCTAAATACATGGTACATTTGAGGTTAAATTTCGAAAATTCCTCGTACATAAGAAGGATTTTTTTTTTCGAAAATTTACCATTTCACTCTGCCGATCTCCTATTCGCCTCGCGTAGCGTCTATCAAGCAAAGAAACGAGCTGCCAATTGAACTGCTCCTCTTAATTGTTATTGTGATCTTTCTACGTTCAACTGCCATTGTTATGATTGAAACTTTTTTCAGCGCGTGCGTCGTTTCGATTCCCTCCGCGTCTCTCCTCATGAATAAACCCGCATCGCGTCGTTCGAGGTTTTACAGTTAATTATCTCGAAAATTTTTATGATTATTGGATTGGCGCGAACTGAATCGAAGATCGACGCTTAATTATCGGACATCTAATTGGACGGTCGGGGAGAGGAAAAAACTGTCCACTGATGGAGGCGATGCAGCGGTGGAATGCGTTTGGGTTGCATCGCTAAAGAGAGAAAAACTCAGAGGTTTACTAACGTTGGTATTCGTAGGAAACGGGCGCTAAAACCATGACACGAACGTTTAATACATATGTTTTATACGTTTTACCTCGTTTTGGATAAGGGGAAGGTTCCAGGGATCTGTTTTCATCTACTGGACCCACGATAGCGCTCGGGACAATTCAGTTACAATACCAAAATACAACTCACCGAAATTGAACATTCATAACATCTTCTATGACTCATGAAACATGTGCATCACTTCAACGATAGCATTCTGGGCAAACATAAGGTCATAACATAGAAACTCATTGTTGTAAACACTTGATACTTTAAACGCCTCTTAAGGAGACTTATGTGAAGCACCACACAAGGTTTCATCAAAATTGAATTTCCAAAAAAAATTCTACGATGCACGAAACATATGCTTCACTTCACTCACGGCGTTTTGGGCAAATATAAGGTCATAAAATAGTAACTAATTGTTGAAAACGTTTGATATTTTAAACATCTCTTAAGAAGACTTATGTAAATCACCACATGAAGTTTCATTAAAATTCAATTCTCAGAAAAATTTCTACAATGCATGAAACGTGTGCTTCACTCCACTCATGGCGTTCCGGGCAAACATAAGGTCATAACATAGAAAAACATCGTTGTAATCACTTGATATTTTAAACATCTCTTAAGGGCACTTGTATAAAGTATCATACGAGGTTTCATCAAAATTGAATTTCCAAAAAAAATATATATATAAATCATGATTGCAGATGATATGTCAAACCTTGGCACCAGTTACTGGAACCGTAGGCATTCTACTGAACAAGATGTGCATCGTGTACTACGTACCGGCTGAAACCGAAATATGCCGTCTCTTTCCAATTAGTTAGACCCATATCGTATCTTTCCATTTTCTCTCTCGCACTGTCTAGTAATTCCATTCGCACGC
This sequence comes from Cryptocephalus primarius, assembly GCA_963576515.1. Classification (NCBI taxonomy): domain Eukaryota; kingdom Metazoa; phylum Arthropoda; class Insecta; order Coleoptera; family Chrysomelidae; genus Cryptocephalus; species Cryptocephalus primarius. The sequence continues at coordinate 12,779,073 of OY754948.1, read as the reverse complement.
TGCGAAGAGGAAAGTAATAATATCACTACGACGTATCTAGTAGGCGTGAGGGTATGATAGCATGTGTCATCGGGTGATTTTCAAAAAGTAACCGGTTTCCTTTGGTACTCAATTGCCACGTCGACGTTTATTGTTCAGGGGATTAAGTGTCGAGTTAGCGTGCCATGCTCCCATACTCACTTGATACACGTGTTGAAACAGTTACGACGCAAATTACGGGCATCGAAACCCTCGCTCTAATGGATGTTTGAAGTTAGAATTGAGACGCATCGTTGTCATCATGAAACGAATTCGTTACCGCGGAATAACGCTGGGGGTATTCGCGTCTAATTTTGAATGCGACGTGCGCTCGTCTCCTCCTTTCCTATGCGACTTTTCGCCCGTTTCGAAGACGTTTCCATCGAGACGGGACTAACGACGACGTTATCATCGGACCCGCTTCAGATTTTAACGATGGACATCTCACTACCGCCGTTACAGCTGCCCGCTATCGGCACTACCGACGTCGCGTCGGTCCCCCTGATTGGGGCTGACATTGTTCGCGGAGCCTCGGTAACGAGCAGGAGAAAAGAATAACAAGTGGAGGAAGACAATCGACCGCGATGAGCGGCGAACAAAAGACGCGAGCTGACGGAGTCCTCGCGTGTAACAACACAATGGGGCAGCGCGTGAGCGCTCTAAGGACGCCGAGAATAAGAAGTGTCAGTTCTGGTGTCTTACGGCTTCTCGCCGATGGTTCCGAGGGGGAAAAATCCGCCACGGCGAAGAGGAAGAAGAGATCAGCCGCGGTAACGACGGAGGTGTTACGGCCGTTAATGGGGATCTCGGGAAAAATCAGGAGCGCGGCGTGGGCGATAAGGTACCGGCAATCGGTATCGAAGATCAATGTTGGAGTTCCCCTAGCGGACCTATAACTACCCTTTAGACAGATACGCACTCCTGTACTCCGTGGGAAATCCTACAAAGGACAAAGTGGTCCTCAGAGAATGATATTTCCTTAAAGCTCATCGACTGAGTACTGATGCGCTTTTGGCGGTTTAAACGTTTAGAAGAATCAGAAATTCTCAATCCAGATCCTTTGTAGCGTCTCAAATAACAATGGAAATATTTCTAACGCCTAAAACCTGTCTCAATTTGAACCTACCCCATAACTATCCTTCCGACAGACACGCACCCATGCACTCCGTGGAAAATCCTACAAAGGACAAAGTGGTTTCAGAATTCAAGCATCATCAGAAGGTATTGGATTCAAACGAAGAGACTTCTAGATTCTTCAGAGAGTGATATTCCCTTAAATCCCATAGATTGAGTATTGATGCACTTTTGGCGGTTTAAATGTTTAGAAGAACCAGGAATTATCAATGCAGACCCTTTGCAGCGTTTCAAATAACAATGGAAATATTTCTAATGCCTGTAACCTGGCTCAATTTAAATTTAAGGCAATCTCAGTGGTTTAAGGTTGCAGAAGGATCTCTAGAGTGTTTGTTTTGACACATTTTAAGCTTATTAGCTTGTAAAATTGAGACAATCAAGTTTACATATTACAAAAACCTTGTAGATTTAATTTTAAAGCCCTTCTAGCCTTCCAAATATTAAGGAACCTCTAGGGAACTTTCTACATGATTCAGGCTTTCCAGTATTAAAACAGAAACTTTACTCAAGTCTGTACAGGAAAATTCACGTTTTCTATTGTTCCTTGGAGAAATTTTTTTTAAAATTTCCTTAAACCCTCTAGATTAGATGTTAACGTCCCAGAAGACTCAGGAATTTTTATTTTTAATACTTTGTAACGTTTAAATTTAAATAAAATCACTTGAAATATCTGTAAACCGACCAGGTTTGAATGTGAGAACATTTACATGGCTTAAGGCTCTCACAAGAACTCTCATGGAATTTAAGCTATCTAGCGTTTAAAGTTGAAAGTGGATAATTTTAGAGACCTTCTAGGATAAATTCTGAAACGTTTCAGAATGCCAAATAACCTCTAAAGTTCTTTAGGCATTCTATTTAGTATTCTCAATTCAAACGAAAACGCCTTTAAATTCTATTTGAAACTGAATCTATTTGATATCTCCTGGGAGAATGAGGACAGTCGAAATCCTCCTAGCATAGACGTAATGCGCCTCTTGACGTCCTTGAAAATTAATTTTAAACTTTTTAGCGGTTAAAAGTAAACGTTTTATATTCAATTTTAACGCCAGTTTTCAATTATTTAAATTACCTCGACACTGTAAAACGCCAGACGAGACGGTTACACGTTGTCGCCTACCATTATTAAATTTTACGGCGTTTTTCAGTGCATGACAAATGCTCACTGGTTCTTAATTAAAAACTCCCGTGTGTGCGTATTATTTTTAATGTCAACGGAATACTTTTAGCGGCAATAATAGTACCGATCGTGTGGAAATCTTGTTAAGACGAGCGACTCGCCTGATGTATTATTCATGCTTCCACTACATGTGTAATGGTAACATGTTTGCTGCTGCGATCACACATATTACATCCGCGAAAATATTACCGCAAAAACTCATATTGAGTCTGGTTACTGTACACATATCTTACGAAAGTACGAAGTACGGTCTTAACAGATGGCGAAAAAGGGAACAATTCAACCGTAAATGCCGCATGGAACTTTTCAATTTAAAACACCTTGCTTCACCATAATAATTATTACGTGTTAATATACATGCTTCATATAAATTTAAGGTCTGTGGTAGTGAATACAAGGAGGCACCTAGAAAAAAGCCAGCTACATAACCACAATAGAACGGCGGGTGGTAAAACATTTTCTTTCAATTTGCTTTGAGAACTTGACATTTACGTGTAATTTACTCGAGAATAATTAAAAAGATTTTAACGCTCTTGCTCTTAAAGTACACATGTATACACATTTGCATAACGGGGATATTAAAAATTACAGCGGTATTAGCATTAAAAGAGGTTTTCTACGTGCTCTGCTCGAGATTGATCGATTAGAGGAAATAATACCGTTAGTGCTCATGTGGTCTGCACTATTCAGTATTCCTTTGCGATTTGAATTAATTTTAAGACATGTATATTTATCGACTACCTATTCATTTATGCAAACCCCGACTAAAACTTAATCGGAAACATTAATGAAAACTCCATTTAAAAATTCTTTCATTACTTAGCACCATCACCCCTACTATTTTACATTATTTTTCCAGACAACAAACAACGGAAACTGGCTGTAATTAGCCACGACGTATTCCAAAAGTATGCCGATTACCAGCTTATAGTAAGTAATTATTAATTAGCTTAATTCCTCGAATGCCTCTTAACGACCTAGAAAATGCAGAGTCCACCCAAAAAATTAGGCCAGTCTGAAAGTGGTGCAAAAAAAGCCTTTAGGTATAACTAATATGGGCAAGGATAAGATATTTTTTTATGAAACTCAACAAACCAGTTCCCATCAAATTGATGTGCTTGATTATGCTAATGATCTAATTAAAATGGCTCTGAGGAATGCATACTAACTCTGTAATCTTTCAACCTACATGTTCGCCATAGAGAAAAAAATCGTTACGAATATTTCGTTCACACGTACGTGTAAGTACATACACATTACACGTCTACGAGCGAGCTGATTAATTTTTTAGATCGATATGAAATCGCGTTAGGAATAAATTGCGATCGTTCAACGTGGTACCCAAATTATTTTGTTTTCGCGCTACGAATTTATGAAATTCCTAAGAAATTCAAAACGTACTGAAACCTCAAAAAATATTTGACTGAAATTTCAACTCAAAGCCTAAAAAAGGGTATTTTAGCTGCGCTAATGCCTAAATATCAAAGAAAACTTACTAAAATTCCAATTCTGCTGATATTTCGCACAGAAATAGAACGATTTTTCAGAAAAATAAGTTGGTGAAGGTTGAACCCATGATTTTAAATCCGTAGAACGTTCGGCACAACTCAAATTCCGTTAAAACTGCAAAATAGGTGGCTAAAATTTCACGAAAAAAAACTTCAACCTAACTTCAACTAACTCAACTTAACTTAACCTAACTCAACTTAGCTTCAACTTAAAATTCAAGTGAATTTTCGAAATGCCACTCTTTACTTTGCACTAAAACCAAAATTTCAAAGCTCTGTAGAAAATTTACCCAAACTCTAATTCTGTTAGAACTTGGCCAAAGAAAAGGAAAAACCTTCTTAACAGAAAACTGGCAAAGATACAGTTTGGTACTCTAATAAATTTTGAAGAAGCAACCTTTTGTTTTACAATGTTTCCTAAGTAACCCCCATCGGATTTTTTAAGAAATCCGTAGAACGGTCAGTTAAACTTTAATTATATTGAAACTGCACAAAAAAATTGGTTGAAACTTCGCAAAAAAACACTAGCAATGTTTTAATTTAATATCAAAATAAATTTTGGGAATATGACCTATTGATTAAGAGAGTTTCGAAGTTGCGCTAAAGGCACATTTCCTAAATTCGTAGAAAATTCATAGTCAATTTTTATTAAAACTCCGCAAATAATTTCCAGAAGGTGCATAGGTAATGCTTTAAAAGAATATCCAATAAGTGTTAAAGACGCAGCCTCTTATTTTAAATCTTTTGGAACTTGTGCTACTGACAAATTTCAAAAATTCGTAGAAAATTTACTAAAATTTTAATTACTCTGAAACTTTGCACAAGGAAAGTCTGAAGTTTCATGAAAAAATCTGCAGAGATTTAACGAAATTCTTAAATAAGTTTTGGAGATGCCACTTTTTTATTTAGAAAATGTCTCAAAGTCGCGGTAAAGGAAAATTCGTAGAAAATTTAATATGACTGAAATTCTATTGAAACTTCGGGGAATAATTGACGTAAGTTTCACAGAAAAATTGGGAATATTTCATCAGAATATTCCAATAAGTGTGGAAAATACTACCCTTCATTTTAGACCGTTGGGAATTTGCGCTAAGACGAATTTCATAAATTCGTAAAAAATTTACCAAAGTTCCAATTCCGTCGAAACTTCGCATAGGAAGAGGCTGAAGTTTAACAAAAAAGTCCACAAAGATTTAATGTGATACTCCAATAAGTTTTGGAGATACGAATTTTTTATTCAGGATGTGTCGAAGTCGCGCTGAATAATCCTAAACTTAACATGTAAAACTATAAAATTTGTAGTTTCACAAAAAAGTGGTGAAAGTCAAAGCAGTGTTTGCCATAACCTCATTCCTCAGTAATGACAAACTGTCCATGCGCTCAAGTATAATTTACTTATTACTTCGTCGCTTAGAACAAACAATACCGTCACTATTTTAATAGCGATGACAGCAAAAACTCACTCCTGAACCCAGTGCGATTTCATAATTAACCAATGACATTTTAAAATTATTTATTGCTCTGATTACCATCGGAAATAACTTAAGACCGCACTTAGATATAACTCAATCGGACCAGAACAAGACCACATAAAATACACTACCACCGATTACAATTTTTTCGACTTAAGTACTTGCCACTTTTCGGGGAATTTATTTTAGATGATTGGCGAATTCGACGAAAGGATTGCCCAACTTAAAATCACTTTTGAACGACCGATTTCCGTTATGGAACAATAAAGGTTTACCGGTAATCGAAAAAATAATTGTAAATCTGAGAGGTTTCGTAAATGGGAAAGATTACGATTGTGAGTCATCGAACAGTGTTTAAATGGCTGAGCATTTTACCTGATTCCTTGTCACGAGGAGAACCGTGACTAAGGGTGTATCGAAAAGGTGTCTTAAGAAATGTATTCTCGTAAGAGCTTCTTTCTATTGCTGTATACAGGGTGTTACAAAACCCTTATACCAAACGTAAACTCAAGATATTGGTGCATTAGAACATTCTAATGCTTGAATCATACTTATCCATCAGGGTGGTCCGCCGAATTTTGAAAATTTTCCGAGGTTTTGGTGAATGCGCCATATTAGGTTATCATCCATTCGCCTTAACCATCAGTATGAACTTAAAATTGCCTCTCAAATTTGACCAAAAATAATCTCGGAAATCACCTCACACTTTTGAAATCCGCAACAGTTTCCATTGAGAGTTTATGCCCCATACGATTTAGTGTTTCGTAGGCTGCGGAGGCTACCGTAAAATTCCTCACGTGCGTTTTCGGTTAGGAGGATTTCAGCAGCGACAAAGTTTCGTACACGAGAGGGAGCGAGAAAGAGAGAGGACGAACTAAAACGTTTGTGGTAAAACCTCATGTTCATCTATCACGCTAATAGCGATCATCGTGTGGAAAGTGGGCGAAAACAATCCTCATTCGAATGCAATCGCCGCTGATAGGATATTTTTCTCGGATAATTACTTCAAGTGAGCACAATATACGGTCCACATTAGCCATTGTATCGGTATTGTTTGCATTCCTTAACAAGGTAGTCGGACGATCTGCGATCGCTATAACGTTTTTCCCTTCCCTTCCGCGCTACGAATTCTTCTCTACGGCCCGAGAGATATCTACGCTCTCGTGTGGGAGATACGTGTGCGCGAACAACTTACGACACATTGTCTCAAAATTCCCCGTGTCCGACACTAATTGTTACGTTTTCTTTATTTGTCCGAACGATAGGCAGTGTGTTTGTATATGTACGTACCGTTTCCTTCTGAGATTCACATCTCAAAGTATTCTCGTGTGGAAAACACGCCTTTAAAAACGAGATTTCATTATGAAACTCTACATTTTTGTAAATTTTCCTTATGAATCGGGGATACTTTGATAGTTCCTCCATAGTTCCTGATAGAATTTTTATACAATTACCCATTAAGGGTCACTCCGACTCAGTAGTCAACGAGATAAGTAATCTGCAGGAATATTCAGTTCTTTGAGTGAAGCACTCTTAGCAATTTTCAACAGCCACACCTCTCAAATCATAAAAAAATTATCTCATTTTCAATTTGATTGAAACTCCACACAATTAGTAACTGGAACGTACTTTATAAGTTTGGAAAGATTCAGCCCTCTAACTAAAGCAGATTAGGAGTTGTGGCTGATTATGCAGCAACATGACCCATTTAATGCAATTTTCAATACCTACAGCCCTTGAAAGTTCTTGAAAAAGTGGTAAAACTCCGCATAATGATTAACAGCGATGAACTTTAAGAGTTCAGACAGTTTCAGCTTTTTAACTCACGGAGTTTGATAGCTGTGGCTGATATGACGTACTTCTAGCAATCTGAAACAATCACACCTTTCCAATAATTCATAAAAAAATTACGCCTCTTTAAATTTCATTGAAACTCTACACAATAAGTAACTGAAACGTACTTTAGGAGTTTGGAAAGTTTCAACCTTCTAACTAAAGCAGATTTGGAGTTCTGGTTGATTATGCAGTAACATGACGGAGTTAATGCAATTTCCAACAATTACAGTATTTGAAAGTTCATGAAAAAGCTGTTATTAAACCAATTTCGTCGAAACTCCGCATAATGCTTATCAGCAATGTACTTTAATAGTTTAGACAGTTTTAGCTTTCCAACTTTTGGAGTTTCATAGCTGCATCTGACTGTACGACAACCACACCTCTTCAATAATTCATAAAAAATTTATGACTCGTTTAATTTAAATCAAACTCCACACAATGACTTACTGGAACGTACTATAGAAGTTTGGAAAGTTTCAACTCTCTAACTAAAGCAGATTCGGAGTTGTGATTGATTATGCAGCAACGTGACGTAATTAATGCAACATTTACACTTTTTGAAAGTTTTTGTAAAAGCGATTACCTACTCCATTTGGTTGAAACTCCGTATAATGCTTAACGGCAATGTATTTTAGGAGTTCAGACAGTTTCAGCTCTCCAACTCTCGGAGTTTGACAGCTATGGCTGATTGAATGACAACCTGACGCACTTGTAGCAATTTTCCACAGTCGCACATTTTCTATAATTCACAAAAAATTTATCTCAACTTTAACTTCATTGAAACTTTACACAATGGGTTATTGGAACGTAATTTTAAAATATTGAAAGCTTTGGCTTTCCACCAAAAGAAGTTTCGGAGTTGTAACTGATTATACCGATGCATGACACATCGACTGCAATTTCTACAAATGGCAGATTGGGAAAAGAAATTTAGAATGCAATTACAACTCCAATTTCGTTGAAACTCCACAGTGAAGTTTAATGAAAATGTATTTAGCCGTTCAGAAAGTTTCAGCTTTCTAATCAACAAAATTTGAGAGTTGTGGCTGATTGCATGATAACCTGGCGCTTTTACTGCAATTGCGCGTTTCAAATGATTCATAAAAAATAAATTTCACTTTAATTCAACCTGATCTCCACAAGATGAGTTACTTTCATCTTTTAGAAACTTTCAAGTCACCAACTTCCAAAGCTTCGGAAGTTAGACAAGGTTGTGGGAATTTCCACCAGTGGTAGGTTTCGAAAAATGTTTAAAAAGCAACTTCAACTTTAATTTTACTGAAACTCCGCGCGAGTATCAATGATAACTTGGGGAGTTTAGTACGTTTCAGCTCGTTAATTTAGGGAGTTTCATAATTGTGCTTTTAGACAAACTGGTTCTTAGAGTAAAAACCTAATGTCCGTTAACAAATTACGAAACCTCGTATCTCGGCTTGATCCGTAACGTAAACAGAAAACAACTGAACAGTGTCAAACAGCGACAATCCAAGTATCTCACGCACGTAAAAATCTCCCGTGAATCATGCAAGAAGTAAGTACATCCCGGGCAAACGCTTAAACGTAAATCGCCAGCATTAGGCCTCGTTTTAGCCCCACGAAGAAGACGACGACGATCTCCGAGACCGCCTGAATAAATTGGAGCGGGAAGTGGCGCACGTTCAGAGGGTCGTGCTGTTCGCCAAGATGGCTCATTACTTCGTACGTGGAGACACGAGCAGGACTTGGGACACCCAGCAAATCATCAGCGCTAATTCTACCGAGCTCACCAGGAAACTCGCGCAGAGGCTGGAGGAGACGGATGTCGAGGAGCTGGACATTTTGATGAAGATGTTGAAAGACAAGTGAGGGTGAAAGTATGAAAGGAAGTTTCCATGTTTTATTGGCATGTAATGAAAAATGATCTCAATAAATTATTTTGAGTATTATGAAATGTTTAATGCAAGATATGCCTATGTTTAAAATCTTACAAATATCCTTAAAATTGTTGTCTTAACGGCAATTTTACTAAGTATTTTTTCAATTTTTGGGTCTAGTACCCAATCCATCTCATAAGGGAAGTTAACATTTCGAGAACTTCAAACTGTAGTGTTAATAATGATTTTAAAACCATCTGAAGGTGACATACAGTATAGGTTATAAAAGCTCCTTTGGAAAAGTGTCATGTCCTTGAACTGATGGTAAGAACTCCTTGAAAAATTAATCTAAACATGCTAAACTCTTTAAAAATGCTTCAAATAGAGTATCAGTCATTTTTAAGGTACAGTAAAAACTCTTGAACCCTCTTGGAATGTCAGTGCAAACTTCCTTTCAAAATACTTCAGTTAACAACCTTCTGACACCTTCATCAAAAGTGATCCTTACCCTTACAATCCTTTACCTATTAGTATGGTGGAGTTGCACCAAAAGGCATAGTTTGCATTACTTTACGTATCTCAATGGCGGAGAAACGTAACTTATCGAACAGATTCGACTATGTAAGTCACGATCGGTATTCGTTTCCATTTTTTCCTTAAACTGCGCAGCGCTTTTGTATGCCGATTTGCGGGACGTACATTTTTACAGATTACACCGACTAGAATGCCGGGAAAATTGCTCTCCTATCCGATCCACAGATGTACCTAATTAATTAGCGGACAGAGAGTTCTGTACGTTTCCTCGACATCCCGATAGGGGGAGCTTATGGTAGTATTTTAAAAGAGGAAAATATCATAACATTGATAGCCGATTTTCAGGTAGTGACCTCATCGCCCGAGCTTAGAATCTAAATAAATAACCGCACGTTCGTAATTGTCGGACATCTTCGATATCACTCCCTTCTCTTCTCCAATTAGAACTTCTCCCACATTTTCCTCTCTGTCTATGCTGGGAGGAAAGAAGAGGCACGGACGCGCCTTGCGTCGATACGAGAGAGACGGAGCTTTTATGGGTGTTAACCGGCGAAGTGAAACGTATAATAATAGATCCGTTTTACATAATTTTCTGTCACTGCGGCCACCAATTGCGTGCCGAGGCGGCCTTCTATGCTCACATGTGATTAATCCGTCGATCACCGATTTAATGGAGCTCACGAAACTAGGCGGATAGAAAATTTACATCGGGTGGTCGACTGCCGAAATTGTACGTAACTTCTAAAAATTCAGGTTCTAAGCAACTTCTTATAGTACTGTACTGTACTGTAGAAAGTAGTACCGATATATTGAAATGATCCAAAACGTAGCAACTTTAGTACAGTTGTACTGAAACGGCAACACTGCTACCACACTACTACCAACACACGATTAAACGATTTATTTATTTTTTGCCAACTGAAAACTTTTCAAAAACTATTCCACGTCCGCCGTTATTAGAGTCTCAATTACATATATTTTCAGATATATTTTTCCTTCGTCCAGCCGAATCGCACTCGTTCCCTACGTACCGGCACGTCTATACGTAAGTACTTACTTATAATAGGTACATACGTATTCGCCGTACAAGAAAGCAATTTGTTGCGTTCTCGATACATATCTAAAGACGCATCGATATTTTAAGATTCTTACGCAACCGACAAATACGAAAGACACACAGAGAGCGAGAGAAAGAAAGAGAGAGAGAGAGAGAGAAACAAAGAGAGACGCTCTTTCTTTCGTACGAGTTTTCTTTCGATTCATATCAGATCCTGTAATGTTCCACCTGCCGGTATGTCGCAGTATTTAATTTAATACTCTCGGTGCTAAAACAGTTCCGTACGAAATATTTTCTTTGGTTTAAGAATTTCTTCATAATGTGGTTGTTTTTTGAAAAATATACAAAAAGGCAGACATTTAGAAACGAGAAAATCATTAAATTTCAAGGAAAATTAAGAATAATTATAACACGACCGACAAAAGTATAAAGCAAGGTGTTGAAATTCAAAACCGATTAGACTTAACCAATTATGCCTCAAATTAAGTTTTCAAAAAGGATTTCAGTTACTTATAGGAAATGGTGAATGCGCCAAGTGGTGACAACGTGATACAAAATTCAAATTATTTCCAAGCTGGTTGATTCTTTTCAATTCAAATGAAATCTACGTAATTTCTAATTAAGTAAGGAATCACTACGCCATTGTGCATCACAATCGGTAGAGCCATTAAAAAGTTGTCGTGGAAGAAACATAACAAGTCTTTTTCTGAGTTATAAACGCTAAGGGTCATTTAATTTCCATTAATGCGTCATGAAAATTTTTGTACGTAAAAGTTTATCAAACAACAAGTGAAAACGTTATTTCGAGTTATAACAAAAGCTACTGATTTTATAGCAAAATGTAGATTAAAAATAGAAAATTCCTATTTCTTTCAATGCATATACTTAAGGACGTTCTGTTTTATGTGCTAGATATTCAATAATTTAAGTTTAAAATGTTATACATTATTCTTCAATGTGTAGAAAACACTGGCAATTCCGCTCCTGTTTGAGGATCAAAGCCCTAACATTTAATAAAATATTTTGTTCCACCTACCATTAAACGAAAAGATTGGAATCTACAACTAGATTTGCTACTCTTCGTTTTCACTCTTAAAACTCTTATAATACTGAAGTATCCTCCTATTCATGAAATGCCTTAACACCTCAAATTACCCTTAGGAATGCACAAAGCCGCTGCACAAAAATCAGAATAGCAGCTGATGCAAGAGTGGCATTTAACAGAAATTTCCTAACGTTTGAACCAGGTAAACATATAGCATGCACGTGAATCTTCCGCAGGAATTCGAAAATCGCCGACCACGACAGTTAAACACCCAATGTCCGGTTTAGCGAGGCTAAATCCAGGAGCAAGGCGGCAATCCGATGTGTAATTGCCCTTCGACGAGTTCCTCGGTAATTATTCCCAGAGAAATCCTCCAGCACCATGGAGGTTAACGCAGAGGTCGATTTAAGACCTTAAATAACCACTAAAGAGTTGAAAACTTAACGACGCTACTTATTACAGTACGCTGTGTGTGCCTACGACTTGTGCTGAGTGAGTTAAATTCCTGTTTCAGGGAAAATTGTCGAGATGCTATCTGAAATGGAAGGTTTACTTCACCGCAACAATGCGTTTTCATGGAGACACAGTTTATTTCCACCATAATTCCTTAAATTGGATGAATAGCGCCTTTGTGTACCTGTAGGACTTCAGTGAATAGTACCCATGAGTACTGAAAGGTAGTGGGAGGACTTAATAGTATTTTCAAAGAAACTGTTTAAAGAAAATTTCAAGAATCTAAAAGGAAAATACCAGAGGTTCTTTTGGAACCACGAAAATCCAAAGTTGCCCCCAGATGGTCTAGAAAAGTCCAGAAAAAGGTTCCTGCAGAATCGCAAACGACCGATAGTGCTTCAAGGGTGTGATAGAAATATTGCAAAACAGAACAATTCTAACCTTCACCTAAGGTGATTCGTACCACCAGGCACTTCATAACTTTCTTTTACTAATCAATATATTAAAGTCTAGTTACTTATTTTCCCTGCGTGAGTTCAAAGAAATTTCAAGAATCGCTCAGTGCTACTTCGAAATCTTCAAAACAAATAATAGACAGTCGCGTTTTTCCCCGCTCCCCCTCGTAAAGATCCTTCAGTAGGCCGGGGGCCCTGCCTGACATCACTATGGCGAGCGTGGGCAGCTTATTTTCAGAGTGCATAAACCATGCGCGAAATAATAGACCATAAGTATCTGCAACGGTCGACCAAGGCACTCTTGATATATAGGCCTTCCAGTGGATTTACAAACTATCTAATGGATATATTTTAGACGGAGAGGGAGAGAGATACAGCTAGATTTATATCGAGCACAATGGCTCATTGTCAACCGAAAGGACCGAGCGCTGAATGATATCTCCGAAGGGAGTACCTGTATAAAGTTGTTAAAATCGAATGGAGAAAGTGAAGGCAGATCGACGACTGATTACCCTCCTGGAAGAGACGAATGAATCGTTGATGTTATATTAGGTACACGAGGATAAACGAAGGAAACTGCCAGTGCTTTACTCCTTTCATACAATTATTCAGTGCTGTCTTATTGTACTGTTGTAACGCGTGGTCATTTAATCACGTTTTGAGAATTTCAGCGACGGCGTTCTAATCAGTTCGGGCATCAGGATAAATTCTATGCAAAGCAACTTCTGCTAATGCCTTTCGACACACACACACCTACTAAAATCTACCACCATGAATCTCCTACGTAGTTTATCGAAGCGACATTTCCGGAGGTTTTCTTCAGGTTTTTTGCGACCCGAGGTTGGTTTGATTTACAGCCCGAACGTTCCCACGGGAGCCGCTCCGCACGACAGAACGTTATGATATAAGTTTCGAGTTTTATATACGTCGCAAAGTGGAATGCGGCATATCGTAGATAGAAATCACATTATATTGTCCCACTATGACCATCAATTGCGCGCGGGCCTGTGCACTATGGATCAAACGTGATCTGTGGATATTTACATACACGCACACGCACATATTGTTTTTACAGTAAGTTAAGTTGTGGTAGTAAATGTGACGTGTCTTGTGAAAGAAATAAATACGTTGCTCCAGAAAGGTTAAAACGTTCTGGTATTCTATTGCCTCAATGAGGCACTGCAATAGTCAAATAGTGAAAAATGTCCAAAATTCAATCCCATCCTCGAGGAAATATATCGGAATACTGGAGAAAACTAGAGTAATATTCATAATAACGCCGTAATAATTCTTCTAGAATCCCCCAGCGTTACTATACCTTCCCATAGGGATGAATTGTTAAATTTGAACGCCTCTTCATATTTGACAACGTCACTGACTCATCCCTAAGGATATTTTGACACACATTGTATATCGACGAACGTTTTGGAGAAAAATATTGACAACGATAACCCATAATAAGTCATAAGAAAAATAAAAGGGCCTACATGAAAACACTAACCTTTGAAAGCGGCTACTTCAGTCCTTCTGCCAGGAAGTCCGCCATTACATCACTTCAGTACCTGAAAAATGGTAATATTTATAAAAATAAACTATAACGAGATAAAAATAACGCTTATTTTAAAGTAATTTAAATAAACTAACCATTATTAGACAGTTATATTTGCTCCTGTACCCCTCTTCGAAGTTGTCGTGCGCCACTGTTGCTAAGATGATTCAGCTTCCTGAAAAGAGAGCAATAATAGTAGAAGCATGGTAAAATAGAGAGAAATTAAAATTTCTAACATGATTTAAGTAATATACTAACCACTATAAATCACTAGTTGTGCATTTCTTCCCTTCACTGGAGACGGAGACGTCCGCCACTGCGCTAAGGAGACTTACCTGAAAATATTAATAGCAACGAATCATAAACTAAATACCAGCAGAGGTTATAAAAAAACTAACCTTATAAATAGCTGCTACTCTCTTATATATCAGCCCTTATCTGAAGCTCTATGCCATTGCCGTAGATTTATACTCACCTACAAAGAGTAATATTAAACAAAATTAGTACAAATGAACGGCAAACGACGTAAAAGGTAGGTAAAGTTGTATTTCTAAAATGATTCAATAAAAGAACAAACCGTTTGGCAATGGCATGTAGGCATGAAACCCTCTGCTCCTGCACCTTCAGCCAAAAGCTGCACTACACTGTACGACACTGTCACTACCTGAAACAAAATTAGCAATATTATTAGAAAATGTATTAACTTTAAGTGGTAATAAAAAGAATGGAGTTAAAAATAATTTTAAGGAAGGTACCTTTATGGGCCACTACCGCGCCACCGTCGTTAACACGTTAAATCAATGAAATAGTTACCGATCTTACACTTGGAAACCGATTAAACGCGTCAATAACGTCGCCGATTAATTAGAGTGAACACCGCGGTCGAAATAACCTAAAACAACTCGAATCGATACGTAAAGTCACTTAAAAAAAGTTTCCCGGGTGCGAACGCGAGGGAAATTCTGAAGAATTTCCCGTAATTTAAAACGCTTCTACCTTCACGCGTGAACCTGCACGAATAAACCTTCGCGAGCGTAAAAATGCGACGTTATCAGTTTTCCGTTTGGCCCATCCAAAAAACTGTTAAGCCGTGCTCACGCTAGAGGCCCGACCGGCATTCGGCCAACGGCGCGAAGAGCCGCGGCCAATCAGGCGACGTTCCCGTCGCCGAATCCTCGATTCGGGTCCGGCGATCGACGCGTCGTCTGAAACGGGCTTTAGGATGAAGTCGAACCGACAACGGACCAAAAAATGTGAAGCATTGGTAACGGAGGGAAAAAAATCGTAAACAGTTTTGTTAAAATAGGTCAAGAAAAATTACTGCTTGTAAACGTGTGTATAAAAAACGTTTATACGTTTATTTCGTTCAGGAGAAGAGTTGTACAAATGGAATAAAGACGAGTCCATTGATTGAATTTAATTGGAATCACAGTTAAGCAATTAATTTGTGTCACGAGGAGGTGTTGATTGATACTGGAGTTAATTACACCGATTAATTCGATAACAATTAACGAAAACGTAGAAAAACAACCAAGTGTAAAGTCTTTACGGCAACGGCCCTTTTAAAATGAAATTTTCTTTAGCAAAATTTGTAGGTATTCGGCCCCATTTCAATGCCCTACACATCGCTCCCCGTTGCCAAGATGATATAAGCGCTCATTTGTCGTATGCGTGATTCGCTGATCCCCCAGCTTCAATTTAATGATATTCAAGTAAAAAGTGAGTTACAAATTCGAAACGCGAAACGGTCAATCGCCCATTGAATCTATCTACGACTACCACCCAGAGAAAAGACCCAAAAACTACCATCGGCTCCGTAAAAATGAGACTAATCCTCGCCGTTAGAAAATTCTAATGGCCCCTCCGTCCCGATACGGCAATCTCATAGAGATCTTGACCAATTCCGTCGATTCTGTTATCTACGATCGATGGTTACACTTAACACAGGACATCATTCACGATTCATTCAAGTCTCAGGCCTCGTTACTAGGAAAAAATAACGAACGATGATTATGAAATGTCAGGCGAAATTGACGGAAAAAAGGCCATAAAATTATTCTCCTATCCCGAGCTGATTTTATGGCAGGGACTTAAAAGGACTTATTGGAAAAATTTAACGTACAAATTGGACCGTTGATGGATTCTGTCCGCTCGCTTATTTACGCAACGGGGAAAATGCCTCCTATGTTGTCATGGTGCTGTTGCGCTTAGTCATAAGTACTTAAGTGACTTATTTTTTTAAAAATCACGTTAACGTGACTCGTTACTACGTGAATAAAAATGAAATATTCACACATTGCACTAATTTGGCTTATTACTAAAAAAGTGTAGCACTTCTCTTTTTACACTGAAACAACTCCTGTCTAGGAAATGCTAGTCACGTATTAAATTCCCAAAAATATACACCTTCTCTTTATTTTATTTTCAGAACACCTCCTGTCCCATCTCGTGACTGTTTGGGCCTTATAGGTTCAGTTGATTTTTTTTTAAGCTACTGGCCTGTTAAGTCCCAAGTTGTTGCTAGAACAAGACTTCTAGGGAGTCTCGAAGGTACGAGCAATGGAATTACTTCTGGAACAACGCGGAAAAACATGTTTCTGTGGCAAATTTGGGGTTTCTTAGCGGCATTTGCCATTTGTTATGTTTTGCAATGCCCTTGGAAATCCCAAATGTGTCCTGTCAATCCTGGATAATCAATAATTCTTAGAAATTGTTTTAAAACTAGTAGAAATCGATTGTTTAGCTGCCATTGTCTATTGTACATTAATTACATTACCAGTGCTCACATATAAGAAATTTTTAAATAAAACGTAAATTTTGCACGACTTTTATTAGAAAAAACCCTTCACCCATGCCCTAGTTAATATCCCATAGCCCTAGTTAAGTTACCCATAATAAACCACACGCTATGTATACGTTATATATTGGAAAATTATGAATCCAAATAACGTGAATTTCTATTTAAGGTGAAATAAAGACACTATAAAAATTCTTGTAAGGCGATAAACGTGGTGTAAGGACGATATCTTATAAATTTAAGTTAGTTAGTAATTAATGCATTTTTAGGAATTGAAATAAATGAGATAGAACACATATTTAAAAAAGATTAGATAAAAAAGAAAGAGTACTTTTTGAAAATTCTATTCTTTGTAGCAGTGTTAAACATCTTGTAACTTGCATAAACCTTCCAGATAAGATTTTAAATGCATCAAAAGTTGTTGCCTAATAACGATAAGTTGCACATATGCAACCATACATTCGCTGCTCAAATTCTAGTTGTAAACAGTTCGCGCACCGTTCGAAGCTAGCAAATGAATCGCTGACGTTTCAACAGCTGTTTGTCGCGTATGCCATTCGAAATTTTGAGGTTAACCATGTACAAGTCAAAGAGAAAATTCACAAGTTTCCACGTAGTCCCCCATTGAAACGTACCATGTCCTCGACTACGTTAGTGGGACACGTTCCGCTGTGATTTAACGCACCGAGGGTGGATAAATGGAATCTAACGCACGCATGAAACTAACAGAGGAAGACATGGTAGCTGCCAAGGACTGGAGGAAGGCGCTCAGGGCTCAACCGGCGTACAGGATCGTGAATAGGACCATAAAGGGACAGACACTTTTCATTTACGTTGTGGGGCTGAGCGGGCTATTTTTCCTTATATTTCTATTTGCGCATTCCACCCGAAAGTCCACCGGGTTGGCACTAAGGAGCAGCGGATATAACTACACGTATCCCATCACAAAACCCCTTACAGTCAATAGCTTACATACGTTTCGAATAGGTAAGACACATAATTAAATAGAATTAACAGAATAGAACAATTTAAAACTGACTTCACTACAAAATAAAATAACAATCACCCCAATATCTTGCCCATCACCCATATTATTTATTAACATATAACAACTTTAATTCTAATCTATTTGTTACTTAGGTATTTACCACATTATTTTCTAGGGTTGATCGCTGATTTAGACACCAATTCCATGAGCAAAACCGAAAAAAACACTTGGTTCTCTTTTTTCAAAACCGGTTACCTTACTTATTACTCCGACACGCACTCCGTTATAATCACATGGGACAAAAAGGAGCCGGAACTGTTAAAAAGTAATTACGCCCTCAAAGGACGAGGGATGGAACTCTCAGAGTTAGTCACATTTGACGGCAAGTTATTTACTTTCGATGATCGGACTGGTATCGTTTTTCAAATTGTTAAGAATACCGTTATACCGTGGGTCATGATGATGGACGGAGACGGAAGGTAACATGAGGTTCATTATAGTGTTTAGGGGTATTTAAGGATAAAATTTTCAGGAATCAAAAGGGGTTTAAATCAGAATGGGCAACAGTAAAGGACGAAAATCTGTACGTCGGTTCAATGGGGAAAGAGTGGACGACTGCCGGGGGTGAATTTGAAAATTACAATCCAATGTACATTAAGAAGGTCTCCTCAAAAGGACAAGTAATAATATTATTCACCTTACATCCCTATATATCATTTTATATTCCTGTAGGTCACCCATGTCAATTGGGTGGAGCAATATAAACGTATCCGCGAATCTATAGGTATATACTGGCCGGGTTACATGATTCACGAGAGCGGTGTATGGTCGAACGTCCATCAGAGGTGGTACTTTTTACCGAGAAGATGTAGCAAGCAACCTTACAATGAGACTTTAGATGAGCACAGGGGCTGCTCTGTACTGATTTCAGCAGATCCGGACATGTACGATGTCAAAGTAGTAGAGGTAAGAAACAATATTTTACTGTTAAACACCTAGCATTATTAGCCTTATATTTTATTATTCCTACTTAGCAGTTATTTTTTGCAGATATCTAATTCGAGGCCTACAAGAGGCTTTTCTAGTTTCAAGTTCGTTCCTATGTCAAATGATCATGTGATAATCGCCCTCAGGACTGAGGAACTACTAGGCAATACTTCCACTTACATCACGGCATTTACTATCGAAGGCGACATACTTATGGATGATCAGCATGTTGCCGATGTCAAATATGAAGGTTTTGAATTCATTTAGCATTCCTTTGAAATGGTTGTACAAAACTGTATATAATTCTGTATATTTGTAAAGAAATTAAATCTAGTTCTAAAAAAGAATGAAACCTATTTTAATACCTATTAACGATAATAACAAACTGCACATTCATGCATAAGACGGTAAACATTTCCGTTTATGAAAGATAAAACAATACTGTGATTAATACGATGACATTGTATCCAATCAAAAAGCCTTTAAAGTAACAACAGTAATAAACGATACACTTCTGCAGTATACACACGATAGTCTACACCCATGACATTAAAATATTGATCAAGTTGCCCGAAACATTTAAGTAATCAGTGTTGACTTCCACACATGGCATGCAGTTACATTTAAATCCAAAAATTGTACTATACTTTAAAACAACTGAAACCATTTCTCTCCCCGAGTTTCCCCGTAACAATCAACATGCCTCCTTTCGATTAAACCCACCGACGGATAGGCCACAAGGGCCACCCACACCAAAATATTATTTCAAACCTATAGCTTGAGTGATCTGCTCGTACATTGTCCAAGCCATCGCAGCCATGAGGGTACGTCTCAGCATCCTCGGTACCATGCCCTTGAAGTAACCGCCTACGCCGTATTTACTGTGGACGTAGACGACGACGGACCAGATACCGTTGAACTTATTCGGATACAACTGCATCTTCGTCTTGAGGACATCTGCTGGTTGCGTGACGGCGGACGCGAGGATGCCCGCTGTGACGCCGCACGTGAAGTGAATAGGCGAGGCATAAGCGGTGCTCATTAAATCTAGAAACAAGGAAAGAGGGTTGAATTAATATTCTGGATAAACCCTGGGTTCTTCTCAGAATATAAAAGTCCGATGAACAGAGGAATTATTGAAGAAGAAGACAGATTAAATTGACTGTCATTCATTAAAAGGAAGCAAAGACGAGATTATCTTTTTTGAAGAGAAAACTTCAAATTACCTTGAGGTACCAACGCTTTCGTCTGAGTGTAGAACATCAAGTACAGCCCGGAAAAAGGTGCGTCTCTAAATAGCGTCGGGAGTAGCCCACAGGTCATCCCTTTTATCCCTTCAGTGCGGTAGATTTCTCTCAATGCGCCTAAAACGCCATTGTATCCATAAACTCCGCTCTCCACTCTGCAAAAAATAAATATTAATAAGAAAAAAAAAGTAATTTTAATTCTAATAGCAAATTTCGAGTGTTATAGAAAAATCATAGCTGTTACTAATTTAGTTTTGAACTTGGAAATCCCTTTTTTACTGACCTTGTCTTAACGACAGTAATGGGTATAAGAATAGCTCCACTCATACACCGCGCCATCATCCCCATCATAATGGATTCAAGCGGACTGGGGGTCTTATTGATAAAATAGTGAGACTTTATGTAGTCCAGGGAACAGAAGTACAATCCCACACCAGGAACGCATCGTGTTAAGGACTGAAAATTAAGAGAAATTAACAAATTTAATATTTTCCCAGCACTTACTCATTTTACATTAGAATGGAAATCTTTGACTTAATGAAAATTATGACAGTTCTACTTCTGGAACACACCTATTCCAAATATCTACTATAACATCCAACACTTACCGGTACCATTCCCCTCCATAGTCCGGAGAAGTGATCGGTCTGCAAGATGTTGGTAAAGATGCCGACCATGCTGACTGTGCCACCATTTCTGCCACTGAAACAAAATTCACGAATATTACCCTGGCTCGACTCATGCTTATAATCTATTTGCTTCTTCACCAGTACTCAACTTACCTAATTACAGCAGGAGGATTTTGCAGACGGGTTTTCACCAAATCGAGAGGCTGAAAGAGGATTGTCGAAAAGGTCCCAGAGAATGATCCAGCTAAAAAGGCCTTAAGAATGGGATACTGAAAAAGAAAGAGTAAGTAAGTAAAGTTTACAGCCGCTTGAAATCTTTAGTAATCACTCATTTCGCCTTAATACAACTTCAACAATTTCAAACTTACACTTGTGATATCCATGATCATTTAAGTACGCTCTTAATCAGTCTCCAGAATTTGTCATATACTGCCTTTGTAGAAAATTCTTACTCAAAAAATTTAGCAAGTATCAGAATAGTCGGAGTAGTAAATTGGGTGTACACGGAATTTCTTAACGATAAACATCATTTGAGCCCTTAGGAACTGCATTTATCCGAATTCACTAAACAATGAATGAAACTACTTGAAAGTTAAAAATGACCGATCGAAATTTCTAGTCGATTCGCGAAATTGCGCGTCGAAATGATGATCTCGAGTCGATGACGGATGTATAGATCACAAACCAACACTATGGTAACGAATGACGATATGATGCTTATGAAAGTAATTGGTCGATTTTTATACTGTCCTAGGGTCAGTCCAGAGATAACACTTTGAAATATAACAAACATGTGATTAAGATAAGCCGGACCCCCAGCTTATAATTAATAAATTTATTATGAAAATATGTCAGCACAATCTGACTTGAGTTTAACCTTCAGAGTTCCTAGAGTCAACATTATAAGCAAGAACAATAGAATTGAATAATTCCAATCACCGTAGTGCCAAAAGAGCACCAGTTCAAAAATAACACTGTAAAGGTCAAAATGATAAACGAGGCGATAAACAGTTTTGTCTTTCTGACAGCCGATACTTACATCTTGTAAAATAGGCTTCCTATTTGTGTTCTCTTTTTCATTTTGCCATTCAACTTTTGCCAAACTACATTCTTCCGATTCTATCAGAGACATTCGAATCGATTATTCCAACAAAATGTGTTATAGCGCGATGATTTGCTATTTAGATAACACTGCGAGCTCATTTTAACACGAAGGTATACGACGTAATTACTTAAAAATCATAAACACATTGTTAAATAACCACTGTTGATAACAATCAAAAAACATAACCTCACTTACGTTGTACCTGTCAAATCAAAACCAGGTGATCTACAGAGGAGTTCCTTTGGAGACGTTTCGAACTGTTTCGAATTTGAATCGACAAAATGTTTTTGTAAATTTAACAACTTTGTTATTTACTCAATTAAACTGTACACTTACTTCGCTCACGTACATTTCTCAACGAACTTACAAGACAACCGAAAGAAATGAATAAAATTTGCAATACTAAATATGGCTAGAAAATAATTTTGAAATAAGTACTGATGCCATAAACTAAATTAGAGTCCATTTGAACTTATTTATACCATTAGCATTTTTGCCATTGACCAATCTATTTACGTGTTTTAGAAAATGTTTCCTTTGTTTTTAAAAGAGATAAGGCTTGATGTCAGACAGTTGTTTATTAATCGTTGTTCGCAGGGGGCCGCTTTATCTTATCCTAAAGCTCAAAGGTCCCACATTGGAAATAACCCTGTATTTATAACAGCTTTTCGAAAACATATTTTTGGCTGCATTAAATTACAACATTACGGCATAACTTATGGTAAAAATAAACCAGAAATGTTTTTCTCGGAAGTTCAGTTCCTTGAAATTTTGAAAAGTAGTGATAGGCATAATCGAATAGCCGTAATTGCAGTCATATCAATCATCACATAATGTGCCAAAAAATCAAACATAATTTACTACTGGTTAAAAAGGTGTAAGCAAATTATTACTAAAAGAAAGACCAAAAAGAAATGGATCAATCATTTTTGGCGCATAAGAGGCTAGACAATAATGTTGACGTTTTTATTTCCCCCTAGCATGAGGAGCGTTGCTGAAACAATCAGCCCAATCAGCATAGCAACTCAAAAGCATCTCTGCTTCAATCCTCTTTTATTTTGCGCTCCCTTTAATCATTCCATTATAGAATCACCCGAGAACTGATTATTCCCATAATCTCTAGATTATACCCTTCACTACTAAATAGTCAACGGTATGTTCTCACTAGCATTTGCACAGTAAAACGTATATAGTTATACAGCATCTATATTTTAGATTCGTTCTATTGTTCAAAATCAAAATGAAAGTGCTTGGGACTTCCGTAAACCAACTAGTTTTCCTTTAGGGGCAGTTTTGAATATTGAAGGTTGTAAAAGAACAACTGGAATATTCCTTTTAGATTCTGATTTAAAACCTGATGATTCAAAAGTTGTTTAAAATTCATGACTAATATCCAAGTTTATGACTAATTTTAGATCACTTTCCTTACGGTTATTGAAAATTCTGAACCTATCTGATACAATTTATGAATTTAAATCCGTTCAATACTTTAAATCAGATCCTTTAAAAAATTAATAATCTTTAATTTCAGAGTGATCTGACCTCCAGCCACATGTTTAGACTGTATTCAACAAATTAGTGCAATCTCCCAAAAATGAGATAACACTTATGCGAAAACATGTCACGGTTCTCCAGTTCTCCGCGATTGTACATATTATCAAAGGCAAGCAGTCTTTGATACCGCTTACTAATTTTGCTTTATTTGTTTCCTCAAGATTTATACATTTGTGTGGCTTTCAGTTTTATTTTTTAAACAACTACAATACTGCTTTTGTAGTGTATAACAGGATAATCAAACATACCGTAATTGCAATGTACTTTAACAAATCTTTTTAATCAATCATATTGTAAATCTCCCAAAGCACCATTGTGTCCTTCACTACCCATGACGCAAATAAACTTTTGATATTCACAACTGTAAATCTGTTTAGCATTTCAAAAGGACAAGCAGCTTGGAAAAATTGCAAATCCCGATCCTTTCCCTTAAATCGACGCAAATCGAATGGAAATCTAATGTTAAATCCCCCACACGCACATACTTATAAGAATAATCCTAAGGTATCTGTGTATAAAAGGCAATGTATGTGAGGGAAACTTATCAGTTCCCATAGAAGTCTCCAGAACAGAAAATGTTCAAGGCGATTTTGTTGATTGTTTTTTCTTTTCTGTTCACCCAGGGGTGCCTAATAACAAATTGCCCAAGGGGAGGAAAAAGGGGTGGTAACTTTGCCCTCAGCGACAACCCTAGACCGGTAAGTTAAAACAACATAACCAGCAAACATTTTCCATTAAAATCTAACTAATGTGGATGAAAAGAAGAAAGTTCTCCACATTTCAGATACATTCCAGAACATTTCTTAAAACTTCAATGATTCCAATTGCCAATGAACTAATTTTACCTAAACATTTTAAATTTGCAGTGTGCTTCCTGTGGTCCAGGTTTCAGCGGCCAATGCTTCGGACCGAACATATGCTGTGGCCCGTTTGGCTGTCTGATGGGGACAATGGAAACGTTCAGATGCAAGCAAGAGGCTTTCTTTCATGACAGAGACTCGTGTGTTAATAATGCTACGCCTTGTAAGAAGAACATTGGAAGATGCGCAGCAGACAGTATATGCTGCACTCAAGGTACATTTACTTTTAGTGGAACATGACCGATCACAACTTTACTGATTTTAATCGTATGTTGTTTCAGATGGATGTTTCCTAGACAAAGAATGTGAGGCGGAAGACAAGATTCATCCCTCAGAAACCATTCCAGGCCTGAACCTCTACACTTTACTGAACAAATACCATTCTGAACTAGCAGGGGAAAAGTGACTTTAACAATTGTGAGACACTGTAATACTCTTATTCTAAATAAAATTTGTACTTTAAAAAATAATTAAACACTACAGTTACTCTTACTTATATGGGACTTACTCTTTCTCAACATATCCTGGATATTCGTCGCCATGGTATCTACTTCATCAAGGGTAGTTACGGTTGTTTGCGTTCTTCTCCTTCATCTGTGGAATTTAAAGTCCATCGGGCACGTGCTAATATTGCCGGGGAGCCGTAAAAAACAAATGGGAAAATTGATTCTCTTCGATAACATCCTTCACCGAAACACGAGTAAATTATATCGTCGCTCCTTTTGTGTCAGATCATAGTTAGTATCACTACACCACTAATTAACAAACGGTAAATTTAACGAGCATAGGGTATTGTTAACGAGGGTGAAAACCGACGCGTCCAAAACTTAAAAAAACACAGAACACACAATAAGGCACAAAACACATACTCGTAGCACTTGAAAACCACAGAAAGACAACCTCTGAACGAAAAGTTACCCCACGTCAAAGCCGTGTTTAACATATTGATGTTCTGTGATCTGTGAGTGCCCAAAAACGTTAATTTATTTTAAAGTTTAACGAGTTTTAAAGTGAAATCAAATCTAAACGTGCTGTAATAAGATAGTTGAGTAAACCGTTGCATATATGGTAACTCAATCTACTTCGATGATAATATTCGTTTTCATATAACTTTCCAAAAGGTATTCAAATAGTTTGAAGGTTGTTTTTGTGTCTTCATCCCAGTCTCCAGTTTTTGTACATGGAGCCGAGCAGTTTGCCAATCAAGGGAAAATCACAACTGAGTACCTCAAGTCCGCCAGAGAAATCACAGAGTACTGGTATGGCATATCTATTTATAATTCAAATTGATTTTTACTGATACCGTTTCCACATTTTTCTAGATGTCACAAGTTCAGGTAAACGACGAAAACCGACCATCCCACTCCAACCGTTCCGTCTGACTAAGGAGGAAATGATGGAATCGGGAATGTGTAAGTTCTTATGATAATTATCATGAAAGCAATATGGTTGCACAATTCTGTTTTAGTTAAGGGTATAACGGGGAAAACACCAAAGCCCAGCTCCACCTCTAAGAAGTTGGAGTTGAAACCATTTCGTATCTCGGAATACCTCCCAAGTATGAGATAGAGTTTTCCATAAGTATGAATCATTGTGCAGATGTTGTATTTTACAGATAAAGCTAAATCCACCCCAAGAGATGTAGTAATGCCATCTGGAACAATAGTGACAAGTAAGTCACATGATTAAATAAGAAAAAGAGCTTTGATTTCACAAATATTTTATTTCAGACACAGAAGAGTCGGGTGTGAAAAGAAGACTGATGCTACATCCAACCACAAGAACAAGTAATTTTCTATGTTAATTTACCACAGCCATTTTAGGCGGTTAAAAACATCTTTAGTCCTCTAATTCTGTACCTCATTAACTTTTTTTAGTAGTCATGTTTCTTAATTGTTAAATTAGTTTTTATTGGGGTTGCGAGTAATCCACGAAAAGTGTCGATATCTCCAACATGATATACTTTTTCTTTTTCAGCAAGTTCGTATAATCTTCAGCCGATTAAAGCGCTATTCCGATCTCCAAAAAAGGCTGTCAGTGTGAAAGTATCGCAGCTTCGCAGAGAATCTGCAGGTAGACGTTTGAGAATTCCGAAAATACCGAAGCCCCCCGCCGAACAAAAGGTCGCAGAAACCTGCCCTTCCTCCCCCTTATTGGACACCAGTGAATTAGAGAAAGCATTGGTGAAAAAAGGCACATTGTCCGATTACGAATTTAAATCGCCACAGGTAGTGATCACTAATAGTACACCTCCAGCCGAACCCACTAATAATTGTCAAAAATCCATCAATGATCCTCAAGATCCCGTCGGCCTAATCGATGAGATGATCTCTGCAGAGAACCAAGCATTCAGGAATGATCAAATAACACACGAGGAAAAAATTCGTAAATATTATGAAATAATCGCTGTGGAACAACAAGCCTTCAAACAACGTCAAGCGACACATGAGGAGAATATCCGAAAACTGGAAACACTCTCACTTTCGATCCAACATAACAACAAGGAGAATGATATGAAGTCTTTAAATACAGTAGAAGCGCAGAGCCCGAGGACTAAGGCCGCACTGAAAATGTTCAATTCATTGCGGTTTGACCATCCCATGAGGACACCAAAGATCGAAGGAACTCAGCAAACTCCGCGCAGGGATTTATCGATGATAAGGTTGGGGGTGATGAAGGAGTGCTGGCTTCTCCAGGACACGCCAGCGCATAAATGAAGTTGTTTATTTCATGTAAAAAGTGCCGTTTCTGACTGTACATTATCAGATTACCACTTACCATTATTTTAAGCATTTAAAAAACGACCCATATAGGGTTTATTACTTTTTTATGTGAATTTTTAACAATATATTTTAAACTTGGCATACCTTCGCTTTAATGAAAGTTAACCATTGTTCCTATGATATGCAGATCATGAAACCCAAGTAGCAAATTTACATGCAATATTTTAATGTCTTGACTAATTTGTGATTAACAAGAAAACTGAAGAATTATACTGTCTACTACTTGAGACTTGTGGAACTCCATAATTATTTTGACAAGTTCAAATTATCTTTGATGGAGGTTTTCTATTGAATTAAAAACTGTAAAGCATACAATACGATATATTGTACGAGTATGATCGTTCATATCACAATTATCTTTCTGCTCCAACTTCTGACTATATCTTCTTGCGTTCTGACTTTCTAACATGGTAAATGTATCATATCATGTATTGTTCAACCCCCTAGTACGATATGATCTGAATAAACGTCGTTTTTCCCGTTTTTGTGGTTCAAGTTATACATTTATGTACCCGTGATGTCTTTTCTGAAAGACAAAAACCCTGTCGTGCAACGATTTTTGAAAATCACATTAACTACAAGTGTACACACTTACTGAGTTCGTGTTTCCTGGGTCCGTATTTGATTATATCGTAGATGTACGACGTCGGCACTTCCGTCAGGAAAGATGTCTTTTCTATAGCGCCTGCCTGCCCTTCGGATTTCATTATGTTAGTGTATATCCTAAGGACGAGTTTCTGCGATTGTTCACAGAGGCGTCGATGGGACTTCTGACTGGATCTCTTCTCGTCCTCGCTACTAACATCATCGTCATCGTCGCTGGTTTCGGAATCCTCAGTTTCTGTCTCCTTGCTGGTAGAAGCGGGAGTGTTTGTTCTGAAAAATTGGTTAGAAGATATAGCCTATCCTACTCTGGCTGATTGTTATATAGGCGATAATAAAGATATTGGAACAATCAGTCAATCACTCATAACCAAAGAAAACAAGAACGCTGAACTAAGTAAAAAAGGACAATGTAGCTATCAAAAGAAATGATGGAATAAGTCCAAAAATACTAACTGTAAAAAATACATTAGCTTGTATAATTGATATAAGATTCTAATAAGGCCTTTAGATCTAAAAATTTCTTCGTATCCCCACAGTATTATTATACTTGAATAAAGCATTATCGTTACGATGAATACATACTGGGTTGCTGATGTTTCATTTTCTACATTGTCCTTAAGGTCATCTTCTAGTTTGACACTAAATATGCTTTAAATATACAGAAATCGATTTGAAATCATTTGAATATAACAGATATGGGAATGTTATTACCTGTGATCAGTTCTCATTTGAAACAGATTCTCATTGTCGATTTGCTCTTGTTTAATCTGCATATCACTGAAAACAATAAGTAATAGACATTAGCAATATAATAAAAACAAGCAAATATATCCAAATATTGAACCCAAAGTAGTAAAATTTCTACATAATGTGAGCCCTATCAATGGTTCATTTTAAAAGTTCACTAAAAGTTTCTCCGTTATGGTTACAGTCATCTTATTGTCCCTACTAACTGAACAACCTTATTGCCTAGAGATAGTAATGACTGATATTCATAATCTTAGATTCATACAGAATACACAGAAGCAACCTCAGGAAAACTCCAGATTTTCACCCTCAAAGTATAGTGCATACCCTATAATATACTACATAAATTTAGGTGACAGTTAATGATAACTCTTTATTACTTTCGACCACTAACTTGTTTAGTAACAACCTCCGTGTTGCTTGCATTTCACAGGACATCTCGGTTATAGCTTTACGTTGAATTTCACCAAGCGTCATACCGACTCTGCGAAAAATATCTAATTTAAATTCGATGATACGATTGAATGTATCGAACTTACGTGGAATGAAAACAATGCTGCACAGCTTCCATGGTTCCATGCCTCTTCAGCGACAGCAAATCGCTGCCGGCGTTCACTAGAAGAGTGGCCGATGAGCGCCTAAAGCAGTGCCCCGTGTACTGCTCCGGGGCGGAAAGTCCGAGGAACTCTGCGATCTTCTTCGGCGTGCTGCCGAACTTGTTGATCCCGACACACTGCTTGGTGCACTTCTCGTTCTTGTAGTTCAGGAAGAACGGCAGCGACCTGGTGTCCTCCCCAGGCGGCCGCAGGTTCATGTACTTCTTGCAGATCTCGTAGAAGCTGCCGGACACGACGAAGGTGCGTACCTTCGTCTTTGGATCCGGGATGTTGAATATCAGTGATTTTCCGGTGTCTTCAACGTGTTCCGGTTTTATGTTACGCAGTTCTTGTTTCTTACACGCGCCGCTGATACCGATAATGAGGACGACCTAAAAATGGAATAAAACTTATTCTGTCGACACTAGACGGGTAAAAAATACTTGCTTTCATGAATAAGTATTTGCTATCAGGAGCGTTCTGTAGAAAATAATTGATTTCTGTTGTATTCAGAGTTTTAGATTTTTTGCTTTTGAATCCATCTGATTTCTTTTTGAGCAGGGTCATCAAGTTAGAGTAGACAGCAATGTTAATATCATGGTTTATATTTATCGTCGACTTGAGCATGGAGTATATCGCCCAAAGTGATGAGGGTTTCATTTCATTCGATAATTCCTCGAAATACGCCATTAGTACATCTTCTGAAAACGATCTGGCGTTGTTATTCTGCTTCCACTCCATGAATTTCTGGTAAACCATCTCGTACCTCTCTCGAGACTTGACAGATATCAGGTTAATTGTCTTAAGGTCTGTCTTGTTCTTACTGCCTTCGTCTTCACTGTCACTGGTACTAGAAAACAATACACAAATAATTACAGACAGTGTTATGAAAAATATAAGTTTTGCAACTTGAACAACAAATATGTTTAATACCTATGTAATGAGTCAATCTCCGTATCATCTTTATTTTGTTCTAACGAATCACGCGAGTTGTTATGAATTTTTCGGTCGTCTCCACACAAGTCATGGTTTCTAAAAACAGAAACAGAATCAATTGCAATTATTATATTTGGCGTTTTCTATATTAGTATTCAGTAATTCAATTTTTGTTGATTCAACGTTTTTAAAGCAAACTTAAGGCGTTCTAATAGTTCAGGAGGAGTTGCTTTTAAGAATAGCAACAAATCAAAAGGTAATAAGGAAACAAACATTACTTGTCTTCACTAACTTACTTTTTCGTCAAACTATCAGTTAATCCTTTTTCAATTCGGTGATTAACATCTTCCTCTCTGTAAACGAAATAAATATGTGTTACTTAAACATAATAATATACTATTTAGGTAACTCCTCAGAAATACACCATATGCATGATGTACTACATGTACCATATCGAAGATAACTTACTTTTTTGACAAATTTTCAGGAAGATCTTCAGTTACGTTCTCGTCTTCACTTCCTACGCCTGCTTCGCTGTGAACACATACAAAAGTTAACTTAGTTAGAGGTGAAAGAGAAGATATATATTCTGTTATGAAGAAACCAATAGAGTAATATACTTTTAATTACACTAAGCTATAGACTAGTTAGTTACAGATTTTTAGTTGGATGTCACGGTGTAAATGCCAATATATAATAAGCAAATACAAAAAAATGATTAATTAAAATTAAAGTATTACATCATATTCAATTATCTATGGAATATACCGGATTACACCTGAATTACCTCATACTGTTTTTTAAACACACCCATCAATGTTAGCTTCACTGTTGTGTAAAAATGATTATATAATTTATATTGTGGTATACATACGCTTGGAAAAAGTTCCGCATGAGCCTCGTGGGAATCAGCACTGAGCCATCTCCATAACTTTCAGTAATGGAAGACGATCGCCACTCCCCCAGCCTCTTCTGGCCCAAAAGCTCGCCCCCTGCATTGACTAGTATCGTCGCAGACGAACGTTTGAAGCAGTGCCCGGTGTACTGTTCCGGGTTTGGCAGCCCTAGGTACTCCGCTATGCTCCTCGGTATGGTGCCGAACTTATTTATGCCGACGCACTGCTTCGTGCACCTCCCGTTCTTGTAGCTCAGGAACAATGGGAGCAGCTTCGCGTTCTCGCCTGGTGGACGTAGGTCGATGTACTTCTTGCATGTTTGGTAAAAGCTGCCGGACACGACGAACGAACGCATCGTCCTAGAGTCCGGTACGTTTATGATCAAGGACTTGCCGGTGTCTTCCACGTGTTCTAGCTTCATGTTCCTCAGCTCCTGCTTCCTGCAGCCGCCGCTGATGCCAATGATAAGGACCACCTGGAAAGAAAATGGATGGGTTAGTGAAATAACTGGATTGATATTGAAAGTACGCATGGACTAGCTTCCCAGAACACTTTTGGACTTTCGCACCTTCATAAATAGATAAATTCTATCCGGCGCGTTCTGCAGGAAATCATTAATCTCCTTCGTGTTCAAAGTCTTCGACTTTCTGCTTTCAAACCCGATGGACTTCTGCTTGAGCAACGCCATCAGTTTCGAGTATGTCGCGATATTTATGTTGTGGTTCAAACTTATCGTCGTCCTCAGCATGGAGTATATAGCCCAGAGCGACGACGGTTTCATCTCATTGGACAGCTCCTCGAAGTACGTCAACATTACTTCCTCAGCGAACGAGCTGACGTTATTTTTGAGCCTCCAGTCCATGAATCTTTGGTACACGATTTCGTACCTCTCGCGGGACTTCGCCGGCAGCAAGGCGCTCTTGGCTTTCTCGAGAGTAGCAGAGGTGCCGTCTTCGCTGTCACTCGACATTTTATTGTAGCTGAAAATTAGAAAATACTGTACAGTAATTAATATCTTAACACAGGTATGAAGTAATGATTGAATTTAATATATAAGTGCACAGGAAATTTGTTTTTGCTGTGAATGTCAACATTATATATCGATAAAATATTATTTGTATTATTGTACTCATGCACTTATTTGTACTCTGAATAAACAAATCTATTAAAGTGTTAAGTATGCATATGTTACCATTAATCTTAACACCATAGGAAAGTGCCACTCACTCTTTAATTCTCAGCATATCCGAGTTAATTTCAAACTCATCCACATCAAAATTCATCTGGCGGCTTCCCAATTCCTGTCCTATTATCTCCTTATGAGCATTTCCCTCATCATTTTCTTCTTTTATCACGACAGTGGGCTCAAAGTGGGACTGCATCAATCTGCTCAAATCCATATTGCACTACGATAACTGCCGCATTACGTAACGAGAGTTGTAAACGTATTACACACCTTGTAAAACAATTACGCACGATTACGGGTGCGTAATGCGCCTTACCGTCCTGGTCGCTTCTGAAATGGAAAAACCGCAGTAAAACGAGTTAGTTTAGTAAATCTTGATCGTCATACGTCAAATTATAAGCCATTACGTTCTACCAACGTGACTGCGATGCATTGTATTACGCACGACTTTTCTATTACGCACTCGTGCGTAAGGACACTATTACTGGACATGTGGGGTTGAAATCGCGTGAAGCGAGGGGATTTGTCATTTCATAGCGAGGAATTATCAGGGGAAAGCCCTAGCAACGTGGCACGATGAAAACTGGAGTATCCTTAGAACGAGTTCAATGAAAAATTAAGTTTTTAATCATGAGCCAGCATATAACGTTTCATGATATTACATGCTGTTCTACGAGCAGG
Organism: Cryptocephalus primarius; assembly: GCA_963576515.1. Classification (NCBI taxonomy): domain Eukaryota; kingdom Metazoa; phylum Arthropoda; class Insecta; order Coleoptera; family Chrysomelidae; genus Cryptocephalus; species Cryptocephalus primarius. The sequence goes on along the minus strand of OY754948.1, from coordinate 12,746,384 downwards.
TTTTGAAACATTTACGACGTTTGACGTATTTTCGTGTAAACAAGTGGTAATAAATATCGTTAACCCCCGTAAGCCGAAACCTAAGCAACGAAAATGAGAAAATGACGGAGGAAAAGCTAGTCACCGAAGTCCCTAGCAGCCTCAAACAATTGGCGCGACTGGTGGTGCGCGGTTTCTACTCCATTGAGGATGCCCTGCTAGTGGACATGCTGGTGCGGAATCCCTGCATGAAGGAGGACGATATATGCGAGCTGCTCAAGTTCGAGAAGAAGCAGCTGAGGGCCCGCATATCGATCCTCAAGAACGACAAGTTCATCCAGGTGCGGCTCCGTATGGAGACTGGGGCCGACGGCAAGGCCCAGAAAGTCAACTACTACTTTATCAACTACAAGACCTTTGTGAACGTCATCAAATACAAGCTGGACCTAATGAGGAAACGGCTCGAGACTGAAGAACGGGACGCGACGAGTCGGGCGAGCTTCAAGTGCCCCGGCTGCTTAAAGACATTCACCGACCTCGAGGCTGATCAACTATTCGACTTCGCGACAGGGGAGTTTCACTGCACTTATTGCCGTGAGGTAGTCGAAGAGGACTCCTCCGCCCTGCCCAAGAAGGACTCGCGTCTGCTGTTGGCGAAGTTCAACGAGCAGCTGGAGCACTTGTACATGCTTCTGCGCGAGGTGGAGGGAATAAAATTAGCCCCGGAGGTGCTGGAGCCAGAGCCAGTCGACATAAGCACGATAAGGGGAATAGAGAAGAGGCCGAACGTGCCCCTGCCCGGACAAGAATGGTCCGGGGAGGCAACGAGGAAGTCTGGATTCGCCGTCGAAGAGACGAGGGTTGATATTACCTTTGGGGATGACAATAGCTCTACAGTTGCTCGTAAGGAACAGCCAATTTGGATGGTTGAGTCGACTGTGATAGACACGCAAGAGTCCGGGAAGGCTAGTGATGGTTTACTGGAATTCAACTCGGAAACAACAGGTAGAGTTTGTCGTTTTATAGTAATCATAGCCGTTATTGCCAAACAGGTTTATCGTCACATTACATAGCAATGTGTAAGTTTCAAAAATTATCACATCGATATCACTCAGTAATATATATCAGTAAAGATTTGTTTTAAATAAACAATTAAGTGTTAATGAAGCTTCTATAGAAATTCTTAAACTGCATTTCCTTTCAGGTACGAATACGTCTAGCAAGAACGATGATATTATGTCAGTGCTACTCGCCCACGAGAAACGTCCCACCAACAACACCCTCAGTGCAGTTAAGGGCATTAACAATGAATCGGACTCCAGTTCCGATGAGTTAAATGAGTCGAAAGGCGGATTTGATGATGTGGAGACCATGGAAAGTGAAGACGAAGACGACGACCACATACCGACGTTGACGGTTGGCAATAAGACATATGCCATTACCGACATCAATGATACGATCATATCGGAAATGTCGCAGTCAGAGAAGGAGATTTACGTACAAGTTTTCCAAGATTATTTTTCTCATATGAGTTATTAGTTGGGCCCTTCATATTTATTAATAAATAGTTATTTTTTAAAGAGGTTTACTTTATGCTTTCTCTACATATATAAAACATAAAAAAATAGAAGCGTAATGCAGTCTAATGAAAAAAATATATCCCTATACGTATGCGTATATTTTTGGACTTAAAAGTATTAAATAATGTCTTCGCTCTTACCATCTTAGTGGGGAATTCTCCGAATGTGAATACTTGTGAGGACTGTAAACAAAACTCAAATTATCTTTCATTAAAACCACATGCAATATTACCTAGAATGAATGATTGGTACGGAAGGCGGATTAACCAACGGTTGAAGTTTCTCAATGAACTTCTTATAATTCCGGTCCAACTCTCTTTGGTAGTCTCTTTGGTCAGGCCCGATGAGATTCTTATTCTTCTTCAAAGCGTCATGACATCTTAAACAGTCATCAACTATCAATAAGCACTGGAATAATAATCACAAATCCATACTTTTTAGAGAAATCTTTAAAGCACAATCGAAGCTTATTTTGATGCTTGGTGAGTGGTTTTGCGTCACCGGGCAGAAAAGTGAGTGCCATCTCCAACGGTCCCTGGTTGACGGTCGTCCCAATACAACCTTGCAGCACCATTTGGAGTATTTTTGGATCGGGCGGTTCTTGTTGGGTGGCGCTGGCCAGCTCTGCAGTCTTCTTTTGGATGTCCTCTATTGCCACCTTGAAAATAGGAAAAGTTTTTGACTCGATCAGATTCAACCAATTGTTTAAAATATTTGAACAGTTTAAGTTTAAGTAAAGTAAGATCCATGGACCCATAAACTATGGTTAGTTCCATTGTAATACTTATTTGATGTGCACAAATCCACTTACTTCTATAGGAGTCAGCGTGATCTGTGTACGTGAAACAACTTGAATCCTTGTTTTGACATATGGGAAATGCACGGCTGTAGTCAATATTGTTTTCCTTTTGTACTGCTCTTTCAGTTCCCCATGTGCCTTTCCTGTCATTGTGAAAGGTGTAGCATACACAAAACGTTCTAAAACATTACATATTTCATTAACGATTCAGTAAAGACTTTTTTGACCTTACTTATGTTAAAATTTCTATCGAAATGCGTTTGCCTGTACCGTAATTCATATTGTTCGAAGTACGGCTCAACGTAAGTTATCTGTATGTAAGCCTTCTCTGGATCCAAAGTGCTAATGTCCACTATGTTCGAGTCTTTAATTATCATAATGTTGTCTTGGCCGAACCGTTCAGCATAAAAGTTCTGTAAACGATGCAACGAAATTATAACCCATAGCAAAATTCGGTGTAAGTATACCTCTAATCTGCTGAAAATCTCTGGTAGCTTAGTTAAAGTAGGTTCTTTGTAAATGAACTCCTCCCTATCCAAATCTCCAAACTTAGAACCGTAGAAGCCGACTCTGAAGTAGGTGCCAAACATTCTTTTTCCTGACAGTTGGTCGATTCTGGTGTAAGCTTCATGTAATTTTCTAATAAAAAAAGGAATACTTTAAAGGTACATCTATATTATGAAGTATTCATGGGACAACTTTGAATTTTGTCAAAGGCACAAGTAAATTTATTCTCGCTTATTTTTATATGATCTTAATTCCAACAGAGCCGAGCAGTTCTAACATACCCATGAATATTGGCCAGCTTCTTAAAATCCCTGTTATTCTCAGCGATCGGGATGAGCACCCTGTATATGTCGTTGATCGGCTCGTACATGGCCGCCACATTGAAACAGCTCGCCGCCTGTTCCAACAGCCCCAACAGGCCCGCTTCAGTGAAATGGGAACCCAAACAGCCCCCTTCTCGTTCCGGGCTTAGAACATCGTCAGACACGGCGCTCTCCTCCAACACATTGGGACTGACCCTCTCCAGGGCAGCCGCTCCCGCTGGAAGATGCGGCAGGGACTCCAGCATGACCAGATACTCGGCGACCAGAGCGGCGGAGTGTACCAGACACATCCCCGCCTCGGTGTGGTTGTCTCGCTCCATGTGCTTCTGCGCCATGTTGGCCAACCAGGTCAGTCTCAGGTCGGGCGAGTTTTGGTAACCCTTGGCTATGCGGTACATCAGGTCCAGCAACATCTCCGGATCCTCTTGGAATTCCTTCATTTTGACTGTGTCGGAGAGGATCATGTGGAGGTTGAAGACCAAATCCCGGACTTGCTCGGGGAATGTTGTGTCTTGCAGCTCAGTATCCCTCTCGCCGTACTCGAGGATAGTTTTCAAGGATCTTCTGAGCGAGTCATCGCTGAAGGACGCTGAGGTACCGACCAGGCTACTCAGGGACATCGTCACTTGCATTTTCACTCTGGCGAAGTTCTATGCAACAGGTTTACAATTTATCAATCAACAGGTAAAAAAGAGAGAGTTGAGAAAAATATAAGATGGAATGCAAATCAATTTACTTACGTTTCCAATCTGGAATGTCTGTCTCATTAGTAAGTACAGCGATGCAGCAGCCTGAGAGCGTACAGATGCTATTTGAGATCCACAATGTTTTAACAGTAACAGACACAAGTCAGAACAATGCGTACTTTCTTCATCAAACAAAGCACTGTGAAACTGAAAATAATGAAACTACATTAACACGGGAAAAGTGAAATGTAAATCTAACACAGGCATGAAAGAAGTTAATTTCTCTCAAATACGCATGGTATTACATATTTGATTTATTTTTACCTTGAATACTAAGCTGCGTTGAGAGGCGAACATGTGCGGCAGTACAGTGGTGCTTTGATTTTTACCTAAAGCATGTAACAGCACAGACAATGCCAATCCGACCAGGTACTGCTGTGAGTCCCACTGGGAGATCGTAGCGACGCACCTTTCTAATGTATCAAGGATGATAAACGAAGCTTCAGTCGCGAAGTGCCCTTCGAGGTGAATATCGCTCACGATGTCCTCCCTGGGACGCTCCACCTGATCGGTGCTCGGCCTGTAGAGCATCTGGTCCTTGCGCCAACGAACCTTTTCGTTCGAAGACTGCAGCGAACCACCTTATGGGAACCAAGGCAAAATTATGTGCTATTTTCAACTAAAAAGGCCATTGAATAAGTTAAAAAGTGTGAGAATGTTTTCATGACATCCTATTATACAGAAGATTATGGAAAACAGAATAGAATAATATAGAGCAGCGGTATAGGCTGCAACGAAACGTTGACTTCTCTTTCTTTACCTTTCCTCCTTTGCATCATCTCCCTCGCGGAGCCTTGACCCAATATGACGTCCTCTAACCTGGACCTCATGTCCTGCGTCCCTTGGGCGTGTGCGTATCCGGAAGGCGGCGGAGCCCTCCTCCTAGGCCTATACTCGAAACAGCTCGTACAGGCGTCCAATAAGTGCAGCAACGTCGCCAGACGGGACGAAGTCAGTTCGCCCAGCCACTGGGACAAAGAGTCCCGTTCTATGTTCTTCAGCACCCACAGTACGCAAGTCAGAAGACTCCTGGTGACGTCGGAGGAGATGCCCAACTTTCTGGACTGGAGCTGAAGCAGGAAAGATATAGTTTTTATAATAGATATGTTAGAAAGAACGGAATGTTTTGGAGAGTTAAAATTGTCAGTACTTGGTACCTAAATTATGAAAATAAAGTACTTTCTAGTAATTACTCACTGTGGGAAAATTGTCGCAGGTCGAAGGAGGCAATTTTCCAGCAATGGCCATCGCTACTGTCTGGTTTATGTTGTTCGAAGGCATATCCTCGTTGTTGTACTGCGTCTTATCAGTGTTGAAATGATGCAATATCGGCAGAACGTCCATGGCAATAGATAACAGTGGCAGATACAAAGCTGCTACCCTCTGCCGAGCTTCCGGGGAACTATACCTAGGGTCGCTGTCGTGCCACGATAGGAGGAAACGTATCGTGTCTACCGCCTTGTTGTGAAGTGATGTTTGACTTGAAAAGAAAATGTTAGTTAATAACGCGCAAGATTTTGCAACTTATGAAACCTCATAAGGTGCGGACTTGTTCAAGCAAATGGAAAACCATGTTATAAACTTCTAGTTCCTCACACATTGTTCTCTTCTGCCATTTTCTCACTGACATTATTGCTTATATATAGCAATATATATTATATATAGACTTACTGCATTTCAAGAAGGACAGTCGACAGATCGCTCAGCACCAGCCCAGATAAGAAGTGGTGTTGCCTGTACTCCGGCGACAACTCTGCGAAAGTACTGGCCCTCTCCTGACTGGCCGGCGTCCCGGATAGGAAAGAATTCTGGCTGGCCGAACTGGCGACGCTCGGGCTCGGCGACACGTTCGTCCCAGTCGACATGAACGGAGACGCGAACGGCAGGTTGAGCGCCACGTAATGCTCGTGGCTGCATATGATCCTGGCGAACTCCAGTTTCAGTTCGACGAGGACCGGATCTTGGATAGACGCGATCTTAGCTTGCAGTTGTTTGTTGTATGATCGTAGCAATTGGAAGACCCAACCGCGATCGGCGACGGATAGCAAATCGAAGAAGAAGAAGGCGAGAGCGGCGTTGAGCTTGTGGGCCTTTCGCGTCTCGCCAGTGGAGTGCGCTATGATCTCAGCCGTCACCGTGTGCACCAGGGTAGAGATGTCATCAAGGAACTGCTCGGAGAATCTGAGTTTCCTAGGCGCGTCGAGGCACCTCGTGTGATCCAAGTGTTCAACCATGCTTTTTATAATCAATTCGAACAAGAACCAGGCGTTCTGCATGGCCAGATCCTTGGACCTTCCGCTCGAGACAGCCCACTGCAAGGCCAACTCTTGGTGCACTATCCTCTGGCAGGTAGAGGAGCCGGGGCTCACCAGATCCGGGTTCGGTATCTTCATGCTGGCCGCTCGATCTAAACCTCTGGAATACTGCATGTGGGCCACTTCCAGGTCTGGATTAGAATTACTCCTCGTCAGGGAAGTGTTTTCGTATTCCGGAGAATTCTGATTGCTCATTGGGTGCGGTAAATTGCACTGGAACTGGATGTACGTCGCCAAGAGCGCGTTGCGAGAGTGCTGATCTGTTGCCAATTCCGGCACGTTCTGCAAAATCAAAGAAAAACCCTTATTGTGGCATAAGTGGAATAAAGAAGTTGTATGTTTAACGCTAGTGTGTATCAAATAAAGTTTCAACTTAAAGGTATAGAGTTTCTGAAATATAAATCTCTTAACATTTAAACCAATAATATATTACTCAGAAAGTCAATACCTAGTAAAATTAATCACTATATATAACATATAACATATACTATATACTTACTGATATTTTTTCCAACAAATAACACAATGCCTCGAAGCAAGTATGGCCAACATTCACCGTATGACCTGCAAGGCGAGGAGGCTGCACTAACAACTCAATCAAACTATCAAATATTACCGGCAGGAACCTAATTATAGTCTCTGGTTTGGCCCCTGACAATCCCAACATTGCTGACCTTCAAAAACAATTACCATGATTAAACCATAAAACATTTCGTTTTTGATAACACACCTTAATTCATTAACAGATCCGATCTCCCCCAGTCTCGGAGGGATTATGCCGGTATGAACGAAGTCATAGGCGGAAAAGAAGCGTTCCACGGGAGGATCGTGGGTGTGAATCGAAGAAGCAGTGTCTAGAGTGACTGTGAATAATCCTTTATGATTATCCAGCCATTTCGTTCCTGGCAGATAGACGTCTGGTGGGATGTAACTGTAATTCAGTGGGGGCGGTTCTAGCATGATCGGTAGGCAGAACTCTCCGGATACCAGGCGGCCATCTCTTAACAAAGGTAACCACTGAAAAGATAACATTTCGTGAACGCAAAAAATTTTGTGTTATCAAATTTGTTTTCTGTAGAAGTTAAAAGTTTATGGAGAGAAGGATCCTCACTTTATAGTTAACCCTTAAGCCATGCTGAAAAATGTCTTTCACATACAATTCGTCCCTGATCATCAAATTAAAATAATTATTAACTCACAGTGTAACCGACGGGTGTGTCAACAGTGTTCTGTTCCAGTTTCCTCTGACACGAGATATGGTAAAAAGTAAAAAGTATGTGATGATTATCACCCAGGGCTGCTGGTAATTTGATCTTAATCTCGTCATAGAAAATGGGATTTTTACAGTGGTAAGTTACCACAGTGTATGCTTCGTTCGCCATCTCTGGACAACTGGACTTTCCAAATATGTTATACATAGCGTGTTTGTCGTCTTCTCCAGACATTAACTGGATCCTTATTGCTAAATTCCTGGCCGAGCCTTGGCGGTTCGAAAAATTCAGATCTTTCGGATTGATGAATAGCAGATTTCTGTAAGTGTAGTACGGGTTCAGAATATCTTTGATAGGAAACTCCAGCAGCTCCTTGATCGGCCTGCTTTTCTCATCCACGTACGGCTTCAGCTTGGCCAGTTCCGTGGTCAAACAGTTCTTAATTTCGCTCGGACATGGGGATATCTCGAGTTTCACAGTGGCTGGAATACATTTCAGCTTCTTGACAGCTATTGTGGGTTTCTTCAGTTCTTGCAGATATTTATAGAGATCGTCGTCTTTCATTTTATCGCTTTCCTGCTTAAAAAAGGAAGACATCGTCAGGGTGATGGAACGGAAGGAGTCTAGACTGATCGCCAGGTGATCCGGGGACCAGGAACGCCTTTTATTTTGTCTCTCGAGGGAACCTCGACGTGTGAGGGTGCCCATGTCGGCTGCGCGGCGCCTCAGCTGTTCCAGGCCGCTGCTGGAGGACTTACGATCTAAAAATGTAAAATGATCATCATATAGTAAATCAAAAATCAGGAACCAATTGTAGGTTGTTAGCATTTAATATGTTTAGGAATAATGAAGTCAACAAAGACACATTTGTTGTAATTGAGACTATCCCCAAGTTGAATAAGTAAATAAATTTCCCTAAACCTATGTAAAATACACCATTTAATGCTTACCTAAACTATTTGTGTTAGATCCATTATTTCCAACTGAGTCTCTATCAGAGTCCCTTTCTAAGGAATTTCCTCCATTGATGATGTTTATTAAGTTGACTGCTGTCCAGGCGAAAGCTTGTCGGTACTTCCCCAACCGCTCACATACTGACACTGCGACTGATTTTAACTTGTCCCGACTCTAAAATAAGAGACACATTCAAAAATAATTATTGATTCAATGTTATGCATCATACCTTTTCTTCTTTAAGATATGGCTCAATGCATTCGTTAATATCGCCTTGCAGTACCTTCTCCAAGCGGATTACAATGAATAAGTCTGGAGAAGGGTGTGTTATATCGAAGATACAACCCCTAGCTAACGTACTGGCGTCTGTATAGGGAATGTGACCTCCCAACATTCTCTTCAGACCTTCGGGATTCAGATCAAAGTAGAAAGTTTCTGACACCTTTTTCTTTTCTTTGCAATCATACATCGCCATTGAAGCAAAGAGAGGTTCTATCTCGATGTCAAATCTAAACAGAAATCCACATGCTTCATGAAATCTAACAACTCCATTACTATTGAAACTTAATCTAGTGAGTGATAATAATTGTTTGCAAAATAAATTTATAAGGAATGTAGAACTGAAGTTTAGTGTCTTTAAAAAAACCTTACGTTAATTGTTGACACTTCACCAGCACCCTGTGCCCGAGGTGCTCGTGAGGGGAGTTGGCGGGGAGCCTCTTCTCCACTGGCTCGTTCACCTCGTAGTGTACCTCTGGGGGACCGAAAGCGAACAGTGTATCGTTCCTCTCAGACTGCCTCCTGCCCTCATTGAGTTGGTCCAGCGCCTCCGGAGCGACATGGTCCAGTATCTCTGGTATCAGCGGGTCCCCGGCGGAGTGCCTCAGGTCCAGCGAGGCCCACGAGTTCCTAGGCGTAAGGGTGTCGCCGCACGAGGACACCGACGCTATGGACACGACGCTTTGGCGACCGCTGCTTTGTGAAGTCAAGTCTAGACGAAAGAGATGTTTGAATCACCTGAGAGGATTGTGAAATGGCATTGTTACCTAGTTCGCTGCTGGATTCCGAAGGTGCAGTCTGGAAGTCAACTTCAAATTCTTGCTTAGGAGTGGATAAGGATTTGGACACGTACGATCTGTTCGAAATGCTGCTGCTTAATGATCGGTGGTTGTAGCGGATTATTTTCCAGTACGATTTGTAGCTCTCTACGCAAGCTTGTACATGAGGTAACAGAAACTCTCTAAAATTACATCAGAAAGTGTTTAGGTTAAGTGGAGCACAGGCGTATAATCGGCAAATGTTTTCCTTACAGTTTCTCCTCAGGAATGATAGGTTTTATGGTTCGAATGGGGCGTTCGATGATTTCCACTTCTACGTCACCATGTGGGATGTCCAGGATCAATCGCAACGGATCCCTATCGATTAAATTCTGGTACCCTTGAATGAACTCTTCGAAATCTAAGGGTTCGACGACATCATGAGACCAGCTCTAAAATGAAAGTTCTTGAGCATGTTAGAACGTTGGATTTGATTTGTACTCACCGAAGACGAGGAAGGTGATATGAGACTGCTTTTATTACAGGCGACGTTCCTGCGGACATCGGCTGCATGTTGCCTGGAAAATATTAACTGTTAATTCACTTTCGGTGCATCAGAGTTAAAACTGTACTTTGATAACTTCTGTGTGAATGCTCTTTGAGTCGATGCCATTTCCATTTATTGAAAATGGTGGGTAACCTCGTCAATAACGATGCATTGATTGCAGTTTCGTTAAATACCGTAATTAATAAACTAAACACACCGCACTTTAAAAAATTGTTGATGATACATCGACATGGAACACCAATACAAGGATGGCAGGTTTGACAATGAAGATAAACATGGACCACCACGAATAAGGGAGAGCCGTTTGACACAAAGCGATTTGCTGTCATCGTCAATCATAACAAAAGTTGTTTGTCCATCACGAGTTTTTTGAAATTTCCTCTAATTTAATTATGTAATATACAAGTTTCAAGCTGAAGCGATGTTACCTAGGTTGTTCAAGACAGATGCCGACATCCGAAAGCATCAAATAAACACTTTAAAAATATTTAACGAGAAGTAATATCTGATTCATTTTAATGGTTCCAAATCTTCAACTTCAGTGATTTGCAGTGTGAGCGAAATTACGGAGGGCGAGGAGTACGAGGTACACTTCAATTCCGGCGTGAACACCCTTAGTCTGAGGGTCATACTTAGCCAGGATTTCCCGAAAGAGAAGCCGACTATCAAAGTGGTTCCTACTGTAATTCATCCCTGGGTGAACGCAGACGGTGAGGTCGTGTCTGCCCCAGGGCTCTTAAATGTAATAATCAAACAATCAGCAACCACACTTAATAATTCGATCCATTTCAGTTTACCGTCCATTCCGATTTAGGACGTGTTGTGCAAGTGATAATCCGAGAATTTCAGCGCATCGTCTCTCCTGCTTCGAATAACGTCGCCTCCCCATCGATTCCTATAAGTGAGATATTTCTGATGTGTGATACTTGCTAAAATTCAATACAACTTTGTTATTAGATGGTGAAGTCAGGTCCAGCCCGATTAACTACCAAACTTTCTCGCCATCTGTTACGAACTTCTCTCCACCACTCCACATTCCACAGGCGGGATACCTTCAGCAGAACGTCGTATTCCCGGAGCTGAAAGGGTTGTCGCAGGAGGAACTGCAATTCCTGAACGAGAACATCGATAGGCAAGATGAGTTTATCGAACAACTTCCATTAATTAAGGAACAAAACAAAACCATGGAGGAGTTAATATCTAATATTGAAGACATGGCAGGCAAGAGTTAAAGATGTTTAAAAAGTGATTAGAAATTAATGTTTTGTTATTTTAGAGAACAATCTTTCGAAGAAAGAGCAGTTAGAAAGACTGAGGAGAGATATAGATTTACGGATAGACGAGGTGACAAAGCTGGCATTTGAAAATGAAAGACTGCACGTTATATATCAAAATTTATCGGATAAATATGCACCAAGAAACATTCAAGTATGTAACAAAAGGGTCTTACATCTACTGCACTACTTTAGCAGTAAGAATGATATTAATTCCTTATTATTTCCTCCAGGACCAGCTAAGAATCGCCACCGCGGCAGCTGATCAGGAGAGTGAGAGGGTAGCGGAGTCATTCCTTCTTGGAGATATAGATGTTGATAAATTCGTATCAGATTTTATCAAAATCAAAGCTCTGTCACAGACACGAAGAACGAAGGAAGAGAAACTCGGCCAACAGCTCGATAGGTTAGAGAAGGCTGGTTTCTAATATTTATTTCTTAATGTGTAATACGTTCCTTATTTCAATTATTATTTTGTGAATTACTGAAATGTGATAATTTCTAGGTAATAAAGTAATTTTTAATTAATCCGGTATTTTATTTATGTTTTGGAGTTGTAGGGCTGTGGGTACTATTTACCTTTGTCTTCACGAGGATATCGATCTTGTATAAGTAACTCGATTAGTAATACTCATTTATTATCTACAAAGTGACTAAGCAATATGTAAATTTAGTGCATTATCCTAAACAGTCGCAGTATTACCAGGTATGAAAATGTAAACAGAAATACTTTTTGGTAGAATAAACATCATCCTTAAAGCATATCAATGCTGACGCACGAAAAAAATAAAAATAATTATTTTTTCACTTAAACTTATCTAAACTTAAAAATCTCCTTCCGTATCGAAAAACTTATTATTAATATTCCCATCATCGACCCCCTCCCTTTGGTACTCTCCCACTTTCTTTTCGAAGAAATTCGTCTTACCGTCCGTCGAGATTATCTGCATGAAATCGAAGGGATTGGTAACGTTGTAGATCTTCTTGCAACCCAGCTCCACAAGCAACCGATCGGCGACGAACTCTATATACTGGCACATCAGCGTGCAGTTCATTCCGATCAGCGAGACTGGCAAGGCGTCTGACAGGAACTCTTGTTCGATCTTGACGGCGTCCCTGATGATGCAAGTGACACGCTCCACCGACGGTTTCTGCACCAAGTGCGAGAACATGAGGCAGGCGAAGTCGCAGTGGAGGCCCTCATCCCTCGATATGAGCTCGTTGGAGAAGGTCAGGCCCGGCATGAGTCCACGCTTCTTCAGCCAGAAAATGGAGGCGAAGCTGCCGGAGAAGAATATCCCCTCGACGGCGGCAAAGGCGACGATCCTCTCGCCAAACGTCGCGTTCTTCGAGCTGATCCAGTTCAGCGCCCAGTCCGCCTTCTTCCGCACGCACGGGAGCGTCTCGATGGCGTTGAACAGGAACTGTTTCTCCACCTCGTTGGAGATGTAGGTGTCTATAAGCATGCTGTACATCTCCGAGTGGATGTTCTCGATGGCGATCTGGAAACCGTAAAAGCAACGCGCCTCCGTCACCTGCACCTCCTGGCTGAACCTCTCGACGAGATTCTCATTGACGATGCCATCGGAGGCAGCGAAAAACGCAAGGACATGCTTGATGAAGTGTCTCTCATTGTCGGTAAGCCTGGTCCAGTGCTCGAGGTCCCTGGAGAGGTCGACTTCTTCTGTCGTCCAGAAAGACGCCTCGGCCTGCTTGTACTTCGCCCAGATGTCTGGGTACTGTATGGGGAACACGACGAAGCGGCCTGGGTTATCTCTCAGCAAGGGCTCGAGTTCCGGATCGAAGTTGGTGTCGGAGGAGCCGTCTTGGATTCTGGACAGGGACTTGTCCGGGGATTCCGCTGGGAGGATTCGATTCGAGTTGTTTTCAGACAACACCACCTTCTCCGTCGTGTTCGCGAGGTTATTCAAGTCGATGTTCTCTTTATCGTAGGTAGGCATTTTAACTGGTAATGCAAATAGTAGTTACTGATTTGGTTAATATTTGCAACGAAATTACTTACCGGATGAATTCACAACAACTGGGCAGGTCAACACGATAAAATGGGCGCGAAACCGGTATGGGGTTATATATAGGAAATAATTTGGCGCCAAACTGCAGTAAGCATATATTTACATAGTGCTAGATAATTGTGTTATTGCGTCGTTATTAACCGATTTTCCCGCGTAAATTGTTTAAATGGATAACATTTTCTCGTTAAAATAGTTTAGGTTATGCAATTTTACACAACAAATTTCCTAATCCAAAGTACGTGCAGCCTGGTGCAGCCAATCAATTCGTTCCGTTCGAGTCACGTGGTCAATGGTTGAAATCCTAGTCCTAGTATCCTAGTCATTAGTTATAACTTATTGGAATTATTAGGTGTATTAGATTTGGGTAAACGTGAGCTATGTATGAACGGAGTTTTAAAGTGGTATAAAAATTAATCAGCCATTTGATTATGCAACACACAATACACTGATCAATAAGGTGCATTCGTCAATTCAAAACTCACGAGCACCAGCAGCTTCTGGATATTAAAAACACGCTGAGTGATGTAGAAAACTGGTGTATATACTTTGAACAACAAATAGAATAAAACTAAAAGCCTAAAATAAAGAGCTCAGGTCTTCTCCTGGATGATATTGCCGAGCAGGACCTTCAGCTCGTGGATCTCCTGCCTGAGCAGGTCGAGCTCGCTGGCGGCCGCGACGGCGACGTCCTTCTCCCTGAAGTACCTCTGGACGAGGAGCGTCATCAGCGCCGGGTACTCGAGCTCGTTCATGTTCTTGTCGAGGCCGGAGAGGTTCGGCTTCCTGCAGCAGGGCGCGATCGTCTCCGCCTTGGGGCCCTGCATGATCTCCATGAACTGATTGATGCCCCCGATCGTCGGCACGAGGTTCAGCGGCGGCGGCAGCGTCGACTGCAGCATGTACTCCAGGTAGAAGTCGGTCTTGCCGAACGTCCACTCGACGTCCAGGTTGTCGATCACGCGCTGGAACGTGGCCGACATGGTCGCGATCAGCATGTTCAGGATCATGATCACGATCAGGACCTCGAAGAGCGCGAAGCCGATGTAGCCGACCGCCTCGGTGAACTGACGAAATCATAACTTTAGTGCACTATCAGAAGTAAATTGTGAAAAATCCCCATCTATCCCACTTCTGAAAGCGAAATTAAATGCATTTTTTTCGGAAACGGTAACTCTTACCGTGAAAATAGCTCAGACCAAAGTTGCATCGTCTATAAAAATTGTTCCAGTACAGTTTAGATACACATATCGAAATAATAGACCATTGGGCCAATCTACATACAGACATTGATACCCCCTGTAGATCTTTTGACTGTAAATTTCTTACGTTGAAGGAATTTTGGTAAATAAAAAATAAATAAACAACTGCGGTTGACGACACATTCCTTCGTGTAAAAACTCTCACAAAAACTGTACAACTTCAATAACACGAAGTCTATCGCGACGTTGCAAGACTGATAACGTTCGGTCCAAATCCATTTTCGATCGATTCGACAGCTGAGACTGATCCGTAGATCAATCAGCTATTTAATTGTCACAACAGAGGCATCGGGTTGTCCGATAGTCCCTTTGAAACCTTAATTAGAACCCTTATCACCGACTCGTTATTTTTCATCAGTGATTAGTCAACACCGACTGGGATTTTTTGTCTCCTACGTTTATTTCGCAAGGTTCACTGCTGGTGTAAACGCATTGTGAACGGTTCGTGTTTCGATTACGATTCGAGTCGTAGTGATAAAACTTTGGTGATATCCTCGCGATATTTGTTACTTCGGTGATGTTACGGTGACGTTACGACTGCTGGTGATCGGCAAGGGTGAGTTTATTTGAAATTATTATTGAACGAGGTGTTTGAATCATTATTGTGGTTTAAATTTGTTAATGTTCAAATTTGAGTCTATAAAATTACAAGACGAAATGGTTTTGGACTGGTAATAAATGCAGCGATCATAAAGAACGTCATTTGGTACTTGGGCGTAAGTTGTTGAATAATTATCGATTGATTTAAATTTTATTAAGGATAATTAAGGATTAACAAATGCATAAAGTTCGTATTAAGGATAATTTCGCTATGAAACTCCGTAAGAATACGTAAAAATGTTTCTTTAACCGATTTGGAAAGTTTCAAGTATTTCTCTGGAGGAGTTATACCAGATGATGTACTGAGAGCGCATTTTTAGTGGATTTTTTTGCGACTCACATTGACTTATCTCTTGAAAGTCTTATAAAATCCATGCTAAAGTTCATTTTGCCATGAAACTCCAAATGGATACGTACAAATGTTTCCTTAATGAGTGTGGTAAGTTTTAATATTTTCTACCGAAGCGTTCCGAAGTTAGTGAATAATTATATTTTAATTATGGTTTAAAAAATTTCGTTAACGTTTCGTTAACAGTTTTGGTAAGTTTCATGTATTTCTTGTCGTCCCCATATCCCCTGGTTCCCACTTTAACCACCACAACACTTTAAACACACGAGCACCGAGGTTTACTTGCCTCGCACTTTTACTTTTTACCAGTGAGCATCACAAGGGCACCAGCCAACCTTATTTCGTCCTATAATACTTATGTCGTGAAACGAAATTGTGTTTTTTGACTAACGACTGCGGGAAAATCGATCACATAATGTTTTTTCTATTAGCTCTCACTTACTATACGTTGAAATTTCGCTGAGGTGGCAAATGGTGAGTTTTAGGCATATGATTTTAAGGGTTCTGCGTGTGTCATTTGCGACTACTTTCCTAATTGGCTAGTAAGTTGAGTGCGTCTTTGCACACACGCTGCCTGCTCGAACAGACCTGCTCGTAACTACCTGGTGGGTATTGGTAATCGTCGTATCCGGACTGTCACCCGGGAGGTTTTCGATGATGACGTCGCCGGACTCCAGCGGCGCCATGCACAGTATCGCCCAGAAGAAAGTCTTGAGCGTCGAGCCGAAATTGACGAACGACGTCACCTGCTGCGTCTTGATCTGGTTCTCGTCGATCTGCACCATCCCGTCGTAGTACTGGTACAACCTGCACATCCCCGCCGAGAAGGAGATGATCACAATCACGAACACCATTACGTACTTAGCGAGGTCGGCGCACATCTTCCCGAGCGCGATCTGGAGCGGCCCCATGTAATAATTCAGCCTGCAGAAGAACATGAGGCGGAAGAATGACATGATCGTCGCGACGGCGAAGCAACCCTCGGCTATCAGCAGCGGGTCCAGGTAATGCCAGTACTTGCGGTCCAGGTCGACTTGGTCGTTCTTGACCGCGTCGAAGTACGACGCCATCCAGAAGAAGAACGTCAGGATGAAGAACGCGTTCGAGACGACGTTGTGCCAGTTCCACAGGTATCTGAAGTACCTGTTCGGGCCCACGATGACCACCATCCGTATGATGTTCCAGACGTTCCCGGCGACGAACACGACGATCACAGGTTCCAACCCGGAATCGGGCGGCCGCCTCTTCTGGTTCGTCTTGTCCAAGTTCGACTCCATGAAGATGATCACGAGGAACACCGCGTACGCCGCTATGTGGCTGATCATCTTGTTCAGCGGTATGCTCCAGTGTTTCACCAGCACGTGGTTGGGCAGGGCGAAGCACATCAGGCAGATGAAGGGCAAGGAGACCACCCGGACGATCGGGTAGAGGAACTTCACGATCAGCGGCTTGATCTTGTACTCGTGCCAGTCGCCGCACCAGGCCGCCTCGACGATCTGCTGGGTGTTCGGGTGCGCGACGAAGGCCTTCTGCTTGCACTCCAAGGCGAGCACGAGCCTCGGGAAGACGAAGGAGCTGGGGTAGTGCGTGCCGGCGCTCTGCGACAGGATCAGCTCGGTCTCGTTGGTGCTGCGGCAGCACGCGAGCAGGTCCACGGCGAAGTTGCTGATCTCGCTCGCTATCTGCGTGTACGCGACCCGGAACTCCGGCACCAGGTACGAGCACTCCCGCATCTCCTGCGCCAGCTGGAAGGCGGCGAGGATCGGATCGTGCGTCGAGTAGCACACGTACGCCGGGTTCGACACGGCCCTGTACAGGTTCAGCCTGAGGCTCTCCGCGTGCAGCAGGTCGTCGTGCTCCAGCCTCAACCTGCAGTCGGCGCACCTGCAGGTCGGGTGGTGCGGCTTGCTCATCGAGTGTCCGCGCTCGACCAGCAGCTTGATGACCTCGTAGTGGCCGCACTGGGCGGCGAGGATCAGCGGCGTCACGTAGTCCGGGAAGTCGGAGCTGTGCGTCACGCCGACGAACTCCAGGCTCGGCGCGACCATGCTGAGCTTCTCGAGCAGCATGCGCAGGATGCCGATCTGGTTGTCTTTGACCGCGTGCAGCACGCAGTCGCCGATGTCGATGCCGGGCTGCGAGAGGAGGAACTCGACCATGGGCTCGGAGTGCGACTGGACGGCGACGAGGAGCGCCGTCACGCCTTGGTAGTTCGTGGAGTTGATGTTGATGTTCGGGTGGGCCTCGAGGTACTCTTTGACCGTGATCACGTCTCCTGCGAGCATAATCTCTCATAGCAACGTAGAAATAGCATGATGTATAAAATTGTGGTACCTCCAGGTGTCGCTCATTACTGATCACGTTATTAAGGGCTCATTAGGAAATTCGATTTATAATCCACTTATGGAAAACCGCCTCTTCGACGGTGCCACATCGTTTCAACCGAAAATTATGTTATTTACTTCCAAACTAGTTATTCCAAGTACTTCCTAAATGGAAAATCGAATTTCTCCCCTTGCCTAAAGCCTCTTTGCCATTCTCTGCCGCGCTTACCCGACGAGACGAGTTCGAAGAACTTCTTCTCGACGTCCTGCAGCTGAGGCAGCAGTATGCTCGGCCTCGGCACGAGGATGTCCGCCTCCTCCGAGAGGTTCCTGTAGGGGTGGGCCCCGCGTCCCCCTGGGGCATGGTGGTGCCCTTCCATCGATCACACACGACACTGACACTGACATCTTGTTTACAGGATGTCAAAGGAGGAGTACAAGTGAGGAAATAAGGATTGTTCATCCCTGCCCCCCTATTTTTCGATCCGAACACCTGTTTCTGTGCCATTCTTTACGAGCAGTAGCAAATTACCGCGTGAAATATCGCATAAAAATAATTGTTCCGTCTAGATTTTCTATCAGAAATAATTATCTAAACGACCAGCTGCTCGCCTGGGCCACACTCGATCCGACCGAGAGAGGAAAAAACGCTATAAAACTAATAGACGTTTCAATCGGAGCCCGCGGTGTCCGTTCAGGTTTTATTCAGTACCGTTTTTGTGAAATTTATTGGAATCCTTCATCGAGTGAATAAAGGCTGTCCGGGTATCAGTGTTCTAATAAATTCCGTTCTGATTAATGTTAACTCTTGTTTATTGCCAATTTTAACGATCTTTCGCCGAGGAAACATTTTTCAAAGAAATAGAACGAAAGTTACGATGGAAATATTCCAGCCACTCGTATTGGGATACTCGACGGTTGCGCAAGGGAAACGAATAGATTAAAACGCGAGAAAAATCCATACCTGATCACAAACGATGTAAAAGTCACCTGCATATCTTGTGCTAAAAACCGTTTCCACCTTATCTAAAAATTACCAAAGAAGCACTACGGCTCCTCCTACTTATTTCCATCAGACTACCTAACGACCGACATTTGCATAAGGATCACAAAAAAATTCGCGTCCACTCAAGCAAGACCGTTAAAAAGTCATAATTCACGGATTTTACGAGTCCTCGGAATTAAGTGAAGGTCGGTTTTAATGAAAATTATAATTAAACTATACGCTCCGAACTGCCGTTTATATTACAATTATACCGATCGGAGGAGATAAATTATAACGAGGGGAACGATAAGTGCGCTTTTGCGCCTAACGGAATTATTATTACAGATGAGAATTAATTAAATCGATTTGATCACCGTTTTGAGTTAGTTAAATTGTAGCAAAAATTAGTTGAATTGGTGTCAAAGGTTAACTAGAATCCGCCCAAAATCCAGTGGAAGTTGCACAAAGTAACTCAAAGGAGAATTCCTTAAAGTACGATTGATAAGCTTAGAAGTTCTTGAGCTTGTGGTGCTTGGGGCGAAGTCTTTGCTCAATTGTATTCTAGTAGGTTGAACATGGTTGTTTTCGCAGTGTACATTGCTGTAAAGGATCTAAAAATCGAAGGAGCAAATCTGCTTAGGTGTTTAGGGGTTTTAGGGTCAACAGTACCTACCCTAATAAAGACTGGAATTATTAATCAGAAATACAGCTATGAAAGTTCACCAAAAAATAGTGGCAACCCCATCATATCTGCGCGTCCACCATAATATAATAGAGGAGTTACCCCTTAGGTAACCACCCACACGGGAGAATTCGCCAAAATCGGTTAGTAATTGAAGAATTTGTTAAGACCACCATGAGTTAAGTCAAGTCATTAGGATTTTTGAGGACGATCAAAACCAAATGGCCCTTAACTTAAGTCCAATGTAAATCACCAAAAACTAATTTAATTCTTCATGCACTAAGGTCAGTGTTCCAAAATTGATCAAATGTATCAAATCACTTAAATAATCACTAGAAAAATTAGTGATTGGAAGAACTAGACGTTAGTCAACAGGATTTAGTGGAAACCGTATTACCTAAAGATCCAAGGAAATCACCAGCATTATCAATCAGCAAAGTTCATAGGGGAAAAGGTGATTACGACTGCGACACGAGTTCTGAACCGGCACTCACAAAATGTATCTAATATATAACGTCTCGTCCTGCAACTCGAGTAGTTGTTAGTAATTCTTCCCTTGTAAGTATTATTTTCTTTGTATCTTATGCATATTTCGAGAGTTTCGGTTTTTAGTCCTTGTCGTAGTTGCAAACACCTTTTCCTTCATGAATTTTCTTGATATTTCACTTCATGCTTAAAGGAGAGAACTTTAAATATAAATATAATAATGTGCTAAGAAGTACTTGAGGAAAACTGAAAATTCTTAGGAATAAACTTATCTCGAGCCACGAATACTATTAACAATGCTCCTGTGTGGTCAAATTTCGATTTCCTGTCACCAAATCATTTCCTTCGCATGTCCCATCGCCCGTTGAACAATGCGTAATGGTAGTTAGGATTCCTTACGGTTACTCATGCCGACGTAACGATACCATAAATCAATCGGTCGCCTCGCCATTACGACCGTCCTCTGCAACTGGATTTTTTCAAATTTTCCCGAAGACAGCGTCGTAATCCTGGTAATTGGGCCTAACCCGATCTCCTTCCCGTCCGTTTAACGAATCCGAGTTACGCAACACGCCGCCAATGAAGGTTCGATGCTATCGACTCGCGTATAGGAAGTGTATGCGATTTACATACGCACGTGACGTCTGAGAATGAAATAATATCACGGCCGAAGACGAAAACGTACAATAACATTAATCAAAGGTCTTTATGGAGTCTAAATATCCTCATTACGGAGAAACGGGCGAAGTTTAGCGCAGTACACTTAATATTTGAAGACAGTGGAGATAGACAGGTGTAGCGATGGTGATGAACTGCTGAATACCTGAAATAATGTCAGCATAAATTCAAATCTGATAGCATCACGAGCTTTGGAATGTACTAGTGTTATTCAAGCCTGGAAGTTATCGCGTCGATCTCGAATTACCTGCCGAATTTTCATGGCTCTTATGATATGTAATTCCAGCCTCGAAAACACACATTTCTTCCCTTTCAGACGGCCATTTGAATTTTCATCCGCTCCCCGGAAAAGCCCGTACGTCCTCCCGGACTAGCCCGAACCTAACGACTTTTACAACGTCCGAGTCTTTTTCCATGGGAGGACAGAACGTTCCGAGGGAAGCTGGAAATTGTTTCCTCGGGAATTTCCCGACGTCAGGAACGTCCGGACTCCTTTTGTACGCGCGAGAAACGACGACACTAAAAAGTTTTTACGTGCGCCGAATCGACAGGCGATTAGATTTTAAATCGACACGGTTGAGTGATGGGCTATAAAAAAAATTGGAATCGTGTTTATCAAGCTAATTGACTGTTTGAATATACTAATTTTAGATGCTTAGTAGTGTAATTAAGGAGCGAAATTGGCCAATAACACTGAATACTAAGCCACAAAGGAAACGTTTAGGGCTCAAAACTGACTTATATAAATACATTTATGTTTATTGTTTATGCCACAAGAGAATAGCAATATAATAGTTACGTCCCAAAGTAAAAACACAATTATAACTGCTCATGCGCATTTGGGGTACTTCGAGAGATAGATTTTTGCTCCTTGCTCTCCACATGAAAACTATCTACATTTTATACGATAGGCCCTCTGGAGGGTTCGTTTAAAAGGTGATCAAATCACCTTAACCCGCAATAAATGTACACGTGGGGCTCGGGGCCAAGCCTGCCTCACTGTCGCAGTAGGCTGACGTAGAAGCTTCTAAGAGACTAGAGGAAGGCTTTTGTAGAGGCTAGAGGCTAGAGGAGACTTCTAAGAGGTGGCCTGAAATCCTCACTGGATAGCTTCTCTGTCCAGGAAAAGAAAATTTTCACTGCGTCGTCGTTTTTCCCTTTCTCTCTCGTTGACGAGAGGTATTTCTGAAGAGATTCCACAGCACGACAGCTTAGGTATAACAACATTTCTATTATAGTCTGAATTCTATATGGGTAGTAAATGGTCGATTCAAAATGGATGTAACAAAGTATGACTGTACGTTTAAGGGAAACGTCGTATATTACAGCTTTTATCAAAAATCGCTCGATGGAGGCGATAAAATTTGAATCGTAAGTGTTCAGTAGGTATTATACAAGTTCGTAAAGTGTGTTCCCGTGTCGAAAACAAACTTATAAATTTACATAAGTATCCACTATACCTACACATCTTTGAATCCGATTGTCGTTATTGTTATAAGTACTTTATAGAGCAGGGAATGAGAGAGAGAGAGAGAGAGAGAAAGATAGAAATCAATTTGCATGGTTTCCGTTGTGTCGGTTTTCGAGATTTTTATTTCCAAGGAAAAGAGTCGTTATCTCGCAAACTAGTCGAAAAGGGACTGCGGGATATTTATTTTAAATTTTTGCGTACGGCATAGAAAGTTGCCTAATGCAAAGATCATAAAGGAAGTTTCAGTCAACTAACGTTAAAGTGAATATAAATGTCCAGAAAGAACTAACCCTGCCTTAGAAAAATAATGAAAGTTTCATGCATAATACTAACGAATTGTGGAGGTTATACTTATATTTTCTCCTACTGAATAGGTAAAGCATTCCTGAAGGAATGGGTGAAGTTACATTATACCTGAAAATCAAGAGTGTATTTCACAAAATAAAAGAGGAACTGAGGGCACTATTCAATTCGTCCCATTATTCTTCAGTACACCAAGGTAATGAATCCTCTAATCATAGCATACTTAAATAGAAAAGTGAAGTATTCCTGAGGGAACTCCACTTCAATATGCTTTCAATAAACTACCAATAGAACCTGGTGAATCAAATGTAATCATCAAATTTTGTTTCAATTCATCAACTCCCTCAACATAACCGACCAAACGTTCACCCCGCGTTAAAATTTAAGCCTCCAGTTACATTCAAACAAGACCTGGTTAAATTTTCTCTCGATTTATCAGTTGCGCGCGTTATCCGAATTCCCCCATTAATATTTATCAAGTCGGGGATCTGGAGATCTCGCTACAATGCGATAACCCCCCTTTTCAACTAAAATACTCAAAGGATTACGGCCCTATTTGTATATACACGTTGTACACATATATCGAGGCGGTAACACGACGACACAATCGAGCGTCTCTCCGGTTCGCCCCCGTACTGACGTAGAAATGAAGGAGAATTACAGGAGTTCCACTTACGATGATTATGACTGCAAATTAGACATCTAAGTAGGATTAGTCTCGAGCTTTTACAAGTTTAGTAATTGATGGAGCAACATGAGTAAAATCTGTTTAAATCAATGTCTGCCTACTTTTATATTGGAACTGTAAATGGCATCTTTAATGCGCTCCAGAAAAGTCCACAAAATTTAAGCACGTTTCCCATCTATTAATCAGACAGTAAAGGCACATTAGGTAAACAGTCTTTAATACACCTGTATTCTAAGATGGGTTCTTGTCTGTTTGCTACAAGAGTATTTCCAATTGGAAATTTTAGTAAAGTTCTTAGAGAAGTTCGATAAGCTTCAACTGTTGTTGAGAAGGAGTTTCATCACTGACCGCCTATGTATAGAGAACTTATTTTACAAATATCTCGAAACTTTGTGCGTTATACCAATGTATAAATATTTTCTAATAAATAAAAAAATTCTCGCCCCACCCTCTGCATCAGAAACCGTCAAATCCAAAACGAGAAATAAAAACTAAGAAGAAATTGCAAAAAATAATATTTTCGGCATCATGAAAATCAGATTGTTCCCTTCTTCGCAACTCTGCTAAAACGAAGTTTCCTGTAAAACAACAAAGGACTTAGCGTCGAAATTTCAATGCAAGTAGATTGGCGAAAGAATGAAATATCGTCTCATAAGTTCCTTTTGTCCTAAATTGATATTTCGAGTCTACCCGCGAGCCTAAAATTGTTTGAAAATAATTGAAAAATGATGTTAGGGGTGGACTGAAGCGAACACGAACCAGGAACGGACAGAAGTTCTTTTTTACACTGTATGCCTGTCGATGTATCATTTGTGTTAGATAATTAATGAATGACCGACGCGAAAATGACACAATTGGAGTAGTGACAGAAATAATTTCGACCTACTTTGTTAATAACCTTTTTTAATATAAGTCTAACTAGGCGCGTAACTATTTACGGATAAAAATAATTTTCTCAAATACTGTTACTTGCGGTAATGAACGTTTTAAGCTCGTGTAGTCGCCATGAGAGGTCAACGGATAATGAGCATTATTTATTATTATCGACAACGTATCGATTTTGCGCCAACCTCTCTGATATCCTGCGTTATCCTTGAAGGACTCGTCCGTATCTTTTCGATGAAATTACTATCGAACCGGACTCCCCATTATCCCATTTATTTCTTACGTCAGGAGTTTCCTATTGCCCTATTCTTTGATGATTCCTAATTATGGTTTCCAGGCAATGTTTCTTCCTTTAGGAATTTTTCCTCCTACCCTCGTTACCTTCCGACTAGGATTCAGGTTACTTTATCTCCGGGATACAGTACGAGCTTCAGATTTCTTTATGAAATATCTGTTCGATTTTCGTAATTAGGTAGAATGAGTCTTACTTATAGTGTGTATTGTAAAGCCGATTGCCTTTCCCATGAATGAGGAAAAAATAAGTAAGAACCGCCAACGTTTCAACATAAACCTCGCAGGTACCTACGTTAGCGCAACTATTGCGCTGACTATCAATTAGCCAATTAACTCTTTCTAACCTCATGTTTCTCTTAGATCGTGTCCGCTGTAATTGCACCTACCTTATCACAATTATCCCATTACATTAACTAGAAGCAGTAAATTATAGTTATGTTCAATTTAATTTATTGTCTTGTCCGTCGGTATTACTGTTATTATAAATAATCGCAGTGTGTTTTTTGCGCGAAAGAAAACGAAGCTATTCATATTTATTTTATTGTTCGGTACGCGCGTAATGAGGGTTCGCGTGGGCGACCCTTAGAGAATATCGAACGAGAGGGAAATTTAGAAAAATCGAGGGAAATCGCGCTAAACTAGTCTGGGGTCCGGGTGTGAAGTAATTATTATTTTTACTCGATTTTCAGGTATGGCTGTAATCATGCTATCAATTTAATTTACAGCTAGTGCGTGCACGTGATGTGTAATTATTTTGTCTCATTCATTTCTTTTGGCAACATTTTTCTTCACTGGTGGTTAACTAGTGACTCGATAGAGGTGTTTTTGGAAGGTGATTTTACCTCGTCTCATTTTAGAAATTTTCCAGTTTTCCCTCCTAGTCGGGCCTAATGGCCTTTCCTTGCATTAACGTGATTAATTTCGTACGGGAGACAAATCGGAGCTCATCGCCGTAGGTCAGTTAACGATTCCATGCGTAACGTGCGTGCGTCATACCGTGTCGTTTTTCCGCCGCCACCGACGATATGAATGATGAGGAGTAGTAGTGGAAACGTCGATTTGTCAACGGGTCTTCGTCTCCCTGATTAAACGTTTACATCTTTTTACGTTGGAGTTTTTAATCCCGCGGGGGATTTACCGACTCGATGAGCGATGGCGCGAAAAATTCACGCGCACGTACGTCGCCGAGGGATCTTTCGGCGGGACGGGTAGAAAATTTGTAATCCCATCGCTTTCCGTTTTATTTTTAATGATCCGGTCAACCGCCTCTTCGAGAGCGCGTCGCGGGCTGTAATTAGCATTTCGGTTCGAATTACGCGACACCGTCACAAATCACTTATGATAGTTCCATTACTCGCATTAGCTTCATTAGGCGCAAGGGGGAGTTCAGATTCTGAAGCGGATTTCGTATCACGAGAGTCTCAGCTACTAGAAGTCGATTGTAGGAGTCCCGACTAATGAGAGTCTCAGCTAATGGAAATCGATTCTAAGAGTCCCGACTAGTGAGAGTCTCAGCTAGTGGAAGTCGATTGTGAGAGTCCCGACTAGGCAGAGTCTCAGCTAATAGAAGTCGTTTGTAAGAGTCCCGACTAGTGAGAGTCTCAGCTAGTGGAAATCGATTGTAAGAGTCCCGACCAGTGAGAATCTCAGCTAGTGGAAGTCAGTTCTAAGAGTCCCGACCAGTGAGAGTCTCAGCTAATGGAAATCGATTGTGAGAGTCCCGACTAGAGAGAGTCTCAGCTAGTGGAAACCGATTGTGAGAGTCCTGACCAGTGAGAGTCTTAGTTAGTGGAAGTCGATTATGAGAGTCCCGACCAGTGAGAGTTCTGGCTGAAACTTAAGCTAGCCGGGCAGGATCAGTATCACCGAGAATCGATCGTAATGAGGCTTAAGAGAAATTTTGAGGAATTTTCCGATTTGTCGACCAAAATTTCAAACAATTTCGATTAAGAAATGGGAACATTTTGATCCTCCTACATCCTATCCTAGTGACCATGACGTCAATACGTGCACCATTTACATCACAAAAATTTATCATCGTGTCCGTCTCGCGTCAGAAGCGTCACCGTTTTGGGATGAAAAATGGGTCCGTGTCGAGAAACGGGCTGGGACTTAAACAGTCGACAGTTCGAGAAATAAACGGTACGGTATTTCCGAAAACATAAAAATAGCCGCACGGAATGCGAGCGGAATCTGCCAAAAAGGAACGTAAATAGGGGACGACATGCGGAAGATTAAAATAAACTGACCGAAATGGGAAAAAAGGGGAATGGGAGCTGCTTTTAATCACTGTTCGACGTCCAACTCGAGGCGCACGCGAAAATAAAGGGGTGTCTTGTGGAAATTATGGTGAGATTTTTCAAAGGTTCACGAGCCTAAATTTACACTGAATTGGCTTGACAGTCATAGGCTCTTGAAAAGAATCATGACAGGTTGCACCAACAATGATTTTGATCACAAAAATCAAAGGAAAATCCAGTGAGCTTTAGGCTAGTTATGTCACAACTCAAATCACAAAGAAACCAAAATGAAGCTTCATTCTTTGACGACTCACTCCCAATATACGGTACCCTACCAGAAAAAAGTCAATTCCCCTGGAGGCCTAATGAGTCAAATCAGATCCGACGGAATCGTCCCTAAGGCGACTCAGGAATAAGCTATAACCATAACCTCCTAATTAGCCGTAAAAACGTTTAATTGGGAAGTCTCGTATTCGTACGATCATCGTTTATTCAAATCGACGGCGAGCACCGTTGCCTCCGACTTATGAATATTTTATCAGGCGACATAATAAAAGTGAAATGTGACGAGCATACGTGTACGTGTGGCACATACATACACACGTATGTACGTTTCGTCGGCGACGCGACAGGTAGTTTGCACCTTCGTAGGGTGTTCAACAGGTGGCGAAAAAGATACACCCCCATGAGTTACTACTTTCAATGAACACACGCCATCTTATGTACGGAGGAACTTCTTGGATTAGTTTGGTCAGTAGACTGGATGGAAGAACAGTAAGAGAACTAACAGAAGCAAAATTCATTGAAGAGGAAGAACGTAATGAATTAGAGGCTGTAGGTAATCATATTGTAATGTTAAACTGGCAATAGAAAGTGTTATAAAGGTTTCACTGATGTTTCAAAATTTCATAACTTCCTTAATACAGCTTTGATTTTGATGAAACTCGTTAGGAAGGTTCATGTGAGTTTCCTAAGGAACTTCAGTGAGTTTCAACTGCTTTCGTAAAGGAACTTCGAAATTACGACCAATCAGTTGAAACTGTAATTTCTCTTTTGAACCTTGAATTTTCATAAGATCGTAATTTCCTTAATACAGCTTTGATTTTGGTGAAACTCGCTATAGAGGTTTGTGCGAGTTTCCTAAGGAACTTCAGCAAGTTTCAATTCTTTTCCTAAAGAAGTTTCAAAGGTACGCTCTTTCGACTGTAACTTTAAATCTCCATTAAAACTGTGATGTTTCAAAAATTCATAATTTCCTCAGTACAATTTTGATTTTGATGAAACTCGTTAGGAAGCTTTATGTGAGTTTCCTAAAGAACTTCAGTGAGTTTTAACTCCGTTCGTAAAGGAACTTCGAAATTACGACCAATCAGTTGAAACTGTAATTTCTCTTTTGAACCTTGAATTTTCATAAGATCGTAATTTCCTTAATACAGCTTTGATTTTGGTGAAACTCGCTATAGAGGTTTGTGCGAGTTTCCTAAAAAACTTCAACAAGTTTCAATTCTTTTCCTAAAGAAGTTTCGAAGGTACGCTCTTTTTCAACTGAAACTTTCATTCTTCTTTAAAACTGTGATGTTTCAAAAATTCATAACTTCCTTAATACAGCTTTGATTTTGATGAAACTCGTTAGGAAGGTTCATGTGAGTTTCCTAAGGAACTTCAGTGAGTTTCAACTGCTTTCGTAAAGAAGTTTCGAAGTTACTTACTTATAAAAATGTTCTTTTCTCCTCGCTTTTTTGAGATCTTCTAAACCTTAAAATCGATGTTAGAGGTGACGGAGATTAAACTAGTGGATTTTGATTTAAGGTGAGAAACGTCGCTAAACTTTCCCCATTTTAAATACAGCAGGATAGTGTTTTTCTCGCAAGAAAACTACGTCTGGCCTTATAAACGCGCGCTTATTTTTCGATATCCCAGCAATCCTACGCTCGCGACTCGGAACTGCTCGAAACGTCCAAATGCGGTTTCCTCGGAGTAAAAAACAACTCCGGGACGCTCGCAAGCGAGAACCGTCCCGGGGCATTCCTGCATATCACGAACACACATTTTACCATCTTCACGCAGAAAGAATGAACAATTATTATGGCGAGTTGAGCACTTTATAACGTCAATGGTAAAAAATCTTGTCAGCGTCCGATACGATTTGATAAAAACTTCGCGGAAAAAGCCGCATTACCCACCGTCGGCCGAACATGGAAAAACTGCTCCACGATCCGATGCGCGGACGCGCGCCTTACGACCGAAACAGAGGAAAAAATGAGCGAAACGTTCTTAATTAATTACGATCTATACGTATGCGCGCATCTATCGCACGTATTTGTACCTTACTAATAACGGGGGCATATAAATTGACAAATTGTAACGCGTGTTCGCGCGGAGTTACACATACTAAGTAATCCCGATCGTTCGTGAGGTGACTATCGATCAAGTTGCCTCAAGATCTCTGCGTTACATTGAGTTTGTTTGGATTTAGAATTTATTATAATTTCAATTTCGAACGATCCTATTGGTAGGAAATGAGGCGGTGATTAATGGACATTAAAAAAACCCATTAATCACCGTACTACGCCCCTCGGAAGTGACGAGGCTTGGAGTGATTAGGATTAGTAAGTAATCCTTTGAAATACAATATTTGTCGAAACTCCCCATGGTGTTTCCTGTAAATGTACTTTACTAGGTAAAAAACACTCAACTCTTTAACTCACAAAATTTGAGAGTTGTGAGATAATTACCTTAACTGCGATTTAATTGAAACTCCACACAGTTAGTTATATAAATGTACTCTAGGAGTTCAGAAAGTTTCAGCTCTCTAACTAAAGGAGTTTAGAAGTTGTGGATGATTACACGACAGCTTGACTCATCCAAGACATTTTTTCACACTCGCAGATTTCGAAAATCCTTTGAAACGAAATTACAGCTTCGAATTTGTTGAAACTCCCCTTGATGCTTCTTGTAAATGTACTTTATTAGTTAAAAAGCACTCAAGTCTGTAACTCACAAATTTTGAGAGTTGTGGCGCATTCTATTGCGACCTATTGCAATATTCACCAATTACTCGTATCCAATTATCCATAAAATAATTACCTTAACTGCGATTTAATTGAAACTCCGCACAATTAGTTATACAAATGTACTATAGGAGTTCAGAAAATTTCAGCTCTCTAACTAAAGTAGTTTCAAAGTTGTGACTAATTTTGCGGCAACATGACGCGCTTCCTAAAATTCCTTAAAATTATATCACCACCCCGATTGTATTGAAACTCCTCAAGATATTTCATATAATTGTACTCCAAGAGTTCTATAAGTAGGTAAAATTTTCCTTTCTCGTTTGTACACTGCAAGTAGTAACCTGCGATCTGTTATGTTCTGTCTCCGGAGTTTCGTTATCGTAAACGAAGGCCTTTTCCCTCGGTTTTAAAGTCTCTGTAAACGTTCCGGGCGTACGTCTCCATTAAACCGTACATGTGCATGCATAATTTCCTACGAGCTTCACGTGACAAGCTGCAATTTTCATTTCTAATCCAGTTGCAATTATAAAAACGTAAAAACGGACGTTTCCGTGCAGAAAATCGTAATCGACAAGCTCGGCCTGACTCATCGCTAGAATTTGCAATTAGCAGGATTAGCACATAAAGTTAGTTTATGAAAAACCGATGGTAAACAAATTGGATCACGACTTGGTTTCTTATTGCTACTGGCGATTAATCGGCCAAATAAGGGTGTTTTGACCGCAGACGTAATTAATGTGGCGAGATGATCGTAGATTTAAATGTTATTAATTGTGATTAAAAAACAATTAAGGTTTCCACTTGGGGAGCAAAAGGTATTATTTATTGCCGAGGACTTCATGGAGCTCTTTTGTCAATTGATCGGTTAACTTAATTTAAGACGTCTAAGAAACAATGCATGCATCGACAAATCGAGAAATTTTGACACTAAAGTAAGTTTTTTTCGCAATTTATGGTTTCCCTTCAATATCGCTGAGGCTTTTCGTGGATTTATCCGGATATTTCCGGAGGAATTTCCTCTCCTTCCGGAGATAAAGCCGTTTTCCAAGGGATTATGTTCACACGTGTAGTTGATATGGAGGAGTAGCTTCCTCAGCAGATGATAACGTTGGAATCGTTCCTTTTCCGAAACTGTAACAATTTCAAACACTACAATCACTATTAGAAATTACTAATTATTGTTAAGGATCAATTAAGGTATTGTCCTAACTAATTCCTTAATCGAGTGACTTGCTACGTTACTTTATTAAAATTTCTTCAAATGGTGTCGAATTTTTGTCTCAGAAGGGGAATACGTAACTGATTAACTAATTTAACTAAAGAATTTAAGGATTTTGATGTGCAACTCCCTAACTGTTTGATTCTTTTTAGAGATATTCAATTAGATAATTAGTCACATCAACATCTTGAATGCCTCCCAAATAATGTCTAAATAACCTAAATGAATAATTAGTTAATTACATTATAATTTGCACTGACATCTTGTGTCTTAAATAATGTGATAATGGTGAAAGAATGTATTGACGTAAATTCGAGATGGTAACATATAACAATGTATGGTTCAAAAAATATTTTAATATTTTCGTTTGATCGCCAAATATTAATTAAATACTTCACGTGTAATAGCCAAGGGCATAAAAACATCAAATACAATGCCGTTTAAATTAATTACTTTAAAACAGATAAAAATTGATTTATGTTTCGATTCAACGTGATTGTTTATACTTCACTTCAAACATTGTAAAAGTGAATGATAACATTTCGTTTGAAGAGATAATTTTAAATTAACCTGTGATACACAAACTGTATTACGGTGAAGATTTAATTTTAATGAATCATATGGTGTGTTATACAATGCGCTCCAGGATATAAATATCAAGGAAATATTTTTTAAAATTTTTCCCAACGCTTAGAGCCTATTGTATATTTACATTATAAATTTGGCTTAGTAATAAACTCAGCTTTGTTATTTCAGGGACAAACTGTCTTATCCGATCATAACTTAAAATTACTAATATTACTTAACAACTTAACTGTGTCGAGTTAAATAATGACTTACATGTTATTTAACTTTATTAATACTATTTTGATTTCGGTGAAACTCGCCAAGAGAGTTTGTACGTGTTTCCTAAGAAACTTCAGTGAATTTCAACTCCTTTCGTAAAGAAGTTACGAAGTTACGATCACTCAATTGAAACTCTAATTTATCTTTTGAACTTTGACTCTTTCTACATTCGTAATTTCGTTAATATCTCTTTGATTTCGATAAAACTCACTAGGAAGGTTTACACTAGTTTCCTAAGGAACTTCATAGAGTTTCAATTCCTTTCGTAAGTGAGGTTCGCAGTTACGACCTTTCAATTAAAACTCTAATTTTATTTAAAACCGTGACTTTTCAAACATTCATAACTTCCTTAATACAGTTTTGATTTTGGTGAAACTCCCTAGGGAGGTTTATTTGAGTTTCCTAAGAAACTTCAGCGAGTTTCAATTCCTTTCGTAAAGAAGTCAGGAAGTTACGACCTTTTAATTGAAACTCTAATTCTTCTTTAGAACCGTGACGTTTCAAAAAGTCATAATTTCTTTAATACGTATTCGATTTAGGTGAAACTCGCTAGGAACGTTTATGCGAGTTTCCTATGCAACTTCAGCGAGTTTCAACTACTTTCGTAAAGAAGTTTCGAAATTACTCCCACTCAATTGAAACTCTAATTTCTCTTTTGAATCTTGAATTTTCATAAATTCGTAATTTCCTTAATACAGCTTAGATTATGGTGAAACTCGCTACGAAGGTTTATTCGAGCTTCCTAAGTAACCTCAGTGAGTTTCAGCTCTCTTAGTAAAGAAATTTCTAAGTTACGCTCTTTCAGTGGAAACTCTAATTCTTCTTTAGAACCGTGACATTTCAAACATCCATAATTTTTTTAATACAACTCTGATTTTGGTGAAACTCATTAGGGAGGTTTATGCAAGTTTTCAAAGGGTCTCTAGCGAGTTTCAATTACATTCGTAAAGAAGTTTCGAAGTTACGACCACTCAATTCAAACTATAATTTCTCTTTTGAACCTTGAAATTTCATACATTCGTAATTTCATTGATACATTTTTGATTTCAGTGAAACTCACTATGAAGGTTCATACGAGTTTCCTAAGGAACTTCAGCGAGTTTCAACTCCTTTCGTAAAAAAATGTCGAAGTTACGACCACTTAGTTGAAATTCTAATTTTGTTTTGGAACCTTGAGCAGTTTTACACCCAAAAAAATGAAACGTCGTACTACAGGTAAGAATTTTACAAAGATTCATGCCTTATAAATGCCTTAAGCCCCAAATTTCAAATTTATTTGATTCTCCGCCCCCTCTCCATGTTTTTCGTCTCCCATTGTGTGGATTTTTAAAATGCAAGCGGCGCCTGCATGCAATCATCGCATGCATGTGTACAAATGTTGACATTAAGTCTTCTTTCTTACTGAATATAAATGGCGGGTATCGCGCGAAAATCGTCGTCCGACAATTATGACATCCTTTGGATAATTACGGAGTACCGGTACATCCCAATCGATTATTCGGGAAACGTGCGTCTGGTGTACCTCAAAATAAACATTTCCGATCGGATATACCGTTTTATTCGAAAAACGTGCCGTTGAAATCACAAGGAATCCTTGTAGAAGCCCAAGGAAATTTTCTTCTTCAAAATCCTTACTCATTAGTGTCTAATTAAATGATAGTGAGCAATGAAGCGACAACAAACTTTTAAGTATTGTATTTTTTAATTAACCCTAATTAACTGATATTTGTCGAGAGCATAATTACCTCCTCTTTCGATGAAAAAGTTGTATTAACTCCCCACCCATAAATCTCGACCAATTTTTATTTTCTATTCCGTAATTAGCTCCATAAATCATCGCATTTTAACGAGCCAATCGCGGCATTATCTTTCACGCATTCCCTCTAACAATAATTATAACTTCATCTCGAACACCCCGAGAGATATCGTGTTAAAGCGACCTATCACACATAAAGCCATAACAAACCGAACTCCCGTTAAATAATAGACACCTCAATTAAATCCCCAGACGAGACGTTCATTCACAACTACTAAAACCGAAAGAAAAATAAATTAAACTCCATCATATTAATCGCGAACCGGGGCGTTAGATTCAACGATATCCCCCCCCCCCACGTCCGAAATTAAATCTCCCGTCGGCCGGTTTTTAATTTGCGCCCATCTTCCGCATCCCTCTATTTTTTTCCCCGCGGCAAATTAAATCTCCGGGGGACGAAACCCCCGAAAGGTAAAAAGTCGAGTAGGTGCGGGTAAACGGCGAGAGCGAAAGCGGAGTCGAAAGTTACGGAGTCCGGGGAGCAGCCGTGAAGTTCGTAGCCGGATGGATTTCAATACTGGAGTGCCTTCAGTTTCAATCTGTCAAGGTTCCGACCTACGTTTCTACTACGACTATTACTACGGTTATCAATACTACGAAAGTTTACTACTACACTTAATACTTTCAACACTTTCTCAATTCTGAAGTACTACTAAAGTTCGTAACGCTACGGCTACCGTAGAAACGACTACGATGACTTTTGTTGCTGCCTCCACTAAAGGCACTACTGCTTGTACTTCTGAAGGTACCAATACTTCAGAAACCATGACTACGACCCCTCCAGATAACACTACTACGACTATTTCAGATACTACATTCTTCTACTTGTGCAGATATTCATCTACCGCTGGTGTAAATAGTGCTACGACTCTTGAAACCATTTTACCTACTCTGATACGTTCATTATTACTTCTGCTTTTCGTTTTCATGCCCACAAATACACTCTTATTAAGATGAATCGTTTACCTGTCTCCCATACCCTAACTAACCGCATTGTTTCGTGGCGCAAAAGTGCTAAAAGACCCATAAAATTCTAATTTACGATATCGACGCAGGTGAGACGAGATTAACGGCGTCAGAAATCAATATTTAATAACAACATAACTCTCGCCGCTTGACGGCGGAGGTTGCATTAGGCGAAATGTCTTCGGGAGTGATTTATCCTATATTTTTGACACGACGATTTTAAGCAATAGTCCTGCTAATTTCGGTGTTTCATTCAGATTCTCCCCTATAAATCTTAGGCGATTACGACGGCCGCACAATAAACGTGAACGCGCCGAAATTTGCGCAACATTTGGACGAAAAGGAATAATTATCACTGCGGCCTCGTATGAATTTCACCGGGGTTTACTACAATTGGATCGTAATGGAAAATGCGCAATGCGCAGCGACGCATCTTCGATTCCACAACTCCAGCACTGCGCACGCCTGTTGTGGTTATCCCTGGTGACACCTGAAAATAACACTATTCAACAATGCTTGTATACAGGGCATAAGGAACTGCAATGATGCCACAATATGCGCGCGCATTTGAAATTTCATCTATTGTATAAGTATCTACTAAGTATTAATCTATGCTAAAGTATGTGGTCATTATTAATCCTTAGTGCTCATTATTTTATTTACTTGTTGAGGAAGGAAACGTTGCAACAACTGACGCTGTAAGGGCGTAATGCGCAGCGACGCATCTTCGACCCTACAACCCCTGCACTGCGCACCCCTGTTGTGGTTAACCCTGCTGGCACCTGAAAATAACAGTATTCAATAATGCTTATATACAGGTCATAAGGAACTGCAATGATGCCACAATATGCGCGCGCATTTGAAATTTCATCTGTTGTATAAGTATCTACTAAGTACTAATCTATCGTAAAGTACGAAGTTATTAATCCTTAGTGCTCATCATTGAGACAGGCAAGTTTGTAACAACAAACGTTGTAAGGGCTGCAACATTCCCTTAAGCGTTGTAGGAGGAATAAGATTAGCTAACTTATCCCTGGGACCAAGCGATCCTCTCTTTTGTGGCATATCAAACGAGGAATCCTTTTTATAAGGTGTTGTAATGGAATATTGTCCAATGAGGACCTGGGAACTTACGGTCGGGAAGTATCGATGAATCTGCGGGAAGAGGGCCGCCGATAAGGGCATTATCTGTTCCGACGAGCGGTGACGGTGGGTTTTTGCGCGACCGGCCCTTGAGGGAGGATTTTTAAGACTATTTTTAGAACATCGCTGGAATAACGAGGGATTAGGAGAGATATTTCATCCAGGAACGGTCTTCAAAGGAGGAATTCGCCCTAGGCGAGCGAAGTGTTATTTTCTGTAGTTTCTGGTCTGATTTTTTTCCGATTTTTTTCCGAATTTCCTTTAAATTTCCTCATCGAATCCACAACAAAAAATTGATCGAATTGTAATAATTTATTGTACTAAAAAATTTAATTTCTGTTTCAGCAGCGGATTACACAGGGCGCCTCGAAAGGTGCAAAGATGGGTGGACGTACAGGGTTGGATTCTATCGATGATTACCTGCCAGGCCGGCACTGTTCTAATGGTTGGTAAGTTTTGGCAATTTACGCTTTAGTAAGCGACGTTTGTACCTGTATCTCCATTTTTAATCGCACACTCTGTATGCGTGTACGTAGGACGTTTGCTACGTGTAAAAGCGCCGAATTTAATTTTTTTAAAAAGGTTACAAGTAGAGATTTGTATGGGAAACGACGTACGTTCGTCCACCACTCCTCCCTCCCCCCGACCGACTCGATAACCGCGTAAACCGCGCCTAGAAGAAGGAATGAAATTTTTGTAACAATTTTCGTGGACGCGTCCCCTTATCCCAGCGGATCCCGCGGCTCTTTTGTTCGAGTAATTTTAGCGCGTCCAAGTATCTAATTTCATATCAGCGTGTAATGGGATAAGGAAGAGGAGAAGAAGAGCCTCGTCCTGGATATCAAACCCGGATCGGGGGCGTTTGTGTGTGTGCATGTGAGTACGTGTGTGTGAAGTGGTCTTCGTTTTTCGAAGCGCGCCGCGAGTTTCAGTCG
Source organism: Cryptocephalus primarius (assembly GCA_963576515.1). Taxonomy (NCBI): domain Eukaryota; kingdom Metazoa; phylum Arthropoda; class Insecta; order Coleoptera; family Chrysomelidae; genus Cryptocephalus; species Cryptocephalus primarius. The sequence goes on along the minus strand of OY754948.1, from coordinate 12,709,878 downwards.
CCGTTCGACCGTCTCGCGGATGTTATATTATCAAAGACGGCAAAAAGGCGCTCTCCACGTACGTTCCGTTGTTAGAAAGTGACGCTGCGTGATAACGAAAAATAATTCTCCTCCGGCTCTTCAGCTGATTCGACATGGTACGGATTACGAAGGTAAAAAGTTTAATAATCGTTTCGACTTAGGGAATTTCAAAAAATGTATTTTACAGAACTTTTTCTGGTGGATTGTAATAAGCTTTTTCGCTGTAAAACCTAATTTAAATTTTGAACAGTCACATTCAAACGTTTTCTAAATTTCGAAATTTTTCCCCTCGTTGCTTGGTAATTTAAAGACAATTTGTTTTAAATTTTTATTTACTACAAGCGAATTACACTTTACAAAATTGCGTTTTCGCCCTAATGTTAATTAGTACACAGTCCTGTTTGGAAATCTCTCTAATTTCATTTCCTTACATTCTTATTGTATCACTTAAGAAACAAAGGAAAAGTCGTGCCACCGTTTCAAAGTTTTGAGCAGATTATATCAGCACTTCTGGAGTTTTGTATGGAATTTAAAGTACAAATATCTCTTTACATTATGGCATAGCTTTTTTAAAATTCAAAATACTTGTCTACCTTGGAAAGTACTTATATTGTATGTTATGTGAGGGAAATATGAGTGTCAAATGAGGGAAATAGTTTTACAGCTTCATTAACAGATTTAAAAATTTAAATTTATCTTTCTTTTTGTACTTAAAGCGCTCAAAATGTTTCTAAATCAAAATTAACTTTCCATTCAGCTATTTTGAGGGAAATTTTCTTAATTAAAAAATTAATTACGAAGGAATGATGGCGTTTTTCGAAACAAAAATTTCAAATTAAATTTGAAATGGTGTTTGAAATTTCTTTTAATTTTACAGGTTTCGATATTATAAGTTGGGGATTAAAGAATGTTTCCAAGTAGACTTAAAATTAATTTCAAGGAATTACAAACTTGGAAATCGTAGATTTGACAATAAAGAAGCTGCAGGAGTTCAAAATTTAAGTTCAAAAAATTCGCACAAGCCATAATTGCTTAAAAATGTAAGCAGAAGTTAAGGGGATTTAAAATTTTTTTATTTGCTTTAGAAATAATATGGAAATGTGCAATAATTTGGAATTTTCTTTAGTACTTACAACATATTGAAAGTTTCAATTCTGAAAGTACAGTGAGAGTTGAGATATTTATGGAGTTTAAGTTTATTTAATTTTACCCAAATATTTAAAAGAAATTTTGGAAACTTTTTCTAATTTTATAGTATCTCATTATAGTAAGTTGGAGCTTAAAGAAAAATTTCGAAATTAAATTTCAAAAATTCACACGAACCGTCCCATTGCTTCAAAGTTGTAACAACTTAGGAGAAGTGAGAAGTTTCGAAACCTTTTTATTTGTTTTGAAATTAACTTCAGTTAAAATGCAAAATAATGGAAGTTTCAATTCTATTAGTTGAGTATTGAAAAATTTTTCCGTGGTGGCGGACGATTATATTTAAGTAACAATCTTTAGATAGTTCAGTTAAAGAATAGTGGCACGTACCATACACAGGGTGATCCCAAAAATCTAACTTACTACTTGTGACTCGAATTTTTTAGTTAATTTGTACGAAGTCGTAGGAAAATAAACCTGGGATCCCAAAAAACCTACTTATAAACGTTCCGCTCTAGTGAAAATAATCCGATCCTTAAACCGCGACCAGTAAATCATCCACGCGCGTACACTTAAAACCTGATAACACAACATTGTACCGCAGCGGTCGGATCAATCGGCGTCGCTATACGTAAACCCCCGTACAAATAAATTAGTCGACTTAGAAATACATGTTTTTACTTTTCCGGGATGGAAAAGTTGTACGAATGGGTTTTAGTTTTATACGCCTCGTCGAAAGGCATAAAGGCGACGTGAATGAAGAGTCGAAAACCTCCACGAAGTTCCGGGGAAGTCGTAAAGTACGGCGGAAAATCGGAGATCCGCCGAGGGAAGCGAAAAAATAGAGAAAGCCGTCGATCATTAGATATGCTAAGTGGAAATCAATTCAATTCTTGGCCACATTTTCGGATCTTAGAAGAATAGTGACCCTCTGGCAGGTCCTTATTGAGAGATGTGGTTATCTTAGACACTTTTCAAATGAATTCAAATTTTTCCGAGCACTTTATGTTGAGTGTAAATCAATCTTGAAGCTGTAGATGCGATGTAAAGCGAAGTTTTTATTAGATGCTTCAGATGAGAGCGTCAGAAGACCTAGTGCGATGGATATAGTGTGAGGGAGGATCAAACCGTTCTCGCTCCTATCTCTAACATTTTTTTGTCAAAATGACGTGGAGCTCAATCCTTTGAAAATTGCCCTTTTTCCTTAATTTGGATTCATTACAGAATTCCCATAAGAAAAGCATTTAAATTTCAAACAATTTTCCAGACATTTTAAGTTTCCCATTACTCGGGCCAAAACGTCAAATAAAATTTCACCCCTATTTCAGACTCTCTTGGAATTCGAGCTTTTAAAATTTTTTTTGGGACTACTAGTGTCCAAAGTTTTAAGCTTAGAAAATTTAGAAGTTTCCAGGTAATCAAATATTAATTTTCCGGGCATATGAACAGGTCCGTATTCGAGATTTTTGAGCCAGGCGAATTTCTCAAAAATTTAAAGAAAATACCGTAAAGTTCAAGGAGGGAGAAGTATGATAATTAAGTGAGTAGTTAAAAGTGTCTGATCTGTAATAAGACGTTATGGACAAAAGAAAGTAAACATATCTTCGATTGTTGCAAAGAAATTTTAACTATTTTCACTGTAGATTCAAAATTAACTGTTTTCGAGCTTTACTTCCTTGAATGGAAAGTTTTTTTATGATTGATTAGTAAATACAAATGATTTGGTTCTCGAATATGACAGATTTTCACATTTTACTCCACAGATACAAAATATATTTTGATATCAAACCAGAGCCCAACAACTGTAACAGCCATTTCCTCCGTCCCGCATTTTATTACGAGAAAACCGAATTAATTATTCAAATCGAGAATATATAGCCCGGGAAAAACTACATAATAACACAAAAAGCAATACAAATGTTTATTTTCGGCCGTAAAATCACCCCTACTTCCCCCCTCCAGGAAATCACTTTTTCTCGTCCGCGTCCATTTCCGTACTTTCTGTTTTAGTTTGTTTTTGTCCTCCAGTTCCGCTCGTGACTACTTTTTTATTGATCACGCTTTTTAACGTTAATAACTTTAACTATTCTCGTAACCCATTTTCTTTTACGGCAAAAATAAACTAAGTGTGCCCATGTGAACAACATACGAGGGTAATAAACGATCTTAATTTCTCAAAACCGGTTAGATTTCATCGAATTTCAAGAGGTTAGGATTCATAGAAGGAATCCTGGCTCGTGTCGACTAATACGGCGCATTCGCCATAACGGAGTATCGTCCTGGTGTTAAATTCGTGTGATTAGCCTATTGGGGATTTCTTCAGTGGAACTCTCCCTTTGGTAACTCATCTTTATGTATGTATTAAATTCGAAAGAAACGAGCTCGCCTTAAACGTTTTTAAATTACAGTCTAGAACATCGTCGGGCTATCAAATTATCCTTTCTCCTGTTCTATCCCGGCCATCGCAAGTTGATACCTCAATTCTTTGTTTCCACCGTAATCATTAGTGCAATCAACGTGGGCGTCATCACTGACTGAGACTCACAAAGACGGCCCACGTCTATTTACCTTTCTTCTCCCAATTTGTTCCAGACAGAATCCTCCTTTTTACCACTTATGATGTTCGATGTCTCGGAAGATCGTTTTCCGACCAATTTGCTTACGATACGCGCTCACTTAAAAAAATTAAACGTTCTGTTCCCAATTTTCTCCGTCTCGGACGCGGGAAAAATCGCCGTGGAAAATTGAACGAATCGGGTTCGAGTCGTTCTCGGGACTTTCCATCTCGCCAGGAGCGGACCGCCGGTCGTTTCCGGGACGCCTCCTGCTTATTTCGTACGAGAAAATGCAGATTCTTGGGAGCTAAAGAGCTAAAGGGAGGTTAGTTACGTTTTCCAAACAATTTTCACCATTGAATTTTGGATTCTTCGACAGCAATCGAAAGGGAAAGAATCGATGTTTCCAGGAGTGCAGGAATTTTCTTCGTGGGTTACATACTTCTCAAGTTATTAACTATTAAAGTTTTCTTCTTGAAAAATCTCGATTTCTTGGAAACCTTCGTCTGAAAATAAAAATTGCTTTGCATTAAATTTTCTCAACGGCTAAACACTTCCGCCAATAAGGAGAGAGTACCTATCCTACAATATCCTATGGCACATATAAAATCATTTAATTAGGGCCGCATAAAACTTGACGGCCCTTACCCTATAGAGGCAATATATTACTATGTATCGAACATACCACCAGGCTCAGAATTTTACCGTTACTTTCCTTGTGAAAACCTCACGTAGTGCTTTATTTGTGGGGCTACGGTATCATTTATTTTTCAGTGCGTCCAAAATATTGTTTATAATGACCCCTCGTTCGTTTATGCAAATTTGACAAGAAGTTCCTTACCAATATAAAGAGAAATGTTCTCGAATTCTCCCCTAGCGTTAAACGTATGATTGATTGTAGCATTTATTTCAGCTTGACGTAACCAAAAGCGTTCTATCGACCTTATTATCGATATCATTTTCTCATAAGTTCTTTCGAATTGTAATTGATGTGACCTTTTCTCCCCGTACTTTGACCCTTGCAAACTCTCTCGCGACGTTTGATTCGATTCGAAGTTTCGCGAGTAATTGTCCCCGCTTTTCCGCCGGTAGAGCCGCTAACTACTCGATTTCCAGGGAAATGATTTTCAATCCGAAACTTCTAAAATTTCCATTAATATCTCTATGGAGGTACATAAACGATACGGCGCCGTTTCAATTTCTCCCTACGATAAAAACCGCTCATATTAAACCCGTTTTTGCGGGCCCCCTTTCGATATTGGAACTCTCACTTTTGTCGAGTTATTTTTTCCGATTTCCTCCTGCTCGAGTTTTTCTTTTCTTTTCTTTCTCTACCGTTTGCCGGGACTTAAATTGGATATGAGATTTATTACGTCAAACGGTCGTCATCGGCTCCCGTGGATTTCTTTCTTCGGTCCCGCAAACGTTCTTAAGAGACTGTGTGGCCGGTGCGATCCGAGGATCCCTAATAAATCCTCGACGGGATATTCGCTAAATAACTGTTATTTTTTTGCTCCCTCCTATACACACGCACACGCACCCGAGCCGAGAAGCCGCCGCACAACCCATTCGGGATAACAGGAGCGAGGGGGATATTTGTCGAGATTCTCTGGATATCTTCAAATATTGCTTCGTGTAAATGAATGGCGCTGGGATGTTTTTCCTTCGCCGCCGACGTGGGCCCCGCGTAAATATTGACCGTATAGGGTTCGATATTTCCACAAGCATTAACATAAACAAAATTCCTTCCTACCCCTAACCTACCATTGTTCAGATTCAAAATTATGCAAGTCTTGTAACGGTCATAACTATTTTATGAGAAAGCAGCTTTCGACTGAGACGTTTCTCGACCCTGTAACCATCGTAATTATCGAGATCTCAATTCCTAATGGCTTTCGGTTGAGTTAGCAAGTTTAACTGTAAGTAATGTATTAACTTCGAAGTGAAAACCACTTCTTCCTTCAACATATTAAAGGTACACTAATAGAATGTAGCTAAGGGTTTGACAGACAAAACGTGTCTAGCATGTATTAGAAGAAGATACGATGATAATTATTTGCTGTTATCAGTAGTAAGATGGTGAAAAGACGGAGGAGATGATATCCCAAAGGAATTTGTGAGAAATACCATGACAACTTATACAAAATTCATTATATATAATTAATATTCAATTGTACTAAAATTTGGAATTGTGTATGATGCATCTACTTTGTTAAAATCATATATGCCTAAGACTTGTGCGCATGAACGTAGAGGAAATGCCAAATTGAAATGGGATCGTCAATCATTTTCGGCCCATAAAAGGCGGGGCATTAACACAGACGTCTCTAGTTCCCTTTACTATAAGAGGCGTGGTTTAAACAGTCTGTGGGCGTAAACAGTTCAGTGAACAGAGCAACTGGGCGGGGCTAGTTCAATAATGTCTCTGTGTCGACCCCCTTTTTATTTGACGTTTTCTCTAATGCATGTACGCCTCTCCTTTACTCTCATTACTCGACCGCCCTTCAGTTAAGTTTGAAAGCATTTTTTATTAAGGTTTATATGTCTCAAATTCAGCTTAAAAAATTTTTCTTCATTTTTCTTCCAAAGGAGCGTACAGATGTAGCAAAAATATGAAGAAAAAGTCAGATAAACACGGTTCCAAAGATTATTCTATAGTAAATGAATGAAGGGACAAATAGAAAATTAGGTTTTTTTAAAGGGAACTTTTGTTTAAACTCGATTAACAAGATTTTTGCTACTTGTATGTAAGTATGTAATGATGGGCGCATTCACCATTTCATACTTCTTGAATTTTAACATTTTTCGGTAGTTATTATTGAGTCAAGGAATAATTTATATGTAAACTCATCAGAATAGATTTTGTTGACTTAATTTGCTCATAATATCTGGATTAATTTCGTGTTTAGTTTTTTTATACCGCCAATATCAAGCATAAACCTTCCATTAACGATTTGCGGCGTCCTCATTTTCCTGATTTTCTTCCTAACACGTGTGAATTAAAGCCAAGGAATTTGTCAACGTTGACGCCCAAACATTTGATCCTACTGATAAAAATTTCTGTAAAGAACAATTCGTAATTCGAAGTTGCGAGAGAAGATCTGTTCAAATTAAACGTTTTTTGGTCATCACCTTCAACTACCCTCCGATACTCATTAGTTCATAAAGGTCTCTCATTGGCTGTATAGCCCGAAACAAATTTAATTAAATAATACTCGGCAAATTTAAACTTTCATCCTACCCGAGAGTTTCTAGACTTTTTAAACTCGCACTTAAAAATAAAATCAGTCAATTAACAAAAATCTCTCCCCTCGAAATTAATTTTGTTCCAAATTAATCGCCCATGCAAATGTTTGTACAAAACTCCAGATGCTGTTCGCGATCAAACGGCGAGTTTCGTATTTCAAGCGATCTAAGATGGAGGAATTCGTGTAATTAATTTTTTTCTGTACATCTTAATGTGTATCAAAGGGGAGGAAACAGTGGTTCAATAATTACTAATTCGCCTCCAAGGTTCTATGAGGGTATTATTAAAAATAGACACGCCGCGTAAAGAACCCTTTAAACAAAAATTCTTGTGGTAGAGTAATGATGTATTATTTGTAATTAACGAGGGGTTACTTTAATGGGCACTTTCCAAATTAATTAGAAATTACGCCTAACTCAACGTGTATTCCTGTAACGAATAAATAACGTCTGTATTCAAAATTGAAACGTCGTGTTACCTGAAATCCTACTCGCGTGCTATGCCTCCCATTACTCATCCCGTGATGGGCCTAATCCCATCAACGCTCGATAAAATATGGTACTGTTATTTATTCTAATAGAAAAATAATTAATAATCCCACAGACGTGTTTATGTACGTTTAGTAAATCGGAGCTAATCGATTTCGTCCCGGGCGATCAGATAAGGGAAGTGACAAATTTTTAACCGCCACCATCGTATTATGGGCATGATAATGATAATATTACCGGAGGCATCCGGGCTATTACCGACGACGTGTCGGATTCCTTTTGCGATTTATATGTAAATTCGTATACGCACACCTTAGCGACACCGACACAATCTCGACATGACTCTTATATGTGTGTTCGACTTCGGTTATTAATAACCGGCTTATTAATATTAAACAGACGCGTGGAAGGATCGAGATTACAGAAATGTTTCGTATCATCTTCGGTCTAACCGACCATTTTTGCATACTAACCACGATGGTAACGGTGGACCCCGGGGAGGCGGACTTGGTATCAGGCAGTAATTTTTTCGTGCTAAAATGTCTGGCGAAGACGGTTGAACCGCTCAATCCTCATAAAATGATCGTAAATATAGTCACACTTACCAAAATTTCTGTTAAATATCGGCTACAGTTACTCCTTTTCAAAATGTTCCAAAATTGCGGTCGAATTCCGAATCAAAATCCCCTTCCTTCTTCCGGTGTCACGTTTTCGTTTTAAACCCGCCATTTCTCGAGAACGTCACGACCCCTGCGAGCGCAAAATTGTAACTGAACCCTTTTGTTTCAAAAAAGGACAAGTTACGCCACACTGTTTAACCCTTAACTTTCGGTCAGTACCTTAAGGTCTATGATTTCTAGGGACAGTCTAGATTTCCTCAAGGTGAGTTGTTGGCCCTAAAGGGATAAAATACGGGATTCGCTCTTTGAACGATCCTTATAGATCTGCAACTCAAATATATTTAGATTCGATATGGCGATTTGATTTTTTTCTTAATTGAGGTTACAAGAGGTTTTTCTAAGCGATTTTTTAACAATGATTACATGGGGAAACAATGCTAGCTTGTCTGTAGTTACGTTTCCTGCGTGAGAGGGCGCAGCGACCTCACGCTGCTAACCTAACCTAACCTAACCTAACCTAACCTAACCTCAAAATTTCTCTTAAACTCTAAAATTGACGGATTGATCGACGCTGGATCCTTGCATCTTGTTACATTGCATGAGAGTTGTGATATGAGCACGACGGCCGTATCTCGTGTCGCCAGGGACAGTTCCATTCTCCCGGAATTCCCCGCCATAACAACTTTTTTCGAGCCTCCGCTTTTCCAGATGGCGCGCGATAATTCCAAAATATTTACTGCATCGACATTAATCTCGCCGAGATTAGAGATGTCTTCCAGACGCCGGGACGTCCGATCCCACTGCTCTTCCCTCCCGTTTAAAATGTACACGCTCCCCTCCCGGAATTAGATCCGATAAGTCGCCCGTTTAACCGTCGTCGTCGTCGCCGAGAGTTAACCGAAGGAATGCTCCTGTAATTTTTCCGAATCGAGGTTTCAGCCCTTAGGATGAGCTACACGATCACTTCTTGGGGGAAAGGTGGGATCGTAAAGAGGGAGGCGAGGGGAGGCTACCCGGATTCGTTAACCCACCCTTGCGAAAGGGGGAAGACGCACGTACGGCCGGGACAGTCCGAAATTGAGGGATAAAGTAGATCGACGAAAGGTAGTCTTCGGGTCTGTTTTATCTGAAGGGTAGCCTGTTGTAAGTGCATTGAGTGGGTTATGGAAATTTACCCATACTTAGAGACATCGGGTTCTATAGCCTTTCTACTTTATATGAGTCCCTTGGCGCTTTTATTTGCAACTTACTCAGTTATAATCAGTTACTCTTCGGGGGGCTTAAGCTGCTCTTCTTCTTCGTTTCCATGCTAATGCAATAACTTTAGGTGAAGCCTCTGCCACTGTCTTTGTCTTAAGGTAAAGCCTCCTCCACATATTCCCATCGTATCTTCCCGGTGAAGCCTTCCTCTGTCCCCCTCTTTGTGGCTTCCCTAGTCGTTTCTATTGCCTATCCCATGGCCAAGGCCTTCCCACCGGAGTCGACCAAATCTGTTCCTTCACAGCTCCTACAGGAAGATAAGTAATCACTCTAATACGATAGATACGATACATGACGAAATGGGGTAGAGAAATGGAGCTGGAGTGGATGTAACTGCGAAACTCCTTTGTAAAAAACTTTGAAACTCCAAGAACTATTTTTAGACGCAACTCTTTTAGAACTTCAACGAAGTTTAGTGTTGAGTTTCAACAAAAAGTTTCTATGAATTGAAATCACTACGTCAAAACGTCACATATTCAGTTGCAAGTCTGAAACTTCTTTAATTGCCTAGTTTAAATTTTGAAATTCTAAAGTGTACTTTCGTTAAGCAGTATAAGGAGTTTCAACAACATTTAAGGCGTCGTTCTTTAACAAAATATTTAAAGTCAAAACCTGCGCTGGGTAAAATGTCGCAATAACTTCAAATTTGTCAAAACTCCAAAATTTCTCTAAACATAGAGTTGAAACTCCTTCAACTCCTAAAGTACACTTCACTAACTAATCTTTTGAAATTTCAATTAAATTATATTTAAAATATTTTATATACGGTTTAATAGATTGTTTAAAATTGCAATAAAAGTATCACGTTACTCGCAACTCCGAAACTCTGCAGGTTAGAAACTTGAAACTTTCCAAACTCTTAAAATATATTTCAATAACACGTTTTGTGGAGTTTAAATGAAATTAAAATTAAGATACGCTTAAGAAATATGTTATTGATAAATATGTCCATTAATGTGCCAGGTATCCGTACAATTACCCATAACTCTCAAACTTCGTTAATTAGGAAGCTGAAACTTTGTGAACTCCTAAAGCATATTACTATTAATCACCATGTGGAGTTTGAACAAAATAGGAGTTGTAATCGCGTCTTGAAATATTTCATAAATTGTCGATTGGTAGAAATTAAAATAAACACGTCAGGTTGCCACATAACGAGCCATAACTCCAAAACTCTTTTAGTCAGAAATCTGAAACTTTCTGAGCTTCTAAAGTACGTTATGGTTACCTATTGTGTGGAGTTTCAACTGGATTAGAGTTGAGATGAATTTTTTGTGAATTATTGAAAATGTGTTCCATGCCAAGGTGTTCACCCAGTTAATTTATTGAAGAATTATTGTGGTTGTAAATGTTGAGAACTCAAAATAAAAATTGGGAAAAAATTGAGAGTTAGTCTCAATGAGAGATGGTTTTAATTTTTTAATGAGGAAAAGCTTTGGTAGCCTCTGAAGTACAGTTGAGTAAATGAGAGGTGTTCTGCTGAAAAGGGCCTTGTGTGTGCATTTCTATCAATATTCTAAGTAAAATCAGTGTCATACGAAGCAACGTAATCATATACGTTTGTATTTCAAAGAGTGAAGCTCCAATCTAAATTCGATTTCAAATATGTCGCTTGTACCGTCAAATCTAACACAATGTCACGTACGTAAATTTCCTTAAAAATATTAAGCAGCGCCGTTCCCGTCATCGTTCCATAGATAAAACCTGACACTTCTACAAATTACACTTTTTCTCCGCGCTTAAAAGTGTATGCAAATCTAAACTGCCAGTTATATTCGATGTAACGCCGCTTTTTCAGACAGAAGTAAAAAACATAAAGGGCATTAAATTCGGTTACGGATCCTTCACGGTACACAGAACATTAACCGCGAAAGATATAAAATTTACTAGCGACGGGAGGAAAAAACTTGCAAGAGAAGTACGAGCCCGCTTGAATAGGACGACATTCTGATATTAGCATAATTTGCGGAGTAAGTTACTTTCGGATCGGAGACTGTATGCAAAATAGAGAAAAATCGCTCGTGAGGGGACAGTTCTATCAGGCCTGGGGAGGGGGAGAGCTCATTCAATGCAGATTTGAGGAATGGCCGGCACAGAGGCTGATTTATTCACGGCGAAAATGCAATAATAACACAAAAACGGATCTATGTTTGCGGTAAGTGATTGAAACTCCGTGAAAGCTGCGCAGAGTGACATTTTTAAATGATAAATTCGTCATTGCGCACCTCTGATGGTTTATTGGGTTTCAAGGGGGATTGTAAATGCAGGGATTCAAAAACAGCCGCAAATACTATTTGATTACTTCATTTAATTCAATCATTCTTATTTAAAAATCCTTAGGGAAAAAACAAGATCCTTCCTCCTCCCGCAGGAAAGAAATGACCACCCCATTCCCGAAAATAGGACGATAACTCACCGCTTCAAACTTTTATTCCCGAAGTTCGCGGGAAGTATTTCGAATTTAAAGAGCTCCTTGTCCTTGTAAATAAATTTCCAATAGACGTTTCTTTCGCTCGCAAATCTTCACGTCTCGGCGGTCCCTTTTTGCCACAATAAATAAGGGAATGTTTTTCTCGTCATCGGAAAACAAAGGGGACGGGCGAACGCAATTCCCTACGGGGGGCGGGGAGCCGAGACCCCCGAGGTAAAATTCAGTCACTGTTTGTTGTCGAGGGCGGGGGAGGGTAATTTCCATATTAGGCCGAATGGGTCAGTAAAACTTTTCCTTGGCTTCGATTTTCTTTATGGGGGAATTTTGGCTCGGTGCCGTCCCTGGGTTGATCATTTGATCGTCTGATATTAATTAATGTTATTTATTACACGTAATATCTCGTCCGAGCGTGAGTTTATGTGGGGTTACACAAGCATCGATTAATAATTTTAATGAAACAAATACGGTAGGTCCGTTGAGATGCACGAATATACACGAAATTAGCCAATTCGGTAATTAAAAAGTCACAATCGACCTCTATCATCAGGACAAAAGGGCGGGCAACTTTGATGAAGTAGCGCACGAATCATCGACGAGATGGAACGGAATGTTGCGTTATTAAAAACAAATTATAATAATAATAACAACAACAACGTAATATATCATATGTGATAAGTGCTTGGATTAACTACTTTTTATTCGGGCGGTGATGTGTAATTACTTAACACCTATTGATGAAATATTATTTTATTTCACTGAATTTGTGCGCCACTGGTTCGCGCAATATACAATTAGCCACACTTTCAACGTAGATAATGCCTGAAAGTATCTTATCCATGAAATCAATACGTTTTTTCAATTTCTATGATAATATGAACGATAATAAATCCAAGCGTCGATTAATTATTCATAGAAAGCGTAGCAGTACGATGCTGGTAAGAGATAAAGGGTGTTTCAATAGGACCAATTAGTTTCAAGAAATTTATGTTTTCTACACCCACAGCAAATCGTATATCTTCCTGAAACATAGTGTTTCAAATATTTAGTAACCATTGCATACATTTTCCTCGGTAATTGAAACTCGTTTTTCAGTGCAGAGACTAAAGTTTCCAAAAATAATAATATTCACCCCTTAGAGAGGAAAATTAGGGTAGCTGCAAGTTTTCCTGAATCATCTTGGATCCCCTAAGCTACAAGTGTGTAAAGTTTATAGCTTCTACTTCATTCCATTTTCAACCCCCTCGGTATGGAAAATTAGAAGTTTTCAAAACGAAAATACACGTGCTAATTAATCCTTCAATTAGAGCATAATACGAAAACACCCCGTGGCCCTTTTGTTTCATAAGTGAACTTTCGTCTTGTCCGCCATAAACATTTTTTTAATACAATTATGCTGGAGTTAAGTAAAATCTCCCTTCATTTCTTATGTGCGAATTAGGACAGGAGACAAATTTCACGTTTTCGAAAGCATATTGTTCCCTTAGTTGTTACCAGCTATACCCTTTATTTCCTCGGTTTCAGATTTTCAGGAACGAGTGATTGTGTGTCGAACTATTAGTGGTTCAAGTTTGGCTTTGATCGATTCAGTCGACTGGGAGTTATTACAGATTTCCCTAATTACCGACGTCAGCAACAAGCGTAAGATTTTTACTAACATAAGTGAGATAAGGGAACAGCGAGATTTCCATCCCACCCCCTTTCTACTAATTAAATATCCGCTCGGGGTGTCAATCTCGATCGTCCGAATGTATGTCCTCTTACTTCAAAAGAGGCGATCTAATTTAGGCCGGGGGATGTGCGTCGGTCGCCCCCGCGCCGTCCCGTCCCCTTTCGATGGCTCCATCCGGACCACTCCGCGTTCCTGCAGGAGGTCCGGGAGAAGAGGGTAAAACAGAGGGAAAAATAAGAGCATACCGAAGCGGAATCGAGAACCTTATTGTGCATTCACCTCGAGCTGACACATTTGTAATTGGCACTTCCAATATTCCCCCTCTGCCTTTCTCTCCCCCGCGAAGGGTCCGGGACGTAATCGTCCGACGGAACTCCCCCACCTCCTCCTCCTTTTCCCTTTTATGAGCGCCATATCATGCGTAAGAAATAAATTAATATTTTCGTAATGACGACTCTTTGTCAGGAGAAAATAACTTCTTTACTCTCGGTTCTTTTTCGAATGGGCGGAACGGCGGCCGGGGGTAATTTCTCCTACGGACGGCGGACAATGGGGGATTTATCGAAGGGTCGATCGATCAGGCGTCGTTCGATGGTCGGTTGCGGCTCCGCCACTGCCTCATATGCGTGTATTTTAATGAATTATTTATCTCTCTACGCCCGTTTCTAATCTTTCATCGGTACGATAGTTGCAATATGGTCAGTAACTATAATTACGGGTTTGGAGGCAACCTTTGTGATTTCCAGCAATGAAAACGTTAAAGGAATGCGCGGTTTCTCGCGAAATCAGCCACGCACACGTCAACTGAAAGTTGTAATGGAGGGAAATTATATAAATCTGACGAAAATTGAAATTCACAGTTCAGCACACGCAACAATTTGCTTGTAATTTAACGGAATGATTACTTTCCATCGACCTGGATGTGTTTGTTTTTCGCCCACGCCCAAAATTAGTGGCCAATGTTTATGGGCGGTTTCTTAGTGATTTTCATGCTTCCATACTTCGTTGTTAAATTTCTACACTAATACCTCCCTCCCCCATCCAGCGCAGCAAACCTCCCTACAGACGTGAAAAACTCGCCTGTACATTTAAAAGGTTTAAACCTTTTCGCTGGGCCGCCCGCGGCGCGTCCGTTTGACGCGCTGTAAAATAATTTTTAACGTCGCATCGATCACCACAACAGTTCGCCTTATTAATCACCTCGAGGAAAACGTGAAAAGACAGTAATTTAATTGGAAATTATACATTTCTAACAAGGCGGTAGTTCGTTAATAATAGCCGCCCGGGGCGGCAAAAGAAACCCGAACGGGACGACGACGGTAGGAGATAAATTTATTGTGGGATTATTTCTACGGGTGTTTCAAGAGGAGACGCGCTAACGGGACGGAATTCGGACAGTTTCGTTATGGGGAATTTACATATCTACACCTTCACGTGACGGAGATCTCCACGTGGCGCAATGTGCTAAAGAAATGCCTCCTTTAATCCAAAGTGATGAACGTTGTAGTGCCTTCGTACCAATGAAAGATGTGAACTTCACAACTCACGACGAACAGAAACTACATTTTCCTAAAATGTCTCATGTAGGATCTTCAAGCGTTCTCAAGTACTAGGAAGTGTGACTCATGACTAAAATAACTCTAAAATTTCCTTTGGGATTACGCTAGGCTCTAAAATTTAATCTAGAAGGTCTACATAACTTCCAAGCAGTTTCGTTTACATTTGAATATTGGATCCAATCTAGAATATAGATCCCAAGAGTGCCCCAAGAACTAATAATTACCGAGGAAAGTGAAAGCTATAGAAAGCTTGAATGGTTTACGAAAATTCCAACCAAATTTTCAATAACCTGCAGTGCCTTAAAATCGAATCTAATAACTCTAGACTCGAATAGAAAAAGGGTTAATTATTGTTACTTTCTCCAAGAAAATGGATATTAGCTTCGCCTAGTGTCGAAACCTTTCTGTACTATAGCGTCGATTCCGACTAGATGTATCATCCACGTATCTTCATAACGGCCCCTATAGCGCACCCCCCTGGGATCGTCAGGCACCCGAATAGTAGGGTTTCTCCGTTTGTTCCAATCTAGTGATGTAATTTGGCGTGTTCATATTTGGTACAAGCCCGTCCTAGTTCGTCTACTCGTGATTTTCTTTCTGTGTAAGACGGAGGTGTGAGGGGGGCCCCGCGGAGCATCCAATTTCGCAGTGCATTTAGTCGAGTCCTCATCAGAAAAGCACGGAGCAATAAAGGAAATATTAGAGCGTCATCACAAAGAAAGTAAATAAAACGTCGCCGCCGTCGTCGGTGGCGTTGGGGCCACAAAACTTTTTACAGCACGCAAATGTGATTCGAAGTTTATTACGTCAGCTTCTGCTTAACGAAAAGTTTAGTGCCCTTGCAGTCGTAAAATAAAAGCTGCCGAGTTCGGCCGAATTACGCGATCAAATCTCCGGCGATAAAAGCGCTCCGTCCGTCCCCCGGAACGACGATCGGCAGATTTCAATTTTTCGATAATTAACGCGGATTCCATTGTGACCCCCTCTTCCCGGTCCCGTCCTCTCCCGAATTCCGCATTATCCCCGTTCCCGGCGTAGGTACTAATTCATTTACCCTCCGAAGCGCCTTGTAAATGGAACTGACGTCAAATACATAAAATGAGGGCCCTTTGAGTTGTAGACACTGCTCGTGAGCGTCCCCTAGGGGAGCGATGACGAGACGACAGGGATCCTGTGTTCTCTCCCGTCCTCCCGACGAGAATAGGATTACTTTTTGTCTACGTTTCACGATCGCGACCGTTTTCGGCCCGTGTTTGCTATACGGTCCCCGCCCCGTACACCCCTTACTGAGATTGAAACGATCGTCTGGAGAAAAAATTTTGACCGCTCTTGTCCGGGAAGTTTGAATGAATTTCATTTCGCCAGTGGAAAGGTACAACACTTTACTAATAAAAAACCAAAACGAGCATTTCAATCAGTAACGTATTCACCATAAAAATTATTTTATGGCAATAAGCCTAGCAACCCCTAAGTAGAAAAAACGATATTGTAGTCCAGTAGCCTATTAGAAGGCTATGGACCAAACAATGATTTTAAATAATAGAGCCTTTAAGTTACTGTCATTACTATTAGCGAACTTCAGTGCTTTATCCTTTCCAGATCAATCCAGAATTCCTTGAAAGACAGCGTAATGCTTTTCGCATCGAAATCCAGCACGGCTTCCTTCTTCTTGCTGAGGGTGAACCTGTAATTCCTCAAAAGCGTAACCAATGAGAGTTTCGCCTGCATTATTCCAAGACGTTTGCCTGCAGATTGAAAACAACGGTTCAGTGCTAGGTTACGTTACAATTGAATTATTTGATATTCAAACTTCTCTTACCCATACATATCCTGGGTCCTTCCCCGAAGGGCAACCACGCGTAATTCGGTATTTTGTGCTTGTTTTCCTCGCTGAAACGGTCCGGGTCGAATTTTTCCGGTTCCGGGTAATACTCCGGGTCGTGGTGTATCCCGAGGACCGGCAAGGAAATGTCGGTGCCTTTTTCCAGGACCAGGTCGGATCCGGGAATTTTGAAGTCTTTTGTGCAACGTCTTATGAACACTAATGGCGGGTACTTCCTCAGTGCTTCTACAAGGATTAAGAAAGTTGAAATATTTATATTATTATTATCAGTGCCATCGCTGTCCTAGGCTATCACTAAATTTTTTATAGATGCTACGCTTACCATTTATAACGTTTCCCAGATACACCATCTCTCCTAGTGCCTCGTAACTGAGCTTGCCATCGTGTCTCCTCAAAACCTTCTCCACCTCCTCCCTCGCCTTCTCCTGTACATCCTGGTTCACCGCCATTTCGTACGTGGCGAACTGAGCAGTCGTAGAAGAAGTCTCGTAACCCGCCAAGAAGAATATCATGCACTGAGCAGCGACCTCGTCCAGAGACATCTTCGTGTCCTCCGGGGCGGTCTTGTCATTGATCAACTTGTCATCGTTGCTGATCACCCCGCGGTTCTTCAGCTGGATCAACATGTGCAGGAAGTCTTTCCTTACGGTGGATGTTTCCTCGCGTTTCCTAATCGTCGTCTTGGCCAGCCTATCGAAGAATTCCTCTCCGGACGGGTCAAGCGGATGGAACCCGATTAGGTCGAGGAACCAAACGGGGAAGATCGCCTGGCTCATGAACCTGAAGTTGCCCTTGATTATCTTCGAACCGTAGTGTAGGTAGTCGCATTGTTTGCCCCTGAGGGCGTTGCATTCCAGCCCGAAGAAGGTCGAACCTGAAAATTCATAACGGGGTTTCAATCTCCTGTGGGCAATGGCACTGTATTTCTGTTCAGGCGGTTTGAAGGTCTTGAATTATTCAAGCCTGGAAAGGATACCAGTGCTAAAATCATTTATGAAGTATCATTGAGTTTCTCATCTTCTTCGACCTTATGACCATTGCCAATATTAAAGGATGGAACCAAGAGGTCGTCATTATAGGGTACCCCATCTTGTGATCTGCTTTCCTTCTACATCTGTTCCCTTTACTTGCCTATGACGTCGAGGGAGAACTTCGACAGCACCTCCTTGATCAGTACAGGCTCCTTTTTCGCTTCTATACCGTCCAACGTTTCGGTCAAGATCTCAGCGCACTCCAATATAACATCGAAGATCATCTTCAGCTTCGCAGGGGAGAAAGCGTTCGTCAGCTTCGCCCTCGAGTTCTTCCACCTCGACCCCGAGAAGCTGACCAGGTGCGCGCTCATGTGGTTGCTGCCTTCGTTCACGTACATCCCGTGGCTCTGGGTGCACTCCGACAGGAAGACCTCCTTGACTATCTCCAGATCGACGGGGATGTAGTGCGGCACGTGGAGGAGGTACGCGCCGCCGTGGCGTAGATTCTTGGACTTCAGGTCGAAGTACACGTCCTTCCAGACCTCGTAGATCGACCTCCTGCCCATGACGACGTCCTTCGTGTTGCCGAAGGGGAAGGTCGGCTCCGGGCCCGCTAGGCCCTTGCGCCTCCAGTAGGTCAGGCTCCATTTCAGGTAGATCAGGACGGTCGCAGCGAGAGCCACCAGGACGGCCAGGAGGATTTCTGATAGAAGCATTTCGCTGCAAATGAAAGGGTGTGTTTATTTTGGAATGATGGAACTAATCGGGTGTACATTGGACATAAAATAATGGTGTTTTATTGAGGATTACAGATTAATAACAATACCGTCAGCGCTGCTTTCTTGACACAACGATATTTAGCATGATTACAGTTACAAGTTTACAATTACAGCTGGTTGTTCGACACAAGTTTTCCCCACTACTAGCCACTGCCACACTTCGACACAGCTAGACTCTCGAGCATAATGCAAGAACACTATTTCTTATAACTGCATAAGCTATATATTGAGCTGTGTCGAAGTTCGACACCTGCTGGCTAGCAAAAAGACATGAAAGTGTAAAGAAATTTTGTTTAACTTATATGTAGTGCCCTTTGAAATCTCCTTGAATATTGTTTTAGGTGGGCACTAGTTTGAGGCATGACGCGTTAAAAAACGCGTGGATGCCTCAAATCACGTTATTTAAAATAATTCTATTGATGCTCGTGTATTAATTGCTAATAATTATTCAAATACAAATAACGACTACGTAAGCGATAAAAATGCTGTACTTACCTACTGTTAAAATATTTGTACTGTTCGACGAAACGTATTAGCACCTTATTTTATAAGTGCAACGAGAACTCGTTTACTATTGCATCTCGCTCGCTCACTCTTATGTAAAAATTTTGCACTTCTCCAAAATAATCGCAAGTTCATTGGAAATAACTTTCTTTATCGCAATGCTTACTAATATTAGATAAGATTATACGTATGTGTAATCGTAATCAAACCACAGCCAAACTGTGGAAGCTTACATCGGAGAAAAATAATAACATTCTAATCACCTAAAATGTGATAATAATGTATGTATTTGATGAACAAACTGTGGTAGTAATACCCGATTAGAAATTTATGGTATATTTTCCTAATTGGAACATTACGGTCTATCGAATAGTTATTTTTCGAAATATGTTGAAAGTGTGATGATTCTATAAGTGCCATAGTTTTGCCTCTCGCATCTGATCCTCTCCTTCTCGCATTACTAGGCAATAAAATTAATGATTCAGCGGTAATAGTAATGACAGTGCAGTAAATTAATTGCTGTCATGCTGTTGTATTGCATATTATCATTCATGTTGAATTGCATTGAGTAATTATTAAAATTTGTTTATCTATTGTTCATTAGAAATCAAGTTCCTTAATGCTTTTATCTTCAGAAAATATTGGAATTTGCCCTACTGATTATCTAATCTATCATTTAAATCATAATCTCATAGCCTGCGTTTTATTTTCATTACACCCACGACATTTAAATTCTACTTTATTCGTATTAAAAACACTCAAATTGAGGCAACAATTGACATAAAATCCCAGCATTTACTGCTGGTTTATATTCTATTGTTGCCCGAATTTGAGTCCCGTGAATCAAAATTTCATCTCCAAACTTTTATTGCAGTTTCACTAGCGAAACAAAAATATTGCATAAATCCCCTTTAAAATATCGACGTTTCGGGGTAACGAAACGGCCCTCTGTCGGTCGTAAAAAGAAATATGTCGGTTTTTAGAGCTTTTTAACGGAATTACCGGGCAATTAAAGGAGAGGCAAGTGTCGCCACCTAAATCATCTTAACCGCAAAGCGTTTCATTTGTCACGGAAATTATTATCGCCTGTAGAATAACGGGCAGTTACAAGGCCGGATAATATCGGTCCGGTTAACGGGTCCGGAGGAACCAAATAAATTTTTTTCGGGAGGAGAGGGGGCGATAAACACTTTGCCATCAGCGAAACTGTGACGTAATGAGGAAAAACTTATTTTCCTGTGTATTTGAGCCATAACGATGACACAAGTTGTACACTGGAACTAGCCTAGGGACCACAATTGTGTGTTCCGTGTGTCCTATCCGTGATTGGCACGTGAGAGATGAGAGAGGCCATGTGATGAAAACTGGGAGAATCGCTATCGGTCGCTAGGTGGCGCTACCAATCCCAGGAAGAAAGAAAATAACAGTTCTTAGCGTTAGTAACGTACAAGAAAGGCTCGATTTTAATATATGGGAGCATATGTAAAAACTATATAGACTATAGATGGATAGTTTCACAGTGAAGGTAACAAAGTGTTGAAACCCCTAAACCTTAGATAAGCATACTTTATCACTTACTGGCTTAAATGGCGGTGTTTACAGAACCTGGGGACTTGATCCGTTACGAAATTAAACCGTGAGGAGGTCCGACCCGCTCCGCTCTCCTCTCCTTTCTATCTAAAATCAAGATAAACACCGCTCCAGAATTAACGCGATCAAAACGCCATAGGAAAATCGTCCAGCTCCGCTAATTAACTTCGGATGGGGTCCTAACGCTCTCCGCTCTCGAAAATAAACAGGATTTATCCGCCTCCTTAAATACCTTTTTACATTAAACGGATATTAATTTAAAAATATAACTTTACGACCCCGTAGATCCAAGAAGACCGTCGTGTAACTATAAAACATAACATGTTACGGTTTGTTTTGTCTATAAATCGGAGCCGGGAAGTCAACGACTCTAAGATTTTAGCATGAAAAATAATATTGTTTTGGTTCGACTCAATTTTGATTTAAAGCGTATTTGCGATGAACTACTGAAAAGTTAACGATTGCGTAACGTTGATTGTAGAAGAAGCGCTGGATTTTCTCCAGATTTAGTTTAATATTATTTGCTCAAAATTGGACGTAGAAGGAAACCTTGCTTTTGTATTGTAAACGCGTCACTTCACTCTGTGCGTGTCCTGAAAACTTTTCCCTTACTAATAAAGTTAATAGCATCCCTGGACGCGATAAATTCTGGAAATCTCGCCAATCTCCTCGATTTAAGGATTGCTCCTGAGGAATCAAAACATACACATCCAGACATGAGCTATTGTCTCCTTCGACTTCGGAGTTTAGCCGGACTGTAAAAGCTCTCCGGATAATAACTCAATATATCAGGGAGTAACGTGGAATGTAGGATATTTATGGCTTGCTTCTTACCATAACTTCGTTGCCGGAGTGGACTTATCTGAGTTTTAAAATTACAATCCTGCGACATGGCGACGGCTCAGCTTTGCTGAGCTTTTTGCTCAAAAGTGCTGGTGCTTTCCTACCATAATTTCGGTGTGAAACTGAAACACACTCAAATTAACTAAAATGCGAGACATGGCTGATTACATTGGAGTGCTAAAAATGGTGTTCAAATGCTACATAATCCATTGTCCAGAATTGAGAGAGTTGTGGTCAATATTTAGTTAAGCAATCGTGTTCTGAGTACCTGGAAATTTCTTAGGGCAAACTACGACTCAAATAAATTAGCTCTGAATAGTCTCTGTAAGCTTTATGGCTTTACAATTTGGTGTGGCTGAAAAGAGAACTCCAGAAAGTTACTTCAAAGGAAAACTTCAAAAAAATCTTGTTCCTGAGTTTCTAACGCTCTAAAATTATCATATTCCCACTTAATGCTTCATAATAACTCTTGTAGATCAAGAGAAAATCCCTTATGACCTACGTCTCATGGCAATTTCCCACAGGCTCAAAGTTCTAACGATCAAAACCTTCAATTTTGGTTATTACGTGGAAACTCCCAAGAAACTCCTTAAAGCAAAAAACGACTCAATTAAGTAAGCTCTACAAAGTCTCTTTAAGCCTTAAAGCTTTATAATTTGCATCCCTCAACTATTTTTAGCTTAAAAGGGTACTTCAAATGAACAACAAGTGATGACATGTTCTATTAGCCTCTAAAGTCTATGGACAAAAATCTTAAGTTCCTTGAAACATTTTTTTTAAGTTCCAGAGTTCCTCAGGGCCCGGAAACTCCCTTATTGAGATTGGAACGATCGTCTGGAGAAAAAATTTTGACCGCTCTTGTCCGGGAAGTTTGAATGAATTTCATTTCGCCAGTGGAAAGGTACAACACTTTACTAATAAAAAACCAAAACGAGCATTTCAATCAGTAACGTATTCATCATAAAAATTATTTTATGGCAATAAGCCTAGCAACCCCTAAATAGAAGAAATGATATTGTAGTCTAGCCTACTAGAAGGCTATGGAAAGAGAGAGACGCGTCAATCTTCACATAAGTACATTTCGATATGAAAAACTTTTTCCCAGGTTTCCCTCGGGCATTTTCGTCCATTTCCACTACTTCTTAACTGTTTAAGTTTAGGAAAAACTTGTGACTTGATGGGCAAATTTTGACACAAGTTTGTAATTCGATAACGTATATTGCATGAAAAGTATCTACACTTTTTTTAATGTGGCCTGAGCTGAGGAAATTCGCATTAGAGAAAATGGTGAATGCATCCAGTATTTAGATACTCTAGTGGTAAAATAGCGAATATTTTCTAAACGGCTCAGTCTATCGAATTTAAATAAGAGTGTTAACAGACAGAAGGAAATCGTTCCTCTTTAGTCCTTTAGTCAAAATTCATTATTCGCAATGTTTACTGATGCTAGATAAATCTTATCTGTGTATAGATATCTGCATTTACAATTAGTTCAACTTGAAAAACGTAGGATCGTTTCGAACGAAAATCAAAACAGTTTTGTTATCGAAAAATTATCTGTGATATATTGGTGCCACTTTATTTCTGCATAAATTTGGAATGAAATTATTCCAGAATTAAATTTTACTCGGTATCTCCATGGCTATATGTTTTTAACTGGGATTTTTTGGAAACTTTGTTGAAGATTTAATTATTTGTTGATTTTTCCTTCGACACAATCTCTCCTAGTACATACCCAGCCATTTCCTAACTTCGACACAGCTGGATGCTCGCGCGCGTTACATACGACTGTGTCGAATCGGGCTGTGTCGAAGTTTAACAATGGTTAGCAAGCGGTAAGCGCGCTTTCTCATGTAGTTATAGGGGAGACAAGGTTCGACACAGATTTACGTCATTAAGTTCTCTCTAGATAAGGATTTATTGACAGAAATATTGTCCACAATTAATTTTAAAAATTTAAATTTGAAAACCAAGCAATGCTTTTAAATAATAGAGCCTTTAAGTTACTGTCATTACTATTAGCGAACTTCAATGCTTTATCCTCTCCAGATCAATCCAGAATTCCTTGAAAGACAGCGTAATGCTTTTCGCATCGAAATCCAGCACGGCTTTCTTCTTCTTGCTGAGGGTGAACCTGTAATTCTTCAAAAGCGCAACCAATGAGAGTTTCACCTGCATTATTCCAAGACGTTTGCCTGCAGATTGAAAACAACGGTTCAGTGCTAGGTTATGTTACAATTGAATTATTTGATATCCAAACTTCTCTTACCCATACATATCCTGGGTCCTTCCCCGAAGGGCAACCACGCGTAATTCGGTATTTTGTGCTTGTTTTCCTCGCTGAAACGGTCCGGGTCGAATTTTTCCGGTTCCGGGTAATACTCCGGGTCGTGGTGTATCCCGAGGACCGGCAAGGAAATGTCGGTGCCTTTTTCCAGGACCAGGTCGGATCCGGGAATTTTGAAGTCTTTTGTACAACGTCTTATGACCGGTACTGGCGGATATTTCCTCAGTGCTTCTACAAGGATTAAGAACATTGAAATATTTATATTATTATTATCAGTGCCATCGCTGTCCTAGGCTATCACTAAATTTTTTATAGATGCTACGCTTACCATTTATAACGTTTCCCAGATACACCATCTCTCCTAGTGCCTCGTAACTGAGCTTGCCATCGTGTCTCCTCAAAACCTTCTCCACCTCCTCCCTCGCCTTCTCCTGTACATCCTGGTTCACCGCCATTTCGTACGTGGCGAACTGAGCAGTCGTAGAAGAAGTCTCGTAACCCGCCAAGAAGAATATCATGCACTGAGCAGCGACCTCGTCCAGAGACATCTTCGTGTCCTCCGGGGCGGTCTTGTCATTGATCAACTTGTCATCGTTGCTGATCACCCCGCGGTTCTTCAGCTGGATCAACATGTGCAGGAAGTCTTTCCTTACGGTGGATGTTTCCTCGCGTTTCCTAATCGTCGTCTTGGCCAGCCTATCGAAGAATTCCTCTCCGGACGGGTCAAGCGGATGGAACCCGATTAGGTCGAGGAACCAAATGGGGAAGATCACCTGGCTCAAGAACCTGAAGTTGCCCTTGATTATCTTCGAACCGTAGTGTAAGTAGTCGCATTGTTTGCCCCTGAGGGCGTTGCATTCCAGCCCGAAGAATGTCGAACCTGAAAATTCATAACGGGGTTTCAATCTCCTGTGGGCAATGGCACTGTATTTCTGTTCAGGCGGTTTGAAGGTCTTGAATTATTCAAGCCTGGAAAGGATACCAGTGCTAAAATCATTTATGAAGTATCATTGAGTTTCTCATCTTCTTCGTCGTTATGACCATTGCCAATATTAAAGGATGAAACCAAGAGGTCATCATTATAGGGTACCCCATCTTGTGATCTGCTTTCCTTCTACATCTGTTCCCTTTACTTGCCTATGACGTCGAGCGAGAACCTCGACAGCACCTCCTTGATCAGTACAGGCTCCTTTTTCGCTTCTATACCGTCCAACGTTTCGGTCAAGATCTCAGCGCACTCCAATATAACATCGAAGATCATCTTCAGCTTCGCAGGGGAGAAAGCGTTCGTCAGCTTCGCCCTCGAGTTCTTCCACCTCGACCCCGAGAAGCTGACCAGGTGCGCGCTCATGTGGTTGCTGCCTTCGTTCACGTACATCCCGTGGCTCTGGGTGCACTCCGTCAGGAAGACCTCCTTGACTATCTCCAGATCGACGGGGATGTAGTACGGCACGTGGAGGAAGTACGCGCCGCCGTGGCGTAGATTCTTGGACTTCAGGTCGAAGTACACGTCCTTCCAGACCTCGTACATCAACCTCCTGCCCAGGACGACGTCCTTCGTGTTGCCGAAGGGGAAGATCGGCTCCGGGCCTGCTAGGCCCTTGCGCCTCCAGTAGGTCAGGCTCCATTTCAGGTAGATCAGGACGGTCGCAGCTAGAGCCACCAGGACGGCCAGGAGGATTTCTGATAGAAGCATTTCGCTGCATATGAAGGGGTGTGTTTATTTTGGAATGATGGAACTAATCGGGTGTACATTGGACATAAAATAATGGTGTTTTATTGAGGATTACAGATTAATAACAATACCGTCAGCTCTGCTTTCTTGACACAACGATATTTAGCATGATTACAGTTACAAGTTTACAATTACAGCTGGTTTTTCGACACAAGTTTTCCCCACTACTAGCCACTGCCACACTTCGACACAGCTAGACTCTCGAGCATAATGCAAGAACACTATTTCTTATAACTGCTTAAGCTATATATTGAGCTGTGTCGAAGTTCGACACGTGCTGACTAGAGAAAAGAACATGAAAGTGTAAAGAAATTTTGTTTAACTTATATGTAGTGCCCTTTCAAATCTCCTTGGATATTGTTTTAGGTGGGCACTAGTTTGAGGCATGACGCGTTAAACAACGTGTGGATACCTCAAATAACGTTATTTAAAATATTTCTATTGATGCTCGTGTATTAATTTCTAATAATTATTCGAATACAAATAACGACTACGTAAGCGATAAAAAAAAATGCTGTACTTACCAACCTGTTGAAAAAAAATGTACTGTTCGACGAAACCTCTTAGCACCTTATTTTATAAGTACAACGAGAACTCGTTTACTATTACATCTCGCTCGCTCACTCTTATGTAAAAATTTTACACTTTTCCAAAATAACCGTAAGTTCATTGAAAATAATTTGCTTTATCGCAATGCTTACTAATATTAGATAAGATTATACGTATGTGTAATCGTAATCAAACTACAGCCAAACTGTGGAAGCTTACATCGTAGAAAAATAATAACATTAGTACTATCACCTAAAATATGATAATAATGTATGTATTTGATGAACAAACTGTGGTAGTAATACCCCATTAGAAATTTGTGGTATATTTTCCTAACTGGAACATTACGGTCTATCGGATAGTTATTTTTCGAAATATGTTAAAAGTGTGATGATTCTATAAGTGCCATAGTTTTGTCTCTCGCTTCTGATCCTCTCCTTCTCGCATTACTAGGCAATAAAATTAATGATTAAGCGGTAATAGTGATTACAGTGCAGTAAATTAATTGCTGTCATGCTGTTGTATTGCATATTATCATTCATGTTGACTTGCATTGATTATTAATTATTTTATTATTATTAATTCTTTTTAATTAATTATTAATAATTAATAAATTAATATAATCAATTGATTATTATTAATTGATTATTATTAATTATTAAAATTTGTTTATCTATTGGTCATTAGAAAACAAGTTCCTTAATGCTTTTATCTTCAGAAAATATTGGAATTTGCCCTACTGATTATCTAATTTATCATTTAAATCATAATCTCATAGCCTGTGTTTATTTTCATTACATCAACGACATTTAAATTCTACTTTATCGTATTAAAAACACTCAAATTGAGGCAAAAATCGATATAAAATCCCAGCATTTACTGCTGGTTTATATGCTATTGTTCTAACGAGAGCTAACGCTCTAAAATTATCATATTCCCACTTAATGCTTTACAATAACTCTTGTAGATCAAGAGAAAATCCCTTATGACCTACGTCTCATGGCAATTTCCCACAGGTTCAAAGTTCTAACGATCAAAACCTTCAATTTTGGTTATTACGTGGAAACTCCCAAGGAACTCCTTAAAGCAAAAAATGACTCAATTAAGTAGGCTCTACAAAGTCTCTTTAAGCCTCAAAGCTTTATAATTTGCATCTCTCAACTCTTTTTAGCTTAAAAGGGTACTTCAAATGAACAACAAGTGATGGCATGTTCTAATAGCCTCTAAAGTCTATGGACAAAAATCTTAAGTTCCTTGAAACATTTCCGGAAGTTCCGGAGTTCCTCAGGGCCCGGAAACTCCTAGAAAACTCCTCATAATGAAGTACGACTCTAAAAGTTTTTTTACCTATTAAAGCTTTATAATATGAATCGTACAACGTTTGTAGCTCAAAATAGAACTCTAAATGACCAACGCACCTTGCAAGGCAAGGTAAAGTCTAAGGGTCAAAATGTTAAGGATTGTTTGATACAATAGGAAACTCCAGGAAACACTCTTTAAATTTCCAGAGTTTCTACGAACTTCTTACAGCGCGCTACGACTCTAATATAAGGTTTAAGGAGTCTGTAAAGAGCCTTAATCTTTTTTATTTTGGGACGTGTAAGGTTTATAGCTCAAAAGGCAACTCTACTCTTCCAACAGGCTCAAGAGTCGACTCACCAAAACTTTTGGCACTAGTTATTCTATTCGACAAAACACTACTCCAAATTCCTAAGTTCCTGATCCTCTTAATGAAGTACACCTATAGTTAGACAAGAACTGTATCTTAGGTGCCTATTAGAAGGTCCAGCGCCACGTTATACAAAGCCATGAGGACTTATTACAATTACTATGGACAATTACCCCTCCATCATTCAGTTAAATTCCACGCAGAGAGACTCGCTCTAAGTTATTATCCTTTCGCCTCTAAAAATAGATCCGTTCCAATCTCCGGCTAAAATGCTTTTAAAGGTCGCCGAGCGCGGCCCGTGCAAATATTTGGACACCTCGGATGAATAAAATGAAAATAAGAAAACGCTTTGAAGTGAGCGGGAATCTTAATTTAACGGCGCGCGGGCGCGCGCACGGAGGGGACCGCTTTAAATTAAGTTAATTTGGGCGAGAAGGAAATCGGGTTAACACTAGGGGCGGATTTGCTTTAGGGGCGAGACGGTTTTTTCGGTTACGGCGGGGCTGAAGTAATGAATAGTGGCAGGTACTGTCTGAGGGAAAGTTTTCGTAAGCGGCTGAATAAATCTGGAAAAAATGTTTAGGGAAATTATGCAATTCTTCTGAAGGAGTAGAGGGTTTTGATTGTGTGTTTTAAAGTTTTTTAACAAGCAAGCAAAAATATGCATTAAGGTTTTAAGGAAATTGGAGGCACTAAATGAAAAGGTGGTATCAAAATTTCATAATCTATCCGGGAAGGGTAGTTTAAAAATAATTTTTCCGCGTTGGGTTTAGTTGAGTTTTTTGAATTTGAAGTAATTTTAGTTAAATTTCGGAATGAAACTCTAATTACATGACGACTTTGGGGCGTTTACTAAATGGGCAGATTTTGGTGAATGCGCCCAATTTTGAATAATATTTAATGTCGGGAAAACCTAAAGTTTTCACTTAAGAATTGCTCCATTTCTCTAGAAACTCGTAAAGAATTACCGTTATTTTATTGGTGGGTGCAAATTTGAACTTTACCCAAATTTCTGGAGAAAATTTCCTCGGGGCGCTTCAACCCCCGAGACGTTCGAACCCTTATCGATAATTACCTCACAATTTCATTAATGAGAACTGGCTTTTATTCTGCTTTTAGCGTCTCTTGTTGTCTTCAATGAAATACGTCAAAAATGTATACCGTGGGGTAGTAATTTCGATGGAAAATTCATGAATTTCTTTTTGAAGGGTTTAATTGCTTCTATAACTCACTGCACTCATAGCAATGGAAATCTAGCGCTTCTGCATTATTATTCATTGAACAGAAAAATTGACTAAATATACTTTCACGCCTACGAGGTCGTCGTAAATCTAAAATTAAATTCGGTAGGTAAACTGAATCAAATTCGTACGGGACAACAATGGAAGAGTTCATTAACTTTATATTAAGGAATTATTGATATTGTGGACATTTTTCATTAACTCATGAACACGGAATATTGATATTACGAACCCTATTCATTGAGCAATCAACACTGTTCGTTGGTATCAAGAATATTGTCGTTTGAGATATTTTTATTATATATTTAATGTATTAACGATATGATATGGGGTAAAAATCCTTGCAATTCTTTCAGGCAACATCGGTTTTTATGAAACTTTGGAATTAACCCCCTCTTACCCTCTTCTTGAAAAATTAGGGGGTGGAAACCGTCCCTTATGACAAAATATTTAAGAAGGAGAGAAGTAAGTTTTCCCTGGGTGAAACATTGTTTGAATTAATACAATAATTACCCCTTCTTGGGGGTAACCGTAACTTCTTGAGTAACCTTCGATTGAATACCCCTTTAACACCCTTCCCAGATTAACGCCCCTCCCATTTGTCGCACACCCACGCAAAACGTCCATTATTCCCTCTCTTACGTTATTTTTTCTCTCTCCACAGATCCACGAAAAGGAGAAGCCGAACGGCCTGCCGTCGCCGTGAAAGGGCGAAAAGGGCCCCTCCGCTGGAATATGACCGATGAGGCGACGAGATTTAATAACGTCAAATGAAAATTCATTTCGGAAATTCCCCCGGGACCGACTGGAAACTTTCTCGAGAGTAACGGGAGAGAAGGAGAGATGAGCAGGGAACGGTCAGGACGCGTCGTCGGCTCGTCCCTCGTCGACCTCCTCAGGCTGAACGCTAGCGACACCTATCAGAACGTCACCAACGTGCTGATTTGGGGCTCGGAGGTGAGGAACCACTCGGAGCAGAACGGCACTTACAAGAGGGACATCAACTCGTTTTATTTCTATAAGGTTAGTGCGTTGCTCTGATCCACGATGCGGCAACATCGAATTATGAGGGAAAATTCACAATTCTAACCTCACATTTTGTAACTAGCGTTTTCAGTCAGTTCTAATTTTTAAAAAAGATTTGAGTCTAAAGTATTTCCTTATTGTTATGAACAGTCAAAAATTTTTAGAGTTCTTATTGCTTTAAGGGCATTAAAATGAGCTCTATACCTTTCATAAATTTTTGGTGTTCAAAAGAAAAGGTTTTTCATGCCTTGTAGTTTAGAATTGTTGCCTTTGACTTTCCAAATTTACTATTAGGACGTTTGAAGTGAACTCCCCTTTAAAATTTAAATTTAGACTTAAAGAAACCCTGAATTTGGCTAAATTTCTCTGACCGATGAATCATACACCCAGAAAATCAAAAAGACGATCCTTCCAGCTACGTCTAATAGACTTCAGCGCCCTTCTATAGCGCCATTTTGGCGGCTCTCACTTAGTACTGGAAAATAAATTCTCGTACCAACCTAAGTCTAGTAACTTCCTCTTTCTACCAATGATCTGCGCTAGCGGCCGTATTTCTAATCCGACTTGGTTCAAATTTTCAACACCGATGGATACTATGTGAAACTGCAAACTGCTCGAATTTGGATGTGATAGAGCAAATGGATTCTCGCGTGAAACGGGAGAAAGTGAAGCGAAGTTGGGTTGTCGAATTTTAAATTTGACAGTTCTAAGGAGTGACATTTACTTTTGTGACCAATGCTTGGAGTTTATGCACCGAAGTATTGAAGAGAATGCGACTACCAATAGCCCAAAACCACCGACATGGTTTTGTTGAACCTGCTAGGTAGAAGAAATCCTTGTTAAAGACAACTGGACACTTATGTAATATGAATTTGAAGCCTAGATCACTATAATTTTCGTCAGGTATAAATTGTATGAAGTACTAACTTCTACAAGCTTATAACCCAGCTAGAGCAACCTGTAAGCTTCATAGAAAACATTGCAAATGGCAGGTACTACGAATTTGGAGCCATATTCATCACAACTTCTTCAGGTTTAGGTTAAATGATGCCCAAATTCTCCTAAGCTTGCTACCTGAAGCGAGCAGTATGCTGGGTAGAAGAAGTCCTTTCTAAAGACAGTTGGGCTCTTATGTAATATGAATTTGAAGCCTGGATCGCTAAAATTTTCTTCAGGTTTAAATTGCACGAACTACTGACTAGTCCAAGGTTATAACCCGGCTAAAAGAACCTGTAGGTTTATAAGAGAACATTGCAAATGACAAGTACTATAAATTTGGAGCAATTTTCATCACAAGTTCTTCAGGTTTAGGTTAAAGAAGCCCAAATCCCTTTAGGCTTGTAACCTGAAGCGAGCACCCTGCTGGGTAGAAGAAATCCTTGTCGAAGACATTTGGACTCTTGTGCTATATGAATTTGAAGCCAGAAAATGGGGTTGCAATGTCCCACAGGGCGAAAAAATTCTGAAAAAAAGGTTTATTTCGATTTACTGTGTAAAAGATTTCTGCTGTTTTTGTTCACGAGATATAGCAGCTTGAAAACTTTAAGAATTTGAAGTTCGCGCCAAAACCGTATCGTAGGTAATCAAAAACCCTCTATTTTAAAAAATTTAGAAGACTTTACGATGATCAGTTGATAATATGTCGTCGATAAACTAAAAATTTACGTGACTTCTTTGTAGTGGGTCTAGGGGTATGAAAATTTGGCTCTTGGTGTACATTTGGACGTGCTGCATCATGCCATTATGTTTTAAAGACCCAGGAACAACTTTTAGTGCCTCAAATTTATATTCATCAGTCCAAAAACACTTACGAACGAACCTTTCCTATTTCATCCATTGAATCATTCGCCCTTTAATCGACACATCGATTTCACATTTTCGAATCAAGTCGCGGTGTTAAACCGACCCCGTCTCGTAATTTAACCGCATCCTGCCCCAATTTCGACGTTTGAAAGGGACCCCACGACCTCCGAGGGCCATCCAATGTTTAGTAATGTTCAATTACGACTTAAAGACGATCTATATTTATATTTTTCCGTGGCGTTGTCGCAGCCCGGGATGGAAATTGAAAAGCTAAACGATCGCTTCAGTCGCCTCATGGACTTCGTAAGTAGATAGAGTTAGAGGAGTTGTTTTGGGGAGATACGAGGGGGGCTCCTTAGCGTGTTAGCGTTCGTAGAAGGGAAATCTGAGGTTTTCCCCAGCTTTTCTAATTCAAAGTGTTTTATTTCTCGGTGCAGTAGAGACGTGCAACTTCAAACGCTGTCACGAATTCCATGCACAGAAATTAGAACACGCCCAACTTTTCCATTTCCACGTCTCCTACGCGCGCCTCGAGGAATATTTTTAATATCTTTCACTCGTAAACAGCCGAATTGAGGAAATTCCTCCAGCGACTGAAAATAATAGAACTGAACACGTCTAATAAGTTCTTACGTACATATTTCGCAGATATTGCCTGCAGTCCGTGCCCGGCGATATTAAAAATCAAAACGAAGAGGTTCCATTTTTCAATAACTGCGCTTTATTACGGCCCGATAAAACAGCGTGGGTGTTATCGTCGGAATCGGTCAGATTTGCATCGAGACTAATCGCGTGCTTGTAAAAATGTTCTTTTTCGCTTTGACGGGTCTAACGCGGTTGTTGTCTCGGGGGAGAGAAACGACAAATGCTTTGATTTACGTCGTTTTCTGCTGTTCTTTTCTTAGGGGGACGTACGAAATATCGCTCGCCAGTTGTAGCTGAAGTTTTAAAAAATCACAACGTTGTCGTAACAAATTCCCCCTCGGTTTTCCATTTATTACATGCAAGCTATAGAATTAATAAGGCGACAACCCCGTACGTACACGTCAATATACGTTCATTACGGCAAATTATATTTTCCTGTCGAGTGTCGAATTATTATTATTATATATCTCAAGATTCGCGAGCTTCTCGTAAATTATACGACTTTGGTTGTTTATGAAGTTCGAACTTCTAGCGAACAACTTAACACAAAGTTTGATGAGTTATTTCGTGCCCCTTCACTTGTAATGCATTGTTTGCGAGTAAGTTGGTCTATTGAAACAAATTGTATATTACGAAACGCTTGTCACAACTCCTTAATCGATGAAATATGTCTGCGAAATTCGCTGTGGCGAAAGAATGCCCCTCTCGGGGCGGAATATAAAAGAAGCGTTCGGATGTTTGCGCTTTTGCATGATCGGTCCGAGGATATTACACTTTCGGGTAACGATCGGCCGTGCGACGTCTGCTGTAAATTTAACGTAACGTGATAAATAACAAATCGCTGGGCTTCACCTAAAATACCCAGGCGTTTCTGGCGTCCAGGAATCTCCTGGTTCGAAAGGAAATATTTCCTCTTTTCCTCTCCCCAGCCCTTCATCTACCCCCTTCCGGTAAAACACCGTGGAACTCCCTATCTTAGATCGAATCAAGTATTAAGTTTTAAGGAATTATCAGCTGTTATAAAGTGAACCCCTAAAACCTTGTCTCATTCTTACCGATCAAAGCTCAGTATTCAATAAATTGTCGTTTTTGTTACGAGGTTCCTATTGATCTCCTTGAGCTTTCTTCTCTCACTGTATAAGGCACTTTTCGTTCCAAAGAATGGAGGAACTATTCACACCGTCTAACCCAACCAACTTCCTTATTGCAACATCAGATTTGTGGACTAGTGTATGGATGGTTTATTTTTCGAAATTCTCCCCAAAGCATTGTGTATTACTTTCACTTTCCCACCCTTCACGACTATGGCGTTCCTACTGAAAACAAGTAAAAGCCAAATAAAAGGGAGAATAACACAGAAACGCTTTTGAGACAGTCCCGCCTAATTGTTCTGCTGATTGGGCCAATGCGCAGTCGGTCATCTTGGTTACGCCCACAAACTGTTACAACTACGCCTCTTTTGGCAGGGATAGTTAACGCCCCACCCCTTATGCGTCAAAAGCTAATGACGGTCCCTTTTCTCTTCGGCTTTTCCTCTAATTCTAACTGCCTACAATCTTATCTAACCTTCTATCTATCTATCCTCAGGGAACTTTCATGTCACGTGTCGGATTCTGCTGGATTGCTCTTCCTGTCTTATTGTAATTTCTATTAACTCAGCCTCGTCAAGACCGTCATATCCCCCTTCAATTTTTGGGCATATCTTTATTATTATTAATAATCTCGAGGGGTCCCACTTCGAGATTTAAAGTTGCCACATACGTCTTGGGGAAAATAAAAACCGGAGGGGGGGAGCGGCGCACATTATTTCGTGGTTCACTTAACCGCAGGGGTGGAGGCGAACATAACTCCCCTAAAATATTCCAGCTTTTTGCGTGGCACTGCAAGAGCAAGTGCGCGCCGATTTATCATTCGTTAGCCTGGAAACGGGGACGGCAATCTCGTAGGGAAAAATGTTAAACTACCACTACTTCTTCAAACATGGCACAAATAACGGAGTCGGGATTTGGCAGAGGGAACGCTTGGGAGGGGGGGATTTTTTTCCAAAACGAACGTACTGAAGCATCGAGAAAAGTTAGTTTTTAAATTTTGTGTGTTTTTGAATGAGGAATAACACTAATTTCTGAATTTTAAAAAATCGAAAGTTATTGTACTGTTCTGAGAAGTATTGACGGCTTGACCTCAGGGGAAATGTAAGTCTTGCCCCTTTCAACCTACTTTAATGAAAAAATGTGGCTGACAGTTCGTCAACAGGACAATGATAAATGGTTTCCAGTTATTTTCCCTGCCATTAGTTAAATCAATACGAATTTTGACCATACGCCCGATGGTCTGGAGATTAACGATAAGATGCCAAATACACCTTTGTGCAAATTGATATCTGAAACACAGTAACTAATAATATGTTTTGAATGTATCTAATATTTGTTTTGATGTTTGATGTTGTATAATGTTTGATAATGTATATATGAATGTAATCAAGTAATTGTTTTAGGCATTTTCACGATGATGATCATTCTACGATTAGATATGGATTGGAATTTATTCAGCTACGCTAGTAAAAATGCCTCGTGTTCCGCCACATCGAAAAGTAACACGTGTCCCCCCCCTGGAAAAAAGTAACTCCACTCGGTACCCGAAACTTAAATCATTAGATCCGCCTGTTACTTTCAGTACGTTGACTCCACCCCAATTCATTTCCACTTTAAAGCGCCCGAATTGTGTTTTCCGCAAATACACTCTTACAATTCGCGCCAGAAACGCTTCCGACTGATAAACGTCAGCATTTATGATAAAGCTCAAGACGGGACGGAGGGGAAATGAGAGAGATCCGTGCTCGAAAAAAATAAAGATCTTCACTTCATCCGTCTTGCCTTAAAATTTATTTCCCTCCCGCGGCACCAAGGACACCATCCCCCCTCATCCCCCCCAATCCGATCGACGCAATGGCGGGGACGGCGGGGGATGAAAACGGGGGTTATTTACAGTTTTTTTTAGGGAGGATGAGATCGGTTTTCGAAATTTTTGTACCGACGATGGCGAAGTCGTTGAAAAATGGCAACACCGCGGCAGGATGACAAACTCCTAGCGCCATCTAGTGCAGCTCACAGCACTCAAGATTTTTTAAAAAGTTAGTATGCTTGAGATTTTTTTGAAATCCGTCGAGGCGTTCTTCATGCTCAATGATAGTCCATTTTTTCAAAAACTCTTCCGACGATTTTCGTTAAATTTCCCCTTTTCCCTCCTTCCCTTTTGAAGCGATGAAGGTGAAAAGTTCAAACGACACAGTCGAAGCACGACAGGAGCACAGTAGTAGGTCTGGAAACATGCCCTATGGATCACCCCGTGTTGGTGATTTTAGTATACCTTTTTGTGGGAATAACGTGCAATCAACACACAGAGTATATTGTGCATCTCCTTTGTACACTCCCCGGTATGATATTTCCCCCCTTCTTCACGCTTCACGCTACGCTACAGAATTCCTCTACCCCTACGCCCATGCCGCGTCGTCGAGGGGGAAAAATGTATAAAACGAATACACCATAAGACTGAGACAATCTCCGGGAGAAGGGCGTAATTCCAGATGCTGAGTCAAACCTCCGGAATATGATAATGCCCTTTCCGAGGGCGGACTCTGCGGCGTGTTGTCCCTTTCTTGCAAAACGGAATTTATGCCCGGAATAAAAACCGGGAGCCGAACGGGATTATGTCCGGGGGCGCGGGGACGCACGTCCGCCGGCGATGGTGATAACGGAAGTGATTTAATTACTCGCAATTAGTTAGGGGAGGGTGGTTACGATGGGGCATGTAACGAAACGACTGCGTCTACAAGAAAAGAAGGACGCGGGGGAGCAACCGTTACGTACCTGCAGGAAGTATTTTATACGTGTGTTGCGACGCTAATAACCGGAGTGATCAGGGTGATTGCCAGGGTGATGGGGCTTAATCGACAGAACTGCACTGTAGGCTTTACTCTACTTCATTCTAATTTAAATTTACAAGTGGCTGAAGCAATGAGATGTACCTACATACGAAAGTATTCAAGTTTACACTTATTATTATTAGAAATACGCAGTGCCATCTATGTCAGCACACTAGAGTTATTTTGTGCCACGCCGGGTCGACAAAAGCCCAACATAAACGTCACTTGCTTATTTATAGGAATCCTCCTAAGGGAAAACTAATGCCAACCAGTTGTGCTAAGAAAAGTTAATGAGCTTCGCAAGTATGATAACTCGACACCCAGAAACATAAACAGGGGCCAAGAAGATTAAGATTCAACCCTTAATTTGCTATAGGATTTGTAGCATGAATTTTTAGTAAATTTGGTTCATGGTTATATTTGGCTTAGTTCAACTGTGAATAGTGCCATTTTTTGAAAATTTTATTGAATCACGGATAATCTCATGTCTTCTCTTAGCAAACACTTCTTGGGATCCCTCAGGTACGTAGGTGGTGAATATTATTTAAACAAAATTGTTGAGCATCTTAACAAGTGGCAAAAGAGTACCACAAAGAAATAATAACAAAGATAAGATAAACAAGGATTCAAATTACAAGTCAAAAAGTCGCCAGGAGGATAAATTATCCCTTAACGAACGCTTGTACGAAAAGTTGTTTCGTTATATCGCTTGGAAGCTATAAACGACCCAAAGTTTCCCGGGATAGACAAGTCGTTAATTCTTCTAAGTATTTCCCCTTGAAGCAGTTGTAGGTATTGCAAGGAATGAATCAAATATCCGCCCCTTCGTTTTCCTTAAAAAAAAAGTGTGTTACCGAAACGTCCCCCGCAATCTGATTTTATATCACGAGGGCGGAGGCCTACAGGAAATATATTAGTTTTGTTTCGTAACATTTTCAATAAACACATCACACATCCCAGATCTCTGGTGGCCTAAAATCCGACGGGGAAATTTTTATTGGAGCAATGCTCTTGGGGTTTTGTGTCATCGATGTGCGGTTTTTAGGGTTTTGTAAAAATGTTCGATTTGCGTTTTTGGCATGTACGAAACAGGCGTAAGCATGTCTGATCTAGATTTCATACCAGGTGTGTTCTCACTTGGGAATAATCAGAGAATTTAGCTTTAATCGTCATACGAGGAAAATATGTGTTAACTACTCTCCTCCTATCAAAATCTTACCTATAAATCTTCGCATTTAATCTATTTAAAAAATTTTTAACTTTAAACTTCTCATCAGGACTTACAGTTGAAATCAAAGCATTTTACTCAAATTCATGGGGAGAATTTTTCCCTGAAAACAGTGCGAGTATTTCGGTTTCATCTCCACTAAAGTCCCCGATTGAGGTTTCTCATTTGAAGTCTACTGCAGGCACAAACGAAACATTACTTTTCCAGTCCGACCGCAAAACGGTTCCATTGAATTCCCGTTAATTAAAACGTCATGCAAGGTGGATTTTTCCAATGGAAAACCCGTTTCTTAAGTAAAACAAAGACGAGGGTGACGTGACAAATGGCCGTAAGAATTTTCGGCGTTAATTTCACAGAAACTTCCAGACTCGTTAAAATTCATCTGCTCAATGGCTGGTAAACTGGCTCAGTCTCGTTATTACTGAAATTATGGTTGTTGTTGTAAGGAACCGAAAACCAGGATTTAGGAAATTCTGACCGTGTATAATTTAGGTGTAATCTCATAAATATTCAGTGGGTGAGAGGAGGAAGGCGGTTAGAATATTGTAATTGATGTAAATTTCCAACGGAAAAACCTACAAATATTGAATACGTTGTAACGACCCCGTTGAAAGTGGAAGGGACCCTTTGAGGTGGCAAAATATTAATCCCGCAAGTTCCAAGCTTTATTACTGAAGGAGTAACGAACGATTGTCACCAACAGACAA
Source organism: Cryptocephalus primarius (assembly GCA_963576515.1). Classification (NCBI taxonomy): domain Eukaryota; kingdom Metazoa; phylum Arthropoda; class Insecta; order Coleoptera; family Chrysomelidae; genus Cryptocephalus; species Cryptocephalus primarius. Next base: position 12,671,540 of record OY754948.1, on the reverse strand, counting down.
CAGATACTGAAAACAGAGACCAAAATTTTACTATTGTAGCATAACAAATTTTACCATGCATCCCTATTGTATTTATTTAGGCTTAATGCATGCACTACGTTTGTGTTTATTTTTAGTGCGGACAAATTACATTCGTATTTGTTTATAATAACAAATTTATTCACCCACTGATTACGATTTGATGATTTTTATAATTGATACACATGTTAATTAGATTTCCAATTATACAAATTTAAAAACCCACCATTGGTTTCAGGTAGAATTCAAAATAATTTTTGTTATGATTTCAAGTAGTCAAAAGTATGAATCGTGTAAAGAAAATCCTTTGAAAAACCAGACGGCCTTTGAAATTGAATGTAGAAATTTTTTATGATGTCTTAACTTTTCCATTTTAATTATAACCGCTAATAGGCTTAAAATATGGAATAAATATTACCCAAAAATTAAATATGAAACATTACCTACGTTTCAAAGAATTCCAATTTAATTTTAAGCGCTTCAAAGGGTTTACAATAACAGTTGATGTTTCTTTTCGACGTAAAACCGCCAAACGTGCTAAGAAAATTTCATGGAAAAATACTAGGAAAACTGAGTCGCCGAAAAATATCCATAATGGCTTTAAAATTTATTCCAACATACTTTTGGACTGTCCAAACATTTTCACTTGAATTTAAATGCTGCAATGCTTTAAATCTACAAAATACTATCCTAAAAGCTCTTCTGAAGCCCTAAACAACAGAAATTGCGTTACGATCAAATGCAGATGGACTACAGACGTTTCAAATAATTTCATTCTATTTTTTGGTGCTACAAACAACCTAGAATGAAATTTCTGGCTTTTATATAACATTAAACCCTCAAAAATGTCTCAAGTGTCGCTGAGAACCAGAGAAATCATCTAGATTTCTCTAAATGCTCACAAGTAGAATAGAGAATCATTTTCTTTTTGCTTCTATTTACTAGAAAGCCTGAGTCGTGCCGAAAAAGGACTCTATACGTCCCTTTAAAGTGTTGGAACGTCAGAATCGCTTAAAAATTTAATCTAGTGATTTAATCTATGAGGTTTCAGCGAATTTAAATCAGGAACACCGAAGTCATCTAGATTTTCTTACATGGTCTCAAGAATAATGTAGAAACATGTATAGCAATCTATAGAATATAGAAAGAAATGTATATTTTGGAAGGTTAAAGTAACGTTAGAGAAATTTATGGACGTAGAAAAAAATCTAGATGATTTAGGAAGGTTTCAAACAATTTGATTCGATTTTAAACATGTGAACGAATAACAAATATGGATTCAAGGCTTCTCTATAATTTTAGATTACCGAAAGTGCCTTAAAATAAATCTAAGCGATTTGTGTGTATTTTAAATTGTTCCAACAAAGTTTCAAACAATTTCATGTTGATTTAGAAAGGGTTTGGAATACAAATTTCTTTTTTAGAATCTTAGCTGACCGAAAGCGCTCTTAGAAAGATTTTTAAAAATATTCCGAGGGTCATAGGGAGAATCTAAAATTTCCTAATTTTAATGTAACAGTTTAGGGGGAATTTTAATCCAGGAAACGTTAAATCAAAATAATGCTGGCAGTTCTGTATAAAGCCTATAAATTGGCGAATGCGCCTCCGCCATAATTTACAAAGTTTGGAAATATGGACTCCGTTGTCTACAAGATTAAATATTTATAACAGTGGGAAAGAATTTTGAAGAAACTAACAGAAATAACTAATATTAGCGCTGTTTCCTTGTAAATGAAGCACTTAGAGTAGGTGTTTCTGTTGGTATCTGTTGAAAATGAAATTTTCTTTTGATTTATATTAATACGTATATTTTTTTCAATTAAATTTATTTATGGGTTTCATCGTAAATTTAATAGTACGATCTCGAAGATAATAACAATTTATAACACCGCGATTACATTATAGGTGATGCATCAAGGCGGGCCGAAGGGGAAAAGACTCTCCCGCTTTCCCATCACGCCTCGCATCGCGTTGATGGGCGATTGCGGCAAAAACCTGTCTGGAAAATCGCAGGAAACCATTCCCGGAAAATGAGACATCCGATCCTTTAACACCGTCCCATAAATTAAGACACCAAAACAACAAATGAAAGATTTATTCCGGGGACAAAGCACCGGCATTTTCACGACTCATTGTCCCCGGGAATATATCAAGATTATCATCATCCAGGCGGCTTTTTGTCCGGGGCGCGTCTTTCCGGGCACGTCCTGGACATATAACTCCTCTCTAAGAGATATTTTATGTAAGGACGTTCCTCCGCTCCGTGGAACTGTTGCTTTCTTGATTTTTTTCTGAGCGTTAAGGAAATAATGAATCAGCCTGTTTGAATATTCGAAAAAAGGGGGTTTTATGGCGTATCACGCCAACGGTGTTCTCTCAGATTTTACGAAGGGAAAAGTACCCTCGCACCCTCTTCAGCGCTCGCAGAAACGTAAATTTATTCAAGCTGTAAGGAAATTCAACGTAATTAATGCGTTTAAAAGTGGCTTCGAGGGGGAAATCCTCCCGCGCCACGAGGCGAAGTTATTTAAAAAAATTCCCCACACGATCATCGCGATGAATAAAAACTATGGGGAAAGTTTCTCCTACTTCCGTAAGGGCGGTCGCTGATCTAATGCGAAAAACTCTCGGCGAGAGACAAAAGAGATCCATCGGGAATTTCATTCCCCCCGTTTCGATCCCGTGGACATGCAAGTCCGTCCGGGCGATAAACTTAATTTGCTTTGGTAAATTAGCTCTGTCTGGTTCCGAAACCGAAACACATTCGATTTAGTACCACTGTGTATCGACGGCGGCAGTTCTGCTAGGGAATATGGGGATACGGGATGGTTTTCGAGGGAGCGTTTTCCCGGGAAGACTTCCGCTGGTCCCGTAGGAAGCGACAGGAGATTTTTACTCAGCGCATTTGTTACAATTAGACGATTATGGGATCCGGGGGTCTTTTCGTTTGGAGGCTTTGGCGAAAGTACTTGTAAATATGGCGGTGGGGCAACAAATGCCAGTGGAGGGAGTTTTAATGCTTAACCAAATTAACTGCGTGGATCTTTCTGGACTTTTACACTAGATGCCTAGTGTGTTATGGAAATTAAAAAGGTGAATCCCCTGGAAAAACGTTATAAAGTATCTCGAGTGTCACGCTAACGAGCTCCGCAGCAATCGGGCTAATCCTTCTGCGGCAGTAAAAAAAATGTCGACCCCTGTAATCTTTCCGAAACATTTAATTGCGCCCCGCCATACAACAAAAATAAAGGAAATCGTAAAATCGGTTGATATTATCAAATAATCGAGGACCAGTGCGGACCTCGATTTTCCTCTCTTCAGCCGCGACCGTAAATTTCCGCCGGACCGCACGGGGCGATTACGACGGCGACGGTTTATTGTTTCCGTTGAGGTTATGTTATTATGATGTTTATGAAAATGCATGTAAGAAGATATCCATCGCGCGGAGATGGGGTCGAGGGGAGACGTTTTGTCGCGACGTGGAATTGTGTTTTGTTACCAGTTTCGAGCTGCGGGGATGTAATCATCAGGGAAGATAAAATTATCGTGATTTCCTAACTATCATCACACAGAACGTACATAAGTACTCAACGGGCAATAATTGTGCCCACGAGTCACTCCTGCTTTAATAAAACAGATAAAAAATTAATGAAGCAAACTAAATTGAGGTCGGAAAATTCGCAGGTTGTCCGACGTCGCTTGAAATCGGTCGGTTGGGCTCCTATGAACACGGTAGGGTCGGAAAATGCGCCATCGGAAACGGCGAAGGTCGGAAAATTCGCGAATTTTCCTACGAGGATTACATCAGGTATTAATTTGAAATACGATAGGAATTTTAGTGAATTTAAACGAACATTTGTTTCTAATTTCGTGTTTGATTACTTTTAAAACATCCTCTGTACCCCGGTATCAAAAATAATAATGGGACATTTCAAATAAAACTTACGTATTAGTATAGGGTTCATGGTTTCAAGTGAGGCTCATTTAAATTCATGCAATCTGTCGCCTCGTCATTACTTTTACCAAAAATCTACACTTTTCGTCCAAAAGGACTTCTTCCTAGCATCACCGTGCATTCCAAGAGTTAATTCCTGCCTTTATTTCCTATTTAATCTTCAACGATCCCGACAATATTAAAATCTCCTCAATTTAGCATTTCCCCCAAAACCTTCCCGCTTCTTACATTATGTACACGCAAAACCATCCTTCATCCCCAAATCCCCTCGAAAAACTCAAACTCCCGAGTAAAATCTAACGCCTCCGTTATCCTCGTTCCCTTAACATCCCGAATGTGATACAGGAGAGAGGGGCGGGTTACTTGAGACCGACCCACTTTTAACGGAGTTCGTTTCCTTGTTCCAGACCGGACAATTCACCGTCCTGTGGGTGCTCTTCACGATGATCGTCCTCGGCAATTCGGCCGTGCTGGTCGCGCTCCTCGTCAGCAAGAGCAGGAAGTCCAGGATGAATTTCTTCATCAGGCAGCTCGCCATAGCCGGTAAGGGGATGAATGGTAGCGTAGATGATACGAGAATAAGTAAATTGTGTGCGACGCGACAACTGTAGGAATTGCTCTCATATCATCAGGATGTATTAAAGTTATTTTTAATGCTTTACAACCACTGCATAGTAAAGTCATTTTCGAGGGGGTGCGCGTATCTTCCACCCCCAGCGCCACGCGGGGGTGGCCGTTATCTGAGATCAAATAGTTTTAGTACGCCGGCTCGTATTGGTTTATCTCGTTCTTTGGTCCGTTTGAGATGCCGTTATCTTTATTGTAATTTTTATTGGTAACGACATCGTCACCTCAACCGAATGTCTTTGTTTTTGCTCGGTTGTTTATTAAAATTCCCGGTTTACGACGGGATATAAAGGAAGACGGGGATGTAATATGTACGACATAGGGGCGCGGATACGGCGTGATTGCCATATGGCGGTTTAATCAGGCGTAAAGTAAGTCTTCCCTCAGGTTAGAATTTTCATCAGAGTCATCTGTCCTTTAAAATTTTCAGAAGTAAATTTAAAATTCCTAACTCGTCACTAAGTACTTGTCGCACCTGCCCACGCTACCCGACAAGTGCTCAGTAAAGTTGTGGCAGTGGAAGTCACTTGTCGCTTAGTAAATTCATTCGTAGTTGCATGTTTGCTTATACATGCGTAAACGCAAGGTGCGCAGTGACAAGTACTAAGCTTTAGCTACTTAGTCTGTATAGACGCCCCCATATTCAGAGCTTTCAGAGGTGAGTGCCTAGGGATTCCTGTGAGCTTCGTTGACAAGTACCTCTTGGCAGTTTCTATCAGTTAGGTCCTCATGGCTTCTGTAAGCTGTAGGTATCCTGGTGTAGAATCCTGTGGGCTGTAGGTCTTCCAGAAGAGTGCCTGTTGACTCCTGAAATCAGTGTGTTATGAAAACTCCTTATTTAACCCAGTACAGACGTGTAGATACCAGTACAGACCCTTTATAGAGCTTTATAGAACGAAGGGATGCTCAGTTATGACTAAGTTTAGAATTTCTCGTAGCTATTACCACTCTGGAGCAAAATTTCTTGTTACCAGGAAGAGAAGATCTGAATTTACAAGACGTTAGTACGTAAATCAGGTCAGAAGGCCAGTGGGACTTCAAGCTTTAGTTTGAACGGTTTCATGGTCAGAAGTATCAGAGATAAGCTTTATTTTGGACAATAGTGCATTTATGCTTGATAAAATTTCTGGAATGAATATTTTTCTTTCCATTTTTCTCCATTAGATCTGGCAGTGGGCCTGATAAACGTCTCGACGGACATCGGTCAACGCATAACGGTAGCCTGGCACGCGGGGAACGTCCTGTGCAAGATCATACGTTTCCTGCAGGCCGTCGTCACCTACTCCTCGACGTACGTCTTGGTCGCGCTCTCCATCGACAGATACGACGCCATAACGCACCCCATGAACTTCACTGGAAGCTGTAAGTCGAAATAACTGAATCACCGTTACATCCACTTCGAACTTTTCGAACGCCTGCATTAATTGTTCGCGGTGGAGGATCCGCGACGTCGTAGATTAATCTCCCCGACCGCTAATACCTCGACCCTTATCTGTACGTACACGTAGGGGCGTTTCTGCTCGATTTAGCTCGATGCCTCAACGTTCCCGCAGTTCGGGAACTGCTTAGCAATAAACGGGCGAATGGGAAATCAATTCGAGGGCCGGAACGGTCCGATTGAAACGTAACTGATGGATGCCCCTTTAACGCGCTCCTCCGGTAAAGTAAACTGAAACCGTATCGGCCCGAGAGGGGATTTGAATCGACTAAGGGAGCGTAGGTGTATTTTTACAAGTTCGTACTGTCGCATATCACACATCTTAACGAAAAAATTAGTAATAGAATATTAAATTTAATAAATATACTAATTTTACTTAATTTTACCCCATTTTCCACCCCCTGATGAGAGGAAATTTTGGATTGGTGGGGTTCCCCCACCTTAATTAACTATTGACTCCACATTTTTCGCTCTCTCGCTAAGCGAAACAAAAGGTTTTTAAATTTTCCCCTTAGGAAGACTAAATTTTTCAATTACTCGACCTCAGTACCTCAGAAAATACCATTAGCATGACTGCAAATACGGCAAGGGTTGGGGTGTGTTATAGTGCGTTTATTACTTTACATTTTACTTTGTTCCCAGGGAAACGAGCAAGGGTGTTGGTGATCATCGCTTGGGTACTTAGCGTGGTCTTCTCCCTGCCCAACGTTTTCTTATTCGAAGAAACACCCGTAGAAGGTATGTCAAGTTGTAAAGTGATAATAACTCTAATTGAGTTTCAAGAGAAAATAAAATTCGTGTTACCATTGTTATGCATGCACTAGCTTTCAAAGTCCAGTGAAGCAAAGTACTTAGCAGATACAATAATCACTAAGATTTTTGTACCATTATACCAATGGATTGTTAGTGTCAAAACACAACTACCCACCTTCAAAAACATTATGGACGCTACAAAACCAATTTTTACATAATAATATACCTTTAAGTATCCAGAAAATAGAAGATTTCTATTGCAACAATGAGCAGAAATATTTTATTCCAAATTCGTTAAGGAACTGAAGTTATACGTGAGTTAACAAACTTTTTACTGCCTAAAAAATATTGTTTTGTAAACATCGCGGAGTGTAGTAAGTTTCCTCGAAGCTGACCCGGAATTTATCCCCTAATAAAACCTTCTTATCACCTATTTCCTACATTCTTTCCCGAATTGTAACAAATCGCCGTCGTCCTGATTAAAGTACATAACAAGTTAAGTAGGACAAAAATATTGATATATATGTTGGAGTTTTATTATCTTAGTTTGCTCACGTTTTCGAGATAAATTCCAGCAAAATTGGGTTGGGAGCTAATAACACAATTATTTATGTACTATAAAGGCGGTGGGATTTTTCCGGTGTTTCCCTCACTAATTCTTGTCCCCAGGCATCCCTCAGTGCTGGATCGACCTCAAGGACTGGCAATGGAAGGTCTACATGACGCTGGTAGCCCTGGCGCTCTTCGTGATGCCTGCGTTGATCATAAGCGCCTGCTACGCCGTCATAGTGTGGACCATATGGTCCAAGAGCAGGCTCCTGATCCCGACCGGGCACATTCCCATCCAACAAAGTAAGCAACGCTTCTCGTTCGCCTCGTACAACAGGAGAATTTTGGGCTAATTCAAATAGACAACTCCTCTGTCGCAGAACGTCGTTCCACCCCTCCTGAATTCCCCCCCGGGACGTTCTCCCGTAGGGATCCTCGTCTTCGCAGCCGCAATTAAACGCACTCCTTTTCGCCGGCGCATAATAAAGCCCCAAGGACTCCTAAATACCGTGTAAATCCACCCTTTCCTTACTGCCTCGACGTCCCGCCATTAAGAGTGCGTTAATTCGATTTACTGATGGGCATTAAAGAATACATTATTCGAGGGCCCCGGGGCGACTCTATTGTGTTACAGGGGTGCAAGGGGGCCAGGTTCGAAATTTGAATATCCTTCAATAAGGGACGGTTCAAGCGATGAATTTAAAAGGTTAGGATGATTGAGTCTTGTTTGAGACTATGTATTCATTTTCTATGGACTCATGAAAGAACTTTTCCAACTTTAATCTCATTCAAACCCACACAGCGGAATAACAAATAGATTTTGAAAAATTTTTAAGACGCAATCACAATTCCCTTGTTATTGAAACTCCTCAAAATGTTTAATAGAAACGTACTATACGAGTTCAGAAAATTCTAGCGCTCTTACTAATAAAGTTTAGGAGTTGCGGCCACCTGACGCACTTCAAGCACTTTTTACCAATCACACTTTTCCAAAAATTCACAAAAAACAATATTTCAACTTTAATACTATCGAAACTTCACGAGACGTGTCACTAAAATATATTTTAGGAGTTTACGTTGTTTCAGGCTTTCAGCTTCAGAAGTTTCGGAGTTGTAGCTGATTATGCGGCAACATGAAGCACTTAATCAAACTTTTTCGAATCACAGATTTCGAAAAATTGTTTAGGAGTCGGTCAGAACTCCAATTTTTCTCAAACTCCGCACGATATTTAATAGAAGCATACTTTAAGAGTTCAGAAAGTTTCATCTCTCCAAGTGCCGCCGTTAGAAAGTTGCAGCTAATTATACGGCCCTCTGACGCACTTCTAGCACTTTTCACCAATAACAAATTTTCAAAAATTCGTACAACAATTATCGTAACTTAAATGTAATTGGAACTTCACAAGAGAAACTACTTAAATGTACTTTAGGGGTTTAGAAAGTTTCAAGTTTCTACCTTTAGAAGTTTCGGAGTTGTGGTTGATTATACTGCACCGTGACGCACTTTTCTATCAAGCACCAAACTGGAAAATATTTTACGGGACGGTTATAATTCCCATTTTGCTGAAACTTTACACAGTAATTAATAAAGGCATACTTTAAGAGTTCAGGAAAGTTTGAATTCTCTAACTAAGGCAATTTGAAAGTTACAGCTATTTATACAACCTGATGCATTTCTTGCACTTTTCACGCGATCCAGGCTTTTGACGAAGTCTCTCGTCGACTAGCATTTCCATTCTGATGCTATTTCTTTTTATGCTTGATTCTGATTTCCTTAGTAGCAACAATTACATAGATTGATTAGGAAACTTTAGTGCAACAAACAACGAAATGGCCCTGGAACTCCTTTAACCATCTCTTCCACCTCCATTACATACCACGAGAAATCCAATCTCCTCCTCACTTGAAATATTAAATTCGCCCTTATCAAGCCACAATTTCCGAAGCATTACGATTAAAGCAGTTTCCATTATAATTCCTCTCGCTATACATTCCTCTTCCGGGCTACTTACGGAAATGACTTCTGAAGCAGTTCGCTTTGACTCCCGAGGATTTATTCCGAGATGTCAACTTGACGTTATAGATTTATACGTACGAGATGTGCCTTTTTTCCGCTTTTAACAAATTAACTTTCCCGATAATAAATCAGGAGGTTCAGAGTTTCCCGGAGAAATTCCAGGGTGACGTATCGAGCATTAAGGATTATGTAGGGATCTTCTCCTGTTTGTCAGAGGAATATAATAATAAGAAGGAACGCCTTTATTATATTTAGTTACAGAATAACAAACAAACAGAAAAATAGAAGCTACTTCTGCTTATACCTAACCTTAAGTAGCAAAAGAAAAGTTTGCGAAGCTAATTCCAATCCTACTAAATTCAAATAGAAAACTGAGTGTCAATTATTTTTAGGGCATAAGGGGCGTGGTACTAACTGACGTTTTTATTCCTCAACGCCGAGAGAGGCATGGCTTAAACAGTTTGTGCGCATACCCGTTTTAATCAGAAGAGCAATTGGACGGAGCTGCCTCAAAAGCGTTCCTGCTTCGTTCCCTCTTCTGTTTGGCTTTTCCTCTGCTATGTTATTTTCTAATTAATCCATATTTGATAGGCGAGGATCACCGTGATCGTCCCCCTCGACAGTTCCACGAGGAGCAAGACTGCCGACGAGCCAGCTCCAGGGGGATCATTCCAAGGGCTAAGATTAAGACTGTTAAAATGACGTTTGTGATCGTATTCGGTGAGTTTGACAGTTTGATCTTTAACCATACAAGGAACGTTAGTAGCAGATTGAATATTCATAGGCGAGGTTATCCCGCGGATAGTTTAAGCTCAGGAGAGATGTCGTAATGAATACAAGTGTTCGGAGGAAAGTGAGACGACAACCAAAAGTTTGTTCACCGGATTTTAGCCTTAATGTTGAAGTGGAAAGAAACCAGTTTGTTGTTTCCAAAATTCTTCCCTCTATCTATTTTAGTTTAGTAGACTCTCGTAGGTTCAAAACAGGCCGACGTTTCTTGTAACCATTCTCTAGTCAGTTACCCAATTGGGAGGCGTTTATTTTATGTATCGTAGAACTTTGAAAACGGGAATCCACTTTGAAAACCTCGAGTAATTACATCGGCTTCGTGTTTAGTTTCCTGAGACTTCCGCTCGGAGAACCCTTTGTAATTTTTGGCTAATTCCCCCATCGCGGGCCGTAATAACCGTTAATAACCTCGATAATTGTTACAGTGTTCGTGATCTGCTGGAGCCCCTACATAATCTTCGACCTGCTCCAAGTGTACGGCCACATTCCGAAGACGCAGACGAACATAGCGATCGCCACCCTCATCCAGAGCTTGGCGCCATTAAACTCGGCGGCAAATCCCGTTATTTACTGCCTATTTTCGACGCACGTTTGCGGCAATTTAAGGTAAGCGACGGCTAACTGATTCGATTCCAATTTCAATTTGCATATATCTGTCGCCCGCTGCTCCCTCCCGTTTCGCTCTTGAAACGAATTCTGAATTAGGCGACCGAATACTAATGAAACTGGAAAAAGGGAGAGAAAGAGGCTGAAAGGGGGAGCACGCCCACGGGTTTTCTGTTGATGTATGTCCGAGGGGGGGAATTTTCATCGCCAGATGTTCGTCGTGACTAGTCTCACGTGCCACATGCGATGATGACACCGGGATACTTTCGCCATTGCTCAAAAAGAACATTTTTTGACATTGTCTCGATTAAATTCAAACATTTTAAAAAGGGCATTTTGTCGTCGCCTGGAATCGACTCGTTAGGCTCCCACGAAGACGGTGCGGTCGGGAAATGCACGATTTGACATCGCGAAGGTCGGAAAATTCTCAACATTTCCCGTGACACTTGCATTAAGCTCCCACGGGTACGATTCTGTCGGAAAATGCGCAACTGAATACCGTAAAAGTCTGAAAATTCGCAGTTTTCCCCTTGACAACTGGAGTCAGCTCATTAGGCTTCCACCAATACGGTGCCGTCGGAAAATGCACGATTTAAAACCAGTCAGACAGTCATAACCAATTTATTATACCCCATGCGTGCAGTACGATTAAAAATGCAAACAGCATAGGTCGGAAAATTATCGGATTTTCCGGAGACAGTCGGAATTAATTAATCTTACTCCTCCGAGTACGGTAAGGTCGGAAAATGCGCTATCTGTAAATGCTAAAGTCGGAAAATTCGTAAGGATTCAATGAATCACAGAATCAAATGGAACATAGAGCGTTTTCCCCAAGTTTCACGTTTACAGTCAAAGTAAAATCAGTAGAACGAAGAATGTTTTCAATACTTATTTAAAGTTTGGTTGTCCTTCTAAAATAAAATGCATAACTTGTCATTTTAGAATCAAAAATCAAGAGCAAAAGAAATATTATAGGTTGTACACACTGATTTAACTAGACTTTAGATTAAGTATAGCTTTTTCGCCATATCAGCTATTGTGTATAGTTGTAATATAAAATTTTTCATCAGTTACTTAACTTAACGATTATCTATAATGGGGAGCTAAATTCTAAAGGGGAAATTTACTTCGTTACCGTTGATCCGTTTCATTCGATCGAACGCACCTTATATAAATGCTCCTTTTTCATTCTACTGTCTTTTAAATTACATCTCATGGTGTAATAGTTACTAATCTGGGCGTTACGTCTACAAGGAATGTAAATGTAACGAGTTAAATTAGTTAACTCCCGTCCGAATAGATTAAAACTAATGCGGGGTAGTAGGTTCATTACAAAATTCACTTAAGTAAATTTGCCTGAGTTGAAATTAGTGCTAATGTGATTTAATAAATACTAATTGGGACAAAACACTTAACCAAGCATTGTGAACATGCAGGTCAAGTAATTTTCAGATTGAAATCATATTTTTGAAAAAGTCACGTGTTATTAACTTTTTTTTAATGAAATTCATATGGCAGGTACATGAGAAGATTCTAAACCCAACCCTGCAATGGAAGTTGCAGCTTGCGAGACTCAATTTTCGAAAAATTGAGGCTTTTCCAAAATGGAATTTCACTATTGCACTCATTTCTTTGAAACTGGCTGACGTATGAAGCAAAGGTTTTCATTTCTGGCAACAGGAATCATCGTACGTGCAGTTTATAGGAAAGGTTTTCGGTATGGACATGATTGGTGTGTGGAGTAAAGGGAAAATGAAGGGAAAAAGACAGTGCGCTAACAAAGAATAGTCTACAATAGATTATTGGGTTATTAAAGGATCGTAAGAGTACATAGTGAGGTAGCTAGGTAGCCAGGTTTAGTGAGAATTTCCAAAATCTCTCAATAACAAAAAAATCCTTGTCAAAAGTTGTCCGAACTCCTGCTGGAACAGTCCAGCTATCGACGTTGGCTACTCACGAGGTCTGTCCCGAGCTTTCCAAAAGTGTTCCGTCCCGGCAGCGCCAGATGTCACCGTCAATCAAAATCCCAAGTCAGATGGCCAGGTCGGCCGAATTCCAGAAAACCTTCCAGAAGCTCCAAGAAGACTGCCTCGCCCTCTTCTCCGCCACGGTCGAAGTGGCCAAGGGCAAGATCAACGACATACTCGAAGAGCAGAAGGCGAGGGTGGACGCCATCGCCGAGACGACCTTCCAGTGCCACGACGCCCTTCGGGCCTCGATCGACGCGGTGTACGAGGAGGCCGTCGAGAAGGTGAACGACTACGTCGACGAGATCGAGGTCGGCCTCGGCGACGTCCTGCAGCTCAGCAGGTCGAACGTGCTGCTCGTCTGCCAGAGCAGCGGGATGCTGCCGCAGAACCTCACCGGCGCCCTCGAGACCGCCGTCAACACCGCCAAGGAGTTAGTCAGCAACAGGATCGAGGTGTACATCGTCGAGGTGAGCGAGTATGCGAAGGAGAAGTTGAGGGAACTTAAGGAGTACTGCGATGGGGCGGCAGGCTCTAGGACGTGAGAGCCCAAAAGGGCGCTGGTGGTGCTTGTATCTGAAACGTAATACACATTGGGTACATCAACGACTTGCTATACTTTCACTAGGATCTAAACCACGATGTCAGTACTTTTGAAGGAGGCGGTATTGGCCAACTTGGGGCCTAATCCCTGATTTCGAATTTTCTGGAATGAGGGATTTTATGCCAATCTATTCGAGGGCCAAATTTGGTTTAAATCGATGGAATAGATCGGTAGTACATACTAAAAAAGCGGCATAAACAGAGGGACGACTGACACGCCGATGTGGTATTAAATGAAATACGAGACACCTTCAATTTCGCACGAATCTAAAAATCGTAACGTAACAAGGATTATGTTGATAGTTTGCATGAGTGAGTAATCAGTCATCATCGCATTGTGGCAATCATTGAGGCGATGTCTCCAACGAACCTTAAAATAGCATGAATCTGAAGTAACATATTTACCACTTATTTTCCTCTATGACTTTACCATACACAGTATGTCCCAGGATATGTTCCCTGTATGTATAACAGCCCAAGTACTTCATGGGAAAAACAAAGCCTATCCTTTATAAAATCAGCTTCCTCAAACATTACCATATCGCTCGGACGATCCTGGGACACATTACCTGAATAATCTTCACCTTCCATTCTAACACTCTTTGTCTCTCTGTGTGTAGATGCTGCTCATTACTAAAACATTTAAACTTCGATCCGTGTAGAAAAGTGCCGCCGTTCAAGTGGATCGTGAGCTGCCTCACGTTCTGCTTCCCGGGCTCGTCCGCCGCGGGCTGCCTCGGCCTCGGGGGCGCGGCGGCCGAGGCGCACCCGACGACGCTCACGACGACGCTGACCCATTCGTCGAGGCGGTCCGGCTCCTCCGCCTCGCTCAGGCACACGATCAGGCTGCAGCCGGCGCTCAGGAACAGCCACAAGGTCGCCATCTCCGTGGTTTAGCCTGGTGAGGACGAGGAAATTGTGAAGTAATGCTCGTAAGCTGGTGTAAAGTTTTGTGGTCGTTCTCAGGTTGATTTCGTGGGGGGCGGAGCAGTCCGGGCGGGATCTGTTTTATTTCACAATTTGTTTGATAGACGGTATTACGCTCACCTTTTTGAACTGGCCCAAAGTGAAATTATTATTTCTACTGACACTTTTGGGCCTCTGGAAATTTAAAACAGGTCCCACCTGGAAATGGTAGGATTTGTAGCTACTGTTTTGGATTCAAGTCGTTTATGTTACTTATCGCCTGAATTTGTGTCATAATTGTTCATCGTCATCGTTTTCGTGTTCAACGTACAATCTAACACACAGGGGTGCGTTCAGAAAGCCTTACATCATATTACTTATTTTGTTCCATGCATCGACTTGCTTCTGGACGCTCGTAAGAAACGTGACACTTCTGCCTGTCAATTGTCAGTAGATTATTTCTGAAACTTTAACATTTTAAGGCTATCGAACTGCAAGAATTTGCCACATAACTGAAATCTTAAAACAGTAAGAGTATTCTTGCAACGTTCCAAAAACAACCATTTTTCGCGTTTTTTTGAGTTATTTACAATAAGTATTTTACGAAATTTAACTCACCGCATATCAAAGTAACTGCCTGTCATTTCTCTACACTTCTTGTGTACACCATAATTGCCTACAAGGCTGTCCCTAGCCTCCAGAAGCGAAAACGTGAGTTGTCAACTTTCGACGCCTACCATAGGTCACATAGGCAAATTAAGCACTTTATTATAGCATAGTTGCATTCTACCAGCTACTCCCTGAAACTGATACAACGCTCATTCGTCCTATGATCGTTTAACCGAAAAAAAATCTAATCTGATTGGGCCATAAGACACAATAATTTCTTTTCTGGACGCACCCCAACAATTGCACAGCACGCAGCCCCAACACTGTTGGTTGTGTCGAACACGCATGCGCAAAGTAAAAGAGTTTCTGATTCATGGTTGCGTATAATTTTCCCCTTATGTATTGGTTCGTTCCAGAAGGTGTACCGAACCCGTTCCGTCCAATGCAGCGGTCTGTTTTCTATCAATTAACGTAATAGCAATATTTTATTGATTAAGACACGTTTGAGACATGCCTTTGGATTCAGACGCAATTATATCATTTCTTTCCGAATTTCGTCTCTTGCGCATGCTGACGTCACAACCCGCAAATACATGTCTACACTTTGGTTAGCATAGATGGTTTAATTGCCAAATTTGGTTTTGAATGGTTTTATTGTACTGGGTGATCAAAAGAAATGTGAACTGGAATTTTACGTAGGAGGAATTGACTGATTTTTTTTTGTAACTGGTTATACATGTGCTCATTTAAATTACTCGTCGAAATCTGCGTTTCTATTTATTCGCAGATGTAGAAATCCACTACTAACCAATGAAATGTCACAAAAACAATCACGTGGTGAAATTTAAATATTTCATTGGCTCTAAACAGTTAAGAATTACTGCCGGATGTTGGTCAAGGAGAGATATTCATTTTTTCTCTGATTGTCTTTGATCTAATCTAATTTCCACTTTATTCAAATTAAATTTCGATGGGCAATTTAAATGAACAAATGGAGTTTTGGTGCTAAGGGAAGTAGGAAAGTAAGGGATGGTTTTAGTACTGCTGGATTTGCTTGGAAAATTTACCATAAGCAGTAGTGTCCGTTACGGTCAGTTTAACACAGAAAAAGCACTGACATGTACAGGGTGGTCCATATGTAATTGCACAAAGCGCAACAACGCACCTATAAGATAATGTTCTGGTTTAATCACCAGCCATTCAATAAAAAAATTTTGAGAACTCAATTAGCTTCCTTTAAATAATATACAGGGCGTTCAAAACCACACGCTCGCTAACACAGCAATTTCGTCGCGACTTCCCGACGGAAAAAAGGGCCTGGTTCATCGATTCTCACCGACTAATTATCCTAATTGGTTTAACTCCCTTTATATACGTCGACTTTTCTTTTTTAATCTCTTCGCGGTTAATCTCCCTTCCCGGGACGGCTTTAAAAAAGCCGCGGATCGGCAAGTCTGCATCGTGTCTGGTTATCTTTTAGGGTGGAATGACACTTTTGAAGGGGGAAGGGGGGGGAGGTAATCGGAAATCGATTGAGTAACGGAAATTTTTGGGCAATTAATGGGAAGATAATCTCGATATCACTTCGAAATGTTTTTGTTGTTGGTAGCGGTGAGCGTGAGTAATCCAATGCATTGAATCACCTTGTATGAATTAAGAAGGCTTTTAATTTTAATTTATAATTAGAACAATCTTACATTTAACTACACTTAAAAAGTACAGGGTCCGATAGTCACAATACTTAATCTTACTAGTCGATGAATAATCCATCCTTACCAATCGAGTGATAATTAAATGTATTACAACACTTGTACTGTCATCGAATATCTAGTTTAATAAGTAAGACTTGATCAAACGAAAACGACGTTATTACATTGCTTTCATGGCTAATTAAATTTCAAATGTGCAATACTTTGAAATAATTTCAAATGTACTTCTAGGACTTTGGCGTTTATGATGGTAACGGTTAACAGCTTGACGTTTTGAAGTACTTTTATACCTTCAAATCGGTTGGTAAGGTTTTTATAGCCTTAAACCTAGTATAATTTTAAACATTTCAGTACCCAAAGTAGTGTACCTTTCTTAGGTCTCCAAATTCTAATGCTTGCTAAAGGCTGTCGAAAAGTATTGAGGCCTTGCTGGAAATTGGAGATGATCCAACGTTTTCCTGATTGATGAATAGAAGTTCTTAGATTTCTGACACCATCTAAGGTCTAAGCAGGTTTAATAACAGTCCATTTAGTTTGCTTTGAATATTCTCAACATCCCTATCGAGGTTTCTTAAATTCCTCAGGTTCCATGAACCTAGGAATCCTTCAGGTTAACGAATGTCTGTTGAAAATGGCGTTTGTTGTCTTAAAACTGTTGCCTAGAGTTTAAAATCAGATTCTGTAATACCATATAACGCTGTGCAGGTTTTTTGAAACCTGTAAACTGTCCAGGTTGCATTGAATATGTCAAAATTGTCGTAGTTACTGTACCTCAGGCTTTCCACAGTCTGACGATTGCCTAAGGTTGTTGAGAAGTGTTGAAGGCTTGCTGATAATTGGAAGGTCTCCAATTTATTCTTTGATTGATGGTTGTATTGCCCAAATATACCAATTAAGGCGAAGACTCGTTGAAGTAAAATTTGTACAATTTCTGATACCATCTAAGGTTTACTAAGAACCTAATAGGTTTGCTGACGGTGCATTCAGCGTGCCTGTAATACCTTATGATATTTCCATCAAATTTCGTTAGGTTTCTCAGATTCTGTGAACTGGAGAAGACTACGTAGAAACCTTGCAGGTTTACTACTCAGGTTGTAGTAGATGTTTTACAGTCCTGAAATTTATTATAACCTCCTCAGGTTTTCCAGGAATCGTTTAAGGTTTTCTTCAGAAAGGTTTCCTCTTCAGATCTATTAGTGTGGGGATTTTCTGTTCGATTTGACAACGCTGTAAACTGAGCGGACATGCGCACTGAAATTTTATTTGCGCGGGAAGCCCAATCGTCTGTATTCTGTGGTGAAACATGGAAATAACTCAAATAACTTTTTTTTATCGAATCTGAGACGAAATGTTACCATCAGAGTCGCAACGTAACGGCGTCGTTTTCCTTTAATGATTAGTTACACGCGTTGCATTAAATAATCCACATACCTCAATTAATTTATTAGGTAAACAAGAGTTGTAAATAAGTAGATGTGTTAGGTGTCATTTCTAATTAATAGTATTATAAAATTGTGATGTTCTACTTTGCTGTAAGGCGTAAAGTTATTTTTGTAAATATACAAATATATCTGAGCTTTAATTCATAATGGAGTCGTTTTGTATGTTATCAACACATATATTATGTTAATAATAAATAGTCGTGCGTGTGAGACTGATTGTTTAGTGCAAATTTACGTTTTAAAGGCGAATGACGTCATAAGTAGATTACCAAAGCGTGGAATGAACTCTTGTAGTTCAACGCGATAAACAACTACTACTTAGCACTTTGATTATTGGAGATTAATTAAAAAAAAAGTATTGATTGGCAAATTCCTACGTTTCTCACGAAAATATAAATAATTCGTATGATTCATTCGGTTTGCTCATGATTAAACATCTTTCTTTATCAAAAACTTGTGAAATTGTTCGATATCGACACATGTGGTGATTGGAGAAAACGTCAAATGGCGCGAGAGCAGCCACGTTCTTTTGATACCCTTTAAAAGGTTTGAATTTGCATGGAACAAGTCAGTCCTGTATTTCTAATAGGCTAACATACTTTTAACTTAAAAGACGATAATTTTAAACTCCTATTTATATAGAAATATTTGTATTTGTACTATAATAAATGGTTCAGTATTATTAATACGTCTGCTGGGTGTATTAATTTTATTTACAAATACATCTATAGTACACCCAAACGTTAACTTAATTAAGATACAATGTGGCGCGCTTCCTACGCCGCGTTCTCCCTCGGGATGAATTTGAGCTTGAGGTTTTCGTTTTTGGTTTTCAGCAGGACGTTCTGGACCAATACGACGGTCTCCGGGGTGTGCACGGATTCCACGCTGAACTTCCTTAAGATGCCGCACAACACCGCTTTGCTCTCTAGGATGGCAAACTTTTGGCCTTAAAAAGAAACGTGAAATAGGTTTGTTTTTGACGATTGTTTAATATTGTTTTTTATAATGTTTCGAAACGTCGCCTTCGAAGTGGGATTACTTATCGGAACGTTTAAAGGTGACAAACTTATCGACCGTCCAGAATGATAAAGATAAATAGTTCAAGAACATCTTTAGGAGATTTTTATACGAGAGTCTTAAAACGAAAATGCGATTACCGAATTTATCGCTGTTGTTTTGAATTATTCTCGAAAGTTCCGAACATTTCGCCTTTTAGTCTGAATTAATGAAGTGATAGAGGCGAGGATGGGATGAACTAGGAGCTATCCTTGAAGAAAAATTGGGAAGGTCAATGAGAAGATGAGGAAATCGTCATATTTGTAGCGCTCTAGCTAATTCTGGAATCAATAATTTTTTCAAAAATCGCTTTAAAGTGCACTTTTCTCTTGAGAATGCCCTAAGAGCTTGTAAACTTCCAGGTCTCCTCTACATATACCAAATGATGGTACAACCATGACCCCCTTTGCCAGGAACCAAGTTTCTTTGAATAGTACTACACATATGTGCCCTATAGTCATACTACTGTGTATGATGACCTTTGCTATGGTGCATCCTAATCAGTGTGATGTCTACAAGAGTATAACTCATTTAAGACCCCCTCATGTTCACGTCAGTATTCTCCTGGGTGCTACCCCTTCTGAGGGCCCTTCACGAGGATGTTCTCGAGTCCATATTGAAGCATGCAGTTGAGTTAAGTTGCTGTGATCAGCTCTAAGGATATAAATCGATCATTAAATGCTTCTTAATCCCAGTGCTTCCATATGGAGTAGGAACATGGGCAATCAACCATGTAGCAATGAAAAAACCA
This sequence comes from Cryptocephalus primarius, assembly GCA_963576515.1. Classification (NCBI taxonomy): domain Eukaryota; kingdom Metazoa; phylum Arthropoda; class Insecta; order Coleoptera; family Chrysomelidae; genus Cryptocephalus; species Cryptocephalus primarius. The sequence continues at coordinate 12,651,742 of OY754948.1, read as the reverse complement.
GTGCCATTAGCTCTAAGTTGAGTTGAAGCACAAGTCCTGAAGCGCTCGTGGTGCTTCAAGAACACCTTGGTTCCACTAATGTAGCGAAGATCAAGAAGGTAATCTTCATTATCTTTGGAGGAGCTCAATTTCCTCCACAATTAATTGGAGCCTCCAGCTGGACAACCTTATTGGTTTGCAAGCTTTTAGGTTTCTGATACTGCTGATCCTTCCCAGCCTTGCCCTCTGCTGAAATGCAGTTTTGGGCTACGAGCTCTTGGCTCCATCGATTCAACACTACCCTTGGGCCAAACCAAAGTATTGCTTTACAACTCTTTACCATCCCAAGAATCTGCTTCGTCGAATTAATATTTCTTACCTATGCAGTTCCTGGGCCCAGCGCTGAACGGCACGTAGGCGAAAGGGTGCCGATCCTGGCAATTCTCCGGTAGGAACCTGTCCGGGTCGAATTTCTCCGGCTCGGGCCAGTATTTCGGGTTCATGTGGATGTCGATGATGAAGACGTTGCAGTTCACTCCTTTCGGCAACACGTAACCGTCCTTCGTGGTGATGTCCTCCTCGAGAGTCCGTGAGATGAACGGCACGCTGGGGTACAACCGCAGGCTCTCCTTGATCACCCTCTCCATGTATTTCAGGTCGTTCAGCTCGTTGATCGACGGGTACTTCTGGGTACCATCGATCACCTGGAGTATCTCCTGGTAGACCTGCTCCTGGACGTCCTGGTGCTCCGCCAGTAACATGAGGGTGTAGCTTATGGAGATGGCTGTGGTGTCGTGCCCCTATGGAAGAAATGCCTTTGGTTGGTGAGTTAAATATAGATTGTCTCCACACCATTTGGTCCTAACGCTCCCCAGATGTTGTAAGACGTGAAACTTTGATCTTACCTCGAACATGAAAGTGTTCACCTCGTCCTGGATCCCCTTCTCGTCGATGAGCCCATCCTTCTTCTGCGCCTGCAGTAATAGGTCGAGCATAGCGAGCTTCTTCCTCTCCGACATGTCGATGGGGCTCATCTCGACGAAGTTCTGCGCCCTCTTTTTGATGATTTTGTTGCAGAAACCGTGTATAGTGTCGAGCAGTCTCCGTTCGAAGAAACCCTGTGGGATTACGTTGTAGTAGAGGAAATGAGAGTAGTACCAGGGGCACATGAGCCTCTTGAAGAGGACCTGGCCGAGCTTGTAAGTCGCCTTTACGAATTTCTTGTGTTCTTCATTTTCCCTCTCGAGTTTCGTGCCCATGGAGGTCTCTGCGAATTGAGGACTACTTGTGAATGTGAGTAGAAGAAATCTGAAGATTATCAGGGAGTTAAGTAGAGTTGGAAGGAGTAGTGTGGTAGAGTTTTGGGAAACTTGCAATTATTGGTCGAGAAGAGTTAGAAGGGATAGAAATGTAGAGGTGAAGTGGTTTGATTTCCCAATTTGGAAACTTTCCGGAATATGCCAGGTAATGGAGTTCTTAAATTGTAGTGTATAGATTGAACTGATTATAATGAAGCTATGAGGTTTATCACCAATGATACCTCATCTCATCACCATTTCACCTCATGACGATCCTATTGCGTGCAATATTAATTTCCAAGCTTCGAAACTTCTTACCTGCCATAGTGCTGAGGGTGAGCTGAGAAATGAGAGGTATTACGTTCACGCTCCCCCCTTTCATATCCCACAGGACAGACACCAACTCCTCAGTCTCTTCGTTGAACACCTGCACGAATTTCTGCAGGATACCAAAATGGAAGGCTGGGGTCAAAATCTTCCTGCTGGTTTGCCACTTTTTACCTAAACACAAGAAATTGCAATCCAATAAACCTTCATGTTGCATACACAGTACCAGTGCTGGTTAGTAAACCATCTCCTAACCAACGATGCAGCAGCTCGTATATCTCGCTCTTCTCTATGTTCTTCATGGTGGACGCCACGAGCTGAAAATAAACAAAATTTACTGAAACTGTATCGGAGGTGGTGGTGGTGGTGGTGGTATTACTTCAAATTCTTCAGGGCCGGTTATGTTGACGCAGCCCCAGGCGTTGAACAGCGACAAGGCGTAGACCGGGCTCAATTCCCTTCCCCATTTCCTCAGAAGTTTGTAGAAGGACTCTAAAAATAAGAACTATGGTATTTCTTACTGGATCCAACGTAGGCTATCTGCTACCTTCATCGAAGCTGATAAGATACAAGGCGTGCTCGAAGAAGAACATCCGTTTCGGTGCTGGGAGCTTATTTATCAATCTTTTGCATCGTATCCAATTGAATTTCATGTATAGGATCACCCCTAAGAGCACGGCGACGAGTAACAAGATTGCCAGAATCATGGCCCAACACCTTTAAGGATATTATTGTAGGATACCTCGTGGCGATTCAGAAGGATCCGCGCACGGTACTGTGTTCAGGTTCGTCCGTTTCCGAATGTTTATATAGAAAAAGCTGGTTTATTTTTAATTTACCACCGAACGCCGAAGCGTTGATAAGGGGGTCAAAGTGATTTCCTTGTGGCTCACCGGATAAGTAACCGGATTTTTTGTTCGGCGCACTTTTCGGGTGTTTAACCGAGAAATTCTTGCCAAGATCGACGAATTAATTTTTTTTTGTGAGTGATTCATATTTTTGTACTGATAAGATGTTTGTTTTTGGTTAATTAAAAAATGATTCATCTCGCCAAATTTTAAGGAAAGTTTGATGGGCAAGCAAGTTCAAATTTTGATAACAATTGTGATTGCATTTGTGTATCAGGGATGTTATTTAACAAAAAGTTTTAAGAACATACATCGGTACTTGCGATAGTGTAATAACCAAGGCTTTCACATTATTATAATTTTAGTACATACATACTTGTTTATGAGCATATTTATAAAGTTATCCATCAACTATTCACGAAGGTACAAAGTAATGAAATCAAGCCTAATATCAGGGGTTTCCATTTGGTACACCCTGCGTACTATATTTTTCTGGCTACAAACAGAAGTCATTGTCGTGGACGACAGTGTCGCCCCCGCGCATGGTAGTTACTATGAGAAGCACATGGGGAAAAACTTGAATGGAAAGAAGTTAGCAAATCAAACAAAGAACAAATTACACTTTTCTTGTCAAAGAAATTTAAACGACGTATTTGTAATGAAACAATTTGAATGTTTTAAATTCCACTAGATATTATTACAAGTAGTACTACAAGTAATGAATTGCGTTCTCTATTGATCTGTTACATAGTGAGATTACTTATCAGCAGTCTGTTTATTATCTTTGTATTGTTTCGGTTTACTGCAAATTGTGTAAATGTATTTTTAAACAGACACGTTTTAATTTCTAACACTATTTTAAATACAAATATATGAATGTTAAGTCTTAATACATTAGCTTGAAGATGATAGCGTTTTCCATGAAAGTATTGCAGCATTTACGTACAAATTATTACCAAAAATTATTGTTTTTAATTAGGAAACATTGTTTGTTATGATGAAATTATTTGTGAACACATTGCATAATAACCCTTCCTGTAGTTTTTTAAATAGGACGTAGTAGCTTCTATTTAGACTTAAACGAAGAAGTATTTGGAGTAGCTTAGTTCTCATAACTTGTAGTATCCTGGAGTAACAGTACTCTTATAGCTATTAGCTTGTATCTCTGGTATTAGACGTTCTTGTAGCTGAAGAGATCTAAATCTGTAGGGTATTACATGCTGTCACGAATAACAACCTACACAAGTAATTCTCCTTTGATCTGTATCACAAGGTGAAAAAGCGAAACAAGCAAAGACAATACTAGTTCCCACAGTGTGGAAAAGATTTTCCTTCCTTGTTTCATTGCCTGGATTGAAGTACATTTCACAATTTAATTTTCGCGCTCTCTCCCCCGACTAAAAGTGAGCTCACAAGAAACGTAGAGAATGCCCCTTCTCCTTTTACAACTACACCAAGCCAATTCGTGTCCCGTGCCGATATACTATGACCCTAACCTCACTTTATTTGAACGAGAGTTCTGGTGTGCTGCGTTTGCACTTTCCATTTGAAAAAATTAACTTTAATTACGTTGTTTCTATAATAATTAGGTTAAGATCGATTTCGATAAGTTGCGATCATGTCACGTCGTGTAAGATAACCTGTTAGGCCTTATAAATGATTTCGTCGCATCTCCTATTACCCTTGAAACGCGTTACGCACAGTACACTCCGCCGTCTGCAGTTAGAAATGCAGTCTAAAATAGTTAAGGATTATCAGGTAAGGTTCTCTGTGAACTTTCTTTGGGGTTTCGTAGCATTGTTGAATTGTAGGGAGCCATCGAGGTCTTGAACAGCGTCCAGTCGAACAGGCAGTACTTAAGCAGCCCCTTCGCGCAGCCTAAGGCACATACTAACATTTACGAATTAACGAAATATCTTAAGAGGTTAGTACTTACATTGGATTTATTTGGAAGAAATAATTAGAAGGTTCATGGATTTGATCCAAAGTTGTGCAATTTACTGCATGAGATATCACAGTACCAGTTAATTTAAAACTATTGTAGTTAATTCACTTCAAGACTAACAACCTTCTCGACTACATTACATTTTTCCACTTTCAGATCCGGTTTGTCTCTGGAAGATCTAGATAAGCTCTCTGTAATCCACATAACTGGTACAAACGGCAAAGGATCGACGAGCGCATATTGCGAGAATATCCTCAGGAGTCACGGGTATACCACAGGATTCTACTCCTCCCCACATTTGCTCGATGTACGTGAGAGGATCAGGATCAATGGCAAACCAATCTCGAAGAAGGAGTTTGCCAAGTTCTTCTGGGGTATCTACGATACGCTGGACAGTCAGAGGGTAAGGGTGCTTTACGGTGGGAACCGTTTACTAGTTGTGTTCAACACAGCTGTTATGTTTGTGTTGCACAGGAACACTCCGGAGACATCCCGTTCTACTTCCGATACCTCACCTTGATGGCCTTCCATATCTTTCTCGCTCACAAGGTGGACGTCGCTATACTAGAAGTTGGGATCGGTGGCGAGTACGACTGTACAAACATCGTGAGGTAAGCTGTAGTTGTATTAAAACGTGTCGTCTAATAATGATGTGCGCATAGGAACACGATCGTGGCGGGCGTAACTCCGTTAGATCTGGACCATACTTCAATATTGGGAGATAACCTGGAGGCGATAGCTTGGAACAAGAGCGGCATCTTCAAAAGAGGGTGTGTCGCTTTTTCTGTCAAGCAGCCCGACAGTGTATTGGAGGTGTTCCGGAAAAGGAGCATCGAGAGGGGAGTAAGTAGGATAGCTTTATAGATCTAGCTTAAGAAAACGAATATAATAATTTACCAATTCAATGTGGGACATGATGGAAATTAAAATACTTTGCCGCATGAGGGTTAATTGTACAGCCATTAATGATAATGATGTAAAATAATGATTAACATATTTACTGATTGATACCAGGAATTTAATTTGCAGGAATTCAGTGCAATGGCTGATATTTCAGACTGATATAACTGTAATGTCTAGTAGTTATCAGGCTTTCTATTTAAATATGTTGTTTAATGACTTATCTGTGACTAATATGTGATGACTGTTCTGCAAATTGTGGTATAATCTTTAAGTAATTTTGATTCAATTCTGGATTCTTGTAGATTATTTTTTTAGTGCACCTTCAACGTTATTGAAGATCACTACAAGCCAAGCAACAATTTAAAAATCCCGTCACACATCCAAAGCACCAATGCCAGTTTAGCGCTAGCCATTACCGAAACCTTCGTGAAAAAAAGTAATAACCTCTGTACCATTCTAAACGTCAAATCACCTTTTCTGATTTCCAGCTAACAACAATTTCTCTGTGGACCTAGCGAGCAAATCCATCAGCGAGACCTCCTGGCCGGGTCGATACGAAATCAAACAGCACCAGAACGTCCGGTGAGTCATCAATATGGGTACTGAAGCTATACAGGCCCCCGACCGTAATGCCTTCAGCGTTTTTCTGGCAAGAATTATACGCCATACACATGGGTAAAAGTGGCACTCGCATTCGAATGTTATTCCTTGTAGTTTTTGTAGCGGCCACCAAGCACGGCACGCCACTGTCGTCTACCACAGTGACGTCTGTTGAGACTTTTATAACACAAAACTTAATATATTTCTCAATAGATTTCTTGTTTAGGTTCTTCCTAGATGGTGCGCACACCTTGGACAGCATCAGCATATGTCGGGAATGGTTTGAGGAGAAGACTAAGGACGGTGTTGGACGGAGGGCCCTGGTGTTCAATCTCACTGGGAAGAGGGATCCAAAGAATTTTTTCGTTGAACTTGGTAAATGTGAGTTTGACGTCATCATGTTCATACCGAACGTGGGTTGCGAGAAACGCGATAGAGCAGGTAATTTAGTTTATAGCTTGGGAAGTTGCATGCAAATTTGCATGGGTTATTTTAAATCTGGTGTTTCTGATGCAAGGGCAAAAATTAATGGAGACATTTTATCCACTATATTTTACAGTTCTGACTGTTTCCTAAAACAAACCTTCAGTTTATCATTAAATATCTAATTCCCCCTTCCTGGTTAAAATATGTTAAGGCGACACTCGTCGTCTTGCTTCTAACAGCTTCTGGGGCCGTTCCTCATGTAACGTTCTATCCTTTGCTTGTTTAAGATGTCGCTGATTTTATATTGACAGAAGACAAGCAGTTGTTGCTTTGCGAGGATTACAAGGAGCAATGGCTGAGGATGAAACCTTCCAAGGTATTAGTATTCCCATCGTTCTCGAAAGCGGCAGAGTACTTGACCAACAATGGTCGGTTCGATTGTCTGGTGACAGGATCGATCCATCTAATTGGGGCCGCTCTGAGCGTGATCGATCCCACATTAAATGGGATCTTGACCGATTGAGCGACTCGGTCGAATGTAGTGTTTGTAAGTAGTAATCTCTTTCTTTCGAATTGTACGAGTAAGAGCATGGCAAGTGTGTTTTTTAAGTGTACTTACACTCTAAACGTGATCTTTTTTAAGCCGAGAAGCTGCAGTGATGCATTTTTTAAATTCTTGTTAATAAAATGTTTCTTACAAATTGTACTTTATTATCAAACGCATATAACTGTTTGTTAATAGATGATTACAGAAAAATGTTTTTTTTCAGTAATGACCATTATTGAAATGCTTACGTTTGTCGATTTTTCAAACATGTCGATATTTTAATGATTGAAAGTGTGTCTTGTAAATTGCAGGCTCGACCTTCGAAAGTCCTTAATTATTCCAGGGAATGGATATGGAATACGTATTTGCTAAGTTTTTTAATTTAAGTAATTTTCTACATTTGAACAGTGGCGGCTCTTAAAAGTATTAAACTTTTTATAAAGAAAATTTAAACCTATACTTACCAGTTAAATTTGAATAGTTTAAAAATCGCCATCTTACAGTAGTGAACGCCGTTAACCCTTAATAAATATTTGACTTCGATTGATTACAATTAGCTTCTATCGTTGTCCAAATACTTGAGTCATAGTGTTCCTTTAGATTTGTCGGGACATGGTGTGATGATATCATTACAGTACGTAATATTCCTGTTTCTATTGAGGAATAATCAATACCATCAACCATTACAAACACGCCTATGCTTCCACAATACCCTCCACCCTTTTCCTTTTAAAATTTCTCAGATAAACCTATATAATTGCAAGTGTTATTATCTCAGACCATTTAACGTAAGTGCATTGTGTGTCGACTTTACACCACGGACATGTTTGCCCTTAGCGCTGCGATATGTTTACTTATTTTAGCATTAATTTCCATAAAAGCTTATGTTACCGAGTACATCAGATATTCCAGAATTTTGGCCGCGCTCCCCAGACCGAAGAAGGCGTTCTCGTTTGGGAAGATGATGCAAATCGGTTATGATGATGGTAAGGAAAATTCAACAATCATTTATTTCACCTGGTTTTGGTTATATTTCATAAATTTGTACTGATTGTGTATATAGTGTGTTTTACTTCAGGAGCCTACTTTTAGACCAACATATTCCTCATTCGATTTCCTGCTATTTTTGATTTTATTTTGGTATAACCTCATCATCTTCTAGTCTACTCCTCCTCATTCTTGCTTTAGTTCGTTGCAATTATATTTTACATTCCAAGTGCCTGAGGTAGACTATTCCCTGTTCCAGAAATGATGTTCAAAAAGCTTCGACAGCTCAGTTGCGACTACTACCCATGTTACACCCTCTCAGTGTTCAATTTCGTTTCCATCAACATTTGCGGACCAGATGAGTTCGAGGTGAGCTATCCTCCTCTTGAATACGTTTGATTTCTTGCATTTTTATTCCCACAGGCGATCGCATGTTCAACCAGAAACATCGGCAAATCGAGGATATACCGATTCCTGGACTACTGGATGGGCAACGGTCTCCTGGTGAGCACAGGTAGGTGGCATCACCTGAAATTTCTGTGCCACAATAATTCCGCGGTTCCAGGCACTACGTGGCAGACCAGGAGGAAAATAATCACTCCGGCTTTCCACTTCAACATCCTGCAGGACTTCGTGGCGGTGTTCAATCGAGAGGCTGTCGCCATGGTGGAAAACCTCAGACCGACCGTCGGTACAAGTGTGGACGTCATACCGTTCATAAACCAGTTCACACTAAAATCGATCACAGGTGAAAACGTGACATTTTATGCCTTTTCGAACCATCCCCTTGAACCTTTCGTAGAGACGGCGATGGGCATCACCTTGGACATCACCAACGAGTCCGACAAGCTGTACTTCGACGCCATAAAGCGCATAGGGAAGATTTTGCTCTACAGGCTTCTTAGGCCGTGGCTTTACTGCCACTTCGTACATTACTACCTTACGTCCAAGGGTCGATTCGAGCTGGGTCTGATCAGGACGATACACGACTTCACCCAGACGATCATCGACAAACGTTCGAAGAATTTCGAGCTGATAGACGACAAGGAATTGAACGAGGAGTACAGGTACTCTGGGAGGAAGAAGAGGGCCTTGCTAGATCTGTTGTTGAACGCGAAGATCGGGAAAGGTTTGATCGACAACAAAGGGATACAGGACGAGGTTAATACTTTCATGTTTGAGGTAGGTTGGGGCGTTATAAAATTTCAACTTACGATTAATATTAATTTTGGGACAGCATTATTTAATTTCGCAGTGTAATATTGCACCGAAATGATGCTGGACTATCTCTTCACCATTGACAGTCTTGGCAAGATTGTAATATTGCTGCCATGTTAATGTGTGTATCACACGTAATCACGTATCACTACCTCTGTAGTCTTCTGTATTTTTCAGTTTAATTGGAGTTTATTGTGTCAAAGAATTTATTTGGAATTTTGTGGGTACTTTATCATACAATTATCCCTCGTTAAAGACTAATTAGAGGGAAAAGATAGAAACGTAAAAACCTTGAATAAAAAAGTGACATTGTTAATTTTAAAAAATGTGTCGCAACACACGTATGTGTCTCGAGATAACGAATATTAATTTGTTACAACCTGTCTATCATGTTTACTACCCGTAATAATAACACTTCTCCCTTTTCAGGGTTACGACACCACTTCCATGTCCATTGCATTCACTTTAATGCTATTAGCTCACCATAGAAATATACAGGTAATGACCCATCTAAAGCCCCCTACAATTTAACCATTTCAGTGACGTTCCCCAGGACTTGGTGTATCAAGAGATCGTACAAGTCCTCAGGAAAAACAACACGACTCCGACGCTCAACGAACTCAACGATCTAAAGTACATGGAGAGGGTGATCAAGGAAAGTTTACGGTTGTACCCAGTCGCCCCCTTCATAGCTAGGAACTTGGTCGAAGACGTGCACACCAAGTCGGGATATACTTTTCCAAAGGGGGCTAACGTGTTCATCCATATCTACGATATACTCCGGGACCCGAAGCATTGGCCTAATCCGGAAAAGTTCGATCCGGATAGGTTCTTACCAGAGAACTGTTTGGATAGACATCCCTTCGCTTATGTGCCCTTCAGCGCCGGTCCTAGGAACTGTATAGGTACAGTACAGCTGTTTAGGTCGTACTCCCAATATTCAATGGGACTTATTTCTCTTCTCAAAGAGACGAAGTAAGTCTCAGAAAATATCGTGAGTCATCATAAACTTCCCCTAGGAAGTTTCTCTGAATGTCTTCGTTACATCTGTATGGAAATGGTTAAATTGATTTTCGCTTCTAGGTCAACGTTTTGCTCTTTTGGAATTGAAAAGTGTGCTCAACAGTGTATTGCAACATTACATCCTGGAAGCTGTAGATACCCCAGATTCGATTATTCTGGTTCCCGATATAGTTATGAGAACAAAAAGCGGACGACTTAATGTCAAGTTTGTACCTCGCTAGTGAACACCTCCGTACACTAATTATGAGCTAGATTATTGTTTTGAATGTATCGTTAAAGTTTGTTCAATATAAAGAAGATGGATCAACTATCTAGAACCATGTTTAATGAAATTAGTTGTTTTCGATGGATTTTTTGATAAATTATCAGTTGTATACATGTTTGACGTATGTAGCCAGGTAAAGCTGATTACAGTTTAGATTACACGTTTAACTTTGATATATCTAAACGGTCGCGACGTTTGATCAAGCGGTCTAAAAATGATTAACAGACTGATAAAAGCTCTGAGGCTCAAGAAGTGATGGACAGTGACCACATGAGTTGTAGTTGGTGGTATTTAAGCAACATGTGTTCTAATAAAGTTCAACTTTACTGATTGATTGAGGATCGATTGATAGATTGGGGGTATATTGCATAATTGTTATTTTTATTAGCAATGCTGGTTGCCTGGCTACTAGTGTGGAGTTTTATTAAGTTGCAATTTCTTATTGTTCTGTATTGACAGGTTGACACACGGTTTGTGTTCTGTGATGCGGCGAGACCGGGGGACGCTTTAAAACAAATTCATTTTCTAAACTTTTTACTACAGTTTATTGTTACAAAATGTCGGAAAACCCGCCGGAGGCAACGAACGAGACCCCCGTGAGCGCAATGAAGAACCTGCATTCCGGAACGCTCACGAAGACCACCACCAGCATAAGCTATCACCTCACATCTCTGAGGGCTAAACGCTCCTGGGAAGGTTCGCCCCCTTCGAACGACAGCAGTGCCAGCGACGGCAAGACTCCAATCAAGCAGCAGAAGCGCGACGATTCCCTCAGCCTCTCCTACGTCGCGTCGCCCAGGGAGATCCGGCGATTACGGGCCGACTTGATTGAGTCGAGGAACCTGGTCCGGACCCTCGAGGGGAGGATATCGCACATGCACGGCGTCCGGAGGCAGATGCAGCTCATGTTCGACGAAGAGAACGCCATGCTGAAGCGCCAGCAGGAATACGACAAGAAGTCGATACAGGAGCTCGAGAGCCAGCTGCAGAGCATCAGGAAGAGGGAGGCGCAGCTGAACATGGACTACCTGGAGATGAGCCATAAGTACGACGTTCTCAAAATTAAGGCCTCTGTGGACGTCGAGGTGCTCGAGAAGACCATCGAAGAATTGAAGGAGACGACTAGACACTTGGAAATGGAAGAAAACAGTAGCGTGTCCGGATTGGAACGTAAAGTGACCGAGCTGGAGAGTAAGCTGCTTGCTGCCGAGAATGAGGCTGAAGCGCAGAAGCAACTGGTTGAAGAATTGTGTAAGTATATCATATGCCACCAGTGCATTTACTGTCTAATAATACATGTTACTTATATTTACAGCAAAACAGGTTACTAACCAAAACTCCCTGAAGCAAGATCTCGAGTTAAAGGAGCAAGAACTCCAAAAGGTGAAGCTGCAATTGAAAGACTACAAGTACGCACACGAGAATTACTTGGAGATCCAACAGCAAGCAAAGGTAGATTCATGTTAACCTCACTTTTACTTTATCTTAATTTAATTAATATCAAGTTTTGGTATGTGTTTTTTACATCACTGCATATAGAAACTGATAGTATATGCTTTCGATAAAATTAGGTGTATTCTCTAATGATGCTCTCATTTATCTTAATTTCCAGTCGCAAGCTCAAAAACTCCTCCACTATTCCGAGCTGCTGAAGGAGAACGAACAATTGAAAGAGGAAAACATCAGGCTGAAAGACCAAGTACGCAACAAGTTGTTGCTGGAGGAGGAAGTGCATGACTTGAAGGGCAGAGTGGTGAAGTATAAGGAGCTGGAGAAGAAGTACGTTGATCTGCAGGTGCAGGAGACCCAGAACTCCCTGCACTTGAACGAATGGCGTGCGATCGCCAGGAGCGTCTGCGAGTCGACCGAATCCGATACCTCTCTGCCTCACCTGCTGAGAGCTGTAGTCGAGAGGTTGCAACAGCAGGAGCTCGCTCTGACTTCAGAGAAGGTTCAGATAGAGTCTGAATTGAAAAGCGTCACCCATGTAAGTATTACAATTAGTTGACAAATTGAATTCAATGAAACTGTTGTAAGAAATTTTTTTTTTTATGAAATCTAAAATCAGCCATTAAGTTTGTGTAGTCGTTAGTCTGTAGTTATAGCTCATATGTTTCGTTGTTTCATTTTTCAATTTTGTTTACCTTTCTATAGTCAGTCCCTTCTTCTTCTTCTTTCATGTGCCCTATCCGGTCTCCCGAACTTTGGCTATCACTCTGGCTAGAGCATTTCGATCTTCTGCTAAGTGTATGAGCTCTCCTACTGAACGTATATTTGTCCATTCCCGAATGTTCTTCAACCATGACTGTTGTCTTCTTCCAGGTCCACGGCGCCCTTCTATTTTCCCCTTCATTATAATTTGAAGTAGTTGATATTTATCTCCTCTTAGTATGTGACCAAGGTATGCGATTTTGCGGCATTTTATGGTTATGATTAATTGCCTGTCAGTTTTAGCCCTTCTGAGGACTTCTTCATTTGTTACATGGTCCGTCCAAGGTATGCGCAGCATCCTCCTGTGCAGCCACATCTCAAATGCCTCTAGTCGGTTCATTGTACTGATCTTGAGTGTCCACGTCACCATACCATACAACAGTATTGGCCATACATAACATTCAGTCATCCGTTGTCTTAATTTAAGGTTCAAATTATCATTGCAAAGTAGCGGTCTTATTTTATTGAACGCTGCGCGCGCCATTTCTATTCTGCTTTTTATTTCTATATCAGGATCCAGTGTTTCCGTTATGATGCTTCCGAGATATTTAAACTTTGTGACACGTTCTAATGGGGTACCGTCGAGGTTTAGATTGACATTATTTTGTACCGTACGACTCACTACCATGCATTTTGTTTTATTAGCGTTGATATTCAAGCCGTATATTTTTCCAACGGTGTTAATTCTGTCTAGTAATGTTTGCAGATTTTCTATTGTGTCTGATATTATTACCGTGTCATCAGCATATCTAATTGTTGTTACGGGTAGGCCATTAATTTTAATTCCGCAGTGTCCCAGTTCTTCAAGGGCTTCTTTAAATATTTGATCGGAATAGAGGTTGAAAAGCAGTGGCGAAAGTATACATCCCTGCCTTACTCCTTTTTGTATTGCAATATCGTCTGTTGTTATATTACCTACTCTTGCACTTGCTCTTTGTCCCCAATACAGATTCTGTATCAGCTGGATATCCTGTCTATCTAATCCCTTTTCTTTTAACATTACCAGAAGTTTATCATGGTGAACTCGGTCAAACGCTTTTTCATAATCCAGAAAGCATATGCACACATCCCTTCGTTGGTCTCGGCATTTCTGTAGCATCACGTTGATTCCGAACAGTGCCTCCCTTGTCCCAAACGCATTTCTGAAGCCGAACTGTGATTGATCTAGGCCTTCTTCGCATTTACTTCTTATACGGGCATGAATTATGCGCAGGAATGTTTTCAGCATGTGTGACATGAGACTTATTAATCTATAGTCGCCACATTGTTTTGGATGTCGTTTCTTAGGTAGGGTAATAAATGTAGACTTTAGCCAATCACGCGGGATGTCACCTGTTTCGTATATCTTATTAAATAACCTTGTTATTAAGTCCATATTGCCTTCGTTGATTAACTTGATTGCCTCCATCGGTAATCCATCTGGTCCGCATGCCTTCCTATTTTTGGCGATTGAGATGGCGTGCATGACTTCGGATTTCAGTATTTTGGGTCCTTCTTCGTTTTCTATGTTTAACAACACCTCATCTCTTTTACTGGAGAATTGCTCAGTAATGTAATCTTCCCATGTAGTTCTTATATCGTTTTCGTCTAGTATTAGCTCGTTTCTTTGGTTTGTTAATGATATTGGGATTTGTTTTTTGTATGTTCCAGTGAGTTCTTTGATTTTTCTATACACATTAAAATCGTCGTGTGCTCTAAGTAACTTATCTATTTCCTCGCAGTTCTCTTTCATCCAGTCTTCCTTTGCTATTTTAATTTCTTTCCGTATTGACTTCTGTATTTCCTTATATTTATCATTGTCATTTTTCGCAAGTCTACGTTGTTCCATTAGATTTAAGATTCTATTTGTCATCCATTTTTTCTTTTTGTTCACAGATTTAGTTGTGAGATGCTCTCTGCATGTATTATTTATTACGGTCTTAATTTTGTCCCATAAATACTCTATCCCTTCTGTTCCTGGTTCTGTAATTTGGATTTGAGCCAAGTTATTGTTAAGTTGTTCTTCCACTTTATTTTTTGTGCTATCCTCTTTGAGTTTCGTCACGTCAACATATCTTTTACCGTTGCTTTTCTTCACTCTTTTCAATCTCAGCTCGACGTTACTTACTAAAGGATTATGATCTGAGCCGACGTCTGCACCAGGGTAGGCCCTCACACTCTTAACAGCATTTCGGAAACGTTTATTTATCAAAATGTAGTCTATTTGATTTCTGGTAAGATCTTCGTTACTTTCCTCGTTGTGTGGTGCTGTCCATGTGTAAAGTCTCCGATTAGGCAGTCTGAACCATGTGTTTGTAATAATCATGTCGTTGTTTTGGCAAAATTCATATAACCGATCCCCTCTCTGGTTAGATTCACCCAAACCATAATCTCCGACCAGCTCACCACGTCTGCCGTGCCCGATTTTGGCATTGAAATCCCCCAAAATAATAGTAATTTGATGGTTCTTTAATGACTGTAAAACTTGGTTAATACTATTATAAAGCTTTTCTACTTCATCGTCATATTTTTTGTCTGATGTGGGGGCATATATTTGCAGTATATTTATGTTGATAGGATTTCCCCGTAGCTGCAATAGCATCAAGCGATCCGTGATTGGTGTAAAGTTGGTAACATACTCTCGGTATTTCTTGCTGACAGCAATTCCTACTCCGTTGGGATGATTAGGTTCATCACTACCTGAGTAGTATAATGTGTAATCTGCTTTTTTGCACATTCCGGATCCTGCCCATCTTAGTTCGCTGATGCCCATTATGTCCGTCCCAAGTCTGGTCATCTCTTGTATTAGGTTATCCAATTTTCCAGCTTGAAATAAGCTTCTCACATTCCAGGTGCCCAATCTTAGTTTGGAATTGGTTATTTTCTGGGCCTTTCTTGAAGTTATGCTCGTCTTAGTTGAACAGGGGTTTCGCTTGATAACGACCTGAGAGGCCCTGTTTTGTACGTTTCCTCTCCTGCCGGATCTTGAATTCCGAATTTCATGATCAGTAAGGTCATTACCATAGTTTATCGCCATTGTAATTTTACTAGGACTGCCTAACTAGGCCTTTAATGCAGTGGTTGTCCTCTGCCTTCTGCATCTCCATGCCGTTGAGCTATATCTTAGCTTCATCCGCCTTTAGGAAGGATTTCTCCTTCCTAGGACAAGAAGGTGCCCTTTCCCTTGTTAGCTCGTCCACCCGCAGCTGTTGGCTAACAAGGGTGGATTACTTATACCGGTAATCACTCGGTCGACAGAGCCTCGTTAGTTCTAGCAGGGTGCACCACGTGCAGGTGAGGTTGTCAGTTGGGTCGGTTTGACCCCTTACACCCCAGTCAGTCCCTTATATATACTATATTGATTAATTCATTCACTCATGCTAGGCCTGTGAATAGTTACCTGTGTTACCTCCTACAGGTTTATTATAGTGATGTACAAGTATCGAATAACTAAATAAGACAAATTGTCTTCTTATAGGAAAACACAATGGCAAAGACGGAGCTGGAGAAATGCCGAAAACTAATCACCGAGCTGAAGTCCACAGGTGAACAGCGGAAAAGCCTTATCCACCGCATCCAGAAGAAACTATTATTAGTCACTCGTGAACGGGACAGTTACAGATTGCAATTAGATTCTTACGAGAAGGACCTGACGATCAATTTAAATGCATCGAGCATCAACTCTAATCAAGGGAACATTCAGAAAGAGAGGATCGCCAGTTTGGAGAAGATCATCCAGGAGTACCGGGATTACATAACGAAGTTGGAGAGCGACTTACAGGAGTTGCAACCCGGATTGCAAACAGGTAGGAGTGGTAACACATCACAATACAAATATATTTAAAACTCTGCCTTTTCGCATAGATATCGTTCCTGCTCGGGCCGAACAGGTGCTACGCCTGCAGAACGAAGTATCCCACTTGAAGGCCGAGAACGAGCGGCTGCGCGCTCGTCAGGACGAGCTCGAGATTCAACTGGAGAACTACGCCGTGGGCGACGACTCGCTCGGGGGCGGTGAAATGAGGCTGCACCAAAACGTGAATCCATTGAGCGAGTTACTGGCTCAAAGGGAGGGCCTCGTAGAGCGTCTTGAGCAAGAGGTGATAAGGCTCAAGAGAAAAATTAAAAACTTGGAGGAGGGCGTCGAGACGAGCAAAATCGGGGATATCACGGTGAGCTCTCAGGAGGTGAGTTGATTTGAAATTGTTTATTTTATTGGCAAAAATGTATTGAGTTCTTATGCCTTGCGTTAAATTGAAAACCTATTGTCACCTGAATATAATGTTGCCTATCCACTTGATGTTAAAGTATAGGGATTACAGCAGGGGCACAATGGTTTCAAAGTGCTTATTGGTATATTCTGTTGGTTTTGTGTCGAGTCGATTGATTTTGGCAAATGGTTTTGATTCCTTTTCAAAAGAGGTTATACAATTTGTTTGGTTTAATGTGCTCTGTCTATTTAAGCTATTCATCAGATATGATGCCAAGAAAATTTATCTACCTTTAATGTTGGTGCTAATGTCTTAAACACTTAAATTTCGTTGACAGTTGAACGCATTAAGGGAGGAGATCAAAAATCACGAGGCTCAAACTCAAATGCTGAAGGATTTTTTTAAATCCCAAATGAAGGAGTTCCGGAATGTGATCTACATGTTGTTTGGTTACAAAATTGATCGAACGCAGAATTCCCTGTACAAATTAATGAGTATGTATGCCGAACACGAAGGTGATGTGCTGTGCTTTCAGGTAAATAGTTTTTGCAATAATAATATTGATAATAACTCGTGGAGTTTGTGAAACCAGGAAGATAATTGAAATGGATTAATGTGTTTTAGGTGAATAAAGATGGTGATCTGACTTTACTGGAGAATGAGTACACTGCAACCCTCGAATCGCTGATCAACCTCCACTTGAATCACCAAAAATCTATTCCCGTCTTTCTCTGTGCGCTAACGATCGATCTATTCAATGCAAAGACAATGGCTTAAGTAAGATTTGTTCTCTCTTGATTCCTTTCTATTGGTAAGTAATTGTTGTAGGTGCAAAGTACATTTCATTTGTATTGTGTATGGTAAAAACTGAACAGGACTTGAGATATTAAACAATTTGCCTGTTTACTCATGTCTTCTTGAAATCTGATCACATATATCATAACAATGGAGAAATAAACAGTTGAACAACCTGATGATTTATAATGAATTCACCAGTAATGCAGCGAGATACGTAATTTGGGTTAAAACTTATTGTTATCATTGAATCCAGTCTGTAAATTGTTCCAAGCGAGTTACCTTCACCTGACGTTAATTTTGTAGCAAATATCTTGGTTAAATTTGTTTATAATTACCTTCAAATCACGCTTTGTTGTTTAAAGTTAATTTAGCATATCTAGCAAATGTTACACACTGTCCTGTCCAATAAAACTATACTGAAGAAGGTTATTGGGTGAGACCTGTGTAGGGCAGGAATAGGTATCAATAATTTAAATATTTTTTTTATTGTTATATGCATTTAACGCTTGAACGTTGCAGGTATTGTTTTAAACTAGGTAAATGTTGAGCAGTGGCTGTCTCTGTGTATGGTTGGTTGCATGCACATTGGAGCTCGTTTCGCGCGAATCATAGAACATAACAGATACAATTTTGGCGTTCTGTGTTTGACAGCTGTCACGTTCGTTTCCTTCACTTCCAGTCAAATTTATCAGCAGAAGTTATTTATGGAAATTTTAGATGTAACAATTTATGTTGATAGTCGGCGTTAAACAGGCTGACCCTATTATCAGTCCTTGATCTTTCTGCGAGAGGAGCGATAACGACACACGATCAAATGGCGGTGAAGTAGGGAGACGAGCCTGTGGTGAGTCCGTTGCGGTAGTGCGCCTCTCCGGTCCCAGCGCGTACGAGCGACATTCCCCCCGCCGTCGAAGGGAAGATGTACGCCGTCCAGCGCGTCTCGCGGCCCGAGAAGGAGACGATCCACTCGGGCCAGTTCATGGTGTCCCACTTCGAGGCCGAGGAGCAGGACGACGAGGACAACGTCGCCGTGCCGATACCTGACGAGTCGCCCGACGTGAAGACGATAGTGCCCCTCGTGCAGGTGAGGGCGAGCGACCTGACGCACCCCTGCTTCGACGCCAAGAGGGGGCAGCAGCCGCTGGCCATCGACACGAGCCTCGCGAAGCTCTTCCAGTGCATGTCGCTGGCATACAGGTGAGAGGGGTTTTGGAACGGTGACAACAGATCGCTCTCGGGCCTACAAAGGTTACTATGTTTATTTCTCTTAGCCAATTTGAATTGAGATGCTATTGTGGGAACGTTGTTTACATCCTTTTAAATGGCTATGAGTTGGATGTGTCACTATAATTTTGATAGTATTTGAATATGTGAATACGTCTGTTGTGTTTGATGACACTACATTAATTTGTGTCCTAAATATTCCCTGCACCCCCGTCCTTTACTTACTGTATATAGAGATAATTTGCTAAAACTCTTGCAGACAGACGGCCTTGATATTTTTAGAACTAAATGTTTTGTTTTCCTGGACTGAAAATTTTCATTCTTTTCCTATGCACCACCGTTTTATAGTTATATATTTCATATTTCTTCTAAATATGATTTTTCTGTCTGACTGTGGATTATAGTAATTCAGTGGTGATTTTCGTGATAATTTTTCTAAACTGGTTTATAGCTCCTTTTGAATAACTTTTATGGTGATTGAACTGTTCGAATTGTTATATTTATTAACTGTCATGGAGGGCTCCTATGCTTTGTATGTGTTAAAACAGGCCACTAATTACTTTTTTTTAAGGCTAAGTGCTCAGTTTTAATAATTATATATCTGGGATATTAATTTGTTTATCTGTGTATAATTTTGTTATTGTTTATTTATTGGATTGGTATAGGTAGTGTTGTTGTTCATGGAAATTCCCCATTAAAATCGTTAAACAATAGCTATGCTACTTTACACTTTAAGCTAGAAACTGATTGTTTAGGGAAAGTTTTTTCCTATGCTGAAGCACCCCATGCCTTGACCAGAGTTTTTAAGTAACGTACAAATTTGATTAATGAGAACTAAATGAATTTTGAATTAATTAATTAAAATAGGTACGTACCTATAGGGAATCTCATTGTAACTCGGGTTTGTTTTATCTCTCAGTCCCAAAGCATACGTAAAGTATTTGAGTTCGATATGGTTCTCTTCTCTTGAGTACCCTGTATAATCGACAATGTTTTAAATGGTGTTTTTAAACACTTGTGGTATTTATAAATGCTGTGTAACTTTAAAATGGATTTTAACTTAAAATATTGGCGCCTCACTATGTGTACTTACATAAAGTCAGGTAATGCCTTTTTAGATGTTTAATACTTCTCAATCATCTGCCTAGTCGCCTTTTATAATTCTTCTCTTACCATGTGCGCTTTTGCTTTTAACTGTTAACTATTAACCCCCTTGTAAATTTCCTGTTTACAATATTTTTCATAATGTAATTATCTTGGGAGCTGAGATGGAACAAACAAAGTAGTGTTCTTTGATAATATAACGCTTGTAAGCATTTTGCAGAGCTTATCTAATGAAAGTTCATTTTTATTGTAGATCAATAAATAACTTTCCCAAATCCGAATCAGATACAGATACCTTCCATAAAAATAGAATCATATTTTTGTAATTATATTTGCTTTTAAATTTTAGGTTGGCACCTAAATTTTTATGCTAGTATGTTTACATGAATTCGTATCTCAGGTATTAAAATTGATCCTTTACTGTGCAAATATGATAAAAATTTAATTAAAACGTCATCAAAACAAAAGATAAGGTGGTAAAAGTAAATATTCAAAATGTTATGAAAAATTGCTATATCTTGTAAAATCAGATAACGTTTTGGTTGTATTATTCAGTACCTTTCAGCTATCTCGCATTATAAATAGACACTTCAGTGGAATATTTTTTCCACTATTACCATCATCGATATCTCTGTTATTGGCAAAATTAATAAACTAAAAAAATAATGTAGATAAGATTATGCAGGCGAATATTAAAATAGAGACTTACATTAAGTAAATGTATACAATAACCTGAAGCATTCTGATGGCAGATAAGATGATTAGGCGCTAAAAAAAAATCAGAACAATTCATTACTACTCTATTTGCGTAAATTATTGTCGCCACATTTGTCATGGAGGAAAACTTTCAAGACCATATTAGTAAATATTTGGAATTGATAAAACGTTATGTAAGCGTTGGTGCTAAATGTCGCATAGGTGGAACCACAACTTGAAAATATAGAAGTACTTTATTATTCCTAGTTGTTACACAGGGTATGCCAAAATTAATGAACGATCTTTTATATTATTTCCCGTTCTTGTGAACCTAAAACTATGCTAACTTCGGCACAAATCTCGACTACTTTCGGGGAAAAATGCTACTATCCTGCGTTTAACGCCAAAACACACTATGCATACTAATAAATTCTCACGTAGTTTTGAAACACTCTTTATACTAGCTTTTAAATATACGCTGAAAATCTTTTCTCTTAAGTTTTATTAATGTGATAATTTCTATGTTTCAGGCAAAAGTTAACGTCCCCAAAATGGAATCGATTTAGGGGAATACAGTTGAAGTGGAAGGATAAAATAAGATTGAATAACGTCATTTGGAGATGCTGGCATTTACAGTGTAAGTATTTATTTTATCTCGATACGAATGTTCTTCTCTTTTCGGAAAACTAAATTGTTTATGTTTCCTACCGGTTTATATTAATTCGTATTGCTTTTTAGTTATCAAAAAGGAACGAACGTTGGTATGCCAGTTCGCTTCACCTCTAGACGTTGATACCCATAATAAACCTGAGGTAAGAACTGTCTGCCATAGAACTATTTAATATTATACAAGTTTTGCTGGTTTCGCAACCATTCATGGTTTATAATTTCATCTATGGCAGATAATTTTATGTAAATTTTGATTAAGAAAACCGTGTTGAAGTTGTAAAATGTTACACGATTGTACAACTGCGTTTATTGTCTAGTGGAGTTGAGTAAATATTCTAAATGATAAGTTGTGATAACGAGACACTCATTTTTAATTCCTAGTTTTCATTTAAACTTTGCAATCGATTACAATATTTCGGTTATGTATACTTCGCTGAAACTTATTAAAGCTGGATTATCACAGAGGGAATGAAACATAAATGTGCTCTCACTAAATATGAGTGTTTTCATGTTCCTATCAGTTCGCAAATGTATCAACGGAAAGATAACCTCTGGAGACTTTAAATCGGGATTTTGATAAATGTTATAGACGTTCTTGTTTTAATTTGATATCTATAGAATTTCCAAAAAGTGGATAAAACTGTACAATAAAATTGTACGTTATCTTCTTTCGTAACGGGTTAAGTAAATATTTTGCCATCACTGACAATTTTCTAATTTTTACACATTGCCTAAAATATTTCTAAAACTGTCTCAAAAAATACTAATCGCAGGGTTGAGTTCACTGTGAAACATTTATTGCATGATAGAAAACATACCACATATTAATTAAATTTAAATTTATGCACATACATATTAGCAGGAATTGCTGATGTTTTGACTTATACTTTATTTGTAGGCGGTAGTTCTGGAAGGAAAATATTGGAAAAGGAAGTTAGCTGCATGTACAGCAGAGTACAAAAGATGGCGGATGTTTTACAGGAACAACATCCTCGGGCACATACCCAAAGACAACATGGACGTGGTAAATACCGAAATGAGGCAGCCCAGGGCAAAACTACTTTGTTCATTTTTCAGCTGAACGAAATGGACCTCTTGGTTTTCGATACCAACAGTTCAGACAATATAAACATGATGGTGGATGAAGATTACATGGGGTTGATGGCCGACACATTGTTCTCGACTATTACGAATCAACCTTACGTGTTTCCTGATTCCAGGGAAATCGGTACGATTTTACGTTACTGAAATATCTTTACATTACAATAGTTTTTTGTTTTAGCAAAGGCCGGGTTAGCAGATTTCATCCAACCCAGTTTGGGACCCCTCCAACCCAACTTGGATGACTATATGGATATCGATCCATTACAAGGTAGAATATAATTCAAAGTGACATAATTAAACCGTGCACATCAGTATTTGTTTCAGAATTGATTAACGCTAGATTACCGACAGTGCCTGAAGAACACCAATCCCAGCAACAGTCCCAGGACATTCACTGGGGTTACATGGATAACTCCATGTCGTCTCGAAACCATTCACTAGAAGTATTAAGCCGTTTAATGTATATTTAAGCTCTCATGTAACAAACCGTTATATGCCCTGCAGGTACCTAATATAACTGCAGCTTCTGTCCAAAGCAATCAGTTTCAAGTCACGGCGATCCAACAGATCCCGAAGCAGGAGGATCAGCTTCAGACACAGTCGCAAGGAACGCCGTTCAACAACTTGATGTTGCAATCGAACGTCCAGTACATCCAACAGAACCCGCCACCGTCTTACCCATCAGTAATATCCAAGAGCGGCGCTAAGTCGGTCCAAAAAGTCGTACAGGCGAGCAAGCCTGGTTTGGTGTACAGCAAGTCGATGGAGAACGTCTATTCGAATTTTCTTTCGACGGCTATGGCCGACTCGATCAACGGGATATGTAAGTATTTCAGGAAAGATTTTGTGCTCTTTAGTTGTGGCAAATGGTTGTCGGTGTTGGGGGGTGATCATAAGATATAGAAGTATTGTGGGTTGCATATTTGATCTGTAGTTGGTTGTCCCAGGTTTCAGAATCTGGATATTGTGACCATTTATCCGGAAAATGCCTGATTTCACGTTAAACACCGAAGCCGAATTGAATAAGCTTCTAATCGGCTTTTTCTGTTTGTTTGCCATGGCTAAAGAGCGGCGAACTGTCGCAGGAGCAATCGCTAGCGGCACATTAGCTCAAGTAGATCTTCTGTTGTAGTACAAGAAACATCACAGCAGTCCCAAGTGCAAATGCAGGACATGCAACAGTACAAACTCGTGCAGAAGCAGCAACAGCAGCAGCAGCCCCAGAAGGAAGGTTACAAATTTCAAGTACCGGGCTTGCCGAACATTAAGTTCATGTCACAACATCAGGTACAACATCCGCAAATGATGCACTCTTACCCCTCACACACTCACTACAATAGTATTTCTCGTCCTGTAAGTTTCTTTTTCTATTCTGTCGGTGTTTATGGCTTATGTGGAGTCTTACGATGGGTTTAGTATGATGCATGGTTTATTCATTGATTTGTTCGAGAGTCGAGCTTGGCTGCTTTAAATCTAGGGAGAATTGAGGTGGAAAATATTTGTAGTAATGTATAAGATTGAGAAAAGTTAGAGTAAAGCCTTTGTATTATGGAATCTGTGGGAATGAAACGTTTTCATAATTATGGGAAAGTAACTAATACTTTAGGCAAGTACAGATTTTGGTCTGAAAGTAGTAATCACTTATGGATTTTTTTGTAGGGAACATTTTTGCGTTTAACAGTACAAGAAGTACAAGTAAAACTTTCTCTTTCTATTTGACTAAGTAGAGTACAACAAGGGTGTTGTAGGCAAAAAGGTAATGATTAGGTAAATGCTAGTCCCTAGTAATAAAGCAGTCCTCAAAGGAAATGTCAGTAGTAATGCTCGTTTTGTGTTTTAATTGGTTCATTTTATTTCTCTTGCTTGTTATTGTTCAAAAGGGTACTAAGTTAACAAATTTTAAGGTAACGATTCAGTTATTCAACTAAATTTTTAAACTGGTACTTATAACTATTAGTAATGATATATAGGGCCTAATTAACACTGCTGTACTCAACCTTGTTACCTTTTTCTCCTGTTAACTGTAATCTGTTTGATGATATAGGGACATAATAATTAAAACTGATTAACCATTTACTAATGCTTCAAAAGAAGTGCACTTGTAACTTTGCATCAGATTCGGTAAAGTCTAAGTACAATGTTTAGGTCTCTTCTGTAATCATTGCTTCATAACAATAGAAGAGAAACAATTTGCTTGCTATTCATATTCTGTAAAGTAAATTGATACTGACAACTTCCTCCTAAGTAACAGAAATAACTTGTTACAGATAGCAATCGTTATTCTCATTTCGATTGACTTGAAATAATATTAGCACAATTTTTGTTGTGATTGTTGTAGCATCTCAAGCATAACAATTCGCTTACAGAACAGACACGATTGTCGTATTGTCTTGTGTTTCGCAATTCGACCGAATTCGCTTTGCATTCGATCGGTTAATTTAAACGTCCATTTGCAGCAAAAGGAACCGAAGCCCGAGCCGAGGCAGAAAGGGGCCGCGAGGCGGGGCGAGGCGCGGTCGCGGTCGAACACGAGGGAGGCGCCGAAGAGGCCCCCGCTCTTGACGGCCGTCAGCGATCCGGCGTTGCTCAGCTCGCAGACGAGCTCGTTGCTGCTCACCCAGCTCCTGACGAACAGTAAGGACATAAAGCGGTGGTCGATGCAAAGCGCTGGTCTAGTAAGAAGGTTCCTGTTACAGATTCGACCGATGCGAGCGTCTTGTACAACCAGAACCGTACCATGAACCAAGAAATGATCTCAAGTCCCGTTAGTATTAAGAAGGAAGACGTGAGCGTACTGCCGCAGGGCTCGATACCCGCGCTGTTAATACCCGCTCAGGTTAATATCAATGCACAGCCATCGACGTCTGATCCGGTAAGTAATGGAAAATTGGATTCTAAAGATTTCAGTTTGCTCAACATTTGTTTTTTAATTTGTAGTTGCTCCTGAACACCTTCAGCAATTCGAATAGCCCGATAATGGACCCGTTGGCCCAGAGTATACACTCTCCGACTTCCCCTCAGGGCTCAGTGGGTTCCCCGGGTACCGAAAGCTCCCGTAACGAAAGGAGGGTGACGCACATACACGCCGAGCAGAAACGGAGATACAACATCAAGAACGGCTTCGACATGATACAAACGCTGATACCTCATTTGAATCAGAACCCAAACGCTAAGGTAGAAGACCTTTACATGTTTGTTATTTGTTATAGAAGATGAGAGAGGAAGCTTTAGAGGTTTTCTAGTAAATTAATGTTGCCATGTTGAAAACGATAAGAGACTCGACTATGTGGTTGAGAAACTTTACTCCGGTGCACTCTCCTGCCATACAGGAAGTACTGATAATGCAGTTTTCTGTATTACAAAGAAGGGATATTTTGATCTCAGCTTTTCTGTAATAGTCGGTTGGTTCTGGAAAGCCATTACAGCTTCAAAATCTCTTTAGATGTAACCGTCATTGGGTGGAACACTAATGATAGTTGTTTCCTACAACTGATTCGCTGCTTGTGTATACGTGATGAGTATTAGGTAATTGACTGGTTTGCATTTCAGTTAAGCAAGGCAGCTATGTTGCAAAAAGGCGCCGAGTACATCAGGGAATTACGATACGAACGGAATCAACTCAAAGAAGAAATGGAGTCGTTAAGGCAACAAATCGAAACCCTCAACACTTCGATCAGGTAAGTTTTGAGTTTTCGAAACGTTCTTATTTGCTAAATTATCATAGTTTCCTTTTAGTATTCATATTGCTTATAGTTTAGTCTGTTATAGTCGTCTTTAGATGTGTCGTAGTTAGTTTGAAATTGATTTTTACCACTAACGCGACTAATTAGGAAAATATTTTGACATTTTAGTTGTCAATTTTCCAGCAACTGTCAATCGATGTTACCTGCGACAGGCGAGCCGGTATCGAGACGAAGAGACAGCAAGATGCAGGGGATGTTCGAGGAGTACGTCCGGGCGCGTACGATGGAGAATTGGAAGTTCTGGATTGTATCCTTTTAATTAGATGTAATGTCTTACACTCAGTTAATATTCTACACTCAATTTGGAATTCAAAGTATTTGTATTTAACTGAATCGAATTTAACTGAATTCTTCCTTGACCATTGATACAGTTCAGTTTGATCTTCAAGCCGCTTTTGAGCTCGTTCAATAGCTTCGTGTCGACGTCCAGCTTAGACGATCTGTATATGTCGACGATGCATTGGATCGAACAGCATTGCACTCTTGTCGATTTGAGGCCTGGTAAGTTCAGTGGTCAGGAACGAAGTAAAGTGAAAATTTCTCGATGAATGCTCCCATTTTTCTTGAATTAAACCTTCTCTTAGCAATCCAGTGGACGGATTTTAAAATTTCACACTGTTTCAGTTGTCCTCAACTCCCTGAGATACCTGAGCACGAAGACGGAGATTCTCTCAAATCCTGATAGGTTACCGGACGAGGCGCGCGAGATGGTCCGTGGCAGCGCCGGGGCCGGTCAGAAAAATTAACGCCGAACCCTCAACCCGGTAACCGGTGCTAGCGTCCAGTGTCCTTACCGTCGGACCGTAACTTAAGATTATTGCTCAGAGACTAATTGTAAGAATCGTGATATGTAGAGCAAATTTTTTTACGAAAACAAAGTAGGAAAGTGAGGACTTGCCAAATGTTTTAGATTTTATTTTTCTATGGTTTGGTATAAGAGTCAATAATGTGCAATGCAAGTCGCCTTAAAGATGTAAGAGAATAATTTGTTAGCAGAACTGTCATTTTAAGAAAACGATTCTTTTTGTTTTAAATTTGTCAGTTACCAAACTTTTCAAGTGTTACATTTGTTATTGCATTTATTTACTGTACTGCTGTTTTGAAAGCCATTTGCAGTGCAAAGTTCGTAGCTCGAATATACTTATTTTCAAAATATGCGTTACATCGGATTTAAAGAGTATGCGAAAGAGTCCATCAAAACTAACTCTATATGGTAAGAACAAATACTAACTTTAGATGGATTAAGACATGTTGTTTTTGTTAATTTAGGGAATTTTATTATTAAGATAGTTTTAAAATGACAGTTTTGATTTATTTTTAACTACCAAGTACAATTACTTTTAAGTTTTTCATAATATCTTTATATTTAAATAATTTCTGTAGTGCCTTAATCATCGTGATAATTTCTGTATAACGTTATGTTATATCTTTAGAGGGTACTTACGATAAGTGTAATATTGTATAGAGAAACTTTGTTATATGTTTACTGTTATTTTTATGTCGTTCATTTTAAAAGTACAGACTTTGTTGAAAATGTTCTCATGTTGTTATCAGGTAAAAATGTTAATAAGTACGTTAAAGTACATACGACTGGACTTGAAAAGTAGATACCCAGTATATATTTGTTATGTCGTTAAGGAATCTTTTTCTTTCATTTATAATACAAATTTTGACATGGATTATAGGCCTGTGTCTCAAAATTAAGACGCTAGGCCTAAATGGTAATGATATATTGGGATTTTAAAAGAAATAGTACCTGTTTTTTAAACAATTACGTATATTTCGTGAAATAAATCATTTACAAAGAAAAGGCTTTTATTTCTGGCACCAGAAAATCATCCCTTCGCTTCTAACCCCGCTTTTTAACATCTAAATTGCTAATGGAGTAAAATTTGAATTTGCCGCGGAAAATCTTCGCAACTCCTACTACTTGCTCACCTCTCGCTACTCCTGTTATCCTGGTAGCAAATTTCGTCGTTTAAGCGTGTTTTCGTCGATTCAAAAGTTCGAATTCTGAAATTAGGACCAAAATTTCGTACCAGGATAACAGGAGTAGCGAGAGGTGAGCATGTAGCAAGAGGTGTGGGGATATTCCGCGGCAAATTCAAATTTTATACTCTTAACCTAATGGACGTTTCAATTATACATCAAATTTGAATTTGCCGCGGAAAACCTTCGCACCTCCTACTACTTGCTCACCTCTCGCTACTCCTGTTATCCTGGTAGCAAATTTCGTCGTTTATAAGCGTGTTTTCGTCGATTCAAAAGTTCGAATTCTGAAATTAGGACCGAAATTTCGTACCAGGATAACAGGAGTAGCGAGAGGTGAGCATGTAGCAAGAGGTGTGGGGATATTCCGCGGCAAATTCAAATTTTATACTCTTAACCTAATAGACGTTTCCTTTATACATCAAATTTGAATTTGCCGCGGAAAACCTTCGCACCTCCTACTACTTGCTCACCTCTCGCTACTCCTGTTATCCTGGTAGCAAATTTCGTCGTTTATAAGCGTGTTTTCGTCGATCGTACGAGTATTTAGCATGGTAAGGTGGGTTGCCTATGTTTTAGGGGTGATATCACCTTAAGACTTTATTGCAACCTAATTTTATTATATTTTGTTAAATCACCAGTAACGCCAGTTTTAACATGAAAATGAAACTACGTCAATGAATACATGTATAATTTTTATTGCACAATTTTAAAATACAGACTAACAATCTCAAAAGATATTCATGCGTTTGCTCAAAACTTTTTCTTGGTCGTGAGATATGAACATTACCCTGTACATTTTAAAAAATACACATTTAAAACATAAGTCTTTGGTTTCAGTTAAAAGTAACATTATACAAGGATGACGTTAAAATAAAATTTAAAAGCTATACAGTTTAGTACAAAAATATTTACAGTATTCTAATTTTTAAACAGTATTTACAAATGTAAAAATAACAATTTGATTATGTTATAGGGCAGGATTTTTTCAGAATTCACACTTGGCCTTACCGTAGGTTATATGTGGTTTCAGTAACAGCAATGATATGAACATTTTTACATAATTACAGGTACGTAATTTGAAATATCTGACATCTAGCTAAACCCTGTCTGTTAGGTGGTTACCCTGCATAAATACAGTTCGACAATTCTCATACATTTTGTCAGTGTAAGTAATTGATTTAAAATTAAATTTCCATATAATAGATTTAATTGACATTGTAAATTGTGGTTGTACTAAAGAATAAATTTCCTGCTACCATTCCTTCAATAACAAAAGTAATTCAATAGATATAAAAATACATAATTCGTTCCGAACAACTTCAGTTAGAATCAATAATGTTTAAACCTTAAGGCACAATAGCACAAGTTTGAATAATGTGTTCAAGAACTCAAAAATGGTTTTAATGTTCCAGAATACTTTATTCCACGCAAATTTCATATTAAATGTACATATTACAACACTTCGATATTGTCATCTTCGTGGGGATACGTATATCATCTCGTATTTGGACGCAATAGCATCAAGGAAAAGCCTGTTATTGAAGTTTACAATTCTTGTATTACTACCCCTGAAAAACTTTCGATCTGCTCAGTCTACCGTTGAGACATGAATTACAAATCTTAAAAATACCTCCATGAAAGTATATTTTCAGTTCCTTTAGCCCAAGTCTGTAATAAAATTCAGTTTTGTCTTCGTTGTTCACCTACTAGCACTTGTGACAAATAACAAATCATAAAGACAATAAATAAAGTAAATAAAGGTTTCCCAGGTGGAATGTGGTAAACAGAATATTAGTCGAACTCCCTACGAAACGTCTCAATACAATAAAAGCAGGATATTACGGGCAATTTGCGTTCAAAAATCTTAATTACTCTGAACACTCTTTATCCCTAGTTGACCATCTTCTCAATAAACTTCTCCTGTACTTCCACATTCGACGACTTCTTCGAACCAACGCCCGACCCGTCCCAATTCTTCCAGAGGATCCTTCCTTCATCCCTGATTGAAGACTAGTCGGATACTGTTTCCAGATATGTCACGTGTTTCTTCACTTCGTTGGGTTTAAGGTAGCCTTGCCCATCCAGGAGATCGACGTCGG
The DNA here is from genome assembly GCA_963576515.1 of Cryptocephalus primarius. Lineage (NCBI taxonomy): Eukaryota > Metazoa > Arthropoda > Insecta > Coleoptera > Chrysomelidae > Cryptocephalus > Cryptocephalus primarius. The sequence goes on along the minus strand of OY754948.1, from coordinate 12,621,546 downwards.
CGATTACTGGAAGAGGTGGAGGCCTTGGGAGGCTCCTGTTGGAATCTGAAATAAGGAAAAGGTCGTTGTAAAAATGCAAATCTTGGAATTTCGCTATGAAGCTCACAGGGTAGTTCTCTGAGAAATTTTTGAGCATATGATGTGAATCTCAACTCGCTGAGCCCAAAGGTTTTCGAGATACTTCGATTTCTCAAAAAGAAGTAGTTCCCATTTTTCTCTCGTCCATATCTCGAAAAGTAAATGGCGTAGGAAGAAAATAATCGCATGCCTGGCATCAGGGAAGTGTCCCCTTTCGATTAGCACCTCAATTTCGAAAATATAATTTTCAGTCGTTTTTGGAGAAAATCGCAAGGGGTATACCTACTTATTTTTTGGCCTCAAAATGTGAACTTGGAAATTTTCACATGAAACTGACAGGGTGGGTCCGGTAGACGATTCTAAGCCCTATGGCGTTAGTTTCAAGTCAATAGGCCCAACGGTTTTCGAAATATCGCGGTTTTTCCAAAAATGAAATTCCTCTCCATTCTACTTTCTATATCTCGGAAAGTAAACGTCGTAGGAAAGAAATTCCTTCACTCCCGGCATCGGGGAGGCATCCCCTTTCGATTGGCACCCTATTTTCGAAAATCTATTTTTTGCTGTTTTTGGAGAAAATCGCAAGGGGTTAACCTTCTTATTTTTCGGCCTCAAAAAGTGAACCCTTGAATTTCCACATGAAACTCACAGGGTAGGTCCTTTAGGAGATTCTAAGCCCTCTGGCGTTAATTTCAAGTCGATAGGCCTAACGGTTTTCGATATATCGTGGTTTTTCCAAAAAAGAGATTCTCCTCCATTCTACCTTCCATATCTCGGAAAGTAAACGTCGTAGGAAAGAAATTCCTTTACTCCCGGCATCAGGGAAGCATCCCCTTTCGATTGGCACCCTAAATTCGGGAATCTATTTTTTGGCGTTTTTGGAGAAAATCGCAAGGGGTTAACCTTCCTATTTTTCGGTCTCAAAATGTGAACTTGGGAATTTCCACATGAAACTGACAGGGTAGGTCCTTTAGAAGATTCTAAGCCCTATGGCTTTAGTTTCAAGTCGATAGGCCCGACGGTTTTCAAAATATCGCGATTTTTCCAAAAAAGAAAATCCCCTTCATTCTACCGTCCATATCTCGGAAAGTAAGGGTCGTAGGAAAGAGAAACCTTCACTCCTGGCATCAGGGAAGTGTCCCCTTTCGATTGGCACCCGAATTTCGAAAATCCAAAATTGTCCCCTAAGGCCTTCCTATTTTTCATCTCAAATATACGCACTTTTAAAACCTGCAGATTAAGTCCTTTAGAAGTTTGGACGCCAATGGTTTGAATTTCAAACTTTAGGCTCAGTGGTTTTTAAAATCGGTGATTTTTCAAAAAAAGAGAGATGAGGAAATGCACCAAAAGAAATACACGTTCCGATACAAATAACATGGCTTCCCGAGGACGACCAAAGCAAATTTAGCGCAACAGGGACAAAATATGACCACCTACTACCGGTGTATTCATAAATAATTTAAAGTGAGAAGCCCTTAGCCCTTACCTGGCCCCTTGGGCGCCCTCTTCTCGTCCTCGTAGTACGCCTCGCCGCCATCCCGCTCCAGGCCCTCCGAGGCGAGCTCGAGCTTATCGCAGATGTTCGGGAACGTGATCCTGTGCCTCGGCTCCGTCTTCCAGCAGTTCTTCATCAGCTCGCAGATGATCGTCGGGCAGTCCTGCGGCGGTATCAGCATCACGCCGTCGAGGATCAGCTTCACGACTTCCTCGTTCGAGTGCCCGTAGTACGGCTGCTTCCCGTAGCTGTACACCTCCCACAGGACGACGCCGTACGACCAGATGTCCGACTCGAGCGTGAAGCGGCCGTAGACGACGCTCTCGGGGGACATCCAGCGGACCGGGAGGAGCCGCGAACCGCCGATCTGATGAGGGAAAAAAGAGGATACGATTTTGCTTTAAACTCTTGGCGTTTACATAGAAATTGTTATTGGGCCCAGAACTCACGTCGCTCATTTACTTCCATCTAACGGAAAGCACTTACCAAGCCACCTCCCTCTCACCTTATAATAATCGCAGGTGTAGACGTCCCGGCTCATCCCGAAATCGGCGATCTTAACGACGGGCCCCTCGGCGACGAGGCAGTTCCTGCACGCCAGGTCCCTGTGGACGAACCTCTGCGAGGCGAGGTACCGCATCCCCTTCGCCACCTGGAGGGAGATCACCAGGAGGTCGGACTTCGTCAGCGACGGCACCTCCTTCTCCTGCCCCGTCCTCCTCTGGGAACGCAGCAGCTCAGCGAGGTCGCCGTGCGGCATGAACTCGAACACCATCATCGGGTTGATGCTGTCGTCTGCGAAAAAATTTTAAGCATACACGTGAGATTTTTTTTAAAATTATGTCCAGCTTCAGAAGCTGGAGAGAAGAGGTTCTTACAAATACTGGCCAGGTATGATTATTACCCTATCAGGGAGAGGAAATGAGGGATTTCTTTGTTGTTTTCTTTCCAGTTAAGAATCTCTATTGTTAGTGGTAGAATTTATCATACTTTTTGTAAAGGATGTGCGCAATATCCTGCACGCAATGTGCGCTGAAATGGGGAGGGCAAGTAGTCAAAACTATTATTATTTTTTAGTCCATTCCTTGTGCCTTACCCACCCTGAGGAGGTAAAAAATTGAAACGTAACGTATGTCGAGAATAACAAATTAGGTGGGTTTATGGGGAGAAATAAAGGTCGAACACAAGATAGTTGGGACAACAACGAACCCATTTATCATATACCTGCCTGTTAGTGACACTGAAGGGATGTCCAGCAGAAACAGGACGTATGTCGAAGTTAGGGAAACTTAGAAATGTTGAACAGAATAAGCGGATTTCACTGAAAAAAGTTAAGTCTTTGGTGCATTAATTTGAGGAATTATTTTTGCAGTGAAATTTTTTCAGTCATCCCTGAAATAAGAACGGACAATACCTTCACCTTTGAGAACGACCCCGAGCAACGATAGGATGTTCGGGTGGCGGAAAGCGCTCATGATCTCGACCTCCCTCAGGAAGTCCTCCTCGGCCTCCTTGTTCGCGGTGTCCTTCAGGACTTTAATGGCGACCACCTTGACTTCCTCGCCGTCCTCTGACAGGAGCTCGCCTGGAAAAAGGGTTTTGTTTTAAAGTGACACATGTTTACATAATAATTTTGTACAGGTGTACTTTCAAAGCAAATTTCTACTTTTCAAAATAAAGACACTTACGTAAAATAATATTTTTTGTAATCCTGTAAGGCATTAAAAGCACTTCCTCAACCGTTAGAAAAAAATGAGACTACCCTTAAAAAACCTGTGGTAAAACACGCCTAATACACCCTTCGCAACACAACTTGTGTGGCTAAAGGTAGGTTACCCTCTAAGGAAGTAATGTTTATCACTCCACCCTTAATAGGGGTGAGAACAGGTAAAAGATGTACTGTACGAATTGGTCGATTTTTGGCTGCGACCCTTCGCTAATGGCCCTAAGGACAGTTCGGGAATTTTTGAAATTTCACCCTTAACGGAGTAACAGGGGTTGAAATGCGATTCCTCTTTTTAAATTTTCTCGAATGATTGAACCCCAGTGATTCCTACTTCGAAGTACGACCGGCCCAATTATAGCGAGTAGATTTTTGAAATTTGAACTTCCGAGGACTGAAAAAGAACAGATATGACCACTAATTCTTCTATACTACCTTCAAGTAAAACGCTACGCCCGTGGGCGAAGTAGAATGACACGACTAAACCGTCTCTTCGTTAAATTATCCACGGAATATTTTTACGAGACCACTCATGCATATTCATTAAAACAACATTTAATCGGTATACAAGAAAGATTACCATTGCGTAATCCGTTGATGCCCAAGAGTGCGTGCCGTCAAAAAACGACCGTACGTGTGTGTGCTTTGCGTGTACGACACGAAAGTACATCGCGCATGTATGTACAAACTAAAACAATTATTATTAGCCGGAGTTCATGACCAGCTTAAGTACAATCCGGCGGATAAGGCGCGAGAGTACAATAACCACGGCGATGGTGATGACGGTGATGATGACTGTTTCCTTTTAACGGAGAAGGCGAGGAAGACTTTTTCCCTCACCTGGCGAAATAAAGTAAATCGAGAGGCGATCCGTTAGACGTCGACAGTCACACTCGGGAAACGGCACGGGAAAGGCGAGGAGATCGGGAATAGGATGAGTAGGTTGAGGAGTTGTGTGGTTTTGGGGGGGCGTGAGGGATTTTTGAGTGCGAGACGAAACCGGTAAGCTTTTAAGAGGATCTTACGAGAAACTGTGGAGGTTGTATTATCTTTTTTTAGAAATCAAAAGCACTGAAGTATCGCTTTTGCTTGTATCGCATTAAAAGGGATTTGGTGTCTGGTGAGCTTTAAAAAAATTACAAAAATACAAACTGTAGTCAGTTCCTGAATAGAGTACAGTAAAGACCACAATTGAGCTGAATAACTAATAAAGGGTTCGAGGAATCTTAAAAGAATGCTGGAAAAACTCCCTACTCATTAATTTATGTTTCACTCATTTTCAAAAATTCATCAAAAAATTACTTTAACTCCAATTTTATTGTAGCTACACAGGAATATTACTTAAGGCACATTTAAGAACTATACTATGTTTCGGTTCCCAACTTTTCGAAATTTCCAAAATACGATCATTTACCTTTCGTTTCGATACTCATCATGTTTCTTGTCATCTTCAAAATTTTTTTAAAAAATACTACGACTCTGATTTTATTGTAGCTACACATAGATGTTTATTAAGGCATATTTAATAGGTCTAGCGAGTTTCAGTTCCGTACTTTTCAAAATTTGCAAAATATGAACGTTTATCTTTCATTTGGATACTCACAACATTTTCAAAAATTCGTAAAACACTTCACAGCAACTCCGATATTCTGAAACTTATGGTAAATTTCAGCTCATTACCTGACACATTTTCTGAAATATGACGTGTTTCATCTCGAAATGCATCTCGGATGCTTCGAAATTTTCAAAAATTCATAAAAAAATAACTGCACCCCTAATTTTACTGAAACTCTGCTCAGATATTAACTGAAGTATGTGTAACATTTTTCCTAAGTTTCATCTCACTTCTCCCCAAGATTTTCAAAATACGTCCATTGCCTTTTGTGTCGATTATTACGTATCTTATCAATTCCTACGTAAAATGACACCTCAGATGTATTATTACTTATTTACATGTCGACGTGCAAAACGAAACTCTTGTTGATTTCATTGTATTACATCTCAAATAGATTATTTATACAAAGTCGATGAAAATTTAGCTTACCACGTCATTAACTTAACAGAAAAATTATCAAATTCAGTTGTATCAGAGTTATAGTCGGATGTAAATCGTAATAATATCTTAATTTGAAACTTTCATCCACCCCTCCAGCTTCAAGAAGTCTGGAATTTCACCGAAAGGTAGAATTTTTTTTTGGCAACTACCCCAAATCCACCCCCTCAACGTGCTACGTTTTCTCCCCCAGTTCGCCTCGCCTCGACTTCTCCTCGACCTCGGCCCGATCCCCCTTGGGCTTCGACCGGATCCCAAGCCCCAGGGGCCTGCCGCTCTTGGGCACGACCCTCTCCCTTTTGCTGGCAGGAGGGCCCACGAGGCTTCACGAATACATCGACGGCAGGCACAAGGAGCTGGGACCGATCTTTAAGGACAACGTGGGTCCTGTCAAGGCGGTTTTCGTGTCCGACGCGGACGAGATGAGGAACGTTTTCGCCAAGGAAGGTGAGGGGTTGATTTTGTTGAATTTGTGCATGTTTCAATAGAATAATATAAATCTCAATGTTCCTTTATAGGAGAAGTACCTTTTATCAAAATCAATACACATGCCTCGTACACATACCTCTTACCCAAACCACGTACACCAATCTCGTACACGTACCTCGTGCCTATGCTTCGTACACATACCAGACAACCAACAAAAATATAAAGAAAATTTTGAAATTACCACTATTATTTTCGAAATTTTTAATATTCCGAAAAATGTTTCCAGAATTTCCTCATGACGAAATTTTTTTGGAAAAAAAAGGTACTAATACGTTCCCAAAATTTCATCATAACTTTTTAAATATAATTTCGTCATGTTTTCGATTTTCGATGGAAATTATAAGGTTATTCACTTGTGTCGCCAAGTTAATGTAAACATGAAATTAATACAACGTACACAGATAACTTCTTAAATAAATATTAAATATGTACTTTAATAATACCAATGTAATCTTATTTATGTCCTCAAGAAAAAGTAACGTTTCGCTCAATTTGAATAAATTATCTTCGTTCCCTCTGCGATTAGGTAATATTTATCGCACTGTTCTACGTTATGAATTATTTATAAGTCATAGTGGCAGTGGAATAATAATGAATCGTTATGAATCACATCGTATTTTTTAAAGGCAATAAGGTGACAAATTTTTTGTTAATTTTTCATGTTTCGCAAGCAATCACGTGCCTACTCGAAACGGAAAATAGTCCAAAACAAAGTGACGACATAATCCAAAAATTCCATAACCAACGGGCCACATGACCAATAAGGGGAGTGCAGCCGCTTTGGGTTTCTTTTAAATAGAATACCTTCTCAAGCAAATGCTTACATTCACACCCTCTGTACAAGGGTGTATCGCCTGGTCTCATTTGGTGGAGAAGTTTTCTTAGTTGGCAGTGTCCAGTTGAAACTCCCATAATGAGTCGTTGCTTGCTTCTGGCCATAGCTAAATAACTCTTAGCGATTTCCTCGTTAGGATAGAACAGAAGCTCTTCTACAATACATTTGGCTGCCTCCCTAGCCACCTCACCCCATACAGACAATATTGATAGATTTGACCACGTTGATACCCTTTGAAACCCAAACTAAAACCTCTTCCTCTCGCCTTCCAGGCAAGTACCCGTACCACATCAAGCCCGAGTCGTGGCTGGTCTTCAACGAGAAGCACAACCTGACGCGCGGCCTCTTCTTCATGGACGGCGAGGAGTGGCTGCGCTCCAGGCGGACCATGAACGGCCTGCTCCTGCGGGGCGACCTCTCGTGGCTCGAGGCCTGCTGCGAGGCCGCCTGCGACCTGTTCCTGCGCGAGGTCGCCGCCTCGGCCGGCTCCGAGCTGCTCGACCTCGAGTCCAAGCTCTACAACTGGTCGATGAACGTCATGGCGTCCGTCCTCGTCGGGCCCGCGACCTTCCGGCAGCGGCACCGGGAGCTGGAGGACGTCGTCGCCGAGCTGGCCGCGAAGGTGTTCCTCATATTCGAGACGACGGTCGACCTGCAGCTGATCCCCGCCAGGCTCGGCGAGCGGTACCGCATAGGGAGGTGGAGGCGCTTCGAGAAATCGGTCGTGGACGGGCTGGAGGTGGCCAGCAGGGTGATCGATCACGTCGCCGCCAGGTTCGCGAGCTCCGACGGTCTGATCGACATGATGATCAGGTCGGGCGTCGATCGATCCGAGATCAATAACATATCGATCGATCTGATGCTCGGGGCCGGCGATACGACCGCTAACGCCATGGCGTGGTCCTTGTACCTCCTCGCCAAGAACCGCCCGATCCAGGAGGAACTCAACGGGCAACTCGAGGACAAATCCACCGTTAAAAACTTGGTACGGGAGACCCTGAGGCTGTATCCCCCGGCGGCGTTCCTGACGCGTTTCCTCCCGGTCTCCTCCACCGTATGCGGGTACACGATCCCCCCTCAAACGCTCATAGTGATGTCGATCTATACGAGCGGACGCGACCCGAAGTACTTCGAACGCCCCGAACAGTTCCTGCCGAGCCGCTGGAAGCGGGACCAGAACGCCGACGCCCGCAGGATAAGCGCCAGCCTGCCCTTCGGGATAGGCGCGAGGTCCTGCGTCGGCAGGAGGATAGCCGAAGCCCAGCTGAGGGATTCCCTCGGGAAGATAATCAAAGGGTACCGGGTCGCGTCCTTGAACGACGGGGACGTCGACGCGGTGTCTAAAATGGTGATCAAACCCTCGGAACCCATCAGACTGATTTTTAGTAAGAGGTGACCGTCAGGGTTATTTTTAGTCGCGCCTCGTGTATTTATCTCGGAAGACTGGACCAGTTCGTAAGGTCGAATCGCGTTTTGAATAATGTATTCGACGACGGATGATAAATGTTTTAAAGTGTATATCCTGGTGTTGTTTTATTATTGAAGAACCATCTTAAATAGGTTAAAGCGGAGGACTTGTACGAAATTTATTATGTGAGACATCCATGAATAAACGCAGGTATTTCATTTGGTAAAACAGTAGGAATCATTTGCTAAACTACGCCTTGGTGATGGTACTGAGGGTGAAAATTGGGTTTCCCTTTGGAAAAATCCTGACGTTATGCGACAATTCTCTCGTTTCTGCGCAACTGCAACATGTTACGTTTGAAACCTATTTCATTCCGGTACGCGTAACGCCACCTATCGAGCGATAGCGACTCTATCAGTACGATCACATCACCAATTACACTCCAACACATCACATCCAATTAGCCTATAGGCTAATTCCATTGTACAACTTTTGTCATCGTTATCTTCCTATACCTTTGAAACTATGAGATTTACGATAAATTAAACCCTTTTTTGAATCGGCATAACGATTAAAGCCACCTACATTGAATGCATAGGTCATAGAGTTTCAGGAAAATTCCTTGTCGACCATTTTCTCATCTTTCCTAAGAAATGTTAAGAACTTTCTTGTGTCATAAACTGTTTGTATAATTCAGAATTTTTCCAGTGTAGACGTTGGGCAGGAATTTTTCTACTCTAACCTATCAAATCAATGTACACTTCGTTACCCGTCAAACTGAAGTTTTATGAAAAATACCTGCCAGAGAGGAAACGCCTCGACACGTCAATTCCATCTAAATTTCAATCAGCGAATATTCCGTTCCTGCGAGTCAAAAGAAAAGAACAACCCCCGTACGATTTCGACGCGCGAAGTGCGAGGCGGCGATGGCGGAAATTTTTCGAATTTCCCCCGTCGAGCGAAAGTAATTGAAAAATACCTTTGTACACTTTCCCGAAGCATCCCTCGCCGACCTCCTTCAGGAATGTGAGCGTCTCCTTCTTCAGCAGCGGCACCCCCGTCGCCGAGCACGCAGAGTACTGGGGGTTGGGGGCGTACCTCTCGGCCAATAGCAGGCTGCGCTTCAAGTTTATCGGGGACGCCTAAGAGGGATGGGAGAGAGAAAAAAAATTATAACACTCGATTAGGCTCGAAACGTGTGGGAAACGTCGGGAGTTTATTGCGGAACAAGGATTTATTGTTCGGGGAATATTTGTTTTCCCCCACGTGTGGGTGCGCAAAGGGGGTTCATTCATGCCGCATCAAAGTTAAAGGCCGCAATTAGTTTTTAAGTAATTGAGAGATCATACAAGAAGGTAGAGAGAAGAGATAATTTTAAGTATTAGAAAGATAGAATCATGCCGAAGAAAACCTCTTTAGACGGCTCTGCTAAACCTCTCCTAAGGGTCAGAAAAATTCAGGAAACCTTTAGGAACAATCCAGGACCAAAATTACCTCCAAAGGAAATCTAGAAGGTTTATATAAGTTACGTTAATAATTTTAAAATTCGTTGTGTATTAAGGGGGATTAAAGGGAGGAATTCTCTGGAATTATTACGCAATTTTAGGGGTAGTTTGAATAGAAAATGCCAAGTTGGGGTTTAGAAGGTGTAAATACCTTTTCTGTAAAGCTTTACAGAGAAGAAAATTTTGTGGAATATCCTAGAATATTGTGGAAGATTGGTTCTAACGTTGTAACTGTACCAGATGTAATGAAAAACCTTTTGGAAATTTATAAAAACAAGTACTTAGATAGAAAACTTAGAAAATGAATAGAACTTGCTGAAACTTACAGGAAATTGTATCATTTTCATAGCATTTTCACAAGACATTCGTTCTTTCCTGTACATGCAATCCTTGTACCTAATCCTACAAAATTCTTCTGGTGTATTCGTAGAAAATCAGTGTAACAAACACAATTACATGAATTTCCTGAAGGGAAACTTTCCTCACCGCCAAAGTCGGCGAGCATTTCGATTTTGTGGCGAATGCACCAGCCCGGCAATGTAGGGGTGTTCGCCATAATATCGATTGTTTGGGCTGGGTTCTTAAAAGGCTGAGCAAGAGAAAATAACATGAAAACAAGACCACTCACCCTTCCGTTATTCCTCTTAAGCTTCCGTCTGAGGCACAAGACTAGAAACGTAACTAATATCATGCTAATAACGAGGAAACCAATGGAGGGCAGGATGAAATTAGGGGCGCTCGCGTGTTCCGTCGATGCCGACGTCGTTCCTTCCTAAACATCAATAATGCAATCAAGTATCAAGTGACTACCTTCTTAGAAGCATATTTTTTAAGAGACTCGAGGGATACTTACGGTCGTAGGCGGGACGTTCATGTGGATGGGTATCCTCCCTGGTACTTCGTCCTTTACTGAAAGAGAAAACCTTGAAATTACTAGACGCTCTATGGTAATGTGATCGAAACACAAACGACGGAAAAAGTGGATCCATGAATGGCATTAAATCTCTCTCTCTCTCCACGTGTATCGTCCATATACGGATCGGTATTGTACTCCCCGGTACGTTTTCGACACCCATCGGATAATGATACGTTTGTCTTCACATAATCCAACGATAATCGAGTGTGACGCAGCAATTTTCAGCATGAAGAGAATATCAACGTCGGACGTTCTCTCGCCACAGGTAAACCCGTACGTGGGCGTGGAAGATAAGATCCTTTATGTATTAACTTCTTTCACTGTCGAGTATACGAGTGTATACTGCGTGAATTGAGGTAGTAAATAACGTTATTCTTTAAATGTATAAAATATTAATGTTTTGCTTTGACGTTAAGCAGAACGTTTCAATTCCTAAACGTGAAATGTAGTGATTCTCTTTGGAGGCTCTCCGCGTGGGTAGGTTTTCAAAATAATGAGGAATTCGAGAGTTTGAAGACGTGATTTCGATTCTGGCAAGGGGATCGTAAGGAAATTTAATTTAATTTTAGCAATCCTAACGAGAGGGAGCCGAAAAATTTCTTTGTTTAGGTACAAACAAGAGGTGTCGAAAACGTAATTGTAATTTTTAATTAAAATTTAGTCATGAGATGCGTAATACGTTAAATTAGTTTTTTTTAACTCATTTTTCCACTTCTCAGATGTGACATTTGTTTATACGTCTCAAAGCTCGATTATCGACGTTGCAATTTTTAAATATGGAATTTTAATTTTTGAAGAAATGAATGGATGTAACAAACCTATCTACGGAAATCTAATTAATGGTACAGTTAAACTGTATTCTGGAAAATTCTTAGGAATTCTGGAAAAAAGGATCTTAGCTTCATTTTTGCTTAACAATTTTTGGCATAAGGGTTCATTTAAAGGGTGAATTTGGGTAAAATCACAATCAAAAAACCTCAGAGAGACGTGTCAATTTCTTATAGCACAATTTCCTTTAAAAGAATTTCGTCACACTTAAAATAAATGTGAAAATATTGATTTCTTTTAAAAACTCATCAATTAATAAGGGTGCATTTCACAGCTATAGTTTAAATGTAGGGAACCTTTTTGTAGCTACAACTCTCAGCTACATTTTTGCTCATACGTTCAAGAGGCGGACATTTTTTGAGGGAAAATTATGGTCCAAAAATCGACGTGTCTCTTTGAGATTCACAATTTCTGATTTGCCTTTAAAAGTTTGCGATTTTTTTCTGGAGAGTTTAAAAAAACTGATTTTACCCAAAACCACCCCCTTTTTTCACCACCTAAATGAAAATTGTTAAGCAAAAATGAAACCGGTATTCTTGAGAGTAAATGTCTGATTGCAGCGAAAGTATAGGGGGTAGGTTTTAGCACCAATCCACGTATCATCCCCTTTCATCCCCTAAAAGTTTTTCTAACCCCCAGAGTGATGAAAACATAGTTTAATGTTAGAATGACCCACAAAATCTACTGTCAAAAACCGAAAATTGTTTTGACCACCACAAGCGTTTTTCGTTAGACGCATTTTCATGGTTTTCATGTTTCACTTAATCAGTTTAACGATTTTACTCCCTGAAACAAAAATAACCACCATTCCAAAAATTAATTTGGTTAAATTGGAACTTAAATTTTCTTCCAATATGTTAATAGCTGATATGCTTTAAAGTTTAGGCCTCGGGACTCAAGCTTCTGAAAAAGCGATGGGAAAATATAAACTTTCAAGACAATTTATGAAATTTTTCAAATTTCATTTAATTACGGTATGATCGCGTCTACAGAAAAACGCCGTTTCAATTAATTACACATGAGCTTAAATTTTCATCGAATTACCAATTCGTCCCGCCTTCGGGCGCTTAAGCACCGACTAAAATCCGCCATTTTTCGCTCCGGTGAGATTTTCGTATCACTTTTCGAAGGTCCCTCGCGTAATTTGCATTTAAAAGTCGAGGTCGAGGCGACGTGCGAGGCTTCAAAGAAAAAGCGCAATAAAATCTCGAGAGAGAGAAAAGAAAAAATAAGTTTTACAACGTGTTTAATTGTTCAGGTCGAATTTTATGCCCTATAAAACCTCGAAAAAAGCTGGACGCATCTGTTGTTTTAAGTGCTCGCGCCCCACTTGATGGCCCGTTACGAATTTCGGAAAATAAATAGAGCTCGAGGGTAATTCAATAGGCGCGTCGAACATACGTAACCAACAAAACTGGGATTTGATTTTTTGAGACGTTTCAGTGGATTAAGTTACGATTTTAAGCCCTTTTGCCCTTATGAAAAAATATTTTACGTAAAAGTTAACTAAGTAAGAAATCAAAATGTGTCATTAAACGACCATCAAAAATGGAACTTCAAAAACCAGGTGTGCTTTAATAACCAAAAATCATGGAATCCTCGGCTCGGCTGTGCTCAGGGCGTTCATTAAAATTTCCGAAACTAAAATGCCCTTCACGGCGATTTAAGGAAGAAAATGTTACCAACAAAACTCATGTGAATCACTAGAATCGTTTTTTAGAAATTTGGTCTACATTTAAGGGGGAAAAGAACCTGATAACACGGTTAACACTGCACACGTTTCACCCAGTGGAATATTTGCTTCATCTTCTACAGGAGTAACGCTTTGAAATCCACATCGCTCCCCATTATTTCAGCGCTCTTGCACATGTCACGTCCGTCAGTCGCAGGAGCCATTAACCACCGTTAATAACTCGTTAATAACTTCAAAAACTGTACGTATGTTAGTGTAGCGTCGAGGTTTATTCACCTTATTTTCTAAAAACGTTCCTCGGGATAGATTGTCACTATCTGATGATAATGAAGTAATAAACATGGTAATATTATGTACCGAGTTGGTCAATAAACAACAGAGAATTCGAATAAAACGGCACGAGGAATGGCTACTGTTACTGTTTAGCGTTAGCATTCTTCTCCTGTGGAACAAATTTGAGTCGTTTCCCTCCCGAAAGTGGCCGGCGCGCTATCGTACTTTATTATTCCGATATACGGGCGTGCATTTTGTTATTCAGATTATTTTCTGAGTATAAAACAGTCAGATATGGAAAACAGTGAAATTCTTCCTCAAAAAGTCGTAAATTACAGATAAGCCCAGTCGCTTAGTTTTATGTTGCTTCTTATGAAACCTGGCCTAGATAAGTGATTCCATTCGTTATGAAAAACTAACTGAATCTCTTACCAACTTTGAGAAATCTCTACGAAACGGTGAATCACCACACTACATACGTGGTTTATCTCCATAATTCACTTCCACTGGAAAACCAAATACAAATATCACTATCACTTGTATACTTATTTAATTATTGCTACAAGGAACTGCTTGGTTATGATCATAACTCACGTCTCATCGACCACTGAGACAAGTGACACGTCCCAGAACTAGATGAGTAATATTAATTTCTCACCAAGCTAGCGTCAATAGTACGGCACTGTAATTTTTTATAAAAAATTTGTATATTTGTTTAACTACTTGGGGCAACATTTTAATTTCCATTGCATCTAATTCACTACCGACCCGTTGAGTTATATTCATATCTCACGCCTCTTGGACAACCAGGAAAATTGACGCGTCCGTGAATTAAGGGGGAAATACTCATTTCCCTGTCACTACTTACATAATGATTTTTTTTTTAATAAATCCCTAAAGCTATATTACTAATCACTCACCGGTGTTCCTTGGGCATTCACCCTTAAGGGTCGGAGGGTAGGAATCGTGGGTGCAAATGCAAGTAAAGGTACCATCGGAGTAGGGGATGCAGGCGAGTTCGGTGCCGGGGCAACTGTTCGTCTTGCATTGTCCTGGAAAGATCTTCGAAGGCCTCTCATCTGGAAATAAAGAGGGGAGAGAAATTAGAGTCAAAGAGAAAATACGGTTTGTTATGATTTTTACAAAAAGGGACAAATTAATGGCATGTTTTCTTTTTCGAGGGAGGGGAGTTCGGTGAATAAAGGCACTAACGACGAAAGAGGTTGTATAATTTTGGTATTCTTTTTAAATTCAAGGTACATTTGTATACAACTTATTATTTTACATCCTTACAATTTGAAAAAAGGGGGGAAAATTTACAGGGAATACAGCTGAAGGATTTTCTTCACTGGAATGCTTTGTTCATTTTCTTCTTCTGCTCTCACTGGACGGCATTTCCTTTCTTTTTTGTGGGACTTTAGTTTTGATTCCAGATTTTCCTTTCAAAACAAAATACTTTCATTCCCAGTATCCATTTTATTTAATCGAAAAGTCCCATCTCGATATTATCCTCTTGTGGCGACGGGACCGTCCCGAGCGTCTCGAAAACAATCCGCCCCATTGAGACGAGAGGACTTGAAGCGTTCAGAGCCGGCCTATTAATTTTTTCACATAAATCGATTCATGCAGGCAGATTTTTTCTCTCTCTTTCACATGGCACCGGAGAATGGATCCATTGGGATCGGCGAAGAGGACATAAACGCACTCATACACACAAGCTCTTTCTTGTGGCTTCATCATTAAAATTATACCTCGTCGCGAACGTTGGATTTCGTTCAGTTCAACGGGAAAGAGAAACAAGAATGTTTGTTGTTCGTCGCACTTGACGAGCCCCATCGGATTAGTCTCGTACGAAAAGCGATCTCTCGATTTTCCGTGAAGGGAAATCGCGTTAGGAATTTAAATCGACGTGATTACGTCGAGAGGTAATGATTAGGTAGCCGTGATCAGTACATTCGGCCTTATTGGCAGTATATTCGGCCGTTGCGATTTTTTTATCCGATAATTCAATACGGACAGTGTGATCGAAATAAATCCGATAAGCGAAAAATTGAACCAAATAAAATTTGAAACTTAATCTTGCAGCAGTGCGCACAAGCACGGTATGATCAAATTCGGCTTTCCCTGATTGGACCACAAAGATTCACATCACATGCTTCCATGATTAAATTTCAATCATTCAGCAGGTATAGTACAATCGAATATATTCAAGATTGCTTTGATGACACGTGTACCACTCAACTTCTGTGACTGTATTTGCAACCCTAATAATCCAAGACGTACGTTTTGAATATCCTTAGGTACTCTAAAGTCGAATTAACACCATTCATAATTCAATAGTCCAGTACGCACACTACGATCAAAAATATCCGATACTGCATCGATGACATGTGCTCCTCTCAACTTCTCTCACTGTACTTTCTGTTCTGACAATCCAAGACGTACGTTTTGAATATACTTAGATACTCTAAAGTCGAATTAACACAATTCACAGTTAAATAGCCCAGTACATACCGTAAGTTCAAAAATATCCGATACAGCTTCGATGATACGTGTTCAACTCCATTTCTGTGACTGTACTTCCTGTCCTAACAATCCAAGACATACGTCTTCAATATATTTAGGTACTCTAAAGACAAATTAACACCATTCACAGTTCAATAGTCCAGTACGCACAGTACGATCAAAAATATCCGATACTGCATCGATGACATGTGTTCCTCTCAACTTCTCTCACTGTACTTTCTGTTCTGATAATCCAAGACGAACGTTTTGAATATCCTTAGGTACTCTAAAGTCGAATCGACACAATTCACAGTTAAATAGCCCAGTACGTACAGTAAGTTCAAAAATATTTGATACAGCTTCGATGACATGTGTTCAACTCCACTTCTGTGACTGTATTTCCTGTCCTAACAATCCAAGACATACGTCTTCAATATATTTAGGTACTCTAAAGACGAATTAACACCATTCACAGTTCAATAGCCCAGTACGTACAGTAAGTTCAAAAATATTTGATACAGCTTCGATGACATGTGTTCAACTCCACTTCTGTGACTGTATTTCCTGTCCTAACAATCCAAGACATACGTCTTCAACATATTTAGGTACTCTAAAGACGAATTAACACCATTCACAGTTCAATAGTCCAGTACGCACAGTACGATCAAAAATATCCGATACTGCATCGATGACATGTGCTCCTCTCAACTTCTCTCACTGTACTTTCTGTTCTGACAATCCAAGACGTACGTTTTGAATATGCTTAGGTACTCTAAAGTCGAATCAACACAATTCACAGTTAAATAGCCCAGTACGTACAGTAAGTTCAAAAATATCCGATACAGCTTCGATGATATGTGTTCAACTCCACTTCTGTGACTGTATTTTCTGTGCTAACAATCCAAGACTTACGTCTTCAATATATTTAGGTACTCTAAAGACGAATTAACACCATTAATAGTTCAATAGTCCAGTACGCACAGTATGATCAAAAATATCCGATACTGCATCGATGACATGTGTTCCACTCAACTTTTCTCACTGTACTTTCTGTCCTATCAATCCAAGACGTACGTTTTGAATATCCTTAGGTACTCTAAAGTCGAATCGACACAATTCACAGTTAAATAGCCCAGTACGTACAGTAAGTTCAAAAATATCCGATACAGCTTCGAAGACACGTGTTCAACTCCACTTCTGTGACTGTACTTCCTGTCCTAACAATCCAAGACGTACGTTTTGAATATACATAGGTACTACACAGTCGAATTAACATAATTCATAGTCCAATGGTTCAGAACGTACAGTACGATCAAAAATATCCAATATTGATCCGATGGCATGTGTTTAACTCTACTTCTGTGACAGTATTAACCGTCCTAATAATCCAAGACTTACGTTTTGAATATACTTATCTACTCCAAAATATTTAAAAATGTTTTATACGTTTGGGAAACAAATCTAACAGATAAACGTTCTTCTATTATACTATAGTGTTTATATTTTTAAACGAAGTAATTCTTCATAGAAGGAACCTGGAATAGCAAACAGGAAATTTTCTAATTACTGCCAACTTGGTAAACAACGAACATAGTACATACTTTCATAATTGAATGTTAATTCAATTTCCCATCCGCATACTGTACAATCTTTCGTTGCGTATTGTGTAATCCATTGAATTATTTGATTACATTTAATTATATTGCTATTGTTATTAGTGTTATTAATATAAATAATTAATATTTGCGTAGTTGTACGGCAGAAGTTTGTTAGCGTCTCTCAGTTTTGGAATATTCAGTAAATTCACAGAGAATTTAAAATTCTAATGCTAATTAATTTGTGAAATACGTCCGTAAAGCAGTCCCAAGTTTACTTATTAGCATTTATTCCGTAATTAATATAGGAATTGACTTTAGAGGAAATTATTCCATTACAGCTTAAGTGCGAAATCTCAGACTATTCCTAAAGAAATACAAAAGGAATGAAGATGTAAAACAAATGCAAATTCAAAATTTTTCCCTACATTCACTCTTGGAATACACTTTAAAACGTATCAAGATTCATAAGAAGACCCGCATCATAAAGAGGAATCCAAATCCACTCCAGCGTGCGAGAGGAACAGACCACGCAACTGGCCTTACGAATCACCCGTGAACCCGAAATTTTTCGTTAGGAGAGTTTGTTACTCCCAAGCGATTCAAGAATATCTCATTTCTCCTGTAATGTAACGTGAACGTAAAACAATGTAATTGGGAAATGAAAGGGAAAATCACAAAGAACGACAGGAAACATAAAAGGACCATAATGGAACGTCCTTTGTCTACCTCCATTCTAAGTGCCTTTGGCGGCGGTCAGTGACCAACACGTACAAGGGTGGAATAGAAATTGGAGAAGCTGGAAAAGTATAGAAAAGTACTTTTGTTGATGCTTCAATGACTCATATTGATTCAGAACGTCAACGCCCTTTAAAGCTATTTGCAGCAAGAGGATTATAAGTGATCCAGGAACATCGCAGTGAATAGCTAGCATGATCCTAGATGATTCATTGATTTTAAGGATACATATCCTTTTAAGTTGCGTGCTATAAAAGGATTTTGATTCTAGGTGATCCAGGAACACTGAAGGGGACAAGATTTTGATCCCAGATTCAGTCTATGGAAGAATCCTGGAAGACTGGAGGGTACAGTATTCTGATCCTGGATGATTCAGGGCACTTCTAAGAGCCATCATTCCTTGAAGATGTTTGCTACACGTGCTCCTGGAACATTGAACTGAACAATACTTTGAAGCAAGAGGATTCATGGCGATTCCTACAAGATCGAGTCTCCTAACCGTTCCCGTGAGGTATACGAGCGCCTCGGATCGATAGGCATGAATGGCCACGTGTTACGGATTCGAAACACATGGCAATTTTGCGCGTAACCCGACTGCACACTTCCAGACGATTCTTCAGTGCGCTTGCCGGCATGACGAACCCCGAAGATGCGCTAACTCGGCGACCCTTGCAGCCGCGCTGAACGGGGCAGCAGGAACGGCGGGAGGACGTTCTGCAAGGGTCCTGCGGGACGCAACCGATGCCGTCAATGGGAAGTCCGTGAATTAATTCGTGCGGAAGGGATCTGAACCCACGACACTTGTATTGGTGTTTGAAGGTCCTTAATGGAACTAATTAGGTGCTGTAGGATTCTAAAGGACACTATTACGAAGTTCATAGTAATTGAAATTATCCAGGAAATCATATCAGTCATGGAGGGTCTTCTCGAGGCGCTCCCTAAGGAAGCCTCGTGTCCTACCCCCGAAACTTAAGAAGGCCTCGTCGTCGCTTCATCAGGTGATTAAAGACCCCCCCAACTAATGAACTAATTAATATCCAATTAATCACATCGGCCGATCTAAGCTCAGTCCACACGCGACGATCCCTCTTTCTGTTTACCCCGTCCCCGAAATAACTCTCCTCCAGTTGTCGGCGATCACGAGTGTTTACCAAACAATATCAACGATCCGAAAATAATAATAGAACGCTCGATAAACACGGCGAAGGATCGGAACAACAGACGGCCGCATACGACGCTCCTCTCGCCTCCCCGGGACTCCTTTTGTGCCCGAGGCGGGACCCGCGTCGCCGGCGGCGTGACGAGTCCCGTATGGGACCTGGAAAAAGGGGGACGCTCGTCGAAGGATGAATCGGATATGTTCGAAGAGAGACAGAGAAGAATCTATAAGGATATGATTTTAAACTGTGTTACGTCCCTAATGTGTGAAAATAGCCTACAGGAAAATGATTGGAAAACTAGGAAGGCCTCCTCGTGAACTCACGTCTTCAGGGAAATACCAGTAATATAAAAACTCTACAAAAGTTCTCCTTGAAGCACTTCCAACTTTAACAATCAAAAAAGGAAGATTTAGGGGGTCCTGCAGGACCTAAATTTGTTTTGCAATCAACTAAAAGACTCTTTTGTAAAGTTATGGGGTTAGAAGAGGGCCAAAAGAAGTAGAAAAATTTGTAAAGTTTGAATCCAGGTAGATCTTTTAAGGTAATGTTGTGCCTGCTACTCTAAGAATGTTAAAGTCAGCAGGTTTGGTTTGAACTACTTTACTAGAATGGCAAATTTCTTTTGGGGCAATTTTGTCCTTAGTTCTCAAGGATATAATCTCATTATATTACTATATTGGCTTTACAATCAGGCAGAAAATCCTGGGTAAAGGTGAGAGGCCAAAA
Organism: Cryptocephalus primarius; assembly: GCA_963576515.1. NCBI lineage: Eukaryota > Metazoa > Arthropoda > Insecta > Coleoptera > Chrysomelidae > Cryptocephalus > Cryptocephalus primarius. Next base: position 12,601,529 of record OY754948.1, on the reverse strand, counting down.
GGAGCAAAAAGTCTTCAAACATGACCAATGCCAAGACCATTCCGAAGATTTGAGGGACATGCCCATTTGGACAAATTTTCTTGGTGTATTTCTGTTCTTAATGCGACAAAATGAACCAGAAAAGGGTACTGCAGGACTTGCATTTATTTTACAAGCAGTGAAAAGACACCAGAAATTTTAAAGGATATGCAGGTTGCATTTCCAGCACATTCCTTTTAAAGCAAGACTCATACAAATAGCATTTAGAATTTTTTCAAAAAATTTGAAGTACCTGCAGGTTTAGTCTGGACCAGAAATTGTTTAAAGTACTGCTGACCTTAGAAAGCAAATATGAACGTCAAGGGAATTCAAGGAGGTCCTGCAGGATATAAAATTTGTTTAAAATTGTTAGGAAGATACTTGGATACAGTAGTGGGTTAGAAAATTATGTAGTATTACATTGTACAAGCACCAGGAGGGTGTATGGAAGGTCCTGCAGGATTCAGGACAAATTTTCAAGCAGCCCAAACATACTTAGATTTGATTTTAAGACGAATTTAGAATATGATGCCATTAACATTGGTGGAAGAGTTTGTAATTTTTTTCCAGCAGATGTAATCATGTAAGTATTTGCACTTTGGTAGAAATTTATGAATTACTCGTAAAATATACGTAATATTTTCGAATCGAAACGAGGAAGAGAGTGTCAGTGAACTGAAAGAGGGGAACGCCAAAGTCCCAACTTCGCTCCCTTAAAAACTTCCCTGTTGAAGTTTCCGTAATCGCTCTGAGGCGCCGTTTCGGACACCGTTCTGTCCCTCTACACTCCTGATATTCTCCGATGCAAAAGTGGCGGTGTTAGCGCATCTTCCTCGCTTGGCATGTCGGCAAGCGCACTGAAATGCTCTTCGGTAGCAGGGCACGTGTGTGCGGTCAGACACGGCGCAAAATTGCCATGTGTTCACGATCCCCGTCAACCCTTCCTCGTGCCATCCTCCACCTTATATCGATTCGAAGAAGTCGGAGCCCGAAGGGGGTCGGTCCCCATTTTGGAATCTAAGGAAGCTAACGTGTCCACGTGAGTCGACCGGAGTTGATTCGGGTCCTGTTCGGGCGTAAGCAGAAACTTTTCGATCAGTGGTGAACAGCTGAACACACGTGGATTACGTTCAGCCCATCAGCCTCCTGAAAACTTGAACCAAAAGTTAATTACGAACCCTTGCTACTTTACTTGGGCTTCGTTTTCCTGCGATTCTAGACGCGAGTGAAGGAACTCCCCAAATTACCTAACTCCATGGGTAAAAGCGCCCTTTACTCACTACCATCAGCAAAAAGATCAATACACACTCCTGATCCGTCAACCTACGTACCAGTCCACGTAACGATTCATTAAGGAAAACCATCCGTCCGTTACGTAATAATTTATTCCGATAGGTAAGTGACGGCTCTTAAAATAATGAAAGGCTAAGGAAGATTTAAGGCGCACTAAAATCGAAAACGATGTTTGTGCAAGATTCGATTTATTATCGCGAGGCGCGGAATCGTTTCCGCGGTGCGAAGTATCGTTTCTCTCTAGTCTGTGAGATTACGTATTGGAAACGTGAAAGAGAGGAGGAAACGCTTAGGAGTTGTCGCCATTTCAACTGAACTAACTGAAGTTGATCGTGGGACAACTCTTCTCTGGTCCAAAAAATTTACTGCGGTACCGTCAAAAGCAAGGGCTGCTCAAGTTTCTTTTGATGCCATTACACGTTTTTCCAAAAAATATTTAGCAATTCGACCGGATAAGACGAGAGGCCGATTGGCGGCACGTGCCGCGGGAAGAGCCGGGGGAGGCGGTCGACGTGAAAGCGCAGAATTTTTTCATGGCTATTCTGCTCCAAAACTCAATCGGAATTTAATCCAGGCACCAAATGACAAATGGAAATTTTTCAAAGTGTTTCGTTTCATGACACGTTCGTTCAAAATTGCCTGTAGGTACTTCCATCCATCAAACTTCCGAGTTGTACGTGAAATAATTTGTGGGGGACTCCCAAGCGCGTATTGCCCCACACATTTATCCCTGAAGAGGAACACACACACACACCTCTTTCAAATTCCACTTAAGTCCGGACACGAAACACCTTCGCCCATTTATCTTTTGAGAAAACACTTAGGAGAGGATCGGATTTACATGTAAATATTATTTTAGAGGTAGACGTTTTGACGTCGGACAAACTGGTCGCTCGTAAGAGGAAGATGAAGCAATCACGGATCGTTTGAAATAAAATTTCTTCCATCATTTTTGCAATAAATACGTTGCTCCATATAATCAACGTTTAGCAGGAAATTGGAGTTACCGCTTGGATCGTCGTAATTAAACAATATTAATTGTACGTACCTTGATCGTGGACCGAGTTATCTGGAAATAAAAAACGATAAATTACTAAGCAAGTCTGACACTTTTATCTAGTTTATCGCAATAAGCCGTCGCGATTCCCCAAACGCTCGGTATATGAAAACCGCTATTACGGAGGTCAATACATTCATTCCGTTACAATATCGCACTTATCGCAGTCTGATAGGGATTCTAATTATAATCCATTTGTCTCCGGCGATTTTATATAAATTATTGTGAGGTCAATTGCGCCATTAAACAGTACATTAAAATCAATAGCAAACGTCGTATTCCACGACGTCGAAAAAATATTGTGATTTTTTTTTATTGCCGTAGTACCAAGGGTTATCGCGCGTTTCGATCGTAAAAGATATCCTTAATAAGTGCACAAGGAATCGTAATTGCAAATGAGTTATTTTAGTATTGTGCCTTACGTAATTCCCCTTAAGGAATGTTGCGACTATCAAGTGAAATAATCACGAATATGACCAGATTTCGTACTTCAGTTGATCAATATTTACGAAGGAAATTTAATTTATTACTCACTAGGCGCAGTTATTTTTTGGCTTAATTGGCAGTTAAAATTAATATCAACAGGATTACCTTTGTCGTAAAGATATCGCGGTACACAACTCCGCTAGTCTTTAATACAAGCACACTGAGTAAAAAATACTTTCCTATCCTGCTATTTGTATCATTTAAAGCCCTAAGTTAACTCCGCTTCTCACTGGAACTGATATTTTTCCCGTTTTCAGGTCCTGCGGGTTCCGTACGTCCGAGGCGCGACTTCCCGCGTGAAAGACCGTGTCGTGAGTGTCGTTCATTAATTCCGTTTAACACGCGCGTCTCGTAAAACGGTCGCAATAAATTCGGAAATATGGCGTATCCGCCGATAAAATCGTAAACGGCAGAAGGAACGGCCGCGAAAGGAGACCGGCCGCCACGTATCGTCCGGATAATTTCGAGTTATGGTAATCGGGAGTAGAGAGAAGTTTTAGGGAAAAGTTACCTGTTTAAACTTGGATCGGTGTACAGGATTTAACGGCAGTTACGGTGGGTTAAAGTAGAGAGTTAGCTCGGTTTATAGAGTTTTTGTTTTTGGTAGATAAAATTTAACGGCAGACGGACCAACAAACTGTTTAATATGGATCAAAGCTGATAACAACCCAAAATCTGGACAAATCTGAGCTTTTACAATTTTTTAAACAGTAAAAATTTAAAAAAGTTGGTTGTTTTTCAGTTTTTTCACCATAGCGTGAAAATCATTGAAGGAAATGCAATACTTTATACAGACGATTTGTAGAGAATTAAAAGACCTTCAAAATGAGTGCTTCTAAAAGATAATCCAAGAATTTTTCACCGAGAAAATGTGGAAAACCGCTAAAATGGACCATTTTTCAAAAATTCACCGCTTTTCAGTTTCAAAGTTTAAAGCTGAAGCGCCAATTTTGCGTGAAATGTTAGTTTATTCTGTCTACTTTAAGCATGCAAAAGTTGGATGCTGTCGGATGAATAGTTTTGGCACAAATATGTTATTAACAATACACACTGAAATTTTTGAAAATTCGGCGTATTTACTAAGACGGGTCGATTTTAATTTTTCAAACGGTTTTTGAAAGATGACATCTAAACCTACAACTTGGCTATCTTGAATTTTCATATATTTTTGGAGAAATGTGCGAAAAATGGCCTCGAACATTGTATTTCGAGGAGAGTAAGGGGAGTTTTGGGAAATGTTTGAGGCCATTTTTCGCACTTTTCTCCAAATCTATATGAAATCCCAAGATAGCCAAGTTGTAGGTTTTGGTGTCCTCTTTCAAAAACCTTTTGAAAAATTAAAATCGGCTCATCACACAAGAAATACGTTCAACACCGCTCATGTGATTTTCATGACACTCCACAAATAGTGGAATGTTTTTAATTGCGTTACGTGAAATCTATTTGCAAATCAACATGGCGATTCTCGCAGTAAACACACTTTTCCATAAATCCGCTTAACCATCCCCCATAAATCCACGCCAAGCATTAACAGGCACGCAAAAATTACGCGAACAGCAACAGATCGCGTTACTGGGACTAAATATCCTCGACTCCTTCAAAGTGATACCCTGTACATTATCCCGTCTGGAACTTTACGATTACGCACTGTTAAGCGATACAGCGATAAATATATCGTTGGAAACTTAGCTTAACGCGGCGGTAAAATACGCGCGCGATAATAATTCAACGATTACGGCCCCGCTTTGATTTAGCGACACGATAAACAACCAAAGCATAGTTTACCGTCTTGTTAACCTATTTCGAAAATATACGTTCGCCGATATTAACCCGCAAAACGTCATACAAATTATTTATAAGCTACGTTACGGATAAAGCGATCAAATAAAACCGATCGCGTTGAATTGCCATACGGATGCTTCACCATATGAGAAGAATAGAGAAGGTAACAAAGTAGTGTACAGAGGAACTTAGAGCAGAATAGAGTAAAACTTAGACTTAGATAAACATATTTAAGTGTGAAAATAAAGAGCTGACCAGAGATCAGGTTATGGAGTTATCGAATAGATCCCATACCAAAAGATATCCTACATAATAGTTCAAAATTAAATTTATAGAGTATAGAGAGTTGTATCATAAAGTTAGAATTAGCATGTAGAGTTATATTGAGCAACATCGAAAAAAAATAAAGTAAGCCAGAGAAATCTGCTAGAAGTAGCAGGGCTCCCATCAAAGCTGCCAAATAATCAAACTTTTGCTCATCACGTTATAGCTATCAATTATTATCGCTAAAGAAATTTTTTGTGGAAGAATCACTTGCTACCCTCCCATTAAAATTCCTCTGTTCGTTAAAAATTAACTATCCTAAACCGGTGATGGTAATGGCAGCTCGAAATAACCCATTTGACGCACGCCATTAGCCCCAGTGCGTCCTCCTGCGCACGCCTGACGTCAAACAATTAAATTTGAAACTGGCGCTATCAATATTTAACACGCAAATAAATTTAATTGTTACGGCGGATTAATTATCGAGTAGGACGTGTTTCGCAATACCGCAAATGCCTCGATGCTCATTGGGACTTTCTATAAGTTGCAGAACCGTTTATGATCGGTAATTAAATTTTTTCCAAGTTTACAGCCAGATTAGGGATATAAACTAGTTGCTTATCTACTATATGGAGCTTTATGGAAAAACCGGGTTGCTGGACATTTGTGGCAACCTACACATTACACGTAAACTAACACATTGCTTCTGTTTAGTAGTATTTATAACTACGCGAGCGTTTTAGGTCTAACCCACGTAGGTAGTGATTAATTCATCGATTTAACGGATATTTATTTAAATGAGTAAGTAAGAAACGTACATATCTTTTAATCCACTAGTTAACTGGATTACTGATAACGTCTTGTTAATTTTGGAGACATTATGCATTTAATTAACTTTCTGACGTAACATTTCTTACTGACGCACTGATAGAAAAATTCCCAATTCGCCGGGAAGGTAAATGCATTTTCCTCTCACCTCTGTTACGTGTTCACTACAAAAATTTCCTTAGAAATGCTTCACAGTTAACTTTCAAAAATTTCCCAAAAACTAATCAAAAACCCAATTCAGATGACACTCCTTGGAGTTGTGCTGTATAGTTTCATTATAGCATTGACAAAATTTGAAACTGTTAACTGAACTTGTTTTAATACTAAGGATTTCTGTGTGATATGTTGCAAAATTTGCTTATATAACAGTCAATTTCAAAAATTCGCCAAAAATTAGTCGAAAGCCCAATTGCGATGAAACTCTTTGGAGTTGTGCTGTATAGTTTCATTATAGTATTGACGAAGTTTGAGACTGTTATCAGAACTTGTTTCAACACTAGGGATTTCTGTTTGAAATGTTGCAAAATTTGCTTATATAACGGTGAATTTCAAAAATTCGCCAAAAATTAGTCGAAAGCCCAATTGCGATGAAACTCTTTGGAGTTGTGCTGTATAGTTTCATTATAGTATTGACAAAGTTTGAGACTGTTATCTGAACTTGTTTCAATACTAGGAATTTCTGTTTGAAATGTTGCAAAATTTGCATTCATAACCCGCAACTTCAAAAATTCCCCAAAAATTAATCGAAAGCCCAATTGCGATGAAACTCTTTGGAGTTGTGCTGTACAGTTTCATTATAGTATTGACAAAGTTTGAGACTGTTATCTGAACTTGTTTCAATAATAGGAATTTCTATTTGAAATGTTGCAAAATTTGCATTTATAACCCGCAACTTCAAATATTTCCCAAAAATTAATCGAAAGCCCAATTGCCATGAAATTCCTTGAAGTAGTAAAGTATGATCTCAATACAGTATTGACGAAGTTTGAGGCTATTATCTGGATTTGTTTCAATAATGAGGATTTTTGTTTGAAGTGTTGCAAAACTTGCAAATATGACATTCAATTTTAGAAATTCTCCAAAAAATTATCAAAATTTCCATTCCGATGAAACTCCTTGGAGTTGTGCTGTATAGTTTCATTATAGTATTGACAAAAGTTGAGGCTGTTATCTCAACTGGCTTGAATAACAGGAATTTCTATAGGAAAGTTCATAATAATCTGAGGTGACATAACATCGAATTTTATGAATTCACCAAAAATTCACTGAAACTCAAATTTTATCAAAACTTCTCAAAATGCAATATAATTTAGTAATTTCGCGTAGAATTTAACTAATATGTTTAAATTTCTCTCAATATGATGGAGTTTAATTGTAATTATTGCTACCGTATCGTATAAAATCACTTTAGGAATGTAAGAACAGAATACCCCGTCAAAATCCCACCCCTGACGTAAAACAACGCGCCTCTTCCCAATTTTTTCCTCTTCTCCCCCGGCAGGGAGTTACGAAAACATTTTTAGCTACAACATTACATTATTTTAGCTGAATAAATTCGACATTTTCAAAAGTAAGTCTTCACGCTTGAAGTTCTATTTTGCCCTGAAATACGGTGTGGGAATTACACACATTTGTGTATATATTGGTCCTGCGAGTATCTCCGGAAAATAAATTTTAATTTGACGTCCGGCAGAAGTACTCTCGACGTTAAATCGCCGTATACAATACGGTTTAGTATTTGCACGTCATTAAGCTGCGCACGTACGTGCATGCACAATCGAGGTAACGTTACAAGACGATAGTCTCGAATAAGGCGGCGGAAAATAGAGTTTTCATCGGGGAAATTATCGCGTTACACGTGTAACAAATATTCTAATTCATTAACGGATCAAGCTCGCTTTGTTAGAACAAAGTGAACGACTTTGACTGCCCTATTAAAAAAATTGAAATCGAAAATTGTTATGGGAGAGGTTCGTCGCCTACAGGGTGTTCATAGGAGGCCGTGACCGCCGACAAGATCGGATTCTTACCGTAATAACTAAGTGAAGTAAGTTCAAAAATAATTTAAGGTCGCTGTGTAAGGCAGCGTTGAAAATTTTGAAATCATGGAGAAGCACGCTTGGTGAAATAAGTGATGTGTGGATTTTTGTTTTTTCTACAACGCTTTAAGATGATTGATTAATTTTTTTTTTGGAATGCCATGACTAAAATTGAATTAGAAATTTTACCCCCAAGGGGGGTTTTAGAGGGTAAGTTGCAATACGACTGCAACTTTTTACTTAACCCGCAAGATCAGGCGGCAACATTCAGCAGCATCGACAAAGCGACGGCATGACGAAGCTAATTTTTAGGTCTTTGCAACACGACGATTAGTACGATTCCGCCAAGGATCAAAAGGATTTAACTTTGTCACACGATCCCATTAAAGATTTCCCGATTATCAGATTCCTAATTTTCTACGGATACCCTGTACAAGGCGAGATAGGCGTTCGAACATTTTCCTTCCCCTCGCCCATAAATCAGGCTCCCTCTCATATCGCTATTGAGTTGCAACATCGCTCGTTAGAGTGCTTTTTTCCCTCGATATTTACGAGCCTTATTGCCTGCGACAATGGAGATTGTCTTGTAAGGCATGCGAAAGGAGACGATGGCAAATAAATCTGCGAGGAGTCGTCGCGGTCGCCTCGTTCCCGCATACCTCGGCTGTTATTCACCGAAAGAGAGATTCAGGACTTCCTGCTTTCGAACACGTGGGAGTACCGGGAGAAATTACGAATGTGGGAGCGCGACGGATTTGGCGGGAATCGCACGGGAACTTCGCCAGAGGCGAACGAAGAGAGAAATCGAATTTTCTCACACGAGGGAAATACTCATAGTTTCGTTTGTTCCTCATGCGATTTTACATAGGAGTAGGATTTCCCTAAACCCTTTGGTCCAATCGATTACTCCATACTATTTCCCTGAATCTATCTAATCTGTTTTCCACACCCTCGTAAAGGGTTTCACCAGTTTTCAATCCAAATAAAAGAAATGCTATACTGAATGTAAAGAAACGACATTTTCCCATACGACGTAGAGTTAATTTTACTAATCATTTCGCTGGAACCACGTACAATTTCGCATTTTAAAGATGGCTTTTCCAGCCGTGCCCAGTCGCATTTATTCCCTCGATTCCCCGTGGAAAACGTCCAGTCGCGAATCAAATTCCCGTCGATAAACAGGGACACGCCGGCGTCCGTTCCACGCCGTACTTTTATCTCCAGTCCACATGTTTCGATCGTTCCAGGATATGAAACCAGAATAAACATTTCAAACGAATCGTAAACCGATCGGACCCGTAAATGCTGCGGAATAAGAGAAACAAACGGCGGCCTCAACTCGTCTCTTGGATTGTTTCTGCGTTCAATTATCTGAGTAGGCCTCCTTGGAATTTGATACGCGTTATTGGACGAAATATTTGGTTAAAAATAAATTTTGTTTTGAGATTCGTAGCAGGTACCCCCGGGAAATGCCGGGAGAAAATGCTTTTCTCGACCACTCCACTGTATTTAAATATTATTCGAGATGGAAATTTTCCAATGTATTCTTGCAGAAGCCACGAACAAAAAAAATTCATTTATAAAGAAAAGGGTGCTTACGACTACGACAAGGATTCTAAACGGGATAATGATGGTTTAATACTTACAAAAATCAGTAAGTACCCATCCGAACTGCAAGAAAATGTAACACTTTCTTCCTTATAAATGAATTTTCTTTTGATATTTCAATTCTGGCCTGAAGGGAGAACTTTAAAAGTGCCATAAGGGACAACTTTGGAAAAAAATAAGATACCGTCAACGATTGCTGTAAGTCTTTTATCTACAAATCGTTTGAAGTAACATATTCGGTTCCTGAAGGAAAAACATACAAAACCCTTCATAACTTATATCGTAATCGCGGGTGCTGGCACTTGTGACGTTCTCCCGGGTCATTTTGCCGTACGAGAGACAGTATCTTCCTGTCAGAGCTCAGATTTTCCTCGGTGCCTTCCCATTGGGAAATTTGACAGTATCATCTGTATTATTTAAAGTCTTAATCCACTTTAAAATCCACTATTAATTGTATTTTCCACCCAATTTGTCCACACCGAGATATCATTTTCTCCCTCTATGGATCTACCGGTGCGCGGTTCAATTAGCCTCGAAATCGATCGGTTTACGCCGCATTATCTAAGCCTTGTGCAAACTCTCACCGTCTGTTTATCCACTAAATTTACCTCTAAATGAGCTCCGGCACGCATATAAATTGTCGCCGGACTAATGGCCGGACTCGTTCTCCACAGCACTTATTTGTTGTTGAGGGGCCCGAGGACAGATGGTACGGAGCCTCTTGTTTTTCACTCGGGAAGAAATAGCGAATATAAACGACGACTGACTTAAATATAACTTGGAGTACAAAGTGATCAATGACGGGCGTTTTTGACCAAGGCGCCATTTTTGGGCATTTTTAAATGGGATCATTTGCCACATTTGCTTTACTCTACTGTTGGCACCATAGATCAAAAGCCGCCCCAGTCATAAGTACCCTCTTAAGATTCAGTTGAAATCCAGGGACTTCGCAGAATCGCCAGGCTCCTCTCCCCCGAAAAATCCAGAGGTTCTGAATAATCTAGAGTCCAAAATCGTACGCAATGCGGAGTGCCCTCCGAGGACTCGACCGAACGTCCAGGGACTTCGAGGAATCGACAGGACCCGTCGCCTTCGCCGATGTTCCGGCAATCCGGAGAGTCGTCAGGCCTGAAAGTGTCGAAAATTTTTTGAGCCCACGGCGTTTTCAAAGAAATTCAGGAAATTTGTAGTTTTTCATGACAAATCATAGTTCTCCATGTTTTTCTAACGCTGAGCTTTTTCATGTTTTTCGTAATCTATTGTATTTTATCCTTCAATTAACGTTAATGACGGCCCTCGAGCCTAATCGCGTTTAAAACCTGTTAAAGCTGAAACGCCTGCGAAATTCATTAATGCAATCTCGTTTTCAATAAACTTTTAGGCGTTTAGTCAAATATTTGTGTGTTTATATCTGAAAAATACGCCAATATACCGTTGGGGTTACGCAAACTGACGCATCTGCTATGTTCAAATAGAGATAAGGACGATATTTAGGTGAGACAATTAAGCTTTTTGATTTATGAATCAGAAATTAGGTGTTCCATTGGCTCGACGAAGGCAGGCAGAACGAGAGAGTGAATTTTAAACGCCAACGTTATTTATACAGGAAAATACAGATATATAGAAAAGCCCTTCATTCTACTACGTCACTAAACCTGATAGATTACTCGAGCGAATTAATCCGATGCAAAAAATTAATTACGCCTACGCAATATATCAATCGATACCTAATCTTAATTAGCAGATCCAATTATCGAGATGTTAATCGAATCCTATCAAGTTCAGCGTAGAGTTTATCAAGTGATTGTGGCTCGATCTGGTGATCTTTGAGGTGATTTGGTGATTTTTCCTCAACTGCACTACGAGAGGAAAAAATTTTAAACAGACGTCAAAAAATAATCAAATATCTTTTCATATTTTTCGTGAATGAACGTTCCCTTTTGTTTAGGACGATGTTTTATATTTGGAAACGTCCTTTCAACGTCGTTCGGGCATATTTAAAGGCACCGTTTGCCTAAGACTTCATAACGTGCCCGCCTTCGTCAATTTTTACCGCTTCTGTATTGTTCACCCCACCAGGAAATATGATTCGAATTTTAATTTTGCTCCTTCGCCCACTGAAATACTTTCTTTAAAACAAATTTTAGATGTCGCTTAAGGCAAGACGATGCAGAAGCGACGCCATGCCGTTACACTACTTACTACATACCTTACGTCAAATCTAATGATGGATTGGTCGAGGCGATATATCGTGCGTGCGCATTGAGACGAGCCTGGCGATTCTGCCAAGTCCCTGGTTTCTCTATCTCTCGAATGTGGCTTCTCCCCTTAAAAAGTCGTTATGTGGCCGTGCCTAAGACTCCTTTAAACGTACCGAAATTAAGTAAATTGGTACCTGATGAGCAAAGCGACGTGAAAGTATGAAATCCAAAAGCGTACTTCGCCTCCTTCTTATCGTTGTAGCGATTCCAGGCCAAAAGTCTAAAGCGCTAAATTAATTCGAGGAACGGTCCGAATCGGAAGGGGAAACAGACGTGGCACTGACGACGATGCCGTTCGCTGTTATCAATCGAAAATTATTCTTATGACCTCCTCCGTGACGGGTCGGCGACGGTCCAGAATCTAATGGAAACGATAGGCAGAGATCGCTCATTAGCGCGGCAATAAACGTGGAACAAATGAGCGCAGTGTGTACGTAACGCGGTTACGAAACGAATGGAAAAATTAAAAATTGTTTTTACGGTAATCGTCCCTTCTGAACGTGCACTCGAAATGAGGAAGTACGTTTACAAATTGGAATTTCGTAAAAGGCACTCAAAAGCAGTTGTAGTTTATATTAATTCCAATTAGCACATATAATAACAAAATAATCATAACAAACAAGAGTATAAAAGAATTTTTCTAATTACAACGAAATGCATGCTTCGAATATGAGCGTGATGAATGCATGCACTAATTACGTGATCTACTAATGGATCACTTGATATCATGTGGCATTTTATATCCCGTTTGATTAAACATCAAACAAAATACAATATGCAGAAATCAAACAGTGACCGCCACAAGTGTAAAACCATATCCATATGCGGCGTGGTGTGTATTACATAGGGCTAGCATTTTTAATTAACTGCTATGCTAGATCAATACGAGGTTTAATATCGCGCCATCGTTACTAAAACTGAAATAGGTAGGGTGATATATCGGCCCTGAGTGATTAATATGCTCAGCAAAATAGTACCAATTCTTCCCAGCACCTAACTATGTTCTTAGCTACATTTTAACTATATCTTTTCGTGCCAAGCGTTTGAAAAATCTCTTTGTTCCAGGTTTACTTGGATCTTCCCCTGAATCACATCTTGCTCCCATTTTTCTATCACTAAATGGTCATTTTTCATCATTGCCAGATGGCCATAACAGCCAAGTTCATTCATACTGCAGGTATGTATGATTTTCAGGTTCTAGCACATGCTAACTAGTGGCCAGATCCTTTAGCACAGATGCTATAGAATAAAGAGATTTGTCAAGGAACGGGCTTGCACACAGCACGTTCTTTACCTAATGGTGGTCTAGACTGTATAGCACTATAGTGTCAAACTGAAAATCTAGCACTTTCCAAGCGTTTTAGGTAGAAATTTAATTTTAGGCCTGTCACTGGAAGATTCTAAAATATAGCATTGATCACGCACTAAAATATTACTCATTTTCAATAATGGTTGCATCTTCATATTCCGGGTAGATACGATTTTCAGACTCTAGCACATGCTAGCTGCTAACTAGTGGCTAGATCCTTTAGCAAAAATACTGTAGAGTAAAGAGATTTGTCCATTACTTCTACCTAGTTTCCTTTAGTTTCTATCAGTTTTCACAGCAATTCTTGAGAAACAACTAACAGCACACTAATTTTGGCAACGCGCAAATGGCGACAGCCAATGAAATTCGTTTGGAATAAGCTGGAAAAATGTGGAAAGCGCCTCTCATTACTGCAGTGCCTAAAGAGGTGAATTCATTCACAAAGACGGATCTGTAGTCCTCCTCCTTGATAGAATCGAACCACACATGCGCTTATGACACAAAAAAAACACTTAATCGGTTTCAAAACAAACCTCACATTCAATAGCCGATTGACCCGTATGTGACTCTAATCTCCACATGAATACCCGATTAACGCTTCATTAGAAGAGCCTAATTAGACCCTAAAGTCAAAGTCGACTCACGTCGACGCCTTATCCTTCGTCTCGATCGAGATTTATGCGAACGAGGAAGCGATTTCCATCGGTTTACTACCGAGAGGTGTGTTATTATCTCGGGGAAATAATTCACAAATGAGGCCGGAGAGAAGAGCCCAGCTTATTGTTAATAACCGGGCGTGTGCGTCGATGGAGAGAGAAAAGAGTGCCGAACGTATTCAATAACACCGGGGGTGATCGGATCCGAGATTAGCTTCTTCTCCTCGGCCTGTATTGCCCAAAACCTGCCTGCCCAAAGCAATGCCTCTCGCCAAAGGAAAATTGTAATTAATATTTAAGTTCTACTCATTGGTGTATGTCATGGGAGAGGTTAAGGCAAAAGGTCCTCGTTTAAAACGGCATTTTCCAGAGAATATTTCACTTCCAACCTACTCCATTTAAACAGTGTGATTACGTTTCAAAATTAGAATATTTCTCAGGAAATAAAACTAGTTTCGTTCCTGCACTGCCACCGATACCCTATCACTCCCTCGTACTATAATACGAACGCAGCCCTTCTCCTCCTAACTCTAAAACAATACCAAAGGATAATTCACGCTACTAATCCCTTCTAAAGAATAACAAGCAGCATCATCTTTCATGCTTTCTCGACTGTTTGGACAATTAATATCCCTCGTGCCTTACGGCTAATTTATCCTATTCCGATCGGACGTTTCACGTCATAAGGCACAAAGGGAATCGATCTCGTCCACACCCACGAATTATTTATGAATATTTTATTTGTATGTCATCTCGGCCACGAGAAAAACGTTGTATAACGTTGAGTCAAAGCTCAGCTCTTGATTTATGAAGTGGAAACACGAGACCGTTTTTCAACAGAAGACGAGAGAAGGTTCCCTTAGTGAAATAATTTTAATACATGAAGAGGTAGTAGGTCGATCTTCCAATTCTATCACACAATTTTTACCTGAAACGAATCTGAATTTCACCCCTCTGAACTAGATAGCTAGATTTATTATCCTCATTAATATCCGCGTGTATTACAACGCCACGGGTAAGAAAAGCTTGTTAAAATAACCACTGGAGCGTTGAACACCTCGGATGGGTTACCAATAGGAAAGGAATAAAGACCGGCTGACGTATTTATGACCGTAGAGCCCATTTAAAGTAGCAGTCGATAAAATTTAGGCCGTCATAATGATCGTTAACAACCTGAAGGAGGAAACGTGAAGTGGCAGTAAAATAAGGAGGAGCGAAGTGAGCAGACAAAGATGACGTGCGATGACGCCTGTAGGTGTTTCGAAACCGCTCAGAGGACACCTGCGCTGGAAATAGGGAAAAGTGGTTTAGGTTATGTCGAAAATTCCTGTGAAATTAACCTCTAAACTAACCCCCAAATTGCGCCCATGGCACTACACTTGGAACCATCTCAACTTTGCTCAAACGGACACGCCTGAAGTTGAGAACAGATCCAAAGCAAATCCCAGCTTAAAAGAGTGTTGCATTCATTGGTCGATGGTGAAATGGCATTTCTCTATGAAAATCGCCTCAGCCATTTTTGCTACACCAGACCGACGCAGCTGATGTACTTAAGTGCAAACAAAAATGGCTCATTGGTCATTGGGAATCAGAACCTTATTAACATCCGACCAATAGAACAAATTCCAAAGCAATGGTTGCTTCAAAAAATTTATGGAACGTACCACTGGGTCTAAAGATGGCTTACTTTCAACTCTCAGTAGACTCGTAAGCATCATCTTGTCATGATCCTACTTTAATAGCTTAATTTTCATAACCACTTTTTCTCTACTTTGCGCCAAATTAGATCTCCCCAAGAGGAACCAAAATCTCAGTCATTTTTACAGATTTTTCGTCACAATTTTCAAACAGGTGAAGAATATTCCTTCCGTTACTTGCTAAAATTAGTCTACGTAATATTCTTTGCTGTGTTAAATTTGACTAAGGAGTTGGAGGGCCATACAGCACAAACCGGTACTGTTAAGATAGAGGGATCGAGTATCAAACGTCTCTTTTATACATGCGCGAAAGAAATGAGATATCGGAGGTACTACAAGAGCTTTGGTAGGACTATTTGCACTACTCAATAGGCAAAACGTCGTGACGAACCGGACCTCGAATTTATAAATACCCTTGCGACTATGTACGCATGTACCTCTTGAATTTATGAGCGTTTAATGTTGTCACCGTCGGACATGACGGTATATACGTATAGTTTCGTAATTATACCCGAAACGAATACCATAAATCTATCTATCCGCCAATACTAAACAGCAATCGGCGAGGCACACACGCGCACTAAATCATAACCCTCGCCTTTTACGCATAAATTTCCTCAAGAACGACCACTTCTCCGGCCCGTGGATACGAGAGAGAAAAGTAGAGAGGAGGAAAGAAAGAAAATCTCCATGGGCCGTAAATTGAAATTTACGACGTGGCTCGGCCTCACGGTGTCAGATGTTAAGCGATAATTAAAACCTAAGCGATATATTATGAAACGTTCCTTCTACTTTTCGTGATTATTAGCACCTCTCCAAGGTTCCGTTTTAGCGATTGGTCCGCCTTATCCATCTGGGGAGTAAAAAGTGCTCAGATGGGAGGTCTCGCGACGGGTAGGTACTCCATACGTCAATTTCGTGGCGGGAAGGTGAAAGAGAGGACAACGGCTCCGTCGACTGGTTAATTTATGGTGTTTTCATTGGGAATAATGAGGCACCTGCGAGTGCTCCTCTTTTACGTATTACCTTCGCATTATGCACTTTCAACGCGAGCCGGTATGCGCTTAATGGCGGCTTAATTGGCATAGCCTCAAGTTGGAACGCGCCGCCGCCAATTCATCCAATGGCGAACGAATTATACGAGAGAGAAAGTCCGGAAAATTTTTCTTCATCTCTTCTTTACGTTGACATATTCTATTCCATAGTACGTCACTAGTACTTAAGTCTCCTTCTGACAACTGACTGAAATGCGAAGAAATTTCTCCCACGTTCCCGCCTTCTCTCTATAATCCATAGCATTTTTTTTTTTATTTTCGATAATACCTCGAGATTTTTCTTTCCTTTTGCTTGTGAACTTTAATGTGTTCTGACCTTCCTTTCATACTACTAATAACTTCTGTTTCTTTGCAAAGAAATCATCAGGAAAAGAAGCAGCGAGCAAATACATAAGAAAATTCATTTTCACCAGTTTAGGCGTTAACCATCCATGGTAGTGCATTACTGAATCTCCTGAGGACCATAGCGACGACGAAGACTGGGTATATTCGTTCTTTTACATCCATTTTCAGCCAAGACTCTCACTAGTCGGGACTCCCTCAATCGGCTCCCGCTAGCTGAGACTCTCAATCATTCATACGACAGGCAGCCCAGATTTTCACTAGCTGGGGCTCCCACTAGCTGAGACTTTCAATCATTCAATCACACATACTTACATTCGCATAATTACATGTAAACGATGATACCATTTGAATGGCGTTTACTGTGTTAAAATGAGTTACAATCTAAGGGTGTTTGTGTCGCTTGACTTTTCCTTCCATTTTCTTTGAAGTGAGCATACTGCGATTTCGTGGCAATTTCGTCAGAAAAGAACATGACAAAGCTTCACCTGATCCCTGTGTAGAAAAAGCCCTAGAATACAACCTTTCGTGACCCAGGTTCGAAGATAATCCCGGATTCCCGTGAACCAAAGGTTCGTTGACCATACAATCCACCCCTAAGCAGGGTTTCTGGCTTGATTATCGAGGTGTACGCATATTTACTGATAAATTTTCTCCCGAGACTTCGGAGCCTTGGTTTTCTGCCCCCGCTTCCCGCTTAGGAGATTTCTTGTCTGCCGGCCCTTCAGCCCTACAGGACTTGGATTTCAAATTTCATTTTCAGGTCAATTCGTCGCATTTTTGAGAGACTTCTAATCTCATAGGTGTATAAAAATTTGACAAAAAAATTATGCCTCGTGGCTGGGCGCAGTTTTCTAGTCTTAGGTCGCGCATCTCTACATGCGCGATTCTATTCCCCTTTTATCTTCGTAGTACGCAGCGTGGATTCCCTTCGGCATTTCCTCTGACACTTGCATTTCTAACTAGCGAAATAAATCAACGCGGCGTTTCGTCATTTCGAACTCTCCTTCACTTTATTGGTTATTTATCGGATCGGTTGCGTACGCGTACGTACTATCTGATTATGCGTCGCCGGGCAGTCCTAACCCTAATCCTAATCCCACTAAATCAAACTGAAGTTAATGGACACCACGGTAGATTTATGCGTCTGATTACGTTTTTCCTATCCTTCTCTTAATTTTTATATTTCGACATAAATCAAACGTCGGGCGCGCTTTCGCGGCTATAAATTTTATTCGACCTTATATGCACAGATCCATCAAACAATAATACTCCGGAGTGTGGTTGTTCAGGTACGAGAAAGCCGAGTACTACAATCGTTTTATCGCCCGGTACTCTTGCAACGGCTCAAGCTGAGACAAAGACAAATCACCGACGTTCGCCTCAGAGGCACTGCCATTAACTCGGAGAAATATTTGTTTTTGCCCATGGTAATTACCTGTCGTGATCCTATCCGTGTAATTATGACTGATTACGCAAGCCACAGCTAATTGGAAGGACAATTACCGATTTGTACTCGACGACTCAAGAATTTAAATTACCATCTACGTACAAATATTGCTTCATTATGGCAACAATGGAAGATCGATTGGATCCCTCGCCCATGGGGAATTCAATTAGAAATACGAAAGTCGACACGTCACTAAGGTGAAAACTCCACACCGATCGCAGCCCGTGGAGAGGATTTACTCGGTCTGAGTACGCGAAACGGAGCTCCCCATTGGACGTAACAACGGCACCTGAAAATTCTGTAAAATTGTAATCTAATGGCAACACATTCTGACGAAGAAAGAAAAATTGAAGAGAGACTTAACGATAACAACGAAATCGCCACATGAGTGTGTACAATATGTGCGCGGTATAGCTGCGCCTTCAGTCTCATATGTTAAAGGGCGAGAAACAGAAAGAGAAAAAGAGAGTATGCTATTGTATTCCTTAATACCCTATCCTCTGCAAATACTCTGAACTACAAATGCATTTTTAACAAAAGCATAATCTCCATTTCCATTAGACCTCCACTGGACCTTCATTAGCACAATACGAAGAGCGTATGCAGGCAATACAACTTGAATGAAACCACGTTTCCACACTTCCCTAGTGGATGGCAAGTATTTCGTTATTAAACGACGATAAGCTCTCTTGTGGCGAAGAATGCGCCTCACTGAATTTTAAGTAGAACACTCAATTCGATTTATTTCTAAAAATATAACAAAGTGTTATTCGGGTTACGTATCTAAATACGTTTATTACAATAGGGACCTCGAAACACATATCACGTTCGTAAACAATAACGAAAGCGACATCCAGAAGCAAAACTTCTCGAAGTAAACAATGGCGGAATGATTAGCTAACACGAAAAGGCCTTTAACTATCCTTCAAGTTAACAACTGTCTACTACTTCCATTACCTTTTTCGAAATGTACGTAGTTAAGGCACAAAGGAAAACCTCGAGGTTTCCTAAAAGGATTTTCATAAGGAAAGTGAGTAAGTTAAGTAGTGTAAAAGAATAGTAACGACTGCCCCTGTACTGGGTTTGTTGCAAGTTTTTGTCCAAAAACAGTTAATGATGACAGCAGAATAAAAGTCTGCGCGTCACTTCGTGCGCGTTCGTTACAATTTGGGGGCTCATCCGCGATGTGAGAGGCGGAACCCGCAGCTGTACACATAGTAGCAGCATGTGTTCCCCCTTCTTTGAAAATGGTTCACATTTTGATATACACATTAACATACATTTAATAAATAATGAAACGATAACATGGATAAATTCAAATTGCCTTAGGCTACATATCGAATTAGTTCTTGCGTGATTATTGCGGTTGTTTGAAAGAAGAAGGTCGTTTGGATTGGAAATTGGATCGGTTTGACGTTTCGATCGATTGCTGTGGGTGCACGCGAAAGAATGAATTCATCTCATCCGTTCTACGGCATCGATAATTAAACCAAAAAGAGAAAAAAGCTCCCCTATCATCTCCGCTTTCATTGGTTACATTTACACGTGAAAAACTTCATTTTTCCCTTACTTCTGTATTTTTTACTCGCTTCCTGCATTTTCTACTTTTTCCTCTGTTACTCAACCTCCCATTAATACGAGCGATGGCAAATTCCGTTCCTCCTTTGAGCTAAAAATGCACATTTCCCACGAGAAACAGAAACTGCCTCTCCTTTCATTAATTTTGCATAGGGAAAATAGCGACGTGGGTCGATATAACTCAAACAAAGTCTGAAAATCGAAAAGAGGCAATCAATATGTCAGACTGAACTTAAACAAAAGTAAGTAATTTCGTTCTCTCTGTCCGATAACATGATAAACACTCGCTATTAATTTAAATATCGTGTTTACGCTCACCTCAAAGGGGGAATAACGTTCTATCACCTCGAGGTACGTACGCATAAATATTCCAAGTGTTTGTAATCGTAACTTGGTTTTATTAGATGAGAGAAAAGTACATACAATCCCTCCAGTTTCTATTATAACTTTCTATGTATTTACTCTACGTAGAGAGCTACACGTTGCACTCACGTGAAACTTAAATAATCATCCCAAAGAACAAATTAAATTGAGATCCGTCGGAGTTGATGTTAAGAAGCCTTAAGACATATTTTCTGTCAACTTAGACGTGGTCTAACAGAAGAAAAAAGTCAGCTTTTCATCAGTTATTGTTTCCACGAATGCCTTCTGAAGCCTTTTTAAATAAAAGTATTTTTATGCGCAGTAGTCGCTGCGTCCTACGTTCATCTGACATAAATTTTACTGGACTTAATTATTACCACAGATATGTATATGTAATGAGCTACGTCTTACGTACTAATGAAGTGAAACATTAGTTCTCCATCCAGTATCTCAAGGCTGAATTATCTGAACAATTTCTATCGACCATTCTATGACCGTACTTTACGTAATACACGACATACGTCTTACTAAGAAACAATTTAAGCAACCACCTGGTATAACACGATTGAACGGAAATGGTTCCATGAGTGTGTTTTCCGGAAAGAGCTACGTCCTACGTCCAACTGTGTAACTTAAACGATCATCCACGTATATAACATATGACTGAACTCAAATAATCCACAGATTTAATATATGTAATGAGCTACGTCGTACGTACAAATGAAATTAAATCTAAACATCCCCCGGTATTATACGACTGAATTAGCTGAATAATTAATGAAAGTTCTATTGAATTTTTAACACGACCGACTTAATTATTTATACAGATACTTTTTATGGGATAAGCTACGTCCTACGTTTATATGAAATAAAATTTAAACAACCTTCCAGTACCATTCGACTGATACAGACGAGTAATTTCTATTTAACTTTCGATGAGCCTATGATACAATGAAAGAGAAGATAAGACATCGCCTATGATTTGGGTACTGTTAGCGACTGACGTCATATTGTGAATAAACAACTCGTAATACAGTGAAAATTGTTTCATGTAAGAAAATACATAAATTTTTTCTGTAAACGCTCTAAACAGTAACCATTGTATTATTTTCCATTATGCTAGTTATAAAATGAGTTGCAAATAAGTCACAATGTGACGTCACATGCGCGAACAAGACTCATTTTGGACGATCACGTATCCTACCTTTACTTTCATTGTATCATGTAATGAGTATAGCGTAAGTATTGAGTAACATCATACGTCGAACTTACACAATAATAACATAACTGAACCCAATTATTTCCACAGATATATATACATTATGTAATGAGCTACGTCCTACGTCCAAGTGAAATTAAATTTAAACATCCACCTAGTCTAACTGACGTGCGACTAAAACTAACCGTCCGTTAATAACTCACGTGAACTCCGTTACTTCTATTAACGTGTTTTCCCTAATAAGCTACGACGCACGTCGCGGTAGAACCGATACAACAAAACCATCCGTCGTCGCGTAATGGGATTAATTCGAAATTGCGTTGCGTTGTATCATTCGATATCGAAGGCAGGAAAAACATTTTTAATCAAAGAGAAACAACGGCACGTTCAATCAACACGTATTTACGAATTTCAATTCCGATGATTTGATACGCCCTATGACAAGTTACTTAAGGGACGCGGGGTCGTAAATAGGCGGTGCTTACGTTACCTGTTTTATTTTAATTATTTCGTCCGCAGAGCCCCGTTTCACTCGAGTAGGAGTAAGCCGTTCCATTAAAAGTTCCCGAATGTGTTTACGATTTGTATTGAAAAATTCTGCCATCGACGAAGAACGTGGTGGGAGGCTCAAGGAAGTTTTCCAGAAATGTTCCAGAAAGTTCGTTTAAGTTCGTCTTGAAAGTCCCCTGAAGAGGTCGACAAGAAGTACCTTCTGAACCCTCGATAGGTACTTGAAATTTAACTACCCAACTACGAGCCCTTTCGACAAGTAAACGTAAGTATATTATCGAAACGAAATCTTAAATTAGTGTTATACCTGTGTTCAGCCTGCCTTTGGTTAAAAATCATTTTGTGCCACGTTTTAAGTGCAAGGATCAAAACAGCAGCTTCTTATTGGTCGAAGATGGAGTATGAATTCGTACAAATGCACGGTTTTAAGTACTCAAGTTCTTCGTGGGCTGAAAACATGTATTCAAACGAAAATTATATTCTTGTCCAAAGTAATGAAACTGCGAGAATCTAAACAGAACCTTCTTATTGGCTGAAATCAGGTTTTAAGGCACGAATTCTGACTCTGACACTAAATTCTACCACTTAATTCATAAAACCAAACCGTGGGTCTGTCCCAAACTGAAAAATTGATTTTTCGGAGCGAGAAAATACTCCAGAAAAATCGTTAGCCAATGGAATTGCCAGGTTTGGCGTGCAAATTTCCAATTCAAACAAATATTCCAAATTCGTTTGCTGAAACGTGCCAACCTTTTATCCTCTGTTCAAAAATTTATTTTGGTGGATCAGAACCAAAACGAGCTTTTGACTTTTACCGAAAATTGAAAGGATCGACCATCTTTGAGGCAATAAATACAAAATAGTGTGCCTGTGTCTCGAGTAAAAGCTTTTTACTTTGAACCTGTCATCGACGATGCTTAGCGGGGGGGTAGATTCTCATCAATTCTTAAAGCCGCTTTTTTCTCGTTAATTTTGCTTCATTACATAAGAAGAAGGACTAAAATATTTTCCTCTCGCGGCCCTTATGAGAAAATCCCCTTATGGGGAAATTTAATTTTATCGTTACTCCAGTGGAGCAGTATTTATTCTGTGGGTTTTATAAGGCTGTACCGTTGAATGTTTAAAATTACGGGAGGTAATTATAAAAGCAACCCATACGAAAGGTATTTTTTTAAATAATTGTTTTTAAACATAACGAAATCAGTATTTTCTAAACCATACATTGTGTGTAGGTGTTTTAATGAGTAGCAGTGTTGACGTTATTTCATTATTATTATAATAGAGTATCTACCGACCGCGAAAAAAGAACCTGGGGGCCCAGCAAAATTTTCGAATACAGGTCTGTTACTACGTTGTTATGAAATAATTATTTCGAAATGGTATATACACACTAGAATTAAAAACTAAAAGATTCCAACATTCTACGTGGAATCCTTTAGGTTTATCTAAATTTTTTAATAGTCCTAGGAGAAGGTCCTCAGGGAACTGAAAAAATGAAATTTCCACAAACGTTCCTAAGAAAATTCTATCATTTGAGGTTCTAAAAGAACATCTGGAATTTCTGAAATTATTTCGAAATGGCGCAAACGTACTAAAATTCAAAACTAGAAGGCTTTTAGATTCTACGTGGGATCGTATAGGTTTATCTAAATTTTTCAATAGTCCTAGGAGAAGGTCCTCAGAGAATTAAAAAAATTGAAATTTCCACAAACTTTCCTAAGGAAATTTCGATCATTTCAAGTACTAGAAGAACATCTGGAATTCGTGCCTCAGATTATTTTTAAAGTTTTCCAGTTGAAAACTGGAAAACTCTGGAAAACTGTAAGGAAAACTGGAAAAACTTCCATCTCTTGAAGTTTCTCATCAGATCATTATTGCAAATCCACCATTTTCCGATGGCGACGAAACTTGCCTAAACCTTCTAGATTGAATTTTGAGGCACTTTGCATAAACCTTCTAAATTGAATTTTGAGGCACTTTCGGTCGTTTAAAATTCGAGAAAATCGTCTGAAGTCCTTGTTTTGGATTAGTTCGAACATTTAAAATTAACATTAAAATCGTTTGACGCTTGTATAATATATTCAAAATAAAATCAAGACAATTTGAAAGCAGATCACAAAATTGATACTTTCCAGTACATTTTCTTTACCCATGATTTGAAAATAATCCCTGTCTCGCCTCTTTAGCGACGTCGAGACTGCCATCGATGGAAAGAAATTTCAGAATTGAAATGACAATTTAGGAAATTTTTCCAGTCCCCTTGTCAGACGTCTCATGCTTTATATAATTGCCAGTCTCGTATCGAAAGAAGCAATCGCTCCCCTCGACTTCGCGTTATGAATATCGGCATCTTTTCCTCGACGAAAAGGATTACAAAACGAAATTACAACTTCACGGTGTAAGGAAAAAATCAAAGGGAATCTGTTTTTTTCATTCGTATAAAACTCCCGGCGGACTCTTAGATATTTCATTAACTCCTTTAAACTTTTCGCTGAGCTCTCATCAAAATTCAAGCGAGCGAGAAGTTATAATTCATTTTTAGGCGAGTAGTCCTCATGAATATCCAATGCAGAAATTGTTCGATTTTCAACCGGTAAATAAGGAAAAAGCAAGTGCGGTTTATAAACTTTGGATTTTCGGAGTCCCTAGTCCCTTTGATTAATATTCAATAATTTCGCGGGAATTTTACTTACACAAACTTTACTTACTGCCATCAAAATAAGGAAGAGGTGCCTTGTTTCTAAGATGACAGCAACGGATTGTTTTGAATCAAAACAAATGTAATGCAAGCATAATACGTACATACTCCAATGGATTTGCTTGTAAACGTACACACTGAATATTCTATTAAATCCTGGAAAAGAATATCCTTTGACAACTACCTCGTAGCTCAAACTGACGTTGAAATTAATTCCCCATGGCGTGTTTGTTTAAAATAAATTGCCCATAATTGCTTTTGCAGCAAATTTCTATTAATCGCCTGTATGATTTAAAATATCGCAATGAATGAAAAACCCCCGGTCTATTTACATATTTTGATTACTCAATTATTTTCCCACTATATAATTACTATTATCCAATTATCACCAATGCATGAATTTTACAAAATAATTCCATGTTAATTCGATACGATGCGGATGTGTGACGTACATCTCTCATTATAGACGGCTTTAATGGATTTATCGGAATGTTTTTTTTATTAATCCGCCTTAATTCCAGTTAACATTTTTGTGAATTACGAAAAATTTTATATTTCCGGCACTGCGGAGGTTTTATTAGTAATTCGAGGCGGATTATGATATCTCATCAGTACCTCGAGACAAAGGCGCGCGCATAAGGTTATATAATATTGAGATTAGTTTTAATTCGACAGGCAAAGTTCCACGAGATTAATATTCGGCCGCTTCTCGTGAAATCCGTATCAAACACGTTGTGAAGATAGAAATTCATGTCAAATTCTACTTAGAACAATTCAGAAACGTTCCTTAATATTTTCCTTAACTTAAATAGTTACTTAAGTCAGATTTCGTATTCTTAAAATTACTTAATACATTTGGCTTACTTAACAGCAAAGGTAAGTCCTCCTTGGTAAATATTTTTCGAGAAAATTGAGCTATTTTTGAGAATTTTGCAGCGACCAGGCAAAAGAACAAAACTATTTTACTGTATTCAAACCACTCGTCATTCAAAACTAAGTTGACAATATTTTTTTTGGTTCTCCAACATTTTCAAAAATTACCCCTATTTAAGGGTTGAAAAGTCGTCAAAACCCGAATAAATTATAATATATAATATATATAATAAACCGTAATGAAGGAAAATGCTGTACTTTCTTGGTGATTAAGAATTGATAAAGGTTGAAAGTGCACCCCTAAGCCTTCTCAGTAATCGAAATCATTCTCAAAGATTACAAAACCATTTCAAAAAATCCTGAAAAAAATATTTCAACGTTTCAAGTCGTGAGAATAATGATACAACTACTTCTTGTTTATTTTGATGAAAGAACAACCCCTACGAAAGGCACGAAAGGTAAAGCCACCCCCAATCAAAAGAAGGCGATGAAAAGTCATAGAAATACAGAAAAAAAGGACCTCTGTTTATTTTTTCATAAAAGAAAAAATTTCATCCCTCAAAGGAGTGAGCTTTGACGCAAGTGTATTAGAATAATTATGATAAGTAATCGGATTTCATTTTAAAAATAAATAAATAAATACGTCATTCTAACAGGGGGTAGGTTTACTTTTGGTAAGGGATGTTTTTCCATCTAAACTACCATGAAATAGTTGTTTCATGGTTTTTGAAACTTCTAAATACTATTTACAGAAATTTTTTAAGTATTTTTGTTAGTTCAATATTTGGGGATGATTTCGCCTTCTCCTAGGGCTTAGGACCGCAGTCAACCCTCATATAAGATCCTATAAGCTTGAATACGATTTATTTGATGGAAAAAATACGGTAGAAATTGTTTTTCATGTTGATCGACATATTATAATTCCGTCAACATTTGAGGAACTTTCAACCCCCAAGCAGGTGTTGCAAGAAGCAAAAATAGTGACCACCTCGGTTTTAAATGACGAGTAATTTGATACGTGTAAGATATTTTTATCTCTTTTCCTCTGGTCGTTGTAAAATTCTCAAAAACAGGTGAAAAGACAGCTTTTTTAAGGTCACTCTTTCAAAAAATCGTAAGTTTCTTTCGATCAATTTCTCAGACATGCCACATATATCAAATTGTAGATCTTGTCGTGTATTTTAAAACTGCAAGATTTAATCAAAATCGTCAGAAGCGTTTTCGAGAAAATCCCAAAGAAACTAAAAACCTCTATCAATAACCATGAAGAATGTTTGAATGCAATTTTTTGAGCACCTCAAAAAAATAGGTCGTTTCCAATTTGACGTTATAGACAAAAATTTTCAAAATTATACATTTTTCGAATAACTAGCCACAAAAAAGTGTAAAGAAAATTTTTGGAAGGACTAAAAATAAATAAAAAACCTTTAGATGCCACAGCGTCTGTTAATTAGGTTAATTAACGATGTACAAGGTAATTACGACACCATAAATTGACGAGTTAAATTCAAAAACACTACCATATCGGCGTTAATTAATAATTAACACTACCGTTAAAATCACAACGCGAACTAAAATATTTCTGAGGAATATTTCTGAGGAAAAGACGAAATCTTTTCGAGGCACGTCGATAGCCTTGGAACTGCCAATAATAAACGAGCGATTTCTGAGCAAAAAACCTTATCGCTTTTGGAGGCGACGATGAATTTTCGGATGTTGGCAAATTTCCAACGTAATTGGAAAAATAGGTACGAACATATTTAATTAATGTAATCAAATGTGAACTAATTAATTTTTACCTGACTCACCGGTCGTAGCGGGAAAAAGATTACAAGAATTAATTAGGAGGTTTAACATCAGTTCCGCCAGTACAAAGATTTTGGCAGAATTGCCTTCTTTCCGATTTAGGCAATGTGAACCAATGCCCTTTTTTCGTTCTAAAAGGACATACATATTATTTTAAAAAATTAAAAAATTTTTGATGTTATTTAGTCCGCTATTTATACGTGGAATAAGAATGTGTCATAAAAAGCCATAATAAAACATAAAGTAATAAACGGCAGTAATTAAAATGCAAAGTAATAATAAAAAAAATGAAGAATACAAGAAATGAAACATTGCATTCCATAAGATAATTAAAATTTCATAGCAATTTATAAATATCTTCACACACATTCTACATGAAATACCGTTTTATTATGCCTTTAATCTGGCTTCGCATTTTCCACCAAATCCCTTTTTTGACGAAAAAATTAATTTTGACACAGCGAAACTTCCAATTACAACAGGAACAAGAAGGGTTTAGAAAGGTTTCTCTGAATAGGTAAGAAAGCATCGAAAATCCAAAAAATTCATAATCCGATTTAGGTTTGCCTCGTATTTTCTCGTGAATTTTTTAACTGCAAACTTCCAAAAACATATTTTTCGACTCGTATGGAACGTAAAGAAAAATTCAAACCCCCCCCCCATTTTCCTACGCCGGTGAATGGAAACTCCCCGCATTCCTCCCCGCCCCGCGGCCTTCAATGACCGGAATCGATCGGATTTATAAGAAAATTGCTGGAACTTTTACGATCCTTCCTTACCGTCTTATGGGAATTACGCGAGTTTTTAACCTCGCGGACGGCATTGTTGTGCATACGTACTTGAATGTGTGCAGCTCGCTGAAAAAGGATTTACAGGCAATTTTCCGGTGATTTATTCCGGTAAGCTCATACGTGAGGTCTTTACCGAACGATGTAATTGAATGGTGAAAGCATCGGACATTGTTACGAGCGATGCGGGAAAATCGCCGTTCACATGTGACGCTTAATGACGTTTATGTAGCTGCATTCGCGTGTAATGGCAATACCACTACTTTACAGTGCGTTATAATGATGGTCCATAAGGTGGCAATCGGATACATTGTATTATCCACGATAATGAATGAAAACTGTTGCAAATCGTTCAAAAATAGCTGCATCAGATGGCGATACCTACAGTATCAAAATCTATTACCCTTAGGTACCAATGGGGTAGTTTCCATAACTTTTTTGGAACATGCAACTAGACGCTAAAATAAAATACACGTGTGTTTTCTTTTGGCGTTTAAAAGGGGGAAACGTCCGCCATTTTGGGGCTTGGATTCACAATATGATTCAGAAAATTCAATTTTTCGTCACTCGACGTTCAAAATCCTAGTGACGCAGGTATTCCTGCGAGAAAAATGAGAGGAAGAAGAGGAAAATTGCAAATTTTCTGGATTGCCTTAATGAAAACGTTTTACTGTTCAAATTAAAACCAAAAACCATTTCTTTTACAGAAAAAATAGTTTAAAAAAGAAGCTATCAGACCTACCACGATGCCTCGACATTCTGGAAAGTTATAGAGCGCCACCTATACACCATGGATGTGAACCTAACCTAACTTTACCACAGGGCAAAGGGCAAACTGATTGACTACCCGAACACACCCCAAGTGATCAGTTTTGCAGTTTGACAGGACAGTTATAAATAACAGTTGCATTTAATTAGTTGATTACTTGATCAAACAGTTGCTCAATGTTCTATGGAGTTCCCCAACGCTACCTGGACGTTGGAGAACTAAATTCAGCAAGATCGGCCTGATTTAACCGACTAAGTAACTGACTAAGCGAATATAACCGAAGCGACCAACTTCGCAGATTAACAGAGGAGACTCAAGGAATAATCGCATGTGATCACTCGATTACCTGATTGAACAATTGCTCAAGGTTATATGGAGCTATTCAACGACACCTGGACGTTGGAGGAGAACTAAATCCGGCAGGATTGAGCCTAATCTAACTGACCAACTAGCCGACTAACTGACTGACTAACCGAGCAAAACTGAAGCGACCAATAACAGAGGAGACTGAAACAATGGTCGCACGTGATCATTCGATTACCTCATTGGATAATTGCTCAAGGTTATATGGAGCTATTCAACGACACCTGGACGTTGGAGGAGAACTAAATCCGGCAGGATTGAGCCTAATCTAACTGACCAACTAGCCGACTAACTGACTGACTAACCGAGCAAAACTGAAGCGACCAATAACAGAGGAGACTGAAACAATGGTCGCACGTGATCATTCGATTACCTCATTGGATAATTGCTCAAGGTTATATGGAGCTATTCAACGACACCTGGACGTTGGAGGAGAACTAAATCCGGCAGGATTGAGCCTAATCTAACTGACCAACTAGCCGACTAACTGACTGACTAACCGAGCAAAACTGAAGCGACCAATAACAGAGGAGACTGAAACAATGGTCGCACGTGATCATTCGATTACCTCATTGGATAATTGCTCAAGGTTATATGGAGCTATTCAACGACACCTGGACGTTGGAGGAGAACTAAATCCGGCAGGATTGAGCCTAATCTAACTGACCAACTAGCCGACTAACTGACTGACTAACCGAGCAAAACTGAAGCGACCAATAACAGAGGAGACTGAAACAATGGTCGCACGTGATCATTCGATTACCTCATTGGATAATTGCTCAAGGTTATATGGAGCTATTCAACGACACCTGGACGTTGGAGGAGAACTAAATCCGGCAGGATTGAGCCTAATCTAACTGACCAACTAGCCGACTAACTGACTGACTAACCGAGCAAAACTGAAGCGACCAATAACAGAGGAGACTGAAACAATGGTCGCACGTGATCATTCGATTACCTCATTGGATAATTGCTCAAGGTTATATGGAGCTATTCAACGACACCTGGACGTAGGAGGAGAACTAAATCCGGCAGGATTGAGCCTAATCTAACTGACCAACTAGCCGACTAACTGACTGACTAACCGAGCAAAACTGAAGCGACCAATAACAGAGGAGACTGAAACAATGGTCGCACGTGATCATTCGATTACCTCATTGGATAATTGCTCAAGGTTATATGGAGCTATTCAACGACACCTGGACGTAGGAGGAGAACTAAATCCGGCAGGATTGAGCCTAATCTAACTCATCAACTAGCTGACTAAGTGACTGACTAAGCGAACGTGACCGAAATGATCTTAACATACCTTAACGCTCTGTAAAATAGTTCGTAACCGACTGATTAACCGAAAATAACTGACATGATCAACTTCGCAGCTTGACAACCTACGGTAGCTTTTGATTACTTGATTACCGTATCGAACAATCGCTGAAAGTTCTGTGGAGTTGTCGGATATTGGCTGAACTTAGCCTAACTTTGCGTTATGAGCTCACAATGAGCGCAAAACCCCAACTCGGGGTTGGAATCGGTCAGAAATTGGATTAAAACTAGGGATGAAAGTTAGTTGAAACTTGCTAGTGCGGTTCCCTGGAAAAACATGGCCGTATTTGATTACCTCGTCGAACATTTTGTAATAACGGGATCGGAGATAGAGACAAGTGTTATTGTTTGAAGCTCATTGGTACAGAGATTAAATTTCTTCATGTTATTGTGCTTGTTGGTCGAATTAATTCCCCGGAATTGGAATTGTGTAATTATCCTAATGGAAGGGTATGGTCCGAAAGGTAAAATTACACAGTAAGCACTGAAATAGAATAACCAGTAATGGGAGCTTCACATCTCCTGTTCCTCTGGCTCCTGTGGCTTTATTCAAGTAAACAAGCATACCCCATATAGCTTCTAAGAATTTTTCACATCTCTCACGTAAATCTCCAATTTTCCTCCTTTTCCCTCAAGAGTGGCGCGAGATGCATCGAAACCGTAACACTCGAAACGTCTCAAACTCGGTTTGAAAGGAGAGAGGTAAACACTCGTGCGGAATAACAAATCGAGGGATATCCAAGTTTAACGGGATGATAAATTGGGCGCGGATATTCTACGGCAACAACGACGCGTCGTGGAAAAATTAACGGATCGAGAGAGAAAGAAGAAGGATCGTCCGCTCGTTCCGTGCGGGATTAAATAATTACGCGATGCCATAACAGAAGATGCATCGACGTCAAGACGTTCGGAGTGGCCGTCGATTTCTTTTTGATCGCAACGAGGTAAAAATAGAAGCCGAACGGGATCCTTCACGTGCACACTCCTAGACGGCGAAAAAGCATCTATGGTCTGTACACTTAGTGTTTTCTAGACGAATGATATTCGGTTGCGTGTGTATAGAACGCTTACGACCCACGCTAATACTCTTGGTAACTTTGTGGTGACCGATTTGTTGCTTTTTAAAACATTTGGAAAATCCTTGAGGAAATCGCAACCATCCATGTGCGGAACAAATTTCATTACGAGATTATGAAAGCTTCAAGTGATTATTCTTCGTGAAAACCACGGTGACCGTGTGTTTGTGTATGAAAGAAAAAAGAAATTTTACTTCAAAACTTGATAAAGGACTTGAATGGCCTAAGAAATCCCCTCCTTACTCGAACCAGAAGCCAAGTGGCCACATTTCATCAATGTCAATATTACTCATCTCGCCCATTTTTAGAACGTATCATATATAATCAAAAAAATGTATCGCAAAAGCGTCTAATTTGCCGGGGCGGAGCAATCGGGTAATCAATTAAAACGTACATTAGGGTTGAGCAAATTAACCACACCCGATCATACAGTAATTAATAAGTTATTAACGCCCGGAGGGAGATCATT
This sequence comes from Cryptocephalus primarius, assembly GCA_963576515.1. NCBI lineage: Eukaryota > Metazoa > Arthropoda > Insecta > Coleoptera > Chrysomelidae > Cryptocephalus > Cryptocephalus primarius. Next base: position 12,569,549 of record OY754948.1, on the reverse strand, counting down.
ACGAGGCAAAAGCTGAAAGCGAAAATGATGTTCGACTTTTAAACTCTACGATGCCGTTTTCGTGGTATTAACAGGGAAAAGTCCCTTCCGGCGCTTATTTTCGCTTATCTACATGTGAACTTTTCGATAATTTCATTATATGCCCCGGCGGACACGGGAACCGAATCCCGGATCGAAGTTTAACCGCGTTTCATTAATTTCCCTGGAAAGGTCGAAGGTCCATTGTTGATTCGCTCTCTTGGGCGCCACAAAAAGTTTTATCGGCGGTTTTGGGAATGGTTCCCGAGGGAAAAATGCCGAGAGAAAGACGAGGAAGCAAATATTAGGGCTCGGTAACTGAAAACAACACAGCGGTACGTTCCACGTTTCCATACTTCTGTTAAACACCACATCGTCTTTTAATGTATTACGTTAAAGCGCAACTTAAGAAAATCCTTAACCATTGTGTTCTTGCCTATCAAATTATGAAATAAAAATTTTCGCGTTTCTATGTACTCATCAGTTTCAGTAAAATTTATAGCAAAGCTCACGAAAACCCTTGATTTTATATTAGGTTGAAGTTTAGTTTAGAAAAACGCCCTGTATATTGGTAGGTAATGTACTTGTGAACATATTCAATTACTTTTAAAAAGTAAATTAGGACCCACTGACATAAATTTTAGGCACAAATTACTTATTTCCCTCGAGCTGAATGGTCCCAAAATCACAATCTAATCGGATTTATTATTAATTTAACGGGAAAGGGCGGAAAAAGAAGGAATTTTGAAAATTCAAGCGCAATTTAATGGGTAATTCAAATCTCCGACTCGGCGTATTTCGACAACAAACAATAGAAGGGGTATGATATGATTCCCAAGTTTTTCCAAAATTTTACAATAATCGTAGCGATATGAAGTAAAGTTTTTTACAATCACCTCCTATCTGTTCTTTTGTATTTCTACGGACTTACCAGGAGTAACAGTGCTTTTGACATCAACCGCCCTTCTTCTTTTGGGCCACCTCTTCCTAGCCATACTGTCTCGATTCGTATATCAACGAGCACTGAACCCAAAGACACTAAACTTCGACATGTGTTACGCGCTAAATACGCAGATTTTTCAGTTTTCGAGGCTCGTTTTAACCCGGAGAATTTTCGAAGCGTCGTTTAACACTTCAAACCGGAAAACTTCCCCCGGAGTTTCTCGTAACGCACTTTCCAACCGAGATCCTTCCCTCGTCCTTTTCGGAAGATTTGGGAAACCCTTCTCGCACCTCCCTTTCTCTCTCCCGGTCTTCCCGACGCGTTTTCGAGACTCGTACTCCTGAGAAGTCCCGGAAAATCCCTTCCCGCCGAAATGCCTACGAGCGCTTCCCGCACGCGCGCCCGGAGTTTCGGGTTTCGCTCTCTCGCCGAGAGGAGAGGAGATAATGGGAGCGCGCCGATTGTTGACTACCGTTTCGGATGGCGCTTTCCGGACTTCATCTCGCGCGCGAGTTCTGATTTTCTCCCTCTTCGTTCTCGTTCTCCGTTTCTCTCCCTCTCTCTCTTATCCTCGCCCCCTCTCCCTCGGACGTCGCGCGTGTTATCACCGCGTCGTTTTCCCGGGGGGGGGGGCGTCGCGACGACCGAGGGGAAAATCGCGACGGCAATTTACCACTTAGAGTATATCGAAATGAAAATCGCTCGGGCTCCAGACGAAATCGAAAGAAACAGTCACGATGACAAAAACGAATTGAAATCCTGTTGGTAGTAAATGAAATTTTTTTTAAAGACGAGGGTTCAGTTTTTGACAAGATACGAGACGCTAAGGGTGGTCCAGAAACGTTCCTTAGAATTTTTCTTAACTTAAATGATTACTTAAGTCAGATTACTGAGAGAAAAACTTTTCAAACTAAACAGCGTTCATATGTTTTCGACAGTATTCGCATAGTTCTCACTTAGGAATAATTTTATCGCAGCTTAAACTGCGCGAGTGAGTAGAAAAGGGGGAAATTTATGCATTAAACAGCTATAACGGTTATATTTAAAAGAAAAGACCATCAAACGCCAGAAAAATTCGCTACCAGTATTAGAACAAACCCTTACAAACGTAACAAGGTTCAAATTTAATGGACTGTTTTTAGGGAAAGTTTGTCTATCGCTCGAAGGTACAAACAAAATAGAATTTTTTTCTACGATCGATATTTCATCAAATTTATTCCTCAAGGCTACAATAAAAAACGTAATATTAGAAAAATGGACGCCAACAAGAACAAGGTACAAAAATCAATAGAACCGAAACATTCTACATTTATAAAACAAAACACAAAGCATGGCGGCCCATTGCTCAAAATAATTGTCTTTATTAATGCCAGCTACAAGTCCTACCACCTTAGCTAAACAGATTTTCTAAACATCTTTTTCTTTTTAGCTGGTATGCATGTGCCCATTTACGAGTGCAAGAGAGGAAGTTTTCCAAACACATTAGAAGGAGGCGACGCGTCGTAGATGCGCAGTAGCGATCGTCTGTTAAGCATTGCGCAGTAACGTGAGAGGTGGAGGTGCGGCCTTGTTATAAATTTCGTTTCTTTACCGTTCTCCTCAAAGTATAATAAATTTTATATGGAAATTCAACATGCGTTGAGTTTAAATGACGAGGTCATGTATTAAACTCGCGCACAATGTGGTGGGGGAAATCAGCAAAATTATTACACTAATTGCGCATTCAACCCTCGTCATTAAGTCAACGCTTTCGTAGGTTTTCTCACACATTTTTATAACCCGGAAAAACAAACAAAAGCGAATTTCGAAAATTTGTTCTTATTATTAGTCGCGACGGTTAAGTACATACTTGTTATGGCGAGCACTTAACTTAAGTACCCTTTAATTTCACTGATTAGTGCTTTGTACGTGTACTTTACACGCGCAGGTTTAAAATAAAATGAAATTTTAATTGTTTCCTAAAATAACGCCACAAAAGCCGCCGTTGTAACACTGCGACAAAATATCAATAACGGAGTTAATATCACACTGATTAAACGTTACGTGGTGTCAATTTTAATCAAGGGAGCTCATGAAATATTACCGTGCAATTAATTAACGACACTACTTTGTAAGCAAAATCGAAACGAACGTTACAATCGATAGTCTCGTCGTCTATCAACTCTCGGCTTATAATTTTCTGCTTCTTTCTTCTCATTATCGGCCCGTAACCTGGAATTTAACCCGTAGATTAGCGGCTCGGTTACGATAAAACCGCTCGGTTATCTCCCGCACGACGAGGAGGTTTTTAGGGACGATATCCGGGCCTGTAAACATTGGACCAGCCCACGGACTTCAAAGGGTTCGATTCGATCAAAAGAGACTGTAAATGCCAGGAATATTGGGGAATAAACATGGGGTTTTTTTCGAAAAATTGACGTGTAAAACGCTTATTCATCAGGTGGAAGTGATTACGGTTATTCAGCTTTCAAACGTTTGGTTCGATGAGAAGAAGAGAAAAATTGTAAAATTGAAATCAATATTAAAAAATCACTACACCTAACTACTTATATGAAATGGCGAATTCGCCGACCACTGATAATGTCGGAATTTCAAATTTTCCCCTCACTGATAAATTCTATTGGATTAATATGTAGCTTATGACACATTTAGTAAAATAAAGTAGTAGTGAAGTGGTATTAAATTGGAGGGTGGAAATTGGGGATAGGGGTGAAAATGCACCCCCCTCAGTTTTTCCAAAATATTTCGAAAACGGGGAATTTTGGTATAATTTATATGAAACTTTTTATAGAGAATTGAAATTTCTATCGAACTGAATTATTTAAGCAATTTTGGGACATTTCTTTGAAATGAGACTACACATAGAAGAAGGAAAGATAGAAGAAACTCTCCTTAAAAAATTCCAGAAGAAAATATGCAATAACAATACATACAATAGAAGAGGAAGGTAATGTGTACCATAAAAGTATGCACGATTTTAATTTTCAAGAAGGGTGCCTACTAAACTTAAGTTTTAGGCGAAAAAAATATTGAGAGATGATTTTCTTCTTGGGAAAATCTAATAATTGCAAAATATTTAAACTATTAGGTTAAACTGCCTCTCTAATTAAATTATGTAAATGTGCATAAAATATACATATTTTCCGAGTTTTTTGAAAAAACTCAAACGCAAAAATGTCTAACGTTTAATTCTCAATTCCAAATAAACCCAACACAAATTTACACGAGGGCTTTCTGAGAAATTTCTTCTACGAATGATGAATTTAGATTAAAACACAGTTGAAATTTATGCCTGCCATTACTCAACAATGTCTACCAATGTGAGGCAACAGATTATTACTAATATATCTTAAAACAAATTTTATCCAAGTAAATATTATCAGTTTACCTCCTGAATATTTGAGAGGAGCTCATGAAGTCCACAAGGGGGAATTCAATTTTCCACCCTGATTAATCATTTATCCGAGGAGTCCCGTAACGGGAGTAAATCACTAGGCTAACCTCTGATCCGATTCAAGGAATAAAATTTATCGGTTCTAAGGGTCACTTCAGATAAACCCTTGAATTTTAATAAGAAACCCGAGACTTTTCCGAATAGGGTTTTACGTTGCAATCCTTTGAGCCCTCGCTGATTACTTTATCATCATGTTAGGCAGATGGTAGGGAAGAGTACTGAGTAACTGAGGAATTATTTACTTAATTAATTAAGAAGAAGTAGGTTAGTTGCAATTAGATATTTTCCTGCTCAGGATTAGAAGGATAGATACGTACGGTCGATGGCAACGAATGAATTAGGAAGATTTATATCTCTGGTCCGGCGTATAACGCAGTGATTAGGGACAATTTATCGTCGAGAAATTTATATTTATACAAACAAATCTAGGCGTACACAGATTGTCCCCGGGCATAACGATGTTATTTGTATAATTTGATGGAGCAATAAACTTCGTATCTGGACGAAATTGTCTGCTTAATTATTTATTTGTAGTTCGGCCGAAAAATAAACATTACTAATAGGCCGTCTTTACGACTCTCGTATATAATCGTGGTTTGATGGTTTCGAAGCTGGATTTAAAGTTGCCTTTAAACGACCAAACGTAATAATAAAGACATCTTCTACGGAATTAAATTGACAATGGGTAAACATTTAGCCTAAATAATGGAAGGTATATGCAAAATAGTGTGCAGGTGAGCATTACGAACGCTCGCCAACCCTGTGTAATCAAACCAGAGTAAATAATTATTATCGTGGCAAAACACGAGCATATGGTCAAAAGCTGAAACGTCAAGGGGTTCCCTGAAACCGTCGTGGAAACGCCATTTTGTCAAGGCGGATATAGGTTCCGAGGGAAGCATAGACACAATCTGAAAAATTATTAATTGAAGATCGTTAAATCGTGCAAACAAATGATATATATCTAAATAAAAAATTTGGAATTATTTGATACCTACACATTAAGAGCGATTATGTTTTATTTTTCGATAAAACCTATACTAGATTATTTCCTTCGATATATGATACGTTAATACGATAAGGATAATCTATTTTAATAGAGTTTCCTAGGTGTACTACATTCCTTCACCAAATTGTGCTACTAAATAATTTGAAAATGTATTGTACAGTGTGATAAAAATTTATGGCTTACGTAAAATGTTTACACTACTTCCTATTACATTACAGTAGTAATGTATAGTACGAAATTCTAGCATTTTCTGCTATAAATTTACTCTAGAATTTGTAATTGGTGGCCATAGCTCTAGAAATTCTCTTGGTCCTAAGTTCAATTTTTCCTAAGTGTTTACCCCTCTAGAGTATTTTTCAATTTGTTCCACAGGATTCACACTTCTTGAAACTGGTGATGAAACTGTAAATAGCTTTCGCTTCTATGAAATTCCTTAGATAATCGATTTGTCGGGACTTTCTTTGGACATTTTTGGTAATTGTCTGACCCCGCCGAGGATATACTTCTACAGGGCGCTTATTAAAATACAATTTAGACCGAAACCCCGGCAAACTCGATTATCGAAGTTTAACAATTTCGGCTAATTGCCTCGACCCGGGATGACGCGATTAATTATACGTTATGAGGGCATTTATACCTCTTTTTCGGGAGGACGACGTTACGCCATTGAGACGGCCCCGTTTTCTTTCAGGGAACAGTTGCTTCCATTTGGCGAGGAGTAGATATTGTTTTTACAATCCGTTCGTTTATTTATTTTTTCTAAGATGTTTAATATACAGGAAGGCCGCTTTTAAGTACGTTTCGGCATCCGAGGTGTCAACCACTTCAATATGTCAACAATTCCCTCTCATATCGAATTACAGATACACTCAAATCGACGGGTTCTTAATGCACGTCTGATCTTCCTATGAGGAAAAAATAACGGGTGGTTTATTTATACACGTACCATATCCATTAGGGTTATTTCAGGAAGGATTGAAACTAACTTAATAACCTTCCTAAGTCGAACTTTACTTCGATTTAGTTGACGGTATGAAGTAGGTACAGGGATTCCTTACTAAGCAGCTATACACATAACCTCATTACCATAACCGAAGTACCTTCAACGTATTAACAACAGCAGCAGCAGTTCTCCTTAAACAAGACAAATATTTGGCTTGCGCATGGTAGGTAATAGGTTTTAATAACGCTTCCTTTGTCCATTATTGTCACCACAGTAAATCGACGTTAGTTGTACCCACAAACATTACCACGTGTCGGGTGAACTGAAGGCAAGGTTCGATATGAAGAGGAAATGTAAGGAGCATGAAGTCAAATGCACAATGGAGTATGGAAATTTCTATCGAAACACCTACCAAAGGTGCTTTATTGCTTGATTTCACTCGAGAATACTAGGACCCTTGATGTGGAATTAGGAAAAAATTCCTTCCACACATTACCCATTTTTCTATTAAAATGACAACTAAATAAATTACTTTTCCATTCATCGTACTTATCGAGAAACATAATCGACAATTAAATATCCTTGATGATTCAAAAGGTGGCCTCTCCTTGAACTATATACACGCGAGGTTTTCTTGGGTGAAGAATGGAAAAAATCGCTCCGCCTTTCGAATTTTCCACATCATCGATGTAGACGTAGAAAGTAATGTATCAATCCGAATAGCTAATGGAATATGTCTAGAGAGTGACTCGTGACCACGCCCTGTATATCATTCAAAAGCGAAGGTATTCATTGAATCGCCGCGCTAATCGCGTTTTAACAACCTAATAAAGAGTTGATTTCTATAAGGAGGCTTTCAACGTCGTCGTCTGAATGTTATTTTGACAGGCCTTTCTACTTAAAACTTGTTAATTTTGTTTCAGGCTTAAGATTCCTTATCGTTCGCTCCTATTATCCCTTCACTCGCTTTTAACTAAAGCTCTAATAAATCCTTTGAATACGTTTTCCGATCGGCAAAGATGATACGCAAAGGTTGATCCTTTTGAACCTTATTTTACTTCATTTGAAGTCTCGATCATGTTTTCCCACCACCTAAACCGACTTCCATTGATACTGTTTAAACATTTCACAGGAAAATTACCGTTCAACATCATTTGGAACCTTTCAGGTCATCTTTCTTAAGTGCACAAGACGATCGATAATTCGATAATTCGTTGACGCCCTCGCATTTTGATCCTTGTTACTCGCTGGTCCTTTCATCTCCTTAAAGCTCCTGTGGCTCTTCGATTCACCTTCCAAAATTTAGAGCTTTGGTCCTGCGTATCCTTTTTCCTTTGATCCTTGAGGACCTTCGGCCTTTTCCTTGTGTGTCCTTTGTTGCAAGATTATCCAGTGGGGTTTCACCCATGGTGTTTCGCCCATCACAGTCTCTTAATGTTTCATCCTTGCTCCCCAATAGGGACTCCCTTCGAAAAATCATTAAAAGAAAGCAGCAAAAGGGTACCAAATTCTAAGGAATCAAAATAACTAATGCAGCGTTGGTTTATTGGTCAGAAATTGAAGTAAAAAAATTAATCCGATCCGAACTTCTTTCTTCTAATAGGTAACGCTTATTTATCGATAATTTATTATCGATTGCAGGACTCACCGAGGACCCGTTGAGCCTACCTTAGGCGGCTATCTGCGATCGAGCTATTTATCTCAACGGACTCTCACTGTCACAGTGCCACCAACGATAAATCCGCGAAAAAAGTTACCGCATTGTACGCAGGTACCACTTTAACCTTTCGTACTATTCCAGTACCTTATATGGGGAGCGATTCAATCGACGATCCGCATAAATTACGATTTGATCGTTTGACTTATGTCTTGTTCATCACAGGCGGGTCATCGACTGGTTTATGTGATACAACTGAAGAATACTTTCTATGGTAAGTACGGTTGTTGCAGGAAATCCTTGATAGGATAAATGGGGATCGGGAAAATTGCCTCTTTTACGGTGAGAAGAAGTAAGGCAATGCTTACTTGTGCTCATTCATGATACCCCCGACAAAAGATAACGTCATAAGAGAAGCTTTTCCTCTCTTGAAAATGTTTCATACTACGTTAACAGATTTTAGTTCGTAATTCAAAGCAAATGACGTTTTTTCCAAAAAAAATTATTTTTCAATTTCAACGTTCAATGTTAATTTTTGTCACTCTATTTCGTTCCATAAATTGACTTTTCCTACCCCGCCCACGTCGAGTAAGTGCCTAATTCGATCAGACGCTCTTATTAAATTCGTTACGCATTTATATAATTATGGAAAAATTTTTGGAATAATGAATAATCGCCTCTCTCGATAAAAGTCTAATCAAAATTTGACATCCTTACACGTGACGCAAAATCCGGTAAATTAACGAGCCAGAAATAGTGATTTTACGATTTAATAATGAACAGTATTTTATTGCCACCCAATTGTCTAAATGAATTGAAATTAATTAGGCCATACAAATCACGTGACCCTAAATTCTGTATTAATTCATGTGTTCTTTTCTTTGGTCCCGTATAACACGTATCAATTCAGGGAAAACAACGTCTTTTGCGTCTTTTAAGGCTTCATCGTTATTAGTTTTAATGGAACTTGACGTCCTTATCACCAAACGTGTGCCCGCAACCGCCATATTGGTTTTTGTCCCATAGAATTAACTACAGTCACTAAATATACACAGCACCGCAACGCCGGCCATATTTGGAGTAGAATTTTTGGCATGAAATGAAAAATACCCATTTAGGGCGCCATATTTGGAGTAAAATATACCCCCCTCTCTCTCTCTAACACATTGGAACAAAACCTTGCGGTACTGTGTATAACTAGTGACTGTAGGATTCACGCAACCATTACCACAGAACTTAAAAATGAACACTCAGCAAATCAGCTACGACCTACGTTTCAAAGAATCCCGTTGCTCCAAACGTAACACAAAACATTATAAACTTGGCACACTTAGAACATCAATAGGCACTTAATTTGCTCCAACAGATACTTCAATTAATTAATTATTAGTTGATAAACTAATCCCAGGACAAATTACGTCTTTTTTTGGATCATGTATTTTATTTAAAGTAATGGCAAAACAAAATTTTACTTTCAAACGTTAAAAGAACAAAATTTTGGCGGTATAGATAATAAGATTAAGTGTTTGGTTTTGTAGGTATTTAAATGGGCGATATGAGTAATACTGACATTGACGCAAGAACTGCTTCACCTCTAAATCCATAGACTATCATAGTTCTGTATTTGAATCAATTTGTTACCCGTTATTTCCACATTTCTTCACGCACATGCGCACTAAAAAAAACTCGTTTCTAGTGCTTGTTATAACAAACTGTAGTAGGAACAACGAACGTTCCTTGAGACACCAAAGTCGTTGCATCTTTTTCTCTGATACACTTCAAAGCGCTTCCAATTGATCAAAGTAAGAAAAAAAAAGAATCCAACGCATTTATCTACGACTTCCCGCTCCCTGTCTTCCATTTATCGGCATCTGCTTTCACATTTCAGCGAAACAACACACCCACTATAATACAGCGAAAAAGACCAAAAAAAAGGGAATTATGTGCGGCGAATATACAGAGTGTCACGAGATAAAGTAAAAAAAGAAACAGATGACATTGTGGCGTTAAGTGTGCCAAGTGTGCATGTGGAAGTTTCTTTAGTATCAATGTTTGCAAACTAATTAACTTTGACATTGAAGGGATAATAACTAGCTTTAGAAAAAATAGGTACATTTCGCTTTTTCTTTGTTTTTGGGCAATAACGTTACTTAGAATAAGTCATAATATATATTACTGCTTTTGCGCAGAATATGTTTCAATTGTGAATGCATGCATTTTTAGTGCAGCTATGAAAAGCACATTCAAATGTAGTTTTAATTCTAAGCAAACTTTTCCTAACAACGAATTATCCATATTTTTAAAACAGAAGTAAATTGCTATTGCCAAAAGTTTAATCGTTTACAAAAATTTTTTAAAAAATATTTTTTGGTGACTCATCTCCGGTTAACAGTATAACCGACGGTTAAATTTAACTTGCAAATATAATGTGTCTCACTAAAGCCCGTCTAACACCTTTCAGTGCTAAAATAGTACCATATCCAAATAGTTAAGTGTCAGAATGTCAGTACAATCATATTTTAATCGCCGGTTAAACTTATTCCTCGGTTATAGTATCAGTTGGAATTTATAGGTTCGACAATTTTCTACGTTTAAAATTCATACGTCAATTCCAATTAACGCCATAATTAGCGAATACTTTTAAACGAATCAAATTAAATAATTAAACGATTAGAATGTATCTTATTAAAACTCACCAGTGTTGGTGCAATCATATTTTAATCGCCGGTTAAACTTTTTCTTCGGTTACAGCATCAGTTGGAATTTGTAGGTCTGACAATTTTTTACATTTAAAATTCATATGTCAATTCCAATTAGCTCCTTAATTAGCGAATACTTTTAAAGGATTTAAATAACATTAAATAATTAAACGATTGGAACGTGTCTTAGTAAAACTCACCAGTGTTGGTGCAATCAGATTTTAAACGTCGGTTAAAGTTACTCAACATGATTTGCTCTTTGTGCCCTTGTCGTAAGTGAAGTGGCGGTGCTCTGAAAATCCTGGCCAGATATGAAATTTTTAGAAAAAATAAGGGTTTTTCTACTTGTTGCTAACTAACTGACATAAAATTAAATCACGTGAAGCCAGTCCCAGTTCTTTTTCTATTATCTCTACCATGATCCATACCGTAATGATGTACGAGGGTGGCCCAAATTTAAGCTACCCGAGCTTAAAAACTAGAACAACGTAATTTGCAGACTGCCTCATTAGAGTATGTTGGAGCTTTAAAAAAAAATAACGTAACAGTGAATTGATATAAGAAGACCCATAAACGACCTTCCCCGGTGGTAACCCGATACCCTCGTTTCCAGAAATATCGCAGCTCTTCCCGAATCCTGACAAAAAAACCATCCCATGTGATCCCGTTGTTTATTTTTTCATTTCGTCCCGGCTCCGTTCCGAAGAAATCCCGTCATTAGCGATCATTACGTCGGACAAGAAAGACCATCCGCAGACCCATTAATCAGCGGCTATCTCGTCGCGAAACGGCGGAATTGACCGCGCGGATCCCTCGTAAATTAAATCTACGACTTCGATATCGGACCGCGCGTCGACGTAACCGCGCGGCTTGTTTAATTAGACGTTACGCGAGTAACCCGAAATCCCCCGTGTAGTCGAAATTATCCCACGGGACGTCCAGCGAGGAGATGCGCTGATTTGCGCCGCCATAGGATGCAGAAATGTTGCATAAAACTGTTGTGACTGTAATTTATCCCGCTCATCCCGAAAGGGGGAAGGGAAAAACATATAAACTTCTTACAGATGAAACTCGCATAAGCACCGACGACTTACAAATAAACGTAATCGTATAGGGTTTTTATGTACATAAATGTCACCGCTTTAAGTTGACGTGACGGTCACCCACGACTTCACCAAGGATAATAAAATCATATAAAGAAGCCCGTTGCAGTCACTGACAGAAACTTGTACAATCTAGATTCAAAAATACTAGTGTTTGAAATGCACTAGACGCTTTCAAAAAATAAAGTTGTTTTACCATCGACATATAAAAAAAAGTTTCATTCTTGCACCACTTTCCCCTCTATACACACACTTGAAACACTTTTTCGGTTTCAAATGGTCTCTGAAGTGTCAGAAACTTCAAAAGACAACACGTGCGTTATTTGAATATTTCGAAATCCTCTCTCTGATAGAGGCTCTAAAATCCACTCAAATATTTTTTAAATGAACTTCGCTGGTCAGTTTTTTCGTTGTACCGCCATGCCTAATAACGAAAGTCCGTGCGCGGATAAAAATCGACGCATTGTATGCAAAAATAAAACTAGGATCTCTCCAAGCTCGTACCCGACTACTTCGTGACCCGTCCTTCTGTATTTTGTTTTAATACCTCGTCGCTACGTCTACCCAGGTACGATTTATTGACTGGTCAACGCGAACTACACGAGAAACCATGGAAAATAATACCCACTCACAAAAAAGTGTTCAACATCAACCAAAAACAAAGGGAAATGGCAGATATGTACTCACCTACCGGTTGCTCGTAGTCGCTCTGAAGGAATCATCACGGGTGATCTGCAGAAGTCCCTCAGGATGCTTCGACGGGCCGCGTTCACGAACTCTGATCACATACAATCCGTCTTCACAAAAACCTTCCAGCGAAAGCATCACGTGACACGCCATTGAAAACTTTGGCAGTTTTGCAAACTCAACCACTGAAAAAATGAAACATTGTTAATTCGAATTTTGACAGATCACGTTTACAACCTACCACTTACTGTAATTTCCAACTGGTACCGATTTTCCTTTGGGATTTGATTGGGCCAGCTAGCTGGACTGGATTTCAGTTAAACCAAAAGAACCGGAGTTAATGAATGTGGCCGGCCATTCGAATCCAAAGTTTTTGGCCAAAACTCCTCACAGGCACCTCCGCAATTTACCTGGAACAATAAGAAGAAGATAAGTACAAACTTACTTCATGTAACGACATAACGCAAAGCCAAGTTAATTATTTCGAATTGAAATTTAAAAATCATACATTGGCGCCGTTATACGCGCTCTCCCTATTTAATGTGGTGACAACTTATAGGCAACACACTTAACAGAATATGAATACACGTAGGCAATACACTCAACAGAAAAATTCATGCTACTGTTTAATCCCGTGAAACGTAAATTTTATTGCTCACATTAATTAACTAAACCAACTAATAAGTGAAGATTAATCCAGTGTAGTACGTAAAAATTTACGATAATTGCGTTAATAAAAATGGTACAAACATAATGACAAACACTCGTAATTACAGCGAAAGATTATAACTCTTGTGAGTTCCATAAAAATAATATTCCATTTGAATTACAGATGGTTATTACACTTTTATATAATTGAAAAATACTACACATTAGAAACCTTCATTTACACGCAATATACTCTAATACAAATACTTGTCTGAATAAATCTCAGAAGGATACGGTCATCAATACAAATGTTGCAGCAAGTCCTTTCCCCCTTAAATTTTACTTGAAGTAGTGCAGTACGCATTTTCTGTTCTAATTGTAAGAGTGATTAAAAATAACACACCGCTTCTTCGGGTTGTATTTTACTCGACGCAGTCACTCAGCTCGGCAGTGATGCAAGCCGACAGACCGGTGTCGAAGTAGTCCCCGTCTGAGCAAGTGTAGAGCACCGCCTCGTAGTACTTCCAAACCCACAAGATGGACTTCTCTTCACAGACGTAGTACTGATTGCAAGCCGGCGCCGGGTAAGTACCGGTGGCTGTGCAGTCCGGGGCCGTAGTCGGCCTGGCCACTGAAATTTCGATACGAGATGTGTTTCAATAAAACTTATTTCTCATATTTTACAATTAACATGTAGATGGTACAATGCGGTAAGGTAGTAGTACTTACCGACTCGCTTCGTTGAGACATCAGAGGTTACAACTGAAAATGTATTAACATCAATATAAATTCAACTGTTTCAGTCAGTTTTGGTAGTTAGTACTCACCTGTGGTGGTTTCGGTCACTCCCGTCGTACTTGTGTTAACTGAAAATCGTTCAATCAGCCAATCAATCGGTATTAATATCAGCGTTGAACTTACCAATGGTTTTGGTGGTTTCCGTCGCTCCAGTCGCGGTCGCAGATTCATCCACACACCTGCAACAATTACAACTCGGTTAACACCAGAAATAAATATATCACATCAGATCTCGAATACATTGGAACAGGCAAACAGACATTAGTCAAAACATAAGGGTTTGTTGTATGTATGTTAGATAAGTCCGAAGAGTCAAAGAAAAAATTAAAGCAGAAAAGAAGGAATTAACTAGAAGAAAGACTATACCAGTTTACCAAATCAATATGGGAAGATGAAACAATAAAGGAAAACTTAATAACACTTATTGAACACTTTTAGTTTCCTACTTACGGAGTAGTGGTTGAATCGTCGCACACGTAACCATAAGGGCATTTCAGCTTATGTGCCAGTACCGTAAAGGTACCGACGATTCCACATGTGGTGAAGGTGTCATTCCCAAGGCACTGCACTCCGGACGTCTGGCAGGTCAGGTTACCGGGAGCATACACCAGGAAGCTCAAATGAACATCGGTGACGAAAGAGAAGAAGACTGCAAACTGGATATTAAAAATAAAATTTAATATAATAGAAGTATAATTATTGCGTCGTACCCTGAAGAAGTGATGTGCGGTGATCATTTTAGGTTCGTCAGTTATCGAGGTATTGTTGTCTTTGGTAATCGACCTGCCGTTATATCTGTGGATTTTGTTTAATCTGGGCTTAGGTGATGATCGGCGAAGTCTTGTGTTGTCGTATCTTAAACAAGCATTATAAATTAAAGATTTATTTGAAAACCATAAAGTGATTTATTCGATCATTATAAACAGGATATAAAGTTTAACGCATTTATGGCAACTACAAACTTTAGATTCACATTATCCGGAATCTTCGTCGCCCGCCTAAATACAGATTAGCATCAGACTTAAAAAATTCGAGGAATACTATCAAAGCTGTTGACGGCCAAACCAAAATAAACATTAAATACGTTCAAATCAACTTTAAAAGATGACAAAAAAACGCCGTTTATTTAGACAACTGTTTAATAAAGTATTAATGTATTTTTTACAGAACCTTATTCAATAGTAGAAAATGTGTACCAAAAACTAAACAATTATCTTCGTGTTTCAATACAATATTGGTGATCGACTCTACAAAATAGAGATGGATTTACGGATTTAATTTTGTATACTTTCTTATCTTTTAAGACCTATATATTACAAATATTATTCACTTTAAAAAAAATGAATCACAACTTTAACGAATAAAGGAGAAATAAATAAAATTGCCACAGTTAGTATCGTCACTGAAAACTTACACCTTTTCGTAATATACAAAAATAAATTTTTGATCCAATCCTAAAATACTATTGTTTACAGTGATTTGATAATCTCTCACTCTAAGTCATATAACTGAAAAATAAAGAAACTATTTAAAATCTTTAAAAGACCACCAGATAATTTATTATAATACGTCAAATCAAAATTTACAAAAAGATTTCTATAACAAAGCGATCCTGGCAGTCTTTCGATAAATATAAAACCGTAAATACAATGTTGCTCAAACTAAATTACAATTTGCCATGAAACAAATTAACTCAGTCCAGCTGAAAGCAAAATCGTTAAAAATTTGAAGAATTTCTAGACTGAGGTCGTCCCTGTTCAATAATTTATTGAAAAAAGATGAGTTTTCCTTATCGTCGCATATTATAACTATATTAAAAATATTTCACTTAAACCTATGAAAAATGAAAACTGCAAAGTTCGGTCGATTTTACATTAAACACGCCATCCTTTAAGATCCACTAAGTAGTGGACAATCAGACAAACATTTTAAAGGATGTTTCCACAATTCTGATGACTTTAATACCACCTACAAATAATCTCGGACCGATAGGATACAAATAATAAGAACAACACTAGCTAATGTTCAACAAATCTTTCAAAATGTCAGACTAATGGGAAAGTAAAACGTCCTAAACAGACTTTCAAAAACTTAAGGAGATCTCACTTTACATGTCCCAGATAATATTTACAATTTCACTTTCCTGTGTCGTTTTTCACTCTCTCGCGGATCTTTTTCGGTGGCGGCTCCTCCAACTCCTCCTCCAAACCAGGCAACTGGATCTTCGTATCAGCCGCCTCAGAAGGCTAAAAGGAATTAAAAACACAGCTATTTGAATAGACTGAAATAACACGAAGAGAAAACTCGAGACCCATCAAAGTAGTCGTTGGTAAGAACATACATCACAGCGCCTAATATCAACAAAAATTCGTATTCAAAAACGCAAAGAAACAACCACTCATATTTAAAATTTGGAGGCTTGAACTTAAACAACTGATCGAAAGCTTCAGAGTCAGAGTGTTGCGACCACAAATTTTTAGAAGGCAGCGACTCACAACAAAACAGAAAAATCTTGGAATATTTCATTTGGAACGACTACAGTTACCTGTACGTCGGTACCGAGGGGTCCACACCCCTCGGGTTTCTTAGGTTTCGGCTTCTTCTGTCTGTCACTGTTGAGCATCGATAAGGTGAGCCCCGGTTTGATCGGCTGGTACTGCAACTCGGGCGGTAGGAACACGCGCGTGTTTATGAAATCGGCCTGGGGCAAGAAGTACATCGTCGGGACCCGGATGTCGGACGTCGTGTCTTTCAAGTCGAAATTCGTCGTCTTAGTCAACAGGAGGCCCGTGGCCAGATCACAGAGCGCCCATAATTTCTGAAATGGTAACATTGTAATAAAATTTATAATAATAAAATGCCTCGATCCTTTCCAATATCGATACTCACATAATTAATCGAATCATCATCAGGCTTCAACGCGTCCTTATGATTCTTCATCTTCTCGATCAGACTCTTATAAAACCCATAACTGAAATACTCGCTTTTAGTAATCAGAGGTTCCAATATAAACCATAGGCACTGCTTCGCCTTCGTCAGCTCCTGCACGTCGTCCCACTTGGTCAGGTGCGGGTCGTGGGCGAGGATCGGTATCGCGAACACCAGCATGTAATCGGGCTGGATGTGCGGCAGCTGACCGAGGGCCTTATCAGTGGCGTTGCTGCCCATCGTCAACGACTTCACGTAGTCGCGACGACGGTTTATGTCGGCTATCATGTAATTACGGATCATCGGACGCAGGCGGCTGTCCGTCTCGCGACCGGCCAACGCGTAGTAACCCATGAAGTCCAAGGGGAGGCATTTGCTCGGCAGACCTTTGTTCAACCCTACAGAATTAAAAATATTTTAGAGTGTGCCTTCTAGTCTACTCCAGTTAAAAGAAATGCTATGATAAAATATTCAAAGTACCTTTATGAAGCTTGGTGCTGAATATCTCCCTGACCTGCTTCACCTCGTCGACCATCAGCTGCGACAGGTTGTAGAACTGCTCAGCGGTGTACTGGTCGCCGACGCCCTTCTGCTCGCACACCTTCAGCATGGCGCAGCCGGCGGCGAGCCTCAGCCACGACATCTCCGCCTTCGACAGCTTCCCGGATTGCAGCAGGTCGCCCTTATGCAAGATGAACGCGTTCAGCATCCTGAACGTCTTCTGGGCAGAGTTCGCGTCCTGCTTCAGGCCCAACAGCCACCTCGCCATCGCCTTGAGGCCCTCGACCTTGCATCTCGTCTCCTCAGGCAGCTCGTCTTCGGCGCACCACGGTTCCGAGTCCTGAATCTCGTAGTCGACATCCCGGACTTCCTTCACCAAGAGCTCTTTGACGATCTGTGAATGAAGTGCAATCGCATAAGTTGGCATATAGCAACTGAGTGAATTTGAATTTACCTTTCTAGACACGATATTCTTAATCTGCACTTTGTATTGATCAGGTACATTGAAAGCGATATGACCAAGAGTGACGATAGCGGTCCTGTAGTGCGGCGACTCTGGCGTCAGATTGTTTTTGACCACCTCGAGGATGCTCGGGAACAGCTCATCGTGCAACGGAGGCATATTCTTGTATATGCAGTGTATCGCCCCCTTGGCCTGCTTCGGTGTGCCAATCTGGGCCATCTCTTTGCAGATCGGAGCCAGCTTATCCATGAGGTCAGGAAACAATTCATCTAGAAAAATGAGTCACTAAGTACATTTGATTTTCAACCAGACACATGTTATAATCAATCAAAGTATAATAGCCAGTTTAGCTATATAACAGCAAACTTACATATGCATTTGTATTTCCCGAGGAAAGTCAGCACGGAAAACACGAGAGGCGCTATGCTATCGTCCTCGATCTTCAGCATACCCATGATCTGCTCAAGGACGTCCTCGTGCAGGAAATGCGACGGGAACACCACACTCAGCATTATTAACAGCTTGAGCCCTCGATCACCGGCAGTCGCCGGATGCAGCCCGACCTCCTCTATCGTGTTCCCAGATCGGAGGCAGTCCTCGACGTATCCGACGAGCAACTTGATCGCCTCGTGATCGATCATCACTGAGCTTATACGCTCGAGGAGCATCTTCACGGTGTTGTAGTACAAGTTCGTCATGACGGGCGCCCCGAGCTTTCTCAGGACGGCCGCCGTCGAATCGGAGCACTCCTTACAGCTCACTGATGGTCGGGCGACAGTGTCAAACAATTCCAGCAACGCTGGGTCCCTTCTGAGGTGTTTACTGAACTTGACGAGGTACTCGTGGGCCTTGATCGGTTCCGGCAGGCACTTGGATAGCGCGGTCGTTTTCACCTGCAGCTCCTTTTGCACTTCGCTCGTCTGCACCGGTCTACGGTGCAAATCCAGCCATTCGAGCACCACCTTGCGAACGCATAATTGATTTTTCTGTAATTCCATGAAGGCTTTGGTAGCGTGTTCATCCACAGTGCCCAACAGGTGGTAGAGTTTCTTCATCCTTTCAGCAGCGGGTAGCTGGTAGGGCACCAAACACGTATTTAACAGTCGTTCCACCAACAATCTGTCTTCCATCCCGGCCATGTAGTATCCATGGAGGATCTTGTCTTTTATCCAAGTGACAGCTTTCTTCGTCGCATTTGGCACGTCTGGATCGCTCAAATGTTTTTTGTAGATAAGTGCTAAACCAGACATTGCTTCTTTCCTTATTTTGAACTTTTTGTCCAAAGTTCTCTCCTTTACGAATTCTAAAAGGTCCTCGGAATCGGATACGACTTGAAAGTCGTTTTTGGCCGTAGTTACTATGGCCATGACAACCTGATACCTCACGTTCTCTTCTGAATCGTGTTGGCGCGCTTTCAAAGTGTCCGTTATATCTCTTCTCAAGTCTGGATGATTCAGGAGGAAATGCATAGAATACTGTACGCACTTTGTCCTGATCGATATGGAAATATCGTTAAATCTCCCAAGAAACGCTTTCCACAGAGATGTGTGGCGTTTAGCTAAGTTCGAGTCCTTCTCGCTGAACATTTTTGCTAGGAGCGCCACCGCGGCCAGCCTGTCGCTCTCCAGTGGACTTTTCAGCTTGCATTCGAGCTGTGGTAGAACAGCCAGCAGTATGTGAGGTCTAATATGATTCAGTTCGTAGATAAGATCGTACACTTTACCACAGATTTGTAAGTTGCTGTCCTCTTTGCCCAAGATGAGAACTCGATTGAAGAAGGTCTGGATGTAACCTTCTAGAGTATCCGAAGTTTTTATTATTAGCTCTTTGGCCAGAAAATAGGCGTTCTTGTGCTGCGTCTTGTTAGGTTCGACTATGTTGATGAGGATTATATCAAGTAGATCATTGCTCACCATATCACTTTCGGATATCAACGGACACAGCACGTCCAACATGAAACTCTTCACCCTGCCAGAGTGCTCGTCGTTTACTATATTGAACATGAGGTTGAACAGCGCGCAGAATATCTCCTGACAGTCCTGCAGCTCGAAGCACATGTTGAACGACTTGACGTACGCGAGATTCTCCAACAGGTAGAAGTATCTCTTGAAAGCGGCGTCCTTCGGGTCCTTCAGCCCGCTCAGCTGCGATATGAGGAACAGGAATATCGTCTTGACCTGCTCGGGGTCTTTGTATGGCGCCTCGGGGGCGTACACGCGCAGCACGTCCGCGATGCAGCATGCTATCAGCAGTTGGACGTCACGCGAGGGGTGCGACAGGAACTGGTCTTCGACCAGGTGGAGCGACAGCGGGATGTATTGCTTGTAGGCGCCGTCGTCCTGGCCCATCGCCTGGAGGGTGTGCGCGAGTGTCTTGAGCCGACGGATCAGCTCGTCTGTGTTCAGGTCGTCGTTGATCGGCCGGCATCCCGGCGGGTATACGATTTCGGTCATTTCGGTTTTATCTGAAAATTATAATAATAATCTGCATTTGAGTTTATCAATCAGATTTGATGAAATCAATGATTATGAGATTAGTTTCACCTTTAAGCTGGGCTTTCAAAGGATTGCTTTTACATTTGTCTATTTAGGTTTTACGCCCTCATCTAAATTTTTATTCAGAATCTTTTTACTGTGCTACACACTTCGTGAATAACACATTATTTGTAATAATCATAGATCTGGATACTCAGTAAACAATGAAAAATCTTTGAATGGAACCCACAATCAAACGTAGAACTCATCGACTTCTCATTCAATTATTCCAACAGTGCCATAATAAAACGTTTCAGCTGGACGCTCTGTTCCAATGATTTTAAGGGTTAATAATGTGAGAAGTGAAACCTTGTTTGAAAAGTAGTTCAGTCTATATTTACATAATCCTGTCCAAACAACTGATTAAATGCTAGACCATTTCGTTGGTGCCAAAATGAACACATCAGTTTTCTCCTTTAGTTATAATGGGTCATGCTTCATTTTCGAGCAAGGCAAGGTTTGAAACCCGCGAAAACAAGGTATGGGTAAATAGGGCAGCATTAAGTGTTATTAAGGCGGATGATGACCCAAACCTGTTGTGGCACGTCAACATAAACAAATGCTAAGATAAAACTTTTCCGTCTAGAACCGTGTGTGTCTCTCAGAACGTTCGACGAAGGGAGAAGTGTTTAGCAGAACTACAGTTTCCTTCCCGCAAAACTACATGGCTTTCATGATGGTTTCCTCGTACCGTACGACGCCAAAGTGTAATAATAAAGCGGCAAGTCTACTTACGGATATGGTAGCGGATTCTCTCTCGGAATCTCCGTGTATTTACCTAATTAATGGGAAAGCAACGAGAGTCAACTATCCTATGATTGTTGGGGTAGATCAGTCTGGACGAGAAGTTTCAAAGCGTCGGTAGGCACATGGAATTCGGCTCCGAGTCGAACATTTCACCGCGCGGATTCCCCCCTCGCAGGTCCGATACGCGTGTAGGGGTCCCTTACGACTCGGCGTACATTCCTCCGGCGAAAAGCAAAACACTGCGATAGGCACGAGAACGGCGGCTCTCTCTTTGGTGCAACGGGTACAACCACAAGACCGACCGACTAGTCTGGAAAAAGTTTGACAAGTGACACGCAACCAGGAACGCGTTAACTTTGGGGACATTTCAAAGTGTAACGGTTACGCCTGCTAGGGGACGACACTTTACTCGGTTGTTAGAAACCGCGACGGACCTTCAGGACGTCCCGAACGACAATAATTAAGTAATGAGAAGGTTTGATCGCACATTGCCGATAGCAACAATAGTCTATTACGTATAACAAACTCTAGTTGTTGTTGTACTCAGTTGGTATTGGTACCCCTGAATCTGTAAAGTTCGACAGTTTTCTTCATTAACATATACGGATGTCCCAATTCAAAACTTCTCGATATATGACAATTATTCGCGACGAAATCACAACCACAAATCACACATACAATTCCACACCATAATTACTAACAATGCTCGCGAAAACGTCTTAATCACGCCTCCAAATTAATTGTAGAATATTTCGCAGCGTCACATAACAGCCATTCGTGGAACTAACGAGTAGGGTTTAGACTTTCGACCAATCAGGGCTGATGTTCCAGTGCGCCTGATCGACGATCGGTGGCACCTGCGTGTTTGTGCTGCCATTTTTGTTGCTTGTTCACAAATTCGGCGTGAGAAGGTGATCGTGTTGTTTGTTTTATGGGTTTTTCGAGTGAGTGGTCGATCAGGACGTGAGAATGCCGAAGGCGAGTCGATGCGTAGTCCCAGGATGTCGGACCAAAGACCCCAAGTATGTTGTCACTTCCATAACCTCAAACGCTTACTATTGTGAATAAATAAACCTGCAGAAAGGTGTATAAAGCTCTACTCCCGAACGCCCATCGATATAAACCTCACCTTACTGTCTTACTGATGTTGACTGTTCTCTGACTTCATCCAAAAATTCCTCATGTGATATTTTTTTCTTCCACTTCTCAGGTATGCGTTCCCGTCCAACCTGGAATGCAGAAAGATATGGCTCAAGCGCATCGCTGCTCCCGACATGACCGAGAGGAAGTTACGAAAGGCGTTCGTATGCTATCGACACTTTGACCCCATCTGCATCTCTTCGGCTGGGAGGATGTACAAAACGTCATTACCTTCTTTATATTTGCCGAGTAAGACCCGAAATCAAATACATTTGGAAGTTCGACTAATCGTTTGTATTGTAGGTTACCAGAAAGTGGAGAATGATGAGTTTATGAGCATGGATGACGTCAAATCGACGCCTAGGATATTAAGAAGTGAGGAAACCTTTCTGTAGTTAGTGTGTAGTGTAAGAGGCTTGGCATGCAACATGTAGTTAGTACAGGTGTATTGTGTATTTCTATACAAATGAAGCTTTTATTACTGAAGATTGTTTGCCTGTAGTGAATGTATATTATAAGGGCAAGTTCATCAGCAGGCAGAACCCCCATTTTTACATAATTCTCATCTATTATATAAAATTCGTTTCAGATATGCCAGTGGAGGTTATCGAGAGGAGGAGCTCGGAGGTATTTAAAAACACCACTGACTGTGTGGTGAAATTGCCGACTAAGGTGTATAGTAAAGGCACTCGAGTGACCCCAAAGAAGCATTCGATAAAAGATGAAAGTCTCGATGTGGATCGTGGTGACGATCACAATATGCCTTTTGAGGAAGAAGAAGAGGCGGTCTTCATGCAGGAAGAAGAGGCAGTCTTCATAAAAGAAGATGGTCCCGTCATGGAGATATCTGATGAATATTTCACGATGCTCACAACCACAGATGCAGTAAAAGAAGATGACGGAGAACTACCTGACGTTCACGTTACTTGTGGAGAACCCTCAAGCACCTGCGAATTAGAGGGTATGTCCAAATTTCTTGAAACAAGTAGCATTGCCGTAGATTACGCCTTATTACCTACTTTGTTATTTCCAAAACTTCATTGACTTACTACCTGATAGATTTCCCTTTACTTTTTTCAGAAGTGGAAGTCCAGTCATCTTCAGCTCCTCTCAATGAATCCCTGTTGCAACAAACCAATGGAAATCAGGATTCGGCCCTCGATACAGAATTTCAGACAGCTGCCACTTTCCATCATACGGAATTGCCGGGACGGGAATCAGTTTCAACGAACGAGAGTTCCACGGTAGAGGAGGAACTTCACGAATTCCTGTTGGATTCCACTTTGCCTTCCATAAAGGGTATAACGAATATATTAGGTAAGGTTCCTATCAGTTGTGGAATCAACGATCATCTATTTGAGTATCTAAGGGTGGTCGTGAGGGGTTTTGATGATTTGAATAAGTTGTGCGTTTTGATGTTTGGCCAAATTCCGCTCGAGACCTGTCTATCATACAATCCGTCTAACGACTTGATAGAAGGTATTGTAGATTCAGGATGGAATCGAAGTGGGAGTCGAAAAATCGCTTTCGCCAATCACGCCATTGTTTTTATGCTTAAGGGCGTATACACGAAATGGAAACAACCCCTGTGCTATTACTTTTATGGAGATAATGTAGACTTGATAAAAATAATCAAAGAATTGGTGGGAAACATACGTAAAACCGGTTTACGTGTAATAGCCAGTGTATGTGATGACAGTGAAACTAACACTGCCGCCATTAAAACCTTATTCGCTGAAACCGAAACATATTGCGTCCGACACTACATGCAGAATGAGTTTAGAGGTTACGTTATTCAAGGAGAGGAAATCGTGCATCTTTACAACATACCACACTTACTAATGGGAATACGAGATATGATGTTAGTGAAGGACTTACATTTTTCACTAGAGGGAGTGGAAAGGGTCGCCTCTTGGTCGCACATACTGGACTCGTATAAACGTGAAGTAGAGGCTGGGACTTACCGCCTATATTCGAAGCTCACTGATGAACATGTCATCCCCGAGAAAATTAAACGAACTAAACCTAAGTACTGCTTACAAGTGTTTAGTCAGACTGTCGCCTCGGCTCTGAACTTAAGAGCATTTTACAGTAGTCACATGCCAGTTAGTTCGTCAAGCTCGTATCTGGACCCTTCCGGGGAAGACACTGCCACTCTCCTCCTCTTCCTCGACAAGCTTTTCGATAGCCTCAGCGGGGGCTCATCGAAACCTCCCGAAGATAAACCGCTTCGTGGACCGGTGACCGTTCGTTCAAATCATTTGGAGACTTGGAAGGACGCGTTACCAGTTCTCGGATCGATGTACTTCAAGTCTCCGTCAAGGGAGAGTCAGGAGATGGAGGCCTCTCCCTCAATAGAAAACTTGATTTTCACCATCAATAGCTTCATATACCTCTGGAGCGTCTTACAAGAGAGAGGCTTGCGTCGCATGACGCCGATAGATTTCAGTCAGCTGACCGTTATAAATTTCTTCGATCGCGCCAGGCGGGACGCCAACGCTGAAAACCCCACGTGCGCCTCGTTCGCTTTCTCGTTCCAATCGCTGGTCGTCGACACTTGGAAGTCCAACCGAAGCATCACGGCGTTGTACAACAACGATGATTCGTTCGAGTACTACGATACGCTCAGAAAATTAGTCGCTTGGAAAATTGAGTCTAACAGGCCGGTCTCCCAGGTACATACTACATTAAAGAATTTTAAGCTGAGCAAAGATTTCTTTATGATAGAGTTGGCCGCGATCGTGGCCACAGAACTTATCGATGAGATCAAATGCGAGCGTTGCCGTGCCGGTCTGGAGATCAGCGATTCGTCTCGCGAACAGATCGATTTTACTGAAAGGGGTTTGATTTACCCTTCGGATAAGTACCGGCGTCTCTTTCGACGGCTGACGGACGCCTGTTTCAAGAAATTGCCAA
Organism: Cryptocephalus primarius; assembly: GCA_963576515.1. NCBI lineage: Eukaryota > Metazoa > Arthropoda > Insecta > Coleoptera > Chrysomelidae > Cryptocephalus > Cryptocephalus primarius. The sequence continues at coordinate 12,544,361 of OY754948.1, read as the reverse complement.
AGATTCTAAACTCGCATAAAGTGAGGGGGAAGATATTGGAAAGTATAGGCATCTCGTCCTTTCACGATCTACTTTGTCATCTCCACCAGAGCCATGCGAACACGCTGGTCGATAAAGCGCTGCAGCAGATAATCTGGTGTTATACGAAAACGATAAATAGTTTGTTCCACGAGAGCAACCCGAAGTACAGGAGTCTCGATTTGTTATGCGAAAAAGCCTTCAAGAGGTTTCTCCAGGAGTGGCGTTAGCTACGTTTAAAGGTAACGCAGACTGGAATATTATCCAGCGTACCTTTTGGTAATTCATACTATTGATACAACCCGGTTTAAAAAGTTGTATCGTAATGACCTATGGAATCGAGTTCTGATTTAATTCATCATTACATGAAAGAATATGTTTTACAGAGCTTTGAATGGTTAAATCCGGTGGTTCCTAATTGGGCGAAAAGTGTAATATGGCTGTCGTCTAACGTCTTGGTTGGGTGAAAAGGCTCGGGGCTTAGATTGAAGTAGCCGAGTATAAAAGATGGGATAACGAGTTGTACTTATTGCCCTGGAAAATTTGGCGCCAGTAAGTGGTAAGCAAGTCAATTTGTTAACGGTGAAATGGTAAAGAAATCATCATTTCTTATGAAAAGTAGATATTTTGAATGATGTAGTTACTATTGGATATAAGTGTAATTGAGCCCAATCATGATACTGCAAAATTCATTGCTTAAGATTATACCAAGATTTAAAAAATCAGACAGACCTAAGTAAGCGTTTGAAATATTATTTTAGATAATTTTTGTTACACTTTTGTATTTCCACCTCACAATTTAGCCTCTTAACCGAATGACACTTTTGAATCATTTGATTAGGTTTATTACGTTTTTACAATACTTATAAGACTCATCAAAATACAATACGAAAAATTTAAACAAAAGCAAAAGTGCCGCGAAAATTGAAGTGTTTTTTGCTACAAATACGCACCTATCACTAAAGTGTAATTTTTGTATATGGATTAGAAACCTTAAATTTTTATCCTATATCTTGTAATATAGGTGTAAATAGGTATATTTTCTTTTCTACCTTGTAACTTGTAATTGATTGACGCAATAAAACTTGTTCTTTTATAATCATGCTTGGCGATCTATAATTTACTTTGCTCAATTATTTCCATTATTTCATATTACAGATTTCTGTAAATAGCAAATCGATTCATCATTACATGATACGTGAACGTTTTCCGGCCTTTTCGGCCTATACAGCTTGATATCCTTGTGTCATATCCACATTACCCAATAGTTTAATACTAGAGGAAAGGCTAAACAGACATGGGATCGTCCTTGAATGACGATTATATTTCCTCCCGCAAAGGGAGGCGTGATTGAAACAGTCTGTGGCCGTAACGGCCCCAATCGGCGTCTCTGCATCGATTCCATTTTATTTGGCGTTTCCTATACGAATATTATGCCAAGGGTTTGACCGGTCCGAGATTCAATAGTATTGGGTCAACTGGTTCCTTTTAGAACTATAGTTGTTTGGTGCTTTCACGGGGTCTTTGCATACAATTAATTTCCTGTGTCTGCATGAGATGAGAGGTTTAGTTTAAGGGTTGTTTCTTGTTTAAAAGGAGAATTCACGGGATGATTGATTGGCTTGTCAGTCATATTTTGTTATTAGTAAGTTTAGGCATGTATGCAAGGTTAAATGTTGAAACGAGTGCATATTTTTAATATGCAAAACGTATACAAGTAGATAAAGGATCGTTCATAAACCACGTGGCCCGTGTTGATGCATATTTTAACTCATTTTGTTTTTATAAACGATGTGGACTTACAAAACGTTCGATTATCTGATTGCAGACTGATTAAATGGACTTAAATATTATCAAAAAATCGAACTGTTCCAATTATTTTGATGTGACATTATCATTTATAATACTCGATTTATGCTGACAGTTTTAAGGAAAAATATGCAAAAGTAACTGAAACTTCAAAAGATGTGAAATATGCAATTTGCATACATGCCTGTGCAATTAAAAGTGTTTAATGTAAATATTTGTATTAGATGCTAGTTACCACGACCTATTATATTTTAGATGAGTTATACCTGCATGTGTCTGTACAAAGAATTTAAGGTGATATTTATTTCGGACCTAACTAAGTATTGTAATTGCAATATGAATTCAAGTAACATTCTTGCGTTTTGTTTGCATTATTGTGTATTAAAAAAATGTGATTATTGAATGTGATACATTGACTGTACGGGGGATGAGGTCCCATATTTCTGTCATTGATTATGGTTTAATTTAAAGTTCCATAACGAGTAGTTACTTAAACAGTGTATGTCAATGGGGAAGTTTTCTACTTTTCCTTTTGGATGAAGTACACTTGATTGATTGCGTCAGTGTGTGGTCCAAATGTTTATTTCCTCTTAAAACAATTGATGTAGTTTTAATGGATTTAATATACTTTTCGGATATAAACCTACCTGCATTTACTGACTTAATCCTCTTTAATGGATCTGATTCTGGCGCTCGGTAGTGCCTTCGCGGGCTATTACCCCCTCATTTGAATATTAAACCGGATCAAAATATAAGCAATGCCTCGAATTGCAGAAGCGGCATCTTATTTATAGCAGAGCAATTTACCCAAGAGGAACGGTGCCTCTTATTTCCAGTCGGTCCCATTCACAAATTGCCAGCGCCATAAATAATGTCCCCGTTGGCTTGATTTATTAGGAAGGCCGTAATATTCCTTTATTTATCGTATGCAGGGAAACGGAGTGGACAGTTATACGGACGGGCACCTGGCCGAAGAGCGACGCAGGTGTTGCATTTCGTTGCAGGACGTGCACGCGACGCGACATTGGATCGAGTGTCGAATTGGACTTCTAATTCGAGCTTCATTCACTAATGTACGAGCGTTTGCCTTCGTGAATTACGCCAAGTTTCACGTTATCGTAACTTGTAATAAACGAGCAGGATCCGTCGGTGCTGAATAATTGAATTAACACCCTACGATACCGATTCCAATAGCGTCTCAAATTTCGAAACGCTTGTCCTACAGGCAGTTTTCTCACTGGCGCCCTTTTCATTGGGAAAGTTCTGTAATGGAAGGAAACGTTAAGAATTTCGCCATTTTCAAGCTTCCCTGTTTCCTCCATTTTGTAAATTATAGCGTTTTTCTCGGTCCACTAACAGTCGATGCCTAGAAGGTAACAACTGCCATTTTGGATTTGGTGCACCTGATACTAATTTGGTGGGTCGCAAAGAGGCTTTCAATGCTTTGCTTGGTACCAAAATGGCCGTAGAAATAAATCTTGAGCTCCCTATTGTACTCCTAAATGATGGAAGTTGATATGGGAGTAGCCGCCATTTCGTATACTCATTCGCCATATTACAGTTTATTTTTATTAATAAATTTTTGTCTTAAAAGTGATACTGCTATAAATAACGCGCAATATGAAACTAATGCAGTTTTATTTTTTATAAATTTAGATAGGTTATAATGAATTCACCGCCATTTTGTACATTCACGCTAGTCCACTTGAATTCGGTGCATCTGATGCGAATCTGCGCAGTCTCAAAGATAATTGGCAGTAGAAGGAATTCTCGAGGGCCATATTGTAATTGTAACTACTGAAGGTGCGAGTTGCCGCCATTTTGTATCTGCACACATAATTTTGAAATTGTCCAAAAGTGGCTCCTACATCAAGTAATCGCTCACATTTCAATAGAAATAATTTTTGTGGTTCAAATTCTAATTTATACGAATGCTGATGATTCCTACGAGAATTACAGCCAAACAGCGGCCCCGCTCTCTACAGAAACGCTTTTATCGTCACCTTCGGACGTAGTTCCGAAGACTCTCATAAAGGCGCACATTATTATAATAATATAATGATAGTATGCCGGGAGCGTGTGCGTTTCGAATAGCCGATTGGAATATTGAAAAGCGGAAGTAAAAATCTAGTAGCAAACGCCTCCTAACAGTGCCTTCACAGCGAGTAAATAGTATGGATAAATCGCGCGTACAGGCGAAAGGGAGTTTCCCTATTTTTGGTTTTCTCGTGGAAAAATTGTCGAAATCGATAGAATCGCGTTGAGTTTTGAGTTGTAATAAAGTTGTGAGCATTAGGAGTAATTCAGGTAGTTTTCCTGTGAGAAATCGAGTGTTTTAGAATTTTCCCCAACTTTTTTACTATACTTCTTCAATCAGTCAGTCTTGGATTTCACGATAGAGTTCCCCAAGTCGGTCACATCGAGAATTTGAGTAAACCTTCCACCTCAAATTCGCATCATACTTTTCGACGTTAAAATAAGCCTTCGACTTTCAATCAAACGTAGAAAACATTCCATTTTCCCTCCAATTTCGAACCTCGCCACTTCGTCTTCACTTTCTCGCTCAGGCGGACGCTTCACCTCATCAAACTTTTCGTTCCTCGGTTTCAGTCCGCTTTCTGGTTCCGACGGAGGAGGTCGTGCACGTGCGATCCGCTCTCTCTGCCGAAAGTATCATTAGACGTCAGACGTAAAGGCGCGGAACATGACGCTCGCATTGGATTATCCCGAGGGTGCAGAGATTTCGACTTGAGAAGGCTAAGGGAAACTTCGACACGCATGGCGAATTGGGTAAGTATTTTTGATGCTTTGGTCCAGGGTGTACGTGGAAATTTTTGGGCGCGATCTGGGAGTCGTATTGAGACAGATGGGAAAGTACCTTACGTACCTATTGGTACCATATCTAGAAGGATTGGGAATTTTTGTTCCATTGGAAAATTTAATTGGTTTCCACAACTTTTGGTTACTAAGGACTCTGGTAATTTGGGAATTCTAGCAGCACAGGAAGCTTTCTTGTAACTCCTCAAAAGTAACTCGATTTTTATTTAAATCTCGAAATACCTGGCTAATAGATCGAGTCTTCACCTGGAAAATTGTTACATATTCTAGATAGGTTTTTAAAACTTTGGTTGATTTTTTGAAATTTTGTAATTTTAGAATTCCAGAGGCACAAGACGTTTTCTGTTAACTTCCCAAAAGTAACTCCTTTTGTATTGAAACCCTGGATACCTGGATACAAGAGTGAGTCTCCACAGATTTACTTGGAGAGTTACTACGTACTTTCAATGGGAAGTTTTTGGAACTTTGGTAGATTTTCTGGAGTTTTGGTTACCAAAAACCCCGGTAATTTTCGAACTCCAGCAGGTACAAAAAGTTTTGTGTTAAATTCCCAAGAGCAACTCCTCTTGTATTGAAATTCTGAATATCTGGTTAAAAGATTGAGTTTCCATAGGAATTTTCACTTGAAGAGTTATTACGCACTTCATTGGAAAGTTTTTGGAACTTTGGTGGATCTTTTGAAGTTTTGGTTACCAAGAACTCCTGTAATTTTAAAACTTTCCAAAAATCATAAGGACAATAACACAACACTCCATGTTCATTCAAATCATGTAAACCCTTGTTAACAATTATACTCTCCAGAAGGAATTGTAAAGTAACTTCTTTTGGCTTTTAATAGCTAATTTCGACATGTTGCAACTTCTCAGATGTGTGAAGAAAGTTTTTGTAAGTTTGGAAAACTTTCTAATTAACTTGTGGAGTTTTTAAGAAAATTCTATGACTTGCATAGAACTTTTAAGACGCAGTAACTTCCAAAACTTTGAACGATTGCATTACAGATGGAACTCTATAATAAAACACATAAGAACACAATAAGGTATATTTTATAACTTTGCAAAGTGCGAATAGGGAAATTATTTTATTGATGTATAACCAAGTTTGGTAACGTCAATGAATATTTAATGGCTAATTAAGAAATTCCGTAATCACAAGTGTACCGCGTGATTCTTTAGAAAATCATCAGGTTTTCCAAAATTTTTGGGAGTTCCTAAGAAATCTTGTAACTTGTTTACGCTTCTAATTGCGGGATATTGAGGCTTCCCAGAACTATAGACGAGTTCATTAGAGAAATGTATATGGAATTCTAAGAAATACATTAATTTAATTAGTGACTATTGAATCGCCTGAAGGCCACAAGTTTCTGTCTAGCAGTAAATAAACATTATGAATAGCAACTCGCTTTAGAGAATGAATTGCTGGAATTACTATTGAAAAGCTGGGGAATTTAATCCCACAAAGAGCGTTCCTTTACAATTTTCTCCAATTGAAATGTCGCAATCAACTTAGATTCTTGCATTTAAATATAAAACTCGAATTGAATTGCATTTCCCGGAAAGTTTTAAGACTCTCGTTAATCAAATTTTTTGGTGCTTTTTCTTTCCAACGGGTTGCATTTTCTTTTATCTCCGCCTGCGAGTTCCTCCAGTTTAATGATCTTTTTAGGTGGTTTGTATTTAACTGCGCCTAACGACCAAACGCTGCCCATGGCAACCATCAAGATATGGAATAATTAAATTTATAACGCAACACTGTATTGAAATTTTTTGAAATCCGACACCCTTTTCGCAATACGTACTCGCCCTTGAACATTTGATTCCTCCATTAAAAAAGGGACGTTCTTCGGTTATGATATACTGGGTGACGTATTTACCTTCCCCCCTTACCCGGAACTATTGAATTATATCCCCATGAATATGCAATAAGCGAGACGGAAGACGTCTTTAGCGGGACCGGGGGAATCGATCCCCCCGTCCCGGGGGGAAATCAAACGGGGCGCACACATTAAGAGACTGGAGTGTCACTACCCACTCGCCCTGCCTCCCCGACTGATAAATGAAGCGACGGGAGGAAATTAAAACGCGGGGAAAAACCGAACCCCCTCACACTTGACTCGATTTCCCCCCAGAAAGCAGAAAATTACCTGCCGTCAGAATTGTGAAATTGAGCGTAGGCGGTTGATCGGTTTTTCCAGGGAAGGGTTGGAGGTGGAAAAGTTTTTATGGGGGAGGGGGGAGAGGAGGCGTTAGATTTTTAAGATTTTTATGAAAATGGTTGCAATTTTGTAATGGTGGTGTCAAATGTCATCGTTTTTTCGTGCTAAAATACACTTGACGTCATCAAAAAGGGGAAACCCTATGCACATCGCAGAAAACATAGAAACAATTAGCTACCTAAATCCTCACTTGTTATTTTTCCCTCCTTCGACGACGACTTCGAACACTTAACAACCCCATCTCCTAGGACTTAACAGCGGGAAGTATTTTAATAAAGCGGCGGGCGGTTTTTCGAGCAAAGCTCGATTAGGACCCCCGGTAAGCTGCTTAAAGTGAAAACGGAAGGGGGATCGGGGACGATTCCGGGTCTCTGCTTTAAAGTTCGAGGACTTATAAAGCGCGCTCCTTGAGCCCTGGGGCCGGGACTTTTTCGCCCGACTTAATTAAATTCGGATAGACGTGAAATAAACGTAATTAAACGTCGTCGTGTTTAATTAGGTTCCGATTATCGGAGGGGGAAATCGGACGGGATTGGGGTTGTTCGGGGGCGCGCACTAGTTTTTTCTAAGGTGATGTGGACGGTATTGGGCGGGACAAGCAATTAAGTGAATCTTCAGAATTTGGAGACTTAAGGCTTTAAGAAAAGCGTACTTGAATTCAACCTCTTATGCAACAATAATCTTACAAGTAAATCTCTTGAGCTCCTCTGATTTTGAAGTAATGTTGCATTGGGGAAAAATAAGAAATGCGTATTTGTATATAGTGTGGCGAGCAATTTAAGGGGTGAAAACTGCCCTTAAAGTGCGCCTCAGAAAATAGATTTTTCATATCTCAGGCTCCTGCTGTAATACACCTGTATCTTCGTGAAGCGAAATGGAAATTCCCTGTTTTCGGAAACGAAATGTATTCTTGTCGGTTTTACCCCCTCATCTCACATCCTCCCTTTGTTTTAAGGTTGAACATCCCTTCTTTTGTAAGTTACGTAAATACCTATACAGCTTGCCAGTTATGGATAAAGCCCATAAAATAAATTATAATGGAAGTACATTATAAATACAGCAGAACTACACCGTGAAGCTATATTCATTCTCCATCACGAAAAAGGGTATAAAATTGAATGTAGAAGGCATATTTATGCAGTTTTCTAATTGTATCACCCTTGGAGGACTACAGAACAGCCTAGATTTTTCTAAATGGTCTTGGAAAGGCTCTGAACGCTTTATAATTATAATTTCAAGTATTACAAAGTATATATCATGATGAACGAAAACTCTAGAAGTTCCTTCAGAACCAAAATGGGTTTAAATTAAATCTAGAAGACATATTGTTTCATATTGACAAACTGTTTCACCCTTCGAGGACCACAGAACCTTCTAGATTTTTCTAAATGGTCTTGAAAAGGCTCTGGACGCGTTCCCATTAAAATTTCAACCATTATAAAGTATGAATTATGATGAACGAAGTCCCTAAAAGTTCCTTCAGAACCAAAATGGGTTGAAAATGATATCAAGAGGAATATTAATGCAAATTTCAAATTGTTGCACCCTTCGAAGACCGCGGCGGACCCTTCAAATTTTTCACCTCGCATAACGGGTACGCAACCAGGAAATTCCAATTTTCCCCGGATCATTCGATATCGCTCCAAAAAATTTTCCGATATACGAGCTTCTTGTTTTCGCTGCAACGACGTGCCCTATTTGAGGGCCCCGTAATTATCCGACTTTTCCTTTACCCCGTCACAACATTCATAACGAAACCCCCGGGAGCCGGAAAATAAATTCTCCCTATTAACGAGACTTCCAGAGAAGAACGTACACCGCGTAATTAGGGCGCTTTAATGAGTTTTCGATAAATAATAACTGGAGCGAGTTTAAAGGGAAATGATTGGTTCAATTTTCGACGTGTTTCGGACTTTGTTTGTATTGTAACTGCGTTTTGTAGATGTCTACTGAACAATAAGGGGCCTTTGTTGGAAAATTTTGCCGGAAAATCAAAGAAAATGTCGAAGAGCGGTGGATACGCCACTGGTTTCCTTAGAAATTTAAATGGAATCAGAATGGCTTTAAAATTGCTTTTTGCAACGTTAAAAAGTTTAAAATGTGTAGAATACAGATTCTAGAAGCTTCTCCTGGGAGCTCAAACCACAAAATTTGTTCCAACTGTTGTCACTTGCGCTCACCCAGAAAAACAAGTAATAATCATGAAATCCTGTGTTTCGCTCGTTTTGTCCTTTGACTTCTCATGTAAGGAGCCCCTAAAAAAAGGTTTCATTTATAAAATTCTTAAAGTTTCTTTACAAATTTGAATCTAGATGCTTTTTGGAAGCATAACTTTCTTATCGGGCCTCTCTGGGATCGCTGAGAGGTTTAAACGTCGAAATAACGAACGAGCAGAACGACCCGAACGAGTAGCGTGGCTCTGCGATTAATTCGTTTATGTAATGCATTTCTCCCACACACGCTCCACTATACATTATACCGCATGGTACACACAGGTACGTGCGTATTATTAGTAATTCTATATGTTTTCCCCAGTCGATATATCGACTCTGGGTGCTTAAAATTTTTAATTTCGGCTCGTTCCTCGATCTTTACCCGCGGGTTAACAAACTTCTGTGACTTTTAGTCCTCGGTGAACGTAAGAACAAACGAAAAATGGGACGAAAATAATAAAAAGACATCGAACGTGAGGTAATGCGGCGTGAAACGAGCGGCGAAAAATAACCGAGGGGAAAAAATAAGTCGGAAAATCGTCCGCGGAAGTTAGAGAGGTTTTCCGTTCGGACAATCGGGAGAATGAGGCGCGTAGGGTGGGGGAGGGAGTCTATCAAGTGCGATTTGTTAGAGGGAAGGGAAGGATGGAAAAAGGGAGGTTTTTTCCGGTAATTCGATTGGGAGACCAATAAAACAGGGATGAGTTGTGATTCGAACGTAAGTTTTATTTTCTAATCAATACTCATTACTTATTTAAATGAAAAATTGCATGTGGTGTCCGATGTCATGAGAAGTGGATCGGTTTTGCTTATTTTCAAGAAATTGGAACAGGCAAAATGGGTCCCAAGACTGACCCTTGAGGAACACCAATAATCACCAAAATTTGCTTATTTTCAAGAACTTACATACAATTCATGACGTTACATGATAATATGTCTAGCCCTAATGTAAGAAGCCTCAAGAAATATTACCACCACGTTAACCTTCATAACAAGGGTATATCTAGATGGTGCTAAAAATTTTATGGCTTGTCTCAGTAGAAATTATTTACTTTATTTATTTAAGTTGTAACTAAAAGGGGCAACATTTTGATCCTCCCATTTCTCCCGCCCCCGCGAGGAGGACATCCCGTCGCCTAAACTTTCCTCGGAGGGCTCCCCTCCTTCTTCCCGACAATAGACTCGGTTTCATTACAACTCCGCATTATGGGAGTACAAAAGGGCCCCGTGATAAATTACGCCCTGGACGATAATAGCGATCTCGTATCGGGACAAACGGGACGCGGACATGCATTTACGGGGTCTTTTCTTCCGTCGTAAACGGCGCTAATTGCCCAGAAATTAATATAAATGGTAATGCAAAGTAAACGGGAACGGCGAAAATTTTAGCGATAATTTTCCAGACGTTCCCCCTTCGAGCGTCGCCGGGAGGTGTTTAATGATCGCTCTGGAAGTTTCCCGCTTCCTGAACTTTCAGGTACGGGAAAAATTAGGGAAAAGAAAATGTGTGCTCAGATTATTTTTGTATGTTAAAAAGTGTTTTGTCGTTATTAATTAGTGCTCTGAAGTAATTGTGTAGAAAATGTGGGAAATGAAGGGAAAAAGGGATGAAGGCAGAAATGCTCTTGCTGTTTGATGGTCGTGTGATCATCTCAGAAACCGTTTCTGTCCCTCAAAAACTGCGAATCCTCGTCGAATTCAAGAAAAACGAACGTTTTCCACTCCTAGACCGTCGAAAACATGTTCGTTTGTTTCCCCCAGCCACATGTTGTTCGTCGCGTCCAGTATTTTTGGCGTAAAATGGCCAAACTTTCCTCGGGTTCACGATCGAAAATAAACGTCCGTTCGGTTACAGAAATAGTCCCGGACCAGGCCAGACCTGAGGTAGACGCGGGTCCGTCCGGGTTCGTTCTGCTATTCTGGAGACCCGCTCCCCTGGCCGTGACTGGTTGGAGGTCCCACAAAGGTCGGCCGAAAGAATAGAAAAGGAATGCCGGGAAAGTTATTACGGGCGTAACGTTGACGGATTAATATCGGCCGTTTGAGGTCTGGGTGGGTTTTCCCCAATAACTTTAAAGTTGTCAGATGTTAAGGTCAAAGCTATGCAAATATTTCTGTAGAGATGTACGTAAGGGTGTTGTTTCTTACCATTGCAATGTATTTTGTACTCACAATCGCAACAAGCTTGGACTTTCTTCTCTCAGTTTTGAACATATGGGTAATTTTCAAAAAAATACTGAGTATATTTGAATACTATGGACTTTTGCTGAAAAAAAATTTGGAAATTCTTTCACTAGTTCAATCACGAGATTCTCCCTTATGCCCTTATACTGATAAGTACACTCGAGATAAGTAAAATAAGGGAAAATTTAAAACTGAACGTGGAAATCGAATTTTCTTTTATAGAAAATTCTTTCATTTCTTTTACTAAACCAACCCCTAAGTTGCGGGAAAATATTTCTAAAGTGCGACCATTTTCTCCCTTGTGCCATCAATGCATGTTGATATAAAAGTAGGCATAAAGCATAAACGAGAAAATCGTCGTCATTCACTCGATTTTCACAATTTCCCGGCTTATCCCTTCGTTGTAGATCCCTTCAATCTTTATGCGGACTCTAAAAAATTATTTCTTTTATTGTATGGGTCGCAGTTTCAAAGGCATAAGCGAGAAAATCGTGGACCGAAGTTGAAAATTTTCCGCCACTAGTAGCGCTTACGCCATTTTTTATATCGTGAAATCTTTCATACTTTCAGGCAGGAGGGAAAAAATCACCGACATTTATCCACTTTTCTTTACATGTTTGCCTATTAATTAAAACCCTCAGGGCGCTTGCAGCCCTTATGCCAAAAGTTTTTCCAATGTCGTTGGTGACATGGCATAAGGGAGAAAATCAGTAGCCTTGCAAATATGACTCCCTTCGTAATTATTTTTAAATCATCAATCACAAAATTACCCCTACACTTTTTAGTTGTTTGCATTATTACAAGGAAACAAATTCCCTCTTGGTAGAGAGAAATTAAAACGTCGCTATTGATTGACGGTGCCTTTTCTGGTTGGCTTTTCCTCTGACTTAATAAGACTTAGGACTCCAATAAACGGAGATCCCCTTACCTCTATTGTTCCTCCTTTCTCATTGAGCACATACGCAATAACCTAGAACAATTATTTTAAGCGAGTTATGCTTACCGTTCTAACAAAAATTAATTACTTTATTTAGTTAACATTAAGCAAATCGTGTTAAATCTTTCCAAAAAAGTTAAGTGGTTTTTAATCACTTCTGTTAATAATAACTTTTATTTTTCTTTTAGACAAATACATTTGTATAGAAGTTAGTCGTAAGTAAATACTAAAAATAACGTTGTTGACCGGTACTGATGATAGTAATTCCATAGAACAACAAGTAAATGACAAGTTTTCAGCTATTGAATTAAATAAGAAACAAACTCACTTATTAGTTAGTAATTCATTGAATAAAGGTTCTTTTCCAGGAGATTCTATATCTGGACGCGCCTCCTCCCTTGAAAGTAGATTCGATGATTGGATAACTGGAGATATCCAGAGGAAAAAGGGCATTACATCATATTAGACGTCCCGAGGGCTCTTCTTTCGCCCTCCGACGTTCCAGCTAATTTATCTAACGAGTATATTTCGGGAACAATACGCCGCCTCGTTAATTGCCAGTTATTAATTATCGAATTACACCTGGATGCAATTAGCAATTAACCGACCGGAATGTCATACGTTTATCGCCGAGGTACCCTTGAGGCTTCTCGTAACGGATCGTTATATCGCGGTGTTTATTAATAATTGAAGATCCTGCCTGATTGGCGCGGATGTAACAAATCGAACTGCGGGGAAGTTTTGACGGTTCGTTTGTGCCCGAAACGTGAGAACATCCCCTCGACGCGTTCGCATCGCTCTTAAAAAAATAATTCCCACGTGAAACGTGTTTCGGTTCCCACAGGAAAAGTACTATTAACAGGAAAAAAGTAGTTTCATGGGGAAGGGGGGATATGTTTTACGTTTTTGAGGCTTAACGGTCGTGTCCGTAAATGCTGAGCAGGTGTCCTGTCCTGGGGTTAATTATCTTTATTGTATAGTTTTTGACTTCATAAAAGGGGTTATTATTACGGTGATGACTTTTGTTAATAGATTTATTTATTTTCCATTTATGGCATTCATACTTATAACAAATATGATGAAAACATATGTTAGATATAACAAAAGCTTTAAGTTGTAACGCTAAACCTAAAGACGGATCTGTATAACAAACCGCATATACGGTAATTATTGCAGTTTAATTTTTTTGTGTTCAAATGATCTTTAGATTGAGCAAAAGTTATTACCTAATAACAGATTCCTAAATTTATATTCTTGCTTATAATCACATTATCCTTACGAGGCATGATGATGAGACATGTCTAAACATTATTTGGTTTTTACGACTCGAGCGGCGGCGACGCTAACACCTCAAACCAAATCGATATCGGACTATTTGGACGATATCGATAACGATAGGGACTTATGAATCATCCCAAATTAATTAAACTGATTTAATTCCGGCACGACGCGCGCCGTTGATAAATCACTTAATTTTTTTCCGAGGCGCAAGTGTTCTCGACGGATTTAATATTCGCTCGGTTTGACTTTATTCTTTTAATTTTACGAGGGTGGAAAGTCTGATGAGGGATCATTCGATGTAATTGGTCGGATTTTCCTCTTTACTTTCCAGCGTTCCTGCTAGTTTCCTCGGATGGAGGCGCACTCCATGTTAATCCGTAAATAGAAATCTATTAAACCGGATTATATACGAATTTAAATTAAGTAATGGTTTTATTATTGACTTAAGTAGCCTGTAGACGATGCAGATGGCCTTATGGGTCAAACGCCTTAAATAGTCCAAGTCTTCCACAATGAGGTCCAAGGATACGCGTACGAATTTAGCTCGAGTGGAATTTCTGCTCCGAATGGTGTCGTTTTAATGAATTATTCAACAAAATTGCAGTCAAAACGTTATTACAACTCAACTCCGAAGGTAATGGGGTGATAGAACGGTTCGCTGGAGGGTTAAATTGTCCGTTTTGGTGATAATTTAGTTGTTATTAGCGATTGCGTAATTAATAATATAACATGAGGTTATTGCATAACTAATCATTATCATAAATCATTAATCTTCTTAATGAGGTATAACGCAAAGACAGCGGAAAATTTGAAACAACAACAGCAGGGAGTAATTTTTATTTCTCAATAGCTCATGTGGTAATGCCCGATCAGGTTAATTTTATTTTGATAATCTACTTGATCGACCAAGTAAATGGCACCTCTAATGTCGGCTGGCGCACTCAGTTTACGCACACCAAAGTTCCTCCTCGATTGTACGTTCCAGGATAACAGGACGAGTCTCCCAAGGGAGACGTTAAAGGATACAACGGACTTTACTGTGAGTTCTCGGGATAAAATCCCAATTTCTCTTTTCTCCTCGCACGTGCTTGTTTGGATTCTGGTTGTGATCTCGAATATTTCGAGGGTTACAGAGTCGAGAAAAATTGCCATTTATAAAATTTTGTCGAGCCATCAACTGAACTTTGTCTACTACCTGTAATAAAATCCGAGACGATCGATCCTTATAAATATATTTCGAAATTAGTTATACAATCGATTATTGTTATTATTTACTTGCGGTCGGGGAAGGGAAACAATAAACATTTAAATACGACAATAGTCCGATTAATACGTGCCGTAGCACGTGAAGATTTGAAAGCGAGAGAGAGAGAGGGAGAAATAGTAGAGATACAGGGCGTTATTTCTAAAACGTCCATCTGTTACGATATTAATACGAGACGTCGAGCCAAGAATAATAACCAGCGTCTGCCAGATGTGTTTTCGATCTAAATCTGTCCTTTCACTTTATGTGTGTGTGTGTGTGTGTGTGTGTGTGTGTGTGTGTGTGTGTGTGTGTGTGTGTGTGTGTGTGTGTGTGTGTGTGTGTGTGTGTGTGTGTGTGTGTGTGTGTGTGTGTGTGTGTGTGTGTGTGTGTGTGTGTGTGTGTGTGTGTGTGTGTGTGTGTGTGTGTGTGTGTGTGTGTGTGTGTGTGTGTGTGTGTGTGTGTGTGTGTGTGTGTGTGTGTGTGTGTGTGTGTGTGTGTGTGTGTGTGTGTGTGTGTGTGTGTGTGTGTGTGTGTGTGTGTGTGTGTGTGTGTGTGTGTGTGTGTGTGTGTGTGTGTGTGTGTGTGTGTGTGTGTGTGTGTGTGTGTGTGTGTGTGTGTGTGTGTGTGTGTGTGTGTGTGTGTGTGTGTGTGTGTGTGTGTGTGTGTGTGTGTGTGTGTGTGTGTGTGTGTGTGTGTGTGTGTGTGTGTGTGTGTGTGTGTGTGTGTGTGTGTGTGTGTGTGTGTGTGTGTGTGTGTGTGTGTGTGTGTGTGTGTGTGTGTGTGTGTGTGTGTGTGTGTGTGTGTGTGTGTGTGTGTGTGTGTGTGTGTGTGTGTGTGTGTGTGTGTGTGTGTGTGTGTGTGTGTGTGTGTGTGTGTGTGTGTGTGTGTGTGTGTGTGTGTGTGTGTGTGTGTGTGTGTGTGTGTGTGTGTGTGTGTGTGTGTGTGTGTGTGTGTGTGTGTGTGTGTGTGTGTGTGTGTGTGTGTGTGTGTGTGTGTGTGTGTGTGTGTGTGTGTGTGTGTGTGTGTGTGTGTGTGTGTGTGTGTGTGTGTGTGTGTGTGTGTGTGTGTGTGTGTGTGTGTGTGTGTGTGTGTGTGTGTGTGTGTGTGTGTGTGTGTGTGTGTGTGTGTGTGTGTGTGTGTGTGTGTGTGTGTGTGTGTGTGTGTGTGTGTGTGTGTGTGTGTGTGTGTGTGTGTGTGTGTGTGTGTGTGTGTGTGTGTGTGTGTGTGTGTGTGTGTGTGTGTGTGTGTGTGTGTGTGTGTGTGTGTGTGTGTGTGTGTGTGTGTGTGTGTGTGTGTGTGTGTGTGTGTGTGTGTGTGTGTGTGTGTGTGTGTGTGTGTGTGTGTGTGTGTGTGTGTGTGTGTGTGTGTGTGTGTGTGTGTGTGTGTGTGTGTGTGTGTGTGTGTGTGTGTGTGTGTGTGTGTGTGTGTGTGTGTGTGTGTGTGTGTGTGTGTGTGTGTGTGTGTGTGTGTGTGTGTGTGTGTGTGTGTGTGTGTGTGTGTGTGTGTGTGTGTGTGTGTGTGTGTGTGTGTGTGTGTGTGTGTGTGTGTGTGTGTGTGTGTGTGTGTGTGTGTGTGTGTGTGTGTGTGTGTGTGTGTGTGTGTGTGTGTGTGTGTGTGTGTGTGTGTGTGTGTGTGTGTGTGTGTGTGTGTGTGTGTGTGTGTGTGTGTGTGTGTGTGTGTGTGGTGTGTGTGTGTGTGTGTGTGTGTGTGTGTGTGTGTGTGTGTGTGTGTGTGTGTGTGTGTGTGTGTGTGTGTGTGTGTGTGTGTGTGTGTGTGTGTGTGTGTGTGTGTGTGTGTGTGTGTGTGTGTGTGTGTGTGTGTGTGTGTGTGTGTGTGTGTGTGTGTGTGTGTGTGTGTGTGTGTGTGTGTGTGTGTGTGTGTGTGTGTGTGTGTGTGTGGTGTGTGTGTGTGTGTGTGTGTGTGTGTGTGTGTGTGTGTGTGTGTGTGTGTGTGTGTGTGTGTGTGTGTGTGTGTGTGTGTGTGTGTGTGTGTGTGTGTGTGTGTGTGTGTGTGTGTGTGTGTGTGTGTGTGTGTGTGTGTGTGTGTGTGTGTGTGTGTGTGTGTGTGTGTGTGTGTGTGTGGTGTGTGTGTGTGTGTGTGTGTGTGTGTGTGTGTGTGTGTGTGTGTGTGTGTGTGTGTGTGTGTGTGTGTGTGTGTGTGTGTGTGTGTGTGTGTGTGTGTGTGTGTGTGTGTGTGTGTGTGTGTGTGTGTGTGTGTGTGTGTGTGTGTGTGTGTGTGTGTGTGTGTGTGTGTGTGTGTGTGTGTGTGTGTGTGTGTGTGTGTGTGTGGTGTGTGTGTGTGTGTGTGTGTGTGTGTGTGTGTGTGTGTGTGTGTGTGTGTGTGTGTGTGGTGTGTGTGTGTGTGTGTGTGGTGTGTGTGTGTGTGTGTGTGTGTGTGTGTGTGTGTGTGTGTGTGTGTGTGTGTGTGTGTGTGTGTGTGTGTGTGTGTGTGTGTGTGTGTGTGTGTGTGTGTGTGTGTGTGTGTGTGTGTGGTGTGTGTGTGTGTGTGTGTGTGTGTGTGTGTGTGTGTGTGTGTGTGTGTGTGTGTGTGTGTGTGTGTGTGTGTGTGTGTGTGTGTGTGTGTGTGTGTGTGTGTGTGTGTGTGTGTGTGTGTGTGTGTGTGTGTGTGTGTGTGTGTGTGTGTGTGTGTGTGTGTGTGTGTGTGTGTGTGTGTGTGTGTGTGTGTGTGTGTGTGTGTGTGTGTGTGTGTGTGTGTGTGTGTGTGTGTGTGTGTGTGTGTGTGTGTGTGTGTGTGTGTGTGTGTGTGTGTGTGTGTGTGTGTGTGTGTGTGTGTGTGTGTGTGTGTGTGTGTGTGTGTGTGTGTGTGTGTGTGTGTGTGTGTGTGTGTGTGTGTGTGTGTGTGTGTGTGTGTGTGTGTGTGTGTGTGTGTGTGTGTGTGTGTGTGTGTGTGTGTGTGTGTGTGTGCCTATGGAAACGCGACCGGGTAATTTCTCATAAATATAACGTCGTTTCTTTTATTCTTATAAGCAGGAATTCGGTTTTATTAAAGGAAACAAAATTTCGTACGTTTTCTTTCCCAATTAACTCCGTAAAGCCCCTACGGATTCGGTGGGTTTATATTTACGATTCGATTCGATCAGATATTTTTAAGGAGAGAATTATTTTTGAAATGTGCGAGTTTCAAACGTTATAATTTCGTTTTTGGTTTCTAAGGCTTTCCGTTTATTGCGTCGATCGTTCCACATCCAAAATAAAATCTGAAGAGGCGTAGATGTTTCTTAATTGACTGAACCTATCTGCCAAGTGTCAAGTATTTGACAAATATTTGTGTTTTCGAAGCGTTCTCCAAGACGTCAAACGTGGATATTTTTAAGATAAACTATTTTTTCTAAAAAATTTCTGATACTTATAAAAATGACCGCATATTATTGGGCTTCTCTAATACTTCTTACCTTCCTTGTGTTCCAGGTGACGGTGCTCTCGTGCGCGTCGCTCCTGGCGCTGTCGCAGCTCCTCCTCGCGACGACCGACGCCTCGATATGCCCCGACAGGCAGTACCTGAACTCTAAGCTGCAGGCCTGCGTGAACTGTTCCGAGTGCAGGGACGGCCTGGTCGTCCTGAGGCCGTGCGAGGTCCACCGCGACACGCGCTGCGGCCCTATCGGCGAGCTCCTCGGCCCGATCCACAACCACCACCGCCACCACCACCAGCAGCGCCAGAGGGGCCGCGAGGAGGACGACGCCGCTTCGGAGGCGACGCCTCGGCCGCGCGACGAGGCCGTCTCGAGCTCCGAGGCGCCGTTCTCGGAGGCCGAGGCGCTCGTCTGGGACTGGCAGGCGGTCGCGCTCACGTCGGCCGTCTTCACGTGCATACTGTTCTTCCTCGTGATCGCCGGGTACTCGCTGCACCAGGCGAGGCAGTGGAGGAGGCTCAAGGAGAACTTCGAGGCGGGTGAGTGGGCGTATTTACTACTTTTGTGGTGTGTGGGTTTCAACCTTTACTAAGAGCCGAACCGAGGCGTTGCCTGTAAAATGGCTAAGTCTATGCAGAGGCAAAGCACACCGATTTGAACGACATCGGAAGAAGCTGTTCCATGTACCGTACGGAAATATGATAGTGGCGGTAATTTTTTGATGATTGTGCGATTATGGGTAGCGTCATTCTAACTCATCTGACGACTACACATACGCAACAATTTGATACAACGTATTGCCCCTTTTGAATCTGAAACATTAATCCCTATCCCAGTTTATGTAAACTGATTGTGATGTTTCAAGTCGTCGATAAAATATTGTTTGGTTTGTATACGTGCTTCTGTGTAATCCGCCCACATCAGACCTATCGAATGTCGCCGTTTTTCCACGCCAGACCGATATTCCGAAAAGATGAAAAGAAAACTTTCCCGTGGCACTTTTCCAAATTTCCTCTCTCTGTGCGTCTCTCTCTCTCTCTCTTCCCCTTCGTGATATAATCCGGACGGTATTTATTTTAACAGCTTAGATCCGATGTTACAAAAGTATCTTTTCCTCTCTCGCTCTCTCTCTCTCGCGCTCTTTTGAAAATGGCGGTTTATTTGGTCGAACCGCGGATTTCCACTTTGTAAATAAACGATCCGGCGGGGCGCGTTTGTTTGGTTTACGGGGCAGGTGAAAAAACAGGTGAGGAGGTTTGTGGAGCGCGCGCGAGCCGCCGCAATTGTAAATTAAATTATATATTCTCGTCAGACTAAATATTTACGTTCTTCGTTTGCTTCTCCACGGGCTCCGGCGAGCGACTCCGCTTCCTCCGAATAACGAAAACGAACGTTTTGCCGAAAAGATTTGTTGCATTTAGCTCAGATTTTGTTTTGCATCAAACTTTCGGCGATCCACGAAGATGTTGTTTACAGTTAAAGATATTTATTTGATCCTGGTACCTTGGGTACCTCAAGAATAAATGAAAACCCCGCCATCATCCCATTTATTTCATTTTTTACCTCGACTAACCTTATGCTTCATCCACCAAGAACTTCAATAGGGTTCGCCTGGTACATCTGATTCCTTAGAAGTACCATCGTTAATTAAATCGATTTTCTTTACTGCTTGAGTTCTTTGTGGGACAACGCGACCGTTTCGTTCGAGCTAATCGCGCGCAATTAAAATTTGACATCCTTTCCAATCGACTGATATAAGTCCTTAAATCGCACTCTCATGTATTATTGTTAATAACAAGCGTACTCGTTATGCGCGTCCATTTATGGTCGGCCCATTGCGACATGCGCTTAACCTTCACTTTTCGAGACGAAATGACTGGTACAACAATGCAATAGTAAATTTTTTTATTTGGATTTTATTCTTGTAGCTTGAAAGTTAATTTCAAGAAAAAAGTATTTCAATGAGGTTTGTTCTAGTTCTAGGAACGCTTGGACTTTCTGGGCAATCTATTGGAACAAACCCTATGCACCCGGGGTCAGTGTGGTTGATGATGATTTTGGTGACGGTAGTGGTAATGTAACTGGTTGAAGATGTTGAAACACGAAGCTTCATTGGTTGAACCAAATTTACGGTTTCCTTTGAAACTTACAAGGTACTTGTTGCTCATCAAAGTAGTACGCAGTAGTAGCCAAGCAACTAGTTGACGATTTTGAAGCCATGAGCTTCATTGGCTGCAAGCAAATTTGTGGTTTCTTTTGAAACATGTGTTGCGCTTCAAATGCATATATTGTTGCGTTTACTCGTGATTTAAAGGTATGTTTCACTCAAGAAAGTAGACTCAGTAAGTGTCACGTGACCAGCTGGAGATTTTTGAAACTCAGCGCTTCATTGGTTAAAGAAATTTGTGATTTCTCTTGAAATGTACCTTGTATGTTAAGATGCAAGTATTGTTAGGTTTCTGCGTGGTTTTTAATGGTTATTTCTTGCTCATGAAAATAGTGCGCAGTAGTACTCACGTGACCAGTTGAAGATCCCTGCGCTTCATTGGCTATTTTAGCGTTGAGATCTGCGTTCTGGCAATTTTATTAATACTGGAGACAAATTGAGAAGCGTCTGATTGGCCTGTTTGTAACAAACCTCACATTTTTTACTACACACAGGTATAGGTACTTTGAATTTTAAAAAACTGGTACCTTGGTGACTTTCATCAACTATTTTGAGGTTAGGTTTCACTGGTGAAACCATTCGCCGACGTTGCATCGTAATTTGGAACTTTTTATGGCGCATCGATTAGTTTCGTGACGTTTCGATTAGAAATCTCATTATGCAAACGCTGGACGCGCCCGCGCGCGCGTGTGCCGCTTTTATCAATGAATTTGACACTTCGTTAATTACGATCACGACTCCATCAAGCGGCCGTTATAAATTAAACATGGTCGCCGTGCCATTCACAAACCGATTAATCGAAACGCGATAAGGACATTTAATTTTGCGCATCTGTTAATTTTCTCCGTGTCGCCCGACATTCCATTTAAATAATAACGCCCGTCTTGTTCGAAATAGCTGGCCAAAGAGATGTGTAAATCGCTCCTGACAACCTTGACATGGTACGACTTCGTAATGGGTAGTAGGTACTCGTTCGTGGAATAAAATGTTCAATTTGTCGAGGTGACTTTGGTAGTAGTGGGGGTTTTAATTTGAAACCAAACTTGGCTGTTTTTGAAAATATTGGAAGGATAGAAAGCTTCAAGTTTTCTGAAAGCTGTATCATGGAAATATTCCTTAAAGGCTCTATAAACGTGGATTTGTGAAACTCCAGGATTTTTGTTGGATCTCCCAACATTTCCCAAAGAGGTTCTTAGTAGTTTCTAGAAAATTATAACGACCTTCTGGCCTTTTGTAGGATTTCAAATGAAGTTTGTGCATGCTTTGTACTAAAGGCAACATCGCTCATTGTTGCCAACAAAAAATATGCGTATAGCAGTTATACACCTCCTCCGAGCTACGGTTGGTGTACGTATGACATCACCCTATGACAAATTTTACTTTATTTACACTGTTTTACAATTTTGTACGTCTATAACTGTAAATCTCTGTTTGTAAAGTCGCTAGATACTTTGTTGTTTGTAACACTTATTTGTTGTTTATGTGAGTGTTTTTGGGACTTAACAGGACCGGTTCACTGAGCGTTATTGACTTAAGCAACGTCGACTCGGGCGAGGAATGCGCCAGAGATCCTTTTTGGACGTTTTTAGACAACAATCGCCCGTCGATTTTCGCATTCAAGCGTCGTCGGTTCCGCGGCCTTCGCGCCTTCTTATCTCCACGTTTCCCTTCACGATTCGGATTTCCACGCAGTTTCGATAATTCCGAAGGATTCTTTTGGAAATACGCCGATTTGTTTCGACGGGAATCGTCGATTTTCGCAAGGCCGGAGCCGTCTCGCCGTTAATTTAATAATAGGCCCGTCAAAACGACGGCCCGGATTAAAAATAGCCGAAACCGTTTTGTTGGATGTGCTGTAGACACGTAGAGCGAGAGGGGGCCGGGAGGGGGGCGCGTGTGTTTATTATGCGGTTGTTTTTCGCGGAAAATAATTATCGGGAAAATTTTCAATCGATTCGATGATCTAAATTGGGAAGTTTCGATGGAAACGGGGGTCGACACGTGTTTACCGTTGGTGTTGTAGCTCCCTATAAATTTTAGATAGCGACCTTCTGTCTCCCCCTCGCAACATTCGACAGGGCCGTCCCATGATTTGATTTGACGCTGCTCACGTCCCTTCTAATATTATTTCCATGTTACCTTCACATGGGTTTCACCACCCCTACAGCTAATGAGTAGAAACACGTGGCGGTGGTTACCCTTTCTTGCAGTTCGGACGGCTGTTTCATGATTTTTCTCGTTGTATGTATTATGAGTTCTGACATTTAAAGTTCATGACATTTAAAGCAACCTTGTGAATTTTAAAAGGAGCACTTTTAAAATTCCTACCGCTCCGCGTTGTAAATCTTCCCTGCAGTTAATCGGGACGCTCATATTCTTGGCTGCGGACCGGGCAATTTCCCGTATCGAAAACCTCATTCCGCATGCCGCGCGCGTCGCTTGTCGGTCGTGTAATTAACGGCAATTTTTCTCTCGTCTTGTAACGTCGTGGCGTGCGGTTCGCGGTTTTCCCGAATAGATTTTCCTCGTCTCTAATTAGACGGCCGCCGCGCGGGTTCAATCCGCCGCTAATCCGACGTAAGCGCACGCCTGCGTACTCACGCGGAACTCCACGGCGCGGCAGGTACTTAACCCAGATTTAATTCACGCTGGATTACCTCGGATTTACGGGGTTTTCGTTATCGCGGGCCTAACAGCGGAGACCGAAGGGTGGAGGAGTTTAATGCGAGACGTAAACGTATCCAGGGGTCGATTTGGTAAGGGGAGAGTTTCTCTTCTCCGAACTGCAAGAAAGGGTAACCGTCGACACGTGTTTCTGCTTATTGGCTGTTCAAGCAACATTGCGTGGACCAAAGGAATCTGGGCTAGAAAGGAGGGAAGCCTCAGGTTAATTTAAGGGTAGTTGGCAAAGTTTTTGATCCAAAATTTGATCATGAAAGTTATGCCTTTCAATTGGGCCGTGTCAAATTGCAAATTTGGATTACCACTTACCACACTGGCATTTAACTTTGTTGTTTCTGAATTAAACTCCATCAACGAAACCTCCATTTGACAGTTGAGAATCCAAAATCCTTTTACATCCAAAGCTGGATCAAACGATTATTTTTCGCTGCTTGTACTCTACTCCATTATCATTACGAGTCCTTGCCGACTTAATTTTCATCACGTACGCGGCTCTGGAATTTTTTCCTCAAACATAACTGTACCGCCGTTGTGTAGCGTAAGTATTTCGGCCATTCATAACATGTGAGGTTTAACGCTTGAAGCTCGTGTTTCTGTTTCGATTTGGGTTTCGTGTGGAGAAACGTTTTGAAGCCCGAAAATTGATAAAAGCAGGGACGTTGACCGTTTACCAATTGAACAATCGATCGCCTAATTGCAACACAAATTGAATGGCGCTTTCGACCGATTAGAAATGCATTGGGTCGGTCGCAACTGGGGTGAGACGATTTGAATCCTGTGAACTGGAAATTTGTGATGTTTTTCGAGAAATAACCGCACTGAATGACATGGTGTTGCGTCAGTGGTCACGAGATTTAAGTCATAGATAGTTTTTCTACTTAAGTTAAGTACGTTTTCGTTTAAAATGTATGTAATCTGTTGCGGTTCAGTAGTTCAAAGGTGTCTAGAAAAATCACGGAACGAAAGTTATTACGAAAACTTTTCACAACGTAACTCCGAGATTATTGCTATATTTTTCACGTAAACAGATCTTTATAAAAAAATTTTTTTTTTAGTCTATACCGAAACCTATATCCGCCTTGACAAAATGGCGTTACCAAAACGAGGACGACCACCTGCACCTACGATAAGAGGAGAAAAGAATTAACATTTCTTCAACCGGTCGGCAAGACCACGATACAGCTTGGAACCATGTAACGCTCTTCCAGATTTGAAGAGAATGTACAAAATACATGAGATCTTTGCGTTAGGAACAGACACGTATAACTCCACCAAAAACAGATTCAAAACAAATTTCGGATTACTTATCCATAACGGCAACAAAAGTTGTACAGTGGAACTAGCCTAAAGACTACGATAAAGTAGCCGTTTTAAACGTGACAAAGAAGAGAGGGGGAAACTGTAAACGTGATCTAATATAAAGTCTGTTTTCAAAGCTTGTCTTTTCGGTTTTTAATGTATAAAGTTGTAAGAGTATCTTTTCAACCCCATTTGTCATTTGATTTTCTTCTTTGGGCAGCAAATGGCAATTTCTTCCAAAAATGTAGGAATTTAGTGTCAGATTTTTCAGTAGCAAACAAATGGGGGAAGATTTTTCATACAGCGCAGCCAAGGATGAATCTCGAAGATGAAAACATTTTCTCATCGACGGCCTCGTCGAATTTTAAAAATGGAGACCGTCGCGTCGGTTCATTTCAATCTCCTGAAGCGATAAAAGGCCGCGTTCGGGTAATCTCCCTCGCGGCTTACAATGTTCTGATTGTATTGAAGCGGCACCCGAGCGGAATATCAAAGCCTCGCGACGCGGAATAAACAAAACGAGAAACGGGAAAGAAGAAGAGGAGGCAGAAAAGGAGAAGAAAGACGAGCACGAAACGTCACTTCCGCGACCGACGTGCGTCGCATGCTGACGATCGGAAGAGAAACGGCCTTTTTCCGTATTGCGGCGGAACGTGGAAACCGAAGATCAAAGGAAGAAGAAGGAGAAGGGGTGCAAGACCCAACCAAAGTGGTGCTGTCGCGCTAGAAATCTGTAATAGAAATCCCAGAGACAGCACAGCAGGATTAGAATCTCCAATCAGTTGAATTGGTCTTTAAAAAATTTTGAAAAGTCTTATGCGTACTAAAAACTTACCTGGCGCAGTCAGTAGGATGCCACCTTTCAACCAAGACGAGAAATCACCAATGAAGAATATTAAACTTGACTTAAACTTTAAGTTTGCAATTAGAATACTAAGGGGTTAAATTTCCTCCCAAAAGGATTTGGTTACAGTTTGGGCCTTACCAGTTGATCCAATGGGCAATGGGTATGGCTCAACTAAAGCGTTTGATGAAATTTAAGGACTTAAAACTAAGCAGCAAGTAAGTGTAATGAGCGATTGGTCAAGTTAGATCATTTGATACAGTTAGGCTTAAGGGCTCATTCTGATGAGGCAAGTAAGGGATTTGGAGGATCCTGAAATGTTTGCTTAGTCTTTTTTGTAGGTAGCTTTGGTTGTTACTAGGCAACCTGCAATATTCATTCAGAGAAAGCCTGTAGAATGTTGATGGAACTTTAAACTTTTCACAACATAACCTAACCTAAAATTATATGTAACGACGCTTGTTTTCAGAAAAGTTTCTGTTATAAAAACGTACCAAAATTTAGGTTTAAGCTTAAATTTGTTAACGTCACCGCCCGAATTCGTCCCGTACAGTTCCCTTACTGCGGCGACGGTTAATTATTTGTTTGAAAAGCGAGCCTACTTCCGAAACACTCCCGTATACCGCGCGCACGTAATTTCCGATAAATATTTGGCGTCAAAGGCGGAGAGACTCGCGTAAACGTGTCACTTTTTTCGTTCTTCCGTCGGCTGCGTGCGCGGGGAAAAATCTGGGAGAGGAGAAACGAGATCACAAACATTAATTTCCGTTCGATGGCGGCCATGCACGCGTTCCTTGTAAACAATTAATTAACAGCGTCTCCGACATCTGGCGCCCTTCCTGGGTCTAATGACCTATTGCGCAAAATGGGGCAGGTAAAGAATGACAGCTGTCAACGGTGGAAATGCACGTTGGTTTTTAACTGAATATTAATTTTTCAAAAAAAAAATACAAGTATTTTGCTTTAAATGTCTTCAAAATTATTGTACATTTTCCATTAACAAGATGAACAAGGGTTTCACAATAAACGTCTTACCGTAGAAAACCTTCTTATCCTATAAAAGGAAAGGGAAGACTTCCAGCTGTCAATTACCTTTCAGAAATTTGTGGCTTCGATAAGAACTGCTTTTGCAATTATTTTTGGTATAAAAATCAACCTAATGGACCAAAATAAACGAAATATTCATTGTAGGCAATAATTTCTGAGGTCGACCTAACCTCAACCTTTCATTCAACACTCTCAGACGTAAAATTGGGATTTTTTGACTTTTGTGAATCATCTCAGAGCTCAATCTTGCAGGTTTCCAGTTTGTAGTTGTTCAGTAACTACTGGTTAAATTTTACCCCTTTTTCCACCGCCTCAGTAATTAGAAATCGGGATTTTTGCATCTTTCTGAGCCATTCGAGGGCTTAAGCTGTAACTGCGCCGCCCCGGAACGAAGCAAAAAGTGAAAATAAATATCAACCCCATTTTTCACGCCCAGAAATGGGAAATTCGGGTTTATACTGTTTTTCTGAGCCATCTTGGAGTCTAAGCTTTATCTTAAAATGAATGTCATTCCCTCTTCGACCCACTAGAGGGAGATCACTGTACTGTACCGAGTTTACAGTTTCTAAATCTTCTACAAATGCTCCAGACTAAAACCCACAAAAAATTAGTTTCATCCCTATTTTTCAACCCTTTGCTTTTTGTACAGGAAGGGAAATTTGGAGTTGGATCTGGGTTGCAGGAGGACCAATACTGCTATGACCACGAGGGCCGTGGATTAACCCTTGTAATTCAGTGCCCGTCGAAGTGCCAGGGGAGTAATTGTTTAGGGCGAATCTGAGTTTGTCGGGTTAGGATGAGGGTGTTTCTGTTTACGTTACATCCGGCATACCACAGGGGTCCACTTTAGGCCCCTTGTTGTTCCGATTTACACTTTGACAGGTCTAATCTGCCCAAAACTAGAAAATGCAGCAAATTGTATTATTCACGACTAAGAAAAATTGTAAACAATTCTTTTATTGTTACCTATATTTGTTGAATAAATGGCGACCACTTTTTGAAACTCCGTCCTTCTTTCAGACGTGGAGGAGCTCTCGGCGAGGCTGAGCCTGATGGCGGCCGCGGCGGCGGCGGACGGCAGGGACGAGGCGTCGTCGCCGCCCCCGAAGACGTCCGCAGAGGGCGTCGTCGGCGCCCGCCGCTGTCCCACCCCCGATTCGACGGCGAACTACCTCAACGCCAGATGTGTCTATCTGGAGCAGCTGCTCAGCGGTAAGTCGACATAACCAAAAAGGGAAACGGGAACGGCTGCGTTCCCCCCTCAGGTGTTGGTTCCGGGGGGTGAGGGTTGTAAACTCCGGCGGACGTCGGGGTGACGTTAATCTCAGGGGATGTTTCGGCAAATGCTCACTATCGTCAGAGTCAAATTTTCTGGATGTGTTTGGGGAAGCTTCCACGCATAATCAAGAGGGACAAATCCTCGGGTTTCT